>QGSO01000201.1:1094768-1749675 GCA_011037825.1 Carya cathayensis
ATATATATATATATATATATATATATATATATAGTCAGATCAGTTATGCTTGCCTTTTAAGTATTGTGAAAAAAGAGAGAAAAAAAAAAAACATAATGAAATGATCGAAAGGGATGTGTTCATTATGTAAGCTAAAGCTAGCTGGTAGAGTACTCATGTTGATATCATGTTTAGCCTCTTTCACAAGAAAAATATGCCCGGGTTAATCTGAAACGTCTGAATCAGCTCTGATATCTTTGCAGTATCTGGTGAGAAATATATCACTAGATTTGTTTCCAGCCAGGTAAATTACCTGTTTCATTCCGGGATATGAACGCAAGAGACTTTACATGATCTTGATGTGACGATGATGATATAGTACTAGCTAGGGAAGAGAACGTAGAAAGAAGAAAATAATTAATTTTTTGGGGCTCATCGTTTCTAGAAAGATTAAGACGTACGACTATATATATATATATAATTAATGTGGAATAAAAATGCAGAGATCATTTGGTTGGGTTTATACGCAGTCAAATATCAACCAGTACTCAATAATCAATGTTAGGAGTACAATCGGTTGGTTTCAATCTGATTTTTGTATAATTTTTTAAACTGAATTGGTTATACCGATTTTATATTTTTAATAATCGATTCTGCACTCATTATCCTTCTAAATTAGTATTTTCAATTTCATCGATTCGGTCTAATTTTTTCAGTTTTAGTATAATTATGTTATTATAAGTTATAGTGGTTTAATATAATATTAGTATTAATATACATTAGTATATTAATGTATATCAAATAATTAAAGAGAAATGTAATCAATATATTAATATATATTAATATTACTAATATATTATGTATTTATAAAAATAATTCAAAGGAATGTGTTGAGAATTTATTAGGCCTAAAAATATAATTAATATATATTTTATATTAATAACACATGATTAAATAAATATTCATGTTTAATATTATAATTTATTTTAAAGCTTATTGACAGTAATGATTATTTCATATATTGACAGTAATGATTATAATTACTTTTAAAGCTTGTTTAGATACTAAGAATATCTCAAAATATCTATAAATAGTTATGAAATAGTTTGAGTTAAGAGATTTTATTGGATTTTGTAAAATGAGAGAAAAAATTTTGAAATTAAAAATAGTTGAGAATACTTAAGAAGAGTTGTGTTCTCTAAAAGGCTCTAAGAGCTTAAAGTACGTATTGTAAAACTAGATTTGATAAAATCCTCTTTAAATCAAATTTTTTTTAATAAAGTTAGTTATTAGGTGAAAATGTGGTATAAAATCTTAATCAGTAATTTTATTTTGCAAAACTATAGGTCTTATTTTTAAATAAAAATAAATTTATTCAAGTTTTTTTTTTAAATAATTATAAATAAATAATTTTTTTGAAAAAAAAAAGGCTCATTCAAAATTTTAGCCTTAGGTCCCAAAAAGTATTGAGCCGGTCCTGTCATAGCTATGGTCTTTCGTGCCTCATCCGGTTCAGAAACTCGATCGGTTGAATCTAGAGAGAGAGAGAGAGAGAGGGAGAGCCAAAAACATAACATATGCATAAAATTTCATCTGCTACACGTACCTACCTTATGTGAAAACAGGCTTAGCTAAGAACACGCAACATCATTTTTCATGATATAGGCATGTTTATCAAGCTGGGACACTCTTTAGCCAATAGTTTTTTTTTTTTTTTGGAGGGGGGGGGGGGGGGGGGGAGAACTATTAAATATTGGAAGAGTCGATCATGATAAGATTAAATTACGTTGAATATTGGCATTATTTAGTAGCAGTAGTAGCATGAAACTCAATTATTCAGGAGAGAAACCCACCAAAGTGTATGCAGCTGTTGGCTAGGTAATTTGGAAACGAGGGTTTTAGAATTACCTAGCTAGCTACTACATACTTACTAATTATTAACTCGACTCCAAATCACGCTAACATATATACTACTCTAATGAATCCATGCTGACCATCATCATGTGGGTTTTGAGAAATACTTCTAGGAGTACTGCTTCATGAACAAACAAGTATTGCTCAAACAAACTCGTGCTTGCTTAATAAACATGAACGTACAATCACTACAGTAGTAAACATGAACGTATTTGCTCAAATTGGTTGCGAATACTATTTTTGTCGCAATAAATTGACCACAAAAAGCCGTTTTTCTTATAGTGAATAAGTAGTACTCATGATTGTAATGTTCTAAAATTTATCGAAGTGGACAACATCTGCAACACATCATGATAAACTAAAGTACTTCTTCTACCTGAGGTGGCCTGAGAAATGGCATTTTTTTTTCCCGTTTCTGGGGCCTGCAATCCCTCCATATAGCGACTTTTTTTTTTTTTGAGAAAACCATATATAGCGACTTAAGCCATAAGGCCATGGAGATTATATACAGTAAGGTCAGAGTTGGAGACACGTGCATACGGCTAGAACACGTGAACAGTTTCAGTGAAAGTGAATGAATAAAGCACGGAATTGGCATCAATTATTGATGGAATCCAATCCGGTGTCCCTTTGATCATGACCTTTTGCCCTGAATTATCACACACCAGATTCTTGTACGTACCAACCATCTCATGAATTACTTCCCTGATCTTGATCGGCTCCTATGGTGGAGATCATTGGAAGCTTTTTACATCTCTACCGAATTGTCATGCATAGAATTGGAGGGAAATTCAGAAGCACATGCTTCTCATGTGAACACTAATCTGGAAAGTGGAAGGGTTTTGAATTTGAACACCCTCACCTAGCCTGTACAACTAGTACAATCATTTTTCTTTTTTTCTTTTTATAACCAACACACTCATTCATTGAAACAGAAAGTCCTTACAATAGGTTGTTCATATCAGACCAAATGGCCCGACTTACAAATGAAGGACAAAAATCCCACCGCATCTCAATATCCCTAATAGGTACAATCATTTTGATTTGACTAGCACTAAATGAGAGATTCATGATGCAATCTCTTTTTTTATTTACTTTTTAATCACCTTTAATATTTTTTAAAAAATAAAAAATTCACAAAAAAAAATTTCAGGATGAGCATTATTATACATAAGCCTACATATATACCACACATTTTTTTATTATTTTTTTATTTTTTCCAAATTTTTTTTAAGTTTATTCTTCTTAAATTAATTAAATTTTTTTACTCATTATCTATATATCAAACATTTGCTAAAAGAAAAAAATTATAAAATATATAATATGTAATGTGTAAGTTTATGTTTAGAATTTTTCTTTCGAAACACACCATCAAGGACGGTCCTCTTAAATGTAATCATAGTCTTTCATTTAGGTCCTTGTACATGCATGTGGTGTTCATGATTCTTTTCCCTTCCAGTTTGTCTATATCGCATCACTCCAATCACTTTTTCCTGGCATTGGATTGGGTACAGTTTACCGTTGGAATTCTTATATGTGAGACATTTGTTTCACATATTTAGGGCTGGTTAGGAGCATGAGATAAGATGTAAAATTTTTATTTAATTTCATTTTATTTCGTCTTATTTTATTTTTAAATATAATTTAAATATAAAATTTTTAAACTAATCATTACAACTTTTTCAAAATTTAAAAAAAAAAAATTAAAAGCAATTCCAACTTTTTCAAATCTCTAAAAGAAAATAATATTATAAAATTATATTCTTACAATATTTTTATTTTAAAATATTTTTTATTCAACTTTTTATGTCTCATTTTCTAGAACTAAAAAATTACTGAATTCAGATTATCTCATTACCTATTCACAAATTATTTTATTACTATTTATAAAATTTTTATCTTATCACATTCTAGGATTCTCCGAACCTGCCTAATCAATTAAAATTGAACACGAATCCCCCCTCCAACGAGTCGAATTCCAACATAACATTATAGCCATGCAAGCTTTACTACACTTTCCTCTATTATTATTGAGTGCCCCAATGCAAATAGTATATTCTCATCTATCAATATTATTGATGCAAATAGTAGATAGATACGTAGTTTCAACTTTCCAACCTTTGGGTTGTGTCTGGTTGGTTGATATCAAATCAATTATTAATGGAATTTATTTATTTATTTTAACTTTACATAAAAAAAAATTAAATTCATCTTAACCTACTCATACATTAACACACATTTCTCAACTTTTTTTTTATATAAGAGTTAGGATTACTTGGATCACTCATTCTTAATTTTATTGAGAAACCTTATTTAAGGTGGAGGAATACTGTGGTTATAACCTGACACTTGGAAACTACAAGAAATTCAGAAATAAAACTCAAACCTAAGCATCCAACTACTGACTCAACCATCAAAACAAAACTAAAACAATGGCCTATAAATGCAGCAAATATATTAAACCAAGTCATTGAATCTGAGGCAAGCAAAGCCTATCAGTACGAAAGTACACCTCTCAATAAGTGAGGAATCAAAGCCCAGGAATCTCAAGTACTAGTAACTTCCTGAGATCCCAACCAAGCTTCAAATACATATCAAACACATTCAAATATATTTTAATAGAATTCACAAAATATTACTATTTACATATCAACTCTGATTATCTTAAATCATTTTAGCATCCAAATATATGGTTGTTCCTTTCTACCATTATTTTAGAAACAATTTCAACCAATGGATGATAATCTTGCATTATTGGACGTTTGTGGCTTGTTGATAGGCATGCTTGCTGCCAATGGTGGTGATCAGTTTTCGCATTATGGGCTCCCGACGTTTCGTTCTAACAAAGGTTGCCACGTTCAAAGGGGGAAGATTTGGGAAGCCCAAGCCCAAGTTCTCTTGGTTTACTTCCAACTAGATAAATTTTGCACAATTATTTTATAAAAAAGTAGATTATATCTCAAAAAATATAAAAACAATCTATTATATTTTAGCGAGACATACTTTTTTTACAAAATGCTTGCGTGAGGTTTTGTTTAGTTGGGATTTGTACGTGATATTGCTTAAAAAAATATCTAAATATCAATTAAAAAATTCTAACATAAGTCCACACATAACATTTATTTATTTATTTTTATTTTTTTATTGTTTTATTTTCTTTAACCAAATGTCTGATATATAAATAATGAAGAGAAGAATTTAATTAATTTTAAAAAAATAAACTCAAAACAAATAAAAAATATATATATATATATATAACGAGCTTATGTATAACAAAACTCAATTTAATTTATAAAATATTTAAATTTTAAGTTTCTTTTGTAAATTAAATATTGTCATCTCAACGACATGGAAGGTGTGCTTTTACACACCAGCTTACAAATAAATTTTTTTATCTATATATAGAAATAAAGATCTAAATCTAGTTGTTGACATATTAAAGGCCTTGCTAATACAGAAGCTTATAATGTCAAAATATTTATACTTTAAATATGTTTTTTTTATTAAAAAAAATCTTCTTGCAAGTAAATTTTATGTACCAATTCATTTCTCGACATTGATATGTAAAACATATATTTAACGAAACGATATGAATTGAATATGGAAATAATTTTAATGAGATATGAGATTTTTTTCTTCTCTTAAAAGTTTTTTTTTTATTTTTTTAAATAAAAAAAATTATCAATATACGAATTAATACACAAACTTACTTTTATACTTAGCAAAACTCTATCATAAATTAACGTAGTTTCTTTAATAAAATTAAATACAGCGGCATTTCCATTCAACCGAAAACGACGTTGTTCGGAGGTGACATAAATCCGGGATAAGAGCTTGCCTTGTAAAACTGGGAGGGTACTTTGCAGAGCCGACTCAGCCGAGACCTCCGCGACGTTCCTTTTTGTTACCCAGCGAAACCGACAACAAAAATATCCAAATTCGATTTCTCTACAAGAGCCTGTTTCAGGGCTTGAAGCGTAGAGAGAGATTGAGAGTGTTTGCTTCTGAACCCCCCGTACTACGCGCTTGTCAAATTGCACAACGACCAATCGGTGAGACCTTCTCTCAATTCTTTCATTCCTTTCAGTCTTTAAGCTTTCTAGCTTAATTGATATTTATAAGCGTGCCTGTTATTTGGCCGATCGTTTGCCACTTCTATTTAATGCTCCTTTTTTTTTACCTAGGTTTTTAGGTCTAGGCCTATGACCTCAATTTTAGATGATTCTCTCTTTTGAGTTCTTATTGGTTTTGGTATGAAAGGCTGAATTTGAATGGCCCTATTTGAAATTCGTTGGTTAGATTCTGAAATGGGTAGTCTTCGAAGCGAAGCCGGACCCCGGACGTTTTGTTTTTACTGTTTGTCAGGAGTGCCTGTTTCAAAGCTTGACCGATTAACCTTTTGGTAAATCTGTGTCAGCTAGAAACATAAACGTGGTTCTAGTTGAATCTGGGGATTAGTTTTTGGTGTGGAAATGTATGCGGTTACTGATAACTGATTCAAAGTTCGCTTTAATGGAGGAAAATTTGAGATTGCTAAATATTTCTTTTTAATGTTGTTTGGGGTTCTGACTTACACACACACACACACACACACATATATATATATAATATAAAACCTTGCCAAGAAAAGGTTTTTTGAGGTTTTGAATTACTTTCCCTGAATAGTCATGGGTATGGTTTAACTAGGAGTTAGGACGAACTGGTTTGATTCGAGATTTGATCAAGTTTTGTTTTATATAGACTTATAAAAAATAAAAATAAAAAAAGTTTTGTTTTATATAGATCAGCGTCTATCAGGCACTTTGTTTCTCTGTATCTTTTTTAGTAACAAGTCTTAGTGAGGCATATTTACATCCTTTCTAGTGCATAAAATTGGGCTGCTTGGTAATTCTTGGTTTAATAGATCTTTTTTCAGATTTTATGAGCAAAGCAGATATATTTTTGCTTGACTTACAAGCTCCGAGTTTTCACCATTGTAGTTCAATCAATTTGCTACCAAACTTGTTTGGATGAGTTGGTTTCTCTTCATCTTGGGTTATTCACTCCACCTCTGCACACTTTTGCTTGCGTATTTTATATAGTGCTATACCTCTTAAGGGCCTTGACAAGCCTGAATTTGATTTTGTTCCCTGGAGGACTATAATTAGAACGCTATGTCAATTTTGAAAAAAATACAATTAATATATGTTAGTAACCTGCCCCAATCAGTTAGGATTCAGGCATAGTTGGGCTGTCTTGTCATGAATTTATACTGCTGAGTGCTGGCACTTTCAACAGATTTTAATTGTATGATACAAAATAAAGCACTGGATAAATGCTTAATCAAAGCGCCGCATAAAAGGTGATTTTCCTGATGAATTTACTCTATGTTTACTTTCAGGGCCAAAGTGCTGTCAACCTTAGCAAGCAATGTAATTTTTTGGTCATTCTCCCTCTGATATTAGAATGTGGAATTTTGCATCCAATTGCATATCTAGAAGTGTTGGACTGAAAAATGGTTATCTAAACGCCACCCAAGCTGCTTCTGAAGGCTCTGATGATGAGGCTTCTTCAACTGTTAGCAGAGAGGAAGGTCTAGAGTGCCCAATATGCTGGGAATCATTCAACATTGTTGAAAATGTACCCTATGTGTTATGGTGCGGCCATACCCTTTGTAAAAATTGCATACTGGGACTACAATGGGCCGTTGTGAAATTTCCCACTCTACCAGTTCAGCTTCCACTCTTTATCTCCTGCCCGTGGTGTAATCTCTTATCCTTTCGTCTCATTTATGGGGGAAATCTCAAGTTTCCTCGCAAGAACTACTTTCTTCTCTGGATGGTTGAGAGCATGAATGGTGATAGAGGGAAGTCTCATTCGTCCTTCTCTATGGATCATCAATCAGTCTGGCCAGCAAATGGCAATTTACCAAATGGTCAAGTGGGCCAGGTTAACTTTAGGAGGGTACAACATACTCGACATCCTGAGCGATCAAGATCAAGCCATAACCATGGTGGTCTCAATAATTACCTCAGTATGGAGGCTTTACACTCTTCGCTTCAAAAGTCACTGGTTTTCTTTGTTCATTTGACAGCCAAGTTCCCGTTGGTTGTCATATTTCTTCTGATTGTCTTATATGCAATACCTGCCAGTGCAACCATCTTGGCTCTGTACATACTTGTCACACTTCTGTTTGCTCTCCCATCATTTCTCATACTTTACTTTGCATATCCTACTCTGGAGTGGCTTGTGAGAGAAATCATCACATGAGATGGTCGTTTTCTCTTAGTTTGCAAGTGCTGTATATAATGCGACGATTGTCCACCTTGTAAGGTTGAGCTGAGAGCTTCCATCGAAGCCCCCGTCTCAATAGCATCCAAGTCTCTTCATTTTCAGAATCGTTTCGGCTCTTATCGAATGCAGGTGGTATGAAGATGTGATATTGTTTTCTGGAATTTTAAAGTGTTGATTTCATCCAGGTCCAAATGCAAATTCTTTATTTGCGGACAGTTCCGTTGTGGATTTTCAAAGCTCCTGTAAGAGTCCAGTTGTAATAGGTAATTGTTATGAGGCCTATATATGAATAGCCTGATCGTTTGTTTGTGTTGGAACAAATTCTACGTAATAGTTATGTAATTTTATTACAGTTGTTTGTCTGATGGTAGAGTTGGGACAAAGCAACTTTATGTTATAGTCTTTTGTTCTGCAGGTTCTTTGCATCACATGCAACTTGTGAATGAGCATGTGTCATGCTGGATTTGTTGTTTGTCGTTGTGCTGTGAATCTTCAACAATTTCCATTCAAATTCACGATAAAAGAAGGAAAAGAATAAGCAGAATCAGTCCAGCAGATTTCTCGCTTTGTGATACTTCTATACAGTAAAGGGCATTGGAGTACAGACAACTATGGTGGTAAACACATGGTACATCATTTGCTTGAAGAATAATGCTACTCATCATCCTAATTCTCATCATCCACCCATCATCCTATAATGTGACATTAGATAATTAGAAATTTTTTATTATATTTCACTTGTGAACGTATCATCTAATGCCACATTATAAGATGATGAATAGATTTTTTCTTGCTTGAAATAAACAGAACAACCCTCCCTACCATTGACTTATTAGAACAGCCTGTCATTGCAGAAAACTCCAATCCCTCTTCAACAAGCACATCCCTAATGGGGGATATCAGCTAAGGCACTTGATTTTTGTTTGAGAAGTATTATGATCGCAAAAAGATCTTACAAAAATAAGTAATCTTATAAACTAATATGATTTTATATGATATATTAGATCTACTTTATAATAAAAGTAGATTTATAATATAACATACTATATCAAGTCACGTTAATTTGTAAGTTCATTTTTATAAGATTTCTCTTTTTGTTGCAAGTTTTTTGCCTTACGATTCTCTTTAGGTAGCTTGTGTTGGTATGACTTCCTTTATGCATAACAAACAAATTCCAAATTTCACCTAAGCTTAAGCAAATTTGCACGTAAACCCTACCAAAGTCTTGAATGAAACGTCAATAAATGTTTGTTGTCCGGCTCTGTTTGATACGAGGAAGGAACATAGAAATCATTTTTTTCAGAACTTTCTTTTCAGTGTTTGTTGGACAGTATTCCTTTATTATTATTTTTTAGCAACTAAAATTCCATGTACGTAGGACAAACCAACATAGCTCCTCCGAGCGCTTATCCCAAACAATATCTGAAACTGCAACCTGCCGATCGAGTACAAACATAACTGTGCATTCAGTTTAGTTTATGGCAAAGAAAGTAAAAGAAAATTTTAAAGAAATGTTGGCAGAAAGCAATTAATTGCTCATGTTTCCTTCCAAAAATCCGCCATGCATCTTGCAGAACCCATTAAACATATCGAAGATATCGAGATTGTAGCAGTAGTTCCTCTTGTTTGATCATTTTCCAAACTGATCTCTGGTTTCTGGGATGAAAACAAAAAATTCACAACGCCTAAATATAAATTAAATAGTTAAATTCATTTTTATTCCCACCAATTTTAAACTTTTTGAGGATTATTTGACTATATAAGACACATTTGCACTCCACCACCATTAGACATGTCTGGAAGTTGTGAATATTCAAAGGGGGAGGAGTTTATAAGAGAGCATAGCAAACTTTTTGGTTGGAGGGTCATCCTCCTCAACTAATTTTTTACTACCAAATACATTGACACTTTGATTCCACTTTCCATTGCATGCATGTTGGGCACGTGTACTACCTTAACCGTTTGGATTTAGAAACAATGTTAATATTAAAAAATAATATTTTATTTAATTTTTAATTTTTATTTTAAATCATTTCATCTTACCTAACTATTTAAACAACTCTTAAGATTTTTTAGATTTTTTAGTTTATTTTATTTTATTTAATGTGGCCCTGCACTGAGTGCACTCTGTATGAAACATTGAAAGTGGGCAAGTGGCCTTTATCTGTAATAATTATATGGCAGAACATGATGATGCTAGATTTCAAAGGTTGGAGAGTAAGAGACATCAGAATCCAAGGTGGTATATTTTCCTCTTATATTTATTGTCTTTTTCCGCCATCTTTACTTTATTTTGCTGCTACAACTTTATCAAAACTTTAGGGCAAGCAAGCCCGCCTTCACATTCTGACTCAATCTATCTTCTTTTTCATTGTTGTTGATCCTATAAAAAGTTTATTAAAGAACATGTCATATTTGAAACCCCACCTCGTCCTTTGTCATCCCAGTCCGTGTTCATGACATGCTGAACAAGCAACGTAACGTTATTACGTTATTCCTTTTTCTTGGACAAGAGATCATCGTTACTTAAAGTCCTCCCCACATAGAACGTAACAGGCTCTGAAAAGTTCGAAATATACGACTTTGGATTGAAAAGGGAAATTCCTCCCCTCGGCTTTATCCTCGTTTTCAAACATGTGATCTTAATTATCAATTTCCGTACGTAATTTAGTTTTATAATAAAGAATTGATATAGGTAAAAATGAATTATATAAAAAGAAAATGTTAAATGTATTTAAAATATATATATATATTAAAAAATAAATTTACAAATTGACGTAATTTCATTATCTAATCTATTAGATTTACTTTACAATAAAAATAAATTTATAATTTGACGTATCGTATCAAATCATGTAACTTATAAATTTATTTTGGTGTAATTCATCTGTTACTAAAATATTTATTTACGATTATAATAATAAGGAAACTATCATTTGAAAACACATGATTTATTTTAAGTGTTGTCATGATTTATTTTAAGTTAAAATAAACAAATTGAAATGTCATCATTGCAAGAAATTTAGTTGAAAACCAATGAGTGTTATGTGGTGGCATGCATGGATAATCATCATTGCTTGAACTTACTGCAACTTTGATGCTATATACATAGATATAGTTTTATTATTAGTAATGAATTCAATCGATGCATGGTAGCCTTGCAGTTTACGATCTTGGCAATTAAAATGATTCTTATTTAAGCTTTAAACTCTTACGTGCTTTCTTTTTGTCCCAATTAATTTTCACACAATTAGCGTAAATCTTTTCAATTTGCACGTACTAATTAAGCAATAATTATTGAGCTGAATCTCAAATTGGCTTTAAGTACTAAATTATTGAATAAATTAATGAGATTTCAAAATGGCAAACCTCTATTTAATCAAAGGACAAAGGAGCCTTCTCTCCATGAAAAGGGCCATCAAGCTTGATTAAAGTACTTCTCAATAATGTTCATCTAAAAAACCTGAAACCGTGACAGCCATTAGGAACCATTAAGAAAACTTCACATTCTGCAACCCACCAAGGAAAAAAAAAAATAGAGAAATAATAGTTTCAGTTGACGGTTGTGAGTGCACAAGTACCGTGTAATCACTTTAAAAAAATGACCAAATACGAGACCCACATAAAAAGAAATTAATTTTTTAATAATAAATCTCTTTTTTTTTCAAACGAGAGTACGATGTTTGAAAATTTTACGATTGTACATAGCATTACTTAAAAAAATATAGTAAATATCAATATTAATAAGAAAGCTTATAAACTTCAATTAACTATATATGCTTTGCTTTAGATCATTCAGATTGTAAGAATTAATTATAATTTCTTTTATAATTTTCCCCACCCTAGTATATAATATTCTTGTTTGTTAAGTAGTTTGAAAAGTCGGTCCACGTGATCGAGAGAGAGGACCATCATAATGTATTACAATTAATATAAATCGTCATTTGCTATACTATTTTAACATTTTGGTACAAAATAAAAAATATATATATGCTATATTAATAAATAAAAAATAGGCACACACCTACTTCAATTAAAAGGGGATACCCATCACACAACTAACTCTTTGAAGTTGCCAAGAACCTCTAAGTTAGATACAGTTTGGATATTGAAATGAGATGAGATAGTTTTAGATAAAAGATTAATAAAATATTATTATAATATTAATTTTTAATATTATTATTATTTTAAAATTTAAAAAAATTAAATTATTTATTATATTTTATATAAAAATTTAAATTTTTTTTAACGATGGAACCGTCTCAATATCAATACAAGATTTCCTCGTTCTTCGATTCTTTGACACTTCATCCTCTTTAATTATAATATCCTTCTTCATATCTCATAACCATATATAGACTATCAAATCCGATTACAGACTCCAAGTGTCTCATTTTTTTCCAATATAGAGGTAATTTGAAGTCCGAGATTTAATTAATTATGGATTATATATATATTTCATCATTGTTCTTAAAGAAAGCAATAATTAAATCCTCTATTTTTTGGCCTAGAAAATCACAACTATAAATTACTATTTTCAAGTGCAATTGACAACACATGTTTCAATGTATACCATCTCAATTAAAAAGATCAAAAGGATAAACACTAAAAGGATCTAGAAAATATGTTTCCTATTTAATTAAGCATATAGTATATCAAGAAAAGGGGTTTTGCCAACAAAATTCCTAATAAAATGTCACATTTAAGACATGTCATGATACGTGTCTTTGATTTTATAAAATTTGCACCCACACATCAATAAAATAAATAAATAAATAAATAAATTTATAAATTTCTTTATTGATACGCTAAACGCATAGCTGTGATGTAGAGGTCTATCACGTCAACTTATATATAAAATTATTAGTATTTTGACTTTTTTTATGAAGAATAATTCTACTTATTATCTCTATACAGTAGAATTTTTTATAGTCATTAATTCAACTATTATTGTTTAAGAAGGGCAAAAATGTAGGATTTATTAGGTGAAAAATGGATTTTTTTTTTAACAACTACAAAAGGAAAATATGATTAAAAAATTGGTTATAGAACTAACTTTCGAAAATTTTCCATTTAAGAAATGTTTCTCATTCTATGGCTCAAAAGGCAATGGGATATCAAGTCGTTTTAATTGTGACAAACAAATTTATCCTTGCAATTCTTTACTATATGTTAGAAAAATACTTCATACTTTATTTATATTTTATTGTAATAATTAATGTAATATAGTCTCGTTTGTTTTAACAACCTATCTCAACTCATTTCATCTCATCATTATAACTTTTTAAAATTTTAATAATAAAATAAAATAAACAATTCAACTTTTTCAAATTTTAAAATAAAAATAATATTAAAAAATATATATTTTAATAATATTTTATTCAACTTTCAATTTTAATCTTAACTTATTTGTGAAAATAAATAAGGTTTAAGTTTGTTATTTTTTAAAATAAAAATTGATCTAATTAATATTGAGGGAATAAAATTATTTTTATATATTATTTTATAAAACATAACCTCGTTTAAAATAAAATTATATGTGTAGTATTTTTCGATTTTAGATTTTTCACAAGTTCTCCATTTTCGGGCGGGACCCCTTTATGCTATTTCCCAACGCTTTCCTTCCTCGTATCTTTCTGTGTTTCTATTCGATTCTGTATTTGTAACGAGCACGCAGGGCAGAGAAAAGCGCACCTAATCCATAAAAATAAACAAATAAAAATCTAGAAAACAGAAACAGTTGCTTGAACGATTTCTGAAGCAAATCCCACACTCATATATTTCTTTTTTTATCGTATGTGTTGATATATTTCTTCCCAATAGAGGGAAAAAATAAATATAGAACGGGCGGGCGGGCAGGCAGGCAGGTAGGCGCGTACACTCGTGCACGCCGCATTCGTTCATTCACAATTTTTCAGTTTTGCATTTTCTACGGTTTTTGGTTAAGCAGGCTTTAGCTGAGGAAGCCAAAAAAAGAGGTACATATCTCTACGCGTTTTCAGGATCATTGCGGAGCCTTCCCCCACGCTATAAAGTCGTTTTTCTCTCAAAATTTGAGCTGGGTTTTGCCGTTTTGGTTCTTTCCCCCTCTTTACACACAGGCGTCTGCTGAAAATCCTGGTTTCGGCGGTGGTTTGTTGTAAAGAAAGCTTTGGTAAGCCTTGTTTCTGCTCTGTTCTTTTATGGGTCGATCTTGATAATATGTATATGTCCGTGGGTTTGGGACATTGGGTTTTCTTTGTTTAATGGTTTGTTTCTCGTGTGGCATTTGAAAGGGTTACTTAGCTTTCATGCTTGCTATGGGCGCTGTCTTATCTTCTTTAATGATATTCTGATGTGGGCTGTGTTCAGTTTCTGATTTTTGGAAGTGGGTTTGAAGAATAATTAGCCTTTGTTGATGGATTTGTATTGTCTGATTGATATATTGGTCGTTTGTCATTGTTCTTATCGATAAATGTTGTTAAATTATAGATTTCGGAGTTCCTTTTCTTCCAAAAAGACTTGTTTCCTCCCCTCGAATGCAACCTAGGAGTGCTGACTTCTGTTTCCCCTCAACTGAATTTTACAATTTTGTGTTGCCGTATTTTTATTTCTTGCTTATTTAATTTTCCCTGATATTTGTTATTAGAAACGAATCCGGTGATGTCCTTTTCTCTTGCATTTGGGATCTTGGATTGGATTATTTGGAAAATTATTATCTATATCTTTAAAGGAGTGTAGTTTGCCGGATTGTAATTGTCGCCCTGTAGTGGTGTTATAAATTGCACGAGTTTGATGCATCTATCCGTTAATTGGCGTTTGTAAATATTGCGAGTCTGCGTGGGTTGTAAGTTTTATAAAAGGCTGCGTACTTTTGATTCTTATATGGGAATGATTAACAGTTGAGGTTTTCTTATTTTCGCTTTAGTTTTTAAGGGATACCTTCTGTCCGTTTGTTCTTTTTCTTATTGCCTTCGGCTTGCTCATCTTTTCTTATCAGTATATTCACATATTTGATCACAACATAAGTGAGATTTTTCTCCTCCATCCAAAGAGAACGTACATAAAATATTTTGGATGAAAGAGAAAACTTGTAAATTTCCTTTGATATGTTCTTTAAACGTCATACCATCAATGGTTGCCAATGTGATATTAAATTTGGTACTAGGATACAAGAAAGCATTTATCATGTTGTCAGTCTGGAACTGGAATATTTTTAGTCCATGACAGATCATAGTGTTGAAAGCTTATGGTTTTTGCCATTTCTTAATTCATAATTTTATCAATTATTTCAAATGGTAACGGTGCCTTATCTTCCATTTCGTTTTCATCTCAACTGATCCCAAAAAGGATATCCCATTTTAATTGTTTTCTTCTTATTTTCAGGTTAAAGAGATTGTGGAAACATTTGCTGCTTGAAGTTCTGTAATTTGAAAATTTAGATTAGATATTGGTATGTTTATTTCTACTATACCATTACGTTTAAATTTCTTTGATCTTTTCTCAAAAATTATATCTTTGTCATTTAGGTTAGTGATTTTAACTCATATTATTCCTTTGCATCACTATGATATGGTTGGTTTTCAGGGTCTCTTCTGGGTTTTGTTCTGTATCTCTTTCCTGCGTGATGGCTGAGGACAGTGTCCATTTACCAGTGACCCCAGAAAGAACTAAGCCAAATGTCAACAATTTGAGGAGAAGTTCTACAGGAAAAGTAAGTTTTTCAACTCCTGAAGAAAGTGTTCTTCCTCATTATCTCAGGGCGTCAACTGGTTCCTGTCATGATCTTTGTAAGTTTGGGAGAGGACATGCACTTGAAGCAAAGGCAAGACGTCCCATGCTGAAAAGAGTTATTAAAAAAGCATGTGACAGTGGAAGTGCAGCAGTGAGTGTAGATCTGCCAAGGAGAAAGGAAACACCAGTGGTCAAGCTCAAACCTTCACCCGTGTCCAAATCCCGTGCATCTCATATCCCTCAAATCGTTAAGCAGGAAGTGTCAATACAACCATCTGACAGAAAAAGTCCTGTGGAAAATAAAGTTCTGGCCGAAAGGAAAAAGAAATCTGGGGTCATACTTAAATCTTCACCCTATTCAAAAACCCATACATCCGATACACCCAAAGCCATGAAGCAGGAAGTGCCATCTGCTGAAAAAGTGAGAGTTTCTGCGAAAAAAGGTTCATTGAAGGCTAAAGATTTGGACTTGTCTGTGAAGCCTGCTGCTTCTTTGAATCCAAAATCTTTGAGAGTGGAGCCAAGATCTTTTCCTAATTCTACAGTAGGTAAAAGTGGCCTAAGAAAGAGTGATGTCAAGACGGGCAGGACACCAGGGACGTCTAAAGTAGCTGCAAATAAGGTCTTGGCTCATCCAGCAGCTCCATTGTCTTCAAAGTCTTCTGTCAATAGAGTTGCAAATGTAAATGGAAGAAAGCATGGGGACTTGAAAACTGTGTCTCCTCACACGAACAAAAACAAGATCAGAAAAGCTGAACCTAGGGAACCCAATGACGACAAGGTTCAGGAGAAAACCCTGTATGTCATTAAGATGGAAACAGAGAATGGGCCTCTGGAATCTGATCAAAATGAAAGTTGTGTGATTAAATTATTGCCTGCTTTATTGTCATCACCAAAGTCTTCATCCCCCCCACATGCTCAGTCTTCTTCATCATATGAAGAAGAATGTCAAGAGGAATCCGAAAATATAATAAGTGAAACAGAAGATGACTCACCCTCAGAAAACAATGGAGTTGAGAGCATAGAAGAAGCAGATACTGTGGAAAAAGGATTCAATGGCAAGCCCAGAAAGGCTGGAGTGGTTCATTCTGAAGATAAAAAGGGCCAATTGTTGGAATTGAAGTTCAAGAGAGGGAAGGTAGTTGATAGTCAGTCTTTGACCGACAATCCAAGGAGGCTCAAATTTAGGCGAGGAAAAGTGTTGGGGGAGAACCATAATGTTAAGGTCATTTCCCGAAGAAGAAGCTTTAAGAGGACGGAAGTTGATGGTGATACAAATGGCACCAAACCTAGCCCCCAAAAAGTTGTTTTGAGACATCAAGATGTGCAGGGAAAGAGAGACGCACAGGGTTTGTTTAATAATGTCATTGAAGAAACGGCAAGTAAACTTGTTGAAACCCGGAAGAGCAAGGTTAAGGCATTGGTAGGTGCTTTTGAAACCGTGATCTCCCTCCAAGAGAAAAATCCTTCATAAATACTGTCACTTGAAATTTTCTCTCTCTCTTTTTTAAAGCGCCCCTTGCATCTGCAATAAAAATCCCTCAGTTTTTATAAAGAATTATACGAAAATAAGTCTAAGCTTTTAAAGCAGAAGCGAGTTAACAAGATATGGAGCTGCAACAGGTTAATAGTGGATTGCTACAGTTGACATTGGAAGGCCTGTGTATAGAGTTGAATGGACGGTCTTGTTGTGTACTTTGTCGTGTGGTGTTCTGTTCTTAACATGCTTCATCTGCATTTCTGAAGGGTCCGGTGATTGTTTCAACGGACTTCATACCTAATGTGATTGGTTTGTATATTGTGAATAAAAAACAAAGCATACTCTCGACTTTATTATACTTTGCGTGGGCGAAAAACTATACAACTTTAGCTGTATTTTCTTCCTCTCTTTTTTATTTTTATTAATTTTTTTGGTTGAGAAATGAGTTGCCTTTCTTTTTTCTAATGGCGTTTGTTGCAACTGAGTCAATAGAGATGTAGAATGAGGATGGAAACAGAGTTTTTTTGTTTGTTTTAGGTATGGTCGGGTCTCTTAAAAAGCAGAGCCTAAAATGGCATATTGTTGATGATGATGCTATGCGTATATGGTGAATAAAAATCAAGATGAAAGAAACAGCAACTGCCGCACACAAATTATAATGGTTCAGCGTTACTCTTACTCTCTTGTCTTCTCTTCCATTTTCCGAGTACCGACAGAGAGTAAAATAAACAAAAAAATGGAGAAACCTTGAACAAGAAAATAAAGAAGAAGAAGAAGAAAGAAACCTTTATGATGACCGAAGAAAATTATCAAGAGGTACCTCCCGAGCAAACTGGAAGGGAAGAGTATTCGTAAATGAGTATTGATCCTTGTCATCTATTTTATTATCATATTTATTTTATTTTATAACATAATATTAAATGATTAGAAATTATTTATTATATTTTATTTATAGGCTAATTATTTAATGCCGCATCAATAAATATTGACAAGATAATAAAAAAAATGAGGATAAATATATTTTTCTTTTGTAAATTCTAGTAGAAACTTTGACATTTATTTTGTAGATGGTAACATAACATCTCATGTTTTATATTCTTCGGGCTTAAATTCATCAATATGAAAGACTATGATTACATTTATAAGTTATCATTTAAATTAATGGACTTATCGTTGAACGTTTATTTGTAAGTTGTTGTACTATAAATGAAAGTAGATTTATGAGAAAATTCAGGTATTTGTTTATCAATCAATAAGTATATAATTTTTAAAAGTGGACTGTGCCTAATATAAGACCTGTTTGGTTACACAATTAACATGAGATGAAAAGAGATGTTTACTTTTTTTTTAACCGAAATAGATGTTTACTTAAAAGTTGAATAAAATATTGTTATAATATTAGTTTTGTTTTAGTATTTGAAAAAGTTAAATTATTTATTATATTTTGTGTAAAAATTTAGAAAAGTTATAATAATTATATGAGATTAGATAAGATGAAATAGTTTTAGTTTTGTGTAACTAAACCAGTGGTTATGATATAGATTATTAAATGTAAAAATATAATCAAAATAAAAAATATAATAAAGAAAAATACTAAATGTACTTAAAAAAAAAACTTAAAAACTTACTTTTACATATATTAATTATTGATATGTTGAAAATCATAAAATTTGAAAATCAAAATTTGAGTTTTAAAAAGAAAACTAATAAAATGAATCTTATAAGTAAAAATATAAGTAAAATTATAAGTTCATATATATATACTAGAAGGACCATGCTACTCGCCCCGCTCAATAATCCCGCTGAGATGTCCCGCTGTACTTTTTTTTTTTTTTTTTTGAAATTTTTTTTTACAGAAAGATTAAGAAAATTATATTTAATTATATTGTGAATTTTATTCATTTTTTCAAAATATTTAAAAGTGTTAAAAAAATGATTTGAAAAAAATATTTAAAAGTGTTTTTTTTTTGTTTTTTTCATATCATTTTTTAACACTTTTAAATATTTTGAAAAAATGAATAAAATTCACAATATAATTAAATATAATTTTCTTAATCTTTCTGTAAAAAAAAATTTCAAAAAAAAAAAAAAAAGTGGAGCGGGATAAGTGAACGGGATCCCCTAGCGGGATCCCTAGCATTTTCCATACTAGAATGTGATAGATGCCATCTGAAGTATATTGTTGGGTGTACCGCTCAGTCGGTTTTTTTTTTTAAAATTATTTTTAATTATTAAGTAAAAAAAAATATTAATATATTTAAAATTATTTTTTTAATTATTAAGTAAAAAAAATCTTATACTGTAGCGGTACAAGTGGAGTGGTACAGTAATATATATGAACGAGATCGGAATGAGGACAACCAATGATGAGATGCCAGCTGTGCCTGAAAGAATCTGCGGCTCCTGACATATACCACTCAGGTCCCGACAAAACGATCGAAATACAAACAGTAAAAACACTGGCCTCGGTTACCTACTCTGAAATAAAATTGACCTGCCAATGCCCGAATGACATGTAGGACAAAGTGGTCCCGTTATAAGTTCCACCAAGACGCCACCTAGCCAGTCCAACTATACATCTGTAAACGTGGCGTCATCCCCTTTGTCCTTCATCTGAGATAAAAAAAGGGGTCCGTCGTTTTTTAACCATGCAGAAATCTTTTACATTTTCTTCTTCAGAATCTAACCGATCAGGCCTTCCTCTTACCTCACTCCATTCCTGCGTTTGCTTTCTGTGCTTGCCTTTCTATGACTGTATTTGTTACCTGACGAAACTGTCGCGGCCGGAAAGCGAAACTCCGTGTTCTGCCTTGTATGTAATTCCTCTGATTTTTTCTGTGTTTTTCTGCCTTTTCTGGCCTTTCTTTTGCTTTCTATCACTTGCTAAACCCTAACTCTGTGTTGATTTTTATTTGCGCAGAGTTTAGTTTTTTGGGGTTTTGGGAATGTGCGGACGGGGGGGCTCGTAACTGAGGTGAGGATTTGGGCCTTTGATTTCATGCTATTTGCGATCCAAGCCTCTCTCCAATTCTTTGCCCTGGTTTTGTTTGGTTTTGATTTTACGTTGTGTGTTTGGGGGGGGGGGGGGGGGGGGTACGGTTTTGTGAAGGTTCTCATTTTCCTGTTTGTTTTGTCGAATGAGGTCGAAAACTAACATGGGTTTTGTTTGTATTTGATTTTTTGCTTAAAGCTGTAGTAGATTTTATCGCGGAGGGCCAGTGGATCTGGAATTTTAGAAGTGATTGACATGCATTGAGAAAATACACTGAAGTCAAATTTATTTCTCTGCGACTGAAACACATGCTTCTGCCTTCGAATTGTTCGTGTTTTGTATAACGAGTTGCTTCTTAGTTTATGTTTTAGTATATTACGACTGAATTCTGATCAAAATGCAAAGCTACCCATCTCACGAGTTCGGTCCCTCTTGATTTTTCATAAGACAGGATCGGGCTCTTGAAATGTCAAATTTGTGGGCAATGGGCATTGTAGAATTTGAAAATTTTTCAGGCGAGTCTTAAATGAGCTTCTGGAGATTAGCTTTTAGAACTACTTTTGATTGGATTCCATCACTGCTTACGCTAGTAGTAGAAGTAATTTTTGGGTGTGTATTTGGGCTATGCCTATTCTTATTAATACAATCATTTACTTATTAAAAAAAAAAGGGTAATGTTTGGGTGTGTAAGTGTATGCCATTGCAGTATATGGTTTGAAAATCCCCTTTCCATTTATAATCTACCGTTGTTTATCATTGAGGTAATTTTTTTTTTGGTAAATACCTGTCAGGCTGCAGCCTAGTGGTTAAAAGGAGGACTTGGGATGAGCTGTAGACATAGATATCCTGGGATTGATTTTGCATTAGGAGTTCTCCTGGATTACTTGACACAATTTTGACGGGTAGGGTTGTGTACCCAAGGTCAACTTTGAATTGGAGGATGTGTTGCTACAACATTCTTTAGCCTTTCTAAAGTCTAATGGCATCATTGCTAATGCTTGTTATTCTATGTGGGAGGGAATCTTATCTTTTTCATGTAAAGTTTTGAACCAGCTGCCTTGAATGATACTGTCACTCTTGGTATACATTTCGGCATTCTTTCAGTGGCTGCTTGTTCTAATTACATTTTCTGTGGTTGATATGTCACTGCTTGAACTATGTCCTTGCCTTTTACCTTGCGGTGTTAGAAATTGCATATTCCTGCAGTGATATTGGCCATTGAGAACATGTTTGTTATTTGGTTCTTTTACGTAGTGTGTTTTTGTGGTGTATATGACAAAGATTTATTATGATTGTTAAGAGGTGACACTTATAAAAAAATATGTGAATAGGTGGCTGGCAATGATTCTAACAAAGCAGTATCGTTGCATACATTCAGCAAGCTGTAAATGCACAAAAGGGCATCTAAGCGAAGATGTGATATTCCTAGTATTTCAACAATTGAACTGGAACCCTAAGTTAATTGCTACTCTGTCCTGTGTATGCAAATGGTTTGATGATCTTGCAAAGAGAGTACTATGGAAGGAGTTTTGCCGAACTAGAGCACCAAAGATGATGATTGATCTGCAATCTAACGGGAGTCACAATGTAGATGGGAACTGGAGAGCACTCGGGAAACTACTTATTTATTGTTCAGGATGTAAGAAAGGTGGCCTGTTTGATAGAATTCAAATCCCAGGCCACTTCGTTTATAGAACTCGGTTCTCTAGGACATCAGGGAAGAGTTTTCTTTTGCCACAATGCAGATCAGATGTTTTGTACGTGTCTGACCCATGTGAACATCTTGATCAAGGGGAGGAAGGGGATGTGGGATTCTTCCGTGGAGTTTTCAAGTCATTCTTGGGGTCAAAGGTGCGGAAGCTGCTAATTAAAAGGGGGGCCGAGTTTCATCCGACGGAGGTGTGTCCATATTGTAAGGCAAAGTTGTGGAACATGCTGCAAGCTAAGATGATACCACAAAGTGCCAGCTGCAGGTTGGATGCTTATGAGGATTGCATTGAGTATTATGTGTGTCTCTATGGACATATGCTTGGGATCTGCCTTTTACGTTTGTCTGATTCGGAAGAGGCATCTGAGTTGGAGTGATAGTTGCAATGAAGCTCAGGTACTCTCTTGCGCCAAGTATTTATATTTTTGTTAAATATAACTTTGGGTAAGTCATAAATGTGAATTATTTTTTAGTGAAGCTTATTTTTGGGGTTTAGTAAGTCTGGTATAGTTCTAGAAATGACTATAAAAATATCCGCAGGAAATATCTGGTCATAAACAACTAGAGTAAAATCTTTTAGGTGGGATCTGTTGCATGGTGAACTTTCTTTCCCACAGCCGTGTGTTCTTCATGGATGCTAGGCATTGTGAGACTGAATGACAGTTCATTAAGACCTTATTGACCGGAAAATTTTTGAGCCAGCGTAAAGTATCTTTGAATTCTGATCGTGTTACTCGATTCTCTTACCTAGTAGCTTTGCCTAGAGTCTGCAATGGAAACACTGTTGGACAAACTGCCTTGAATTGCATCGAACCGTAGCTTATGTTTATGTATGTTTGTCTTAGCCCTCAGATGTTGTCAATTTTGGCTAGCGCGGTTATGCCTATGTAACCCTGTGGCAAAACTAGCTTATTCTCTCCCTCTCAAACTGTCTTGTGGATTATTTTTAATGAAAAATTCTACTTATCATCTCTATACACCACACATTTTATTTATTTATTTATTTTCTTACGAAATGTATGGTGTATGTATGATAAGTAAAAGAATTTAATTAGTTTAAGAAGAAATAAAAATAAAAATAAAAATAAGTTGGTGTGGTGTGTGGGGATAATGAGTCGCAAATGTTTTGTTCTTTTTCCCTGGTATGAATTCTTTGATATATTCTAACAGACATATTCTTACCTTGGATAGATTTATAATCATTGCGCATAATCTGGGTTGGGCAAACATGCAGCGAGCTGTTGATGAACTTATTTGGTGGAATCTGGAATCCATCATCTCAATTTCGTACGGACTCTCGCGACAGCTGCTTATCAGTCTCACCTTGGACAGGCATGTTCCTGCAAAAGGCCAAAAGCAGCTGCTAAACACTTCTTTTTAAACCATCCTCTACATAAACTGTTAGTGTGAACAATATACAACGTGTACATGTATGTCTGAGCCATAGATGTATTTGGATGGTAGATTGGTTTGTGCAATAAACCATACACACTCGTCTACGAAGAACTTACTGCTTAATTGTTTACTGATTTTCTCTACGGATTACAACTCACTTTAGCCTTTTAGGTTCCACCCTTTTGTGAATCGTTAAAACTCGAGAGCAAGAAGTTTGCAGTCATTACTTTTCTAACCTTTGCATCCTGTCAACGAAATTCAATTTCTTTGTAGAACCATGGTAGGGCACGGAAACCTTGGAGCTGTGACTCAAATCATGATTATCAACACTAGTAAAGATATTGTACCCAGCATTCCTAGTAGAACGGATAGCCACAACCTTGTGCAAAATTCTACAAATCTTTGAGAAGTCTGAGGTTATCCCTTTACATTCCGGCTTACAAAAAGTACCGTCATCTGTAACACAGCTATGATTGTTCAAATCAGGCATTGACTGCTTGCTGTTTACTTGAAAAACTTAAAAAGATTGTAACTCCTGTCATTTATGTGATAAATTTTAAATGGTTTCGTATGTTAACTATTTGAATAGATATATGCTTAAAATATAATATTCCAATAATGTGATTGGGGATAATAAATTTTAGAATAAAAAATAATATTTTATCAAGAAAAAAACCTCATTCATTGACAAAACTCAAAAATAATAAATAAAAACTCATATTGCAATGAACTGCATGGATCAAACTGATTTCACGTTGTCAGGGTTTACAATCCAATTGAGTACAAACAAGGTTAGAAGCGCATTCACACTCGCAGGATCATACATCCTGCCTAATGTCCGGTTCTTCTGCTCCAAAGTCAAGCCCAGCAATGCTCATTGGACCGATGTTAACTGCAGAATTTAATTCTCAATTAGTGAACTTGACAGGCATTTCCAATTTTCAAGGTATAAAATTTTGCCATAAAACCAACGTCTAAAGATCTGCATGCAACTGTAGACTAATTACCGCTACAGAAGTACACGGTAATGGTCCCGCAAAACCAAAGCAAAAGTTCCAACTGAGATATGTTATCATTGCTGATTCTAAAGACAATGGATACCCGATAAAATTTAAATGTAGAGTGGACAACAAAACCCTGCTGTATTGCAAGAAAACAAGCTGATAGGGGAAGCCCAGACCATTGCCTAGGTAACAGAAGCTTTTCCATGCAAGTTAAAAAGGAGGGATTTTGAGAGAAAGAGAGACTGCATCACATACCAACAGCATCTAGCCCGGCCAATTTTGGCATGAACTGCCTGATATGTTCTTCTGCTGCTTTCTCAGCTTTCAGTGTCTCACATGCAAAAGAAACCAAAATCTTGTTCTTTCCATCCTTATGTTCAACCATACCCACAACATCATTCTCCCACCTACCTCCAAATCAAAATGAAGATGGAATGAAATCATTATTTGCATGCAACGTCTACTGGTATTGAACAATAGATCTCAACTAAAAAAACAAGAGAATTCGGGATTTACTGCTAAAGATAAAAGTTATATATGGTTACATATTTCAGCATATAATACTTATGAATGGAAATTTAATTTATTCAGACAGTAGTTATCAGATAAACGATAGAAATCATTAGATAAACAATTTATCAAAGTACGTTAAGCTCATATAATTTAATCTTTTTCATCCGGTAAATGCAATCTCACGCAAAATAGCACCAATTCCACCTACTTGATAGAAATTGTCTCACAAAATCAACCTAAAAGGAAATAATTTACTTCGAAACAAAGCAAAAAAGAAACTTGTGTCAATTTAGACGACACTAAAAATATGAAAGAATGCGGATTGAAGGTGTCAATATTAGAATGTATACCCTGTTAAGAAAACTAAGAAGATCATCCAACATTGCTTACCCATGAGCATGATCAATGCTATGGAAGCGGGCAGCATCATGGCCTCTGCACTCCACTACGAGACTTTGTTCTTTCTTTCTCTGCAACATATCAGAACCTATTAGAGGAGATTGACAGTAAATTACAAATGACCTCATTGTGCTAAGTGGCATTTACAGATTATCTTATCTTATTGTTTTTCAGAAATTGTTGTTCTTATTGTTTTTCCGGAATCATCATCTTAATCTAATCTTTATGTCATTTGGAGTAAACTCAAATATTCATTTTACCTACTCTCTCATGTGACGTACACTTATTACTTGGAACATGAAATTTAGCCCTCAATGACACTCAATTGAACTTATGCTCCATGGAAGAGGCAGTTAAACAGTTTGATCATTGGGTTAGGAAACAGAACGGCCCCAATTTGCGCCCATTCTGAGGACCATCTAATGGCTAAATTTTGAACGTTTCATGCAACACTTACGCACTTGGGATAGAAAATATACTTTTATCTTACATCAAACCATAGGGAGTCTAAACGAAAGCCTCCAAAAGAGATGAAAATAATTTGAATTGTCCCCAACGATAATATTTTGTACTTATGTATAATCATAGAAGAAACGAGGAGAAAAATGTGAGTCATAAAAAAGAATCGAACAGCTCCTACATTGTAGTCGATGATTGTGAGCTTGATCAAGCGGTAATCCTCACCCCTGCTGCACTCTCTTTCACATTCCAACTCTTTCACCATGTAAAAGAAAGTTAAAAATACATGATATGAAAAGCTCATAATATCGTGGTAGAACAATGTCGTAAATTTAGAGAATTTCCTACATAAGCCATGACAAACATTGTATGAAGTGAGCTAAGAAATCTCCATTCATGAAAAAGGCCGACTAAGGTGGAAAAATGTATCGTTTGATCCAAAATTGCAAAGCCAAAGTAGATGCATAGTTTTAAAAGTCTTACAAGCAAGATATTTGAGAGCGAAAATTCACGCATAAAATTGACATCCAACCGATATTTCCCCTTTAATAAGACTAACGTTGATTTTCATTTCTACCTGCGCCACCGCTGAAATTCTATTAATTTCCCTACCGCTCCGACACGAAATTATATTATCATTCTTCCCATTTTCAAATTCAAAACTTTTTCCAAGACCAGAAAGTTAACTCAAAGAAGACAAAGATGAAAGAAGTCGCAGCAAATAAGCATCCCAAAACCCCCCAAGATTTCTAATATTCATCCTCTCTCCAACCTGGTGCAACTACAAACAAAACCGAGTTACGAACTCTTCAAGAAATATACATGCACAGAGATAGTAGTACCTGTGCCATGAAGGCCATAGCAGACAGAATGGGGAAGTTGGATGAAGTGGCCAGAGATGGACCCACATGGCAACAGTGCTATTGATGCCACTCCTTCCATCGCCTTCTCCACCTTCCCAGTCTCGGATTCTGCTCCTACTTCCTCTGCTACGGGTTTTCAAATAATAAATAAAGAACAAAAGATAAAAATTGGTGAAGAACAAAATGCAAAAATAGAGTTAAAGATCAGTTTAATCAGAGTACCCATTAATTAATTAATTCTCAGGAAAATGGCCCTTTCTTTGCCGCCGATGATTGTCACCCCCTAAGTTCTACCCCTGTAGTATCTTTTTGCTTTGGGGGGATGATCGTGAAAGAAAATCTCAAAACGGTGACGTTAGATGAAAACTGTGCGTTCTCTGACGATGCATACGCGCTGGTCGTTTGCTCTAAACGGCAGGCTATAACGAACTCGCCAGAACGACAAGGTTATGGGCTGGGTCTTAACGACAGTCGTATGAGAGAGCCTGGTCCCGGCCACCAGCTCAGAGGACAGGACAAGAAAACACGGGTATAGGGGGTGGTTTATGTCTATGCTAGACGACGTGCATGCGAAATGGGCCAAGGAGATGGAACTCTCCCTCACTCCACTTCTTCACTTAACTCTTTTTAATGAATCTTTCACTTCTATAACAATAGCTCTTTTCATCAGCAACTCACTTGCAGTTGCAGGTTCATCCCCCATTATCATTCGCTTAATTATCAGTCAGTCTTGAAATATCGATGTCATATCCTGTGTACTCTGTGCTCTGACCCTCTGTTGTGCTTGTGCTTGTGTTGTTCTTGTTGGTTTCGATGTCCTGCTTGCTGTTTCTGCCTTATATGCTTGTGCTTCGTCCTTTTCCTGCTGTACTGGACATGGAATTGCAGCTTGCTCTTGGTGCTGCTGTCAAGTTGCTGGTTTCTACAGGCTTACTGTGCCTTGCACTGATCTCAACTGTTGGCTGGTCGGCTCGTGTTGTTTGAACTTTTATCCATCGTATGCGGCTTGGTAGTTGCCGTTTAGTGCTGTTTTGGACCACCGGTTTTCTTGTTGGCTTTCGGTTTTATCAATGAATGATATAGTTAAGAAATAGACATTGAGATTAAGGAATTCTAAACTTTTGACATTAAAATGTGACCCGATTCTTGATTCTATAATGAACGTATATATTTTCCCAACGCAACAATAATCAGGACAAAAAAAAGGACAGAGTCAGTGAAATAAAGTAACCTAAGCCCAGAGGATTGGTGATGCCTAGAGAGATTCCCAACCTAGCGGCCATACTCACTCGGGGCATAAAAATGGAGGCGAATTTTGAAGCAGCTGCAAACATACTAGCAGCTTCATTGCACTCCTACGCAATTATGCAAATATCAAGGATTTTCTCCTCTTGAGTTTCGTATGAATACCACGAATTCTCAAGACATTTCAAACCACGAATCATTCAGGCCGGCACAAACCAAGCGGCATGCAGTCTATATAATCTTTAAGAAAACCAGCGAGAAAAGAATAATCTATTATTTATTTTTGGGCTTAGGAAGAATCACTCGTACTAAAGTTTGTATTTTCTGTAATAAGCCAATATACAATAGGGGATGCTCAATAGTATTAGCCCATGATTTTTGGCCGAATTTTTTTGTAAAACACAAAATACGGTGAAACTAAAGTATAAGGCCTCAGGGAGTCGGTGAGAAAGCTTCTTTGTCCTCCGCAGCTGGAGTTTCTGAACCAGTTCCAAGCTTCCTGAAGACAAGCTTTTGTTGGGGAAGCTGGCCATTAGAAAATGCTGTAACCTCTGTGTCTATTAACACACTGTCTTCATCCTTAAACTCGCCCTTCAAGATACTCTTAGCGAGTTCATTTTCAACATTCTGCTGAATCACTCGCTTGACTGGCCTCGCACCATAGTTCGGGTCATATCCAAGACTTCCAAGGAGCTGAACAGCTGCATCTGTCACCTGGATCGTTATCTTCCGGTCTGCAAGCCTCTTTTGCACCCGCTCCAACTGTAAAACACGTTAGAAGGTTTTGAAGTTAAGCCCAGAATACGTATATTGCCCAAAAAATACATGAAAATGTTGCAGAAAAACATGAGGTTCAGAACATTATAACAAATTCCCTTGAAGGTCAATAAAAAATATCAACGTCTAGGTTTGGCACGTCCACATAAATGGCTGTGTAAGATACAAGTGGCGGTGGCATGACCAGATTTCCCATTCACTAAACGGGTCCACTTATTAGAGTCTAGACCCTAAACAAACAGCTCTAAGAGATGGTTTCCCATTAACTTACCGACTCAAAGATCCATTAAAGAAAACCTAGACTAGCCCAAAATCTTGGGAGGGGCAATCAGATCTCACGATGACACTGAGATCCATCCACCCATAAGTCTAGGGTGGTGCCCGAAGTTGAAAGTCTGTCACCTTCGGAAAACTAAAAATGCTCATTCCTAAATAACAAAAAATCGTTATTTTTTATCTGAGTCAATAAAGCACCATTGTGGTAAAGCTTACCTGTAACCTGACGATGCTGTTTATCTGCTCCCGGTCCAGAGGCTGGAAAACTATATATTCGTCAACCCTATTCATAAACTCAGGACGGAAGACTGATCTTGCAGCATCCAGTACTCGCTGCTTAATAGTTTCATATGCTAATTTCTCTGGCGATGTGTCATCTTCTGTGTTGAGTATGTACTGTGAACCCACATTTGATGTCATAATGATAATTGTGTTAGTAAAGCTCACAGTGCGACCTTGGGAATCAGTCACTCTCCCATCATCTAAAATCTGAAGGAACACATTAAACACATCGGAATGGGCCTTTTCTATCTCATCAAACAGAATGACTGCATATGGCCTCCTGCGAACTGTCTCAGTCAGTTGTCCACCTTCCTCATATCCCACATAACCAGGGGGGGCCCCAATCAATCTTGAAACAGCATGCTTTTCCATGTATTCACTCAAATCTATTCGAACAAGAGCTTCTTCTGTGTTGAACAAGTAGGAAGCAAGCGCCTTAGCTAGTTCTGTCTTTCCAACACCTGTAGGACCCATGAACATAAAACTAGCAATTGGACGGTGAGGATCTGAGAGACCAGCTCGAGATCGCTGAATAGCCTCAGCTACTGATTTCACTGCAGGATCTTGGCCCACGACACGTTTATGCAGCTCTCCCTCCAAATGTAATAGCTTCTCCCTTTCAGATTCTTGAAGCTTGGAAAGAGGGATACCTGTCCATTTACTGACAATTTCAGCAATGTCATTTTCCGTAACTTCCTCTCTCAGCATAGACTTTCCAGAGTTCATATATTCATCCAGCTCTTTTTCTGCACTTTCAAGTTGTCGTTGCAAAGAGTTGAGGCTGCCATACTTCAGTTCTGCAGCACGATTAAGATCATACTCCCGTTCAGCCTGCTGGATCTCCAGATTTACCCTGTCAATCTGTATAAATAAACATAAAAGTCAGTCAAACCAGAATTTTTATTCATCAGTAACTCAGAAACTCATTATTTCTAAAGATGCTTCAGCCAACTGGATTTCTTAGTAAAATCATTATTGCTGGATCTCAAGATTTATATTTTCTGACAGACTTTTGACAGTAATAGCGTTAGCATCAACAACTTACCTCTTCTTTGATTGACTGAATACGGGTCATGACAGACTTTTCATGCTCCCACTGTTCAGTGAGCTGGGCTTGTTTCTCCTTGAGGAGAGACAACTCAGCCTCAAGCCGGTTCAACCTATCTTTAGAAGCCTTATCTGTATCATTCATGAGGGAGAGCCTCTCCATTTCCAGCTTCAATACTGAACGATTAATCTCATCCAGGGCAGTTGGTTTTGAAGTAATTTCCATTTTAAGTTTGGCAGCTGCTTCATCAACTAGGTCAATAGCTGCAATTGGGAAATATATTAGCTCTCAACTAATGCACAGATCTTAAAGATAAACTCCATGAGAGTACCATCAGGTTTTTAAGCTAAACAGGCAGCAAGGAAGAGTACTTCTCAAAACCATACCCTTTTCAGAAGAATACTTTCCAAACCTTACAAACCAGCAGAAAACTCACTTAAATTGAATAGTAAAAAAAAAAAAAAAAAAACTTCCAAACAGAATATAAATTGAAGTTCTTACCATCTGATGCTCATTATATGTTAATATTATCATAAAAATGACAATCATTGTGTGCTTCTTTAGTATGCTCTCATCTTTATGCTGCTTGAACAATATAAATATAATCTATGCTTCAGTCACTAATTCTAGAATGTTCTGATTGCCACATGCAAAATGCGAGTCATCATGAACACATTAGCCTTCCAATAAAACAAGAACCACTCAAATGTTGCATCTGCTGTTACCTTTGTCAGGTAAAAACCGGCCACTGATGTAACGATCGGATAGAATTGCTGCTCCCACAAGTGCACTATCAGAAATGCGGACTCCGTGATGCAGCTCATATCTTTCACGCAGTCCTCGCAGTATGGAAATGGTATCTTCAACCGTAGGTTGATCAACATAAACTTGCTGAAAACGACGCTCCAATGCTGGATCTTTCTCAATATACTTGCGATATTCATCCAGAGTTGTTGCACCGATACACCGCAACTCTCCCCGACCAAGCATAGGCTTCAACAGATTGCCTGCATCCATTGCACCATTTGTAGCCCCTGAAGAGAAACCAAAGCATTGGGTCACCATTGGCATTCTTATTCTTCAATACATTTCATTTTTACCTAATGAATCCACTACTGCTGTCAAAACTGATGTGAAAATGATTAATAGAAAGAGAGAGTATTCCTGAAGTACAGGTAACAAAGACTATTTAGTCGCTTCAGCCACCTTTGTCAATAACCAAGCATGTTACCTGCACCAACTACTGTATGGATCTCATCAATGAAGAGAATAATTTGTCCATCTGATTCTGTAACTTCCTTGAGTACGGCCTTCAGTCTATCTTCAAATTCTCCCCGATATTTTGCCCCAGCAATTAGTGCACCCATGTCAAGGGATATTAGCTGTAAAGAGATGGAGAGAGTGATGAGTCAGACCACCATCCGGATATCATCCCCCGTAGGCATAGATTAGTATATTTGAGTAAGCCTGAGATAGCGGGTGAGAGAGAGATTGCTGGATTGGTATGAACTTCTACATATAGCACATACCTTACGATTCATCAAAGCTTGAGGAACATCTCCTTGCACGATTCTTTGAGCAAGCCTGTTGAAGGAGGCACAGTTAGACTAACATGCAAGGAATTCACACGAATCATTAAGCTTAGTGCGTAACAGCAAGCCTTCAAAGCAGATCAAAACCATTCAGTCTAACGTCCTATACAAACCCATGAACAAAGACAGGATTCTAGCTCTAACCAAGTGCTCACCCTTCAGATATTGCAGTTTTCCCTACACCAGGCTCACCAATTAGAACAGGATTGTTCTTTGTTCTCCTTGAGAGAATCTGGATGCACCTACGTATTTCATCATCTCTTCCAATTACTGGGTCAAGCTTCCCTTCTCTTGCCATGGCTGTCAAATCTTTTCCGTATTTTTCCAGTGCTTCATACTTCCCCTCAGGATCTGTTTAAAAAGAGAGAGAAGAAAATCATTGTCTAACTCACATAAACATCAAAACACTACCTTTTTTCCCTAACTAGGGTGGGGACACAATAAAAATCAAACAGGGAAAGAAATGAAAACACTAAATAATGCCGCTTTATATTTGCCCAACAAAAAATATAAAGGAAATTAAAAACAGATAAAAACGATATATACAACATAAATTTTTTGATTGGCACTGGGCGTCCGAGAACAAGGTCCTAAACAACCAAGAGGATTTGAACATTAGACTTAGAGTGAGCATACCACCAAAACCAAGACCTTTACCACTTGAGCCAACACCTAGGGGTTATACATGAATGGAAACTAAATTTCTTTGGCAAACATTTGCATGGAAGTCTATGAATAGTTTCCTAGTTCCACTCCAGATTCACTACCTACTAACCTGGATAATGAATCTATCCACTATTATGATATTTACTAACATAATGATCTTTGCAAGGATATGAAAGAACCCGGATACATCATAAAAGGAAGACATCTTTTGTCCTGTACAACAATCAACGCAACTAACTTTAATATTCGAAAACAAGGCTTTTAAGGTTCATTTACATTTTTAACTAACTTTGCCTTCAGTCAGCATGGGCGTGCACGTGGGCGCGAACACACACGCACACACTACCTTACGATAATTAAGATTTGAAAAAAGAGAACAAGAATATAACACAACCTTGGTCGATAACTGATTGGCGTCCCCTAATAGCTTCTACTGCAGATTTCAAAGTTTGCAGCGATATTTGAAAATCTCTAAATAATTGCTTCCCAAATCGTTGATCTTTGGTGAAACCGAGAACCAAATGCTCAACAGAAATAAATGAATCCCCATACTCTTTCTTGTATTCCCTCGCTTGCTGAATTAAGGCTTCCAAATCACGTCCTAACATTGAGCCAGCTGATTCACCAAGAACCTACCGTTATTGTACAGATATAGAGGTGAATTAGTTAGCTTCTGGATAAAAAGATCACGGACTGAAGATGCATTTACTGATGAACCGACAGAAAGTCTGAATCAGGCAATCCAATACTTCAAAAAGTAGGCAATACAAAATATCAAGAACCGTATCAAGCTAGTGCCAGCATGCATGCTAAGGGACTCCTAAACGGTGCTTAACTTCTTTCCTATCATGAACTTATAACATATGACATCTGTATTACAGACAAGGAGTTAATAGCCAATCAACGTGAATGCTGAAACACAAGTAATCCAAATTCAAGAACTAAAACCAGACAAGGAAACATATCCCGGGAGGCAAAACTATGATACTTCAATAATTACCTTCGGTTGACGTTGGATGAACTTATCAGTGGCCTCTAAAAGGCGGGTATTGTCAACTCCAACCTTCGAGAATATCCTGCGAGCAAGCCCATTCTTCTGCTCCAAAAGGGACTTCATCAAATGCTCTGTCTCCACTATCTGATGCTTGTTCTCTTTCGCCACTTCTGGGGATGAGACAATTGCTTGCCACGCCATATCCGTAAAATCTTGTTGCGTTATCTATCATTATCTCAAAACCAAAATCTCATCAATGCGCAGTAGACTCTAGGTACCAAAATATGTCAGCAAACACCATAAAAGAAGAAGAAAAAAAGATCTCTCGGGATGGTGGGGGAACAATGGAGAAAGAACAAAGAATTACCCTTCCATTTGAAGCTTCACAACGGACAACAAGCGGCCTGGGAGTCCGACCAAATTTCCGAAACCCGTTTGGGAACGCACCGTTTCTACACAGTTGCAGTGACTTCAAGCCCATGAGGGGTTTGGATTTCGCGGGACAGAAGCTCATAGAGGGCCGCGGAGGCTGAGCGAACAAACCATTTCGATCGCAACAGTTGGTCCGGGCTGACTGCAAAAGACCGGGACTGACCCAGAAGAAGGACGTGGTCGTCGAGGCCATGGCCGGAGAGTGCCGTGGAAAATGAAGGATTGAACGAACGAACGAACGAAATCTCAGTGACGACTGAAAGTGGAGTTCGAGGGAATTAAAAGAGAAAATGAGCACTTTGCGTGGGAATATAGCAAAGGTTTAAGAGTGTCGTCCTCCTCGATCACACGTTTAAAGGTGAAAGACGGAGAAACTCGGAGAGTGTTCGTGAAACGTCGAGACTTGTCGAGTTCGGGAGTTTCGGACTCGGACACGTGGGGGTGGGGTTGGGATTTGGGGAGTTTTGAAATGCGACTCGGAGACTGTCCGTATGTATCGTTGTGATGCGTTAGCTTTACGAAATTACGATTTATCTTCTTTTTTTAAAAGAAAGCTTTACTATTTATCTTATTATTACGTTGAGACGTTCATTTGTAAATTTATTTCATAATATAATTTGAAAAATAAGAAAATTGGACTACAAATATCTTTATAAATTTTGTAAGAATTTGGAAAAAGGTTATATGATTGAAGTTATTTTCACTTCTTCATGAATTGAAGATGGAAGTACACACGAGCTAAGATAGGACATTCCAACAATGTAAACTTCTAATAAATATTAAAGAGTTATGTTACATACGGTTATTTTTGCGTACTCTTTACTCACTCTATTGATATAATTGACTAAAATAATTATTTTATATTAAAAAAAATGACACAGTCAATTACATAAATGGAGTGCATAAAGAATATGTAAAAATAACTACACATATCATTTTTGAATATTTGATAGGAGTTTAGACATAATAAGAGTTTAAAGTGAATGTCAGTCTAATAGATAACTGTTTTAAAGTTCAATGAAAGCATTTTAGATAATGACTATGCATTTTAGCTCCTAATTGGTATGTAATTTAGAAATAAAAATTCTATTCATAAGTCTCATACACCATACACCAATATTTTTGTTATTTTTATAAGTTTTTTCTCCTTTCAAATATGTGGTATATGAATAATAAGTAAAATAATTCAATTATTTTAAGAAGAATAAAACTAAAAGAAAAGATTTAAAAAATAAAAAAAATAAAAAAACATGTGGTGTATGAAGTTTATGAATAGAAAAGCTTATTTAGAAAAGTATAGATAGAGGTCCTAAAAATTTCATTTGGGGAAATTAATTTATTATTTTTTAAAATTTTGTTTTTTTGAACCAATGAAAAATAATAATCGACTTTATAGGATCAACATTTAGTTGAATTTGAAATCAAACTCAAATATGTCATATTCATAAATGACCTATTCTCACTTTTACAAAGTTTGATCAAAGAAAATATACTTTTTCACACTCTAAATAGTATATTTCTATATTTTTCTCTTATACACTGCATTGCGGAACTATCAAAAGGTTGAAATACGCCTGACAAATTGTATCATGTCACCTATTTTCATCCATATTAACGGTTAGAATTATACAGAAGTATCATTTCTAAGTTGTTGATAATTAGAAGGTGAATGTGTCCATTTTTAGAGTTTTGACATGCAAAGGGTAAAATGTGTACTTAGTTTGAAGGTGAAGTGTATTCCTATGATGTAGTATGTTAGACTTTCAAAGACTATTTAGATCGTAATAGGGGCGATAAGAGAAAGTGTGATGTTTGTATTCTACAGCATCAACAAAATGTGGTAGGACATCCATATCTTATATATATATATATAGAGCATTGCTACTCATAAGTCCCATACATCACATACCTCACATTTTTTATTTTTTTAAATTTTTTTTAGATTTTTTCTTTTTAAACTATTTCAATTTTTCTATTTATTATTTATATACCAAACATTTGATAAAAAAATAAATAAATAGTGTACAGTATAGGGGCTTATATTTAAAATTTTTCATATATATATATATAAAAGCCGAAAATAAAGAAAATCCCAACTTTCGAATTCTTAAAATTGCTCGTTGTATGCCAGGTGCGTTATACCATCTCTATTTTGCTGCCTCGAGAAATTCAGGATTTAGGCGATTTTTGCTACATATAAGCACAGTTGCGCACTAATCTGTGCACCAATACTGATTTATTCATACTTAAAATTTAAATTAACATTGTTTTCAATAAAATCTACTTTTTGACCAATCACATCATATTGGTGCACAGATTAGTACACAATTATGCTTACAACTATATTTTTCCGATTTAGGCAGACGTTGAAGTTCTCAGATCTGCCTCCCCATATGCAAGCATACCCCTTTAGAAACCTCTCTAAAAGGCTTACTAATAGAGTTTTACTACGTATAAACAGAATTACGTATTAATCTGCGTATCAATACTGATTCATTCATATTCAAAATTTAAATTAATACTAATTTTAATAAAAATTACTTTTTAACCTATCATATTATATTAATGCACATGTTTATAAATACATAATTATACTTACAATTAAATTTTTCCTTACAAATAAAAGATATTTATCGTTTTAGAATAAGAAAGCATCAATACTCAATTCATATAAAATAATTAATTTTTTAATAATAAATCGTACCCTTTTTTAAAATTTTTAAAATATGTGCCTAACTTTTACGCAGTTTATAAATATATCTAACATTCTTGTGATTATAGTAGTGTTGTTTTTCCTGCATTTTGATTATAATAGTTAATATCTAGAGATTTGCGCCACGCAAGATATAGGATCATGCTACAGTCACCTAGAAACACCTCCAAAAATTTCTACCGACTGTAAAATTTATTTTTGTTTTTTAAAATATTTTTTAAATCCTTTAAAATATTTTTAAAAAATCACAAATTCATTAGAAAATATTTTTAAAACATTTCTTTAACCATTAAGTTAAAAAAAAAAAAAAAAAAAACAAAGAAAAAGTGATGCTACCCCCTCAAGGATTCTCACCAAGAATCCTCACCGATAAGCAAAATTTTTTTTTTTTTACTTTTTTTTCAAATATTTTTTAAAAATATAAAAAATCATAAACTCATTAAAAATCATTTCCTTAATCAATAAGTGTTAAAAAACGAAAAAAAAACCCAATCCGTAGGCTTTGTTGGGAAAAGTGTTCTCCAAAGAAAAATAAATAAAAAAACCAGAGAATAGGTGGATTATCCCTGTACCCATTATTGGTGGGAGCCGGGACTATCATTTCCAAGTTTGGTCAGGCTACTGTACCGCCTGACCCATACCGCTGGGCGTACTGCCAGCATTATTTTTTTTTTTAAAATTTTCATTTCACATTTTTTTAATCACTTTCTTAATCATGAAGTAAAAAAAAAAAACCAATACACTTAAAATCACTTTCTTAATCACTAAGTTAAAAAAAAAAAAAAAAATTTCCCGAGCGGTACACTTGAGCGGTACCGCCCGGGCGGCACACAAGCTTTATCCTTCCAAGTTTATATAGGTGCCCTTCATCTCCCAACCACATTCACTTCTTTACTTCAGGGTAATAGAGGTCATGAAAATCATTAACTGTAGAAAGCAGATGAGGGCTGTCATCCTTTATAATTCCAAGACAGTACATTTTTAAATATAAGGAAAATGAATGTTAAAAAAATAATACTAAACCAAGACAACACATTGGACTGCATCAATTTCTTTAAGACGTCCTAATGACTTTTCCACGTATCATCTCAACATCCAAACGTAGCTTAGTGTGTTCATAAAGAAAAAGGCAACTTATGGTAATCAGCATGCCATGAAGTACACAAGTGATGAACATTCCTGTATCTTCTGAACCTTTCATGGGGGTAAATTAATGGCCTCAGATACTAAATTGCAATTCCAATTCATATGTTGAAACTATTATAAATAAGATGAGAAATTTAAAATGTCGGCTTGGGGGAAGTGCATAAGATATTTAAAGAGAAAGAATTGGAGATAGGATTTCATTATAAGAGACTCTGATGTACTTAAAAATGAACAAAATATACCGAATCAAAGAAAGGCAACAACCATACGAAGAAATCGTTAACCTGAAATGAAACATGACCAATAACAAATGTGCCTAATTCTGCATCAAAGCAAGCCACCAACTTTCATTGTCTTACTAGCTCCAATACTCTTTATCTGAAGTAGAAGTGAGATACACATACTCAATGAGAAGGGGTAAAATTAAGAGCCCGAATGATATTAGCAATAAAAGGGACAGTATCTCCACAATCATACAAAAAAATCCACACCCACCTGATAATAATGACACGTCCACTATTTAAAACCGTTTATCATAATATAACACATAGACACTTGTTCTCCTTTGGTTGGCTTCCCCCTTTCTTTTCTGTTGAATTAGAAGAAGATAAGCATTTTGTCAAAGATCAGGTTGAGTAAAATAGAACTTGAAGTTGGGAAGAAGAGCAGTTAAATGAATATACATAGATGGCCAAGGTTTAAGAAGTCATCATAACTAAAGTGTATGAGCTAACATAACCAAAGCTATTTCTAATTATATGCAAACAAGAAATTGGTAGAATGGAGCCATCACTTAGACGTGACAATTAAAAAGAAAACAGCAGTAGAACCGAAATGGAAAATATATTTCTCCCCAACAGAAGAACCTAAAAGGTAGAGAAATAATAGGTCTTACTTTGTAAATATCAGTAACAATTTTTGGAATGTCTCAGAAACATTTTTACCTTTATCTGAAGAAGGTGGCTGAACGATGACATGCATGGTCGTGACTCCACCAGGGATTTCACATAATGGGCTCTGGCACTCGCCTAGTGTTCTGTTGTTCTCCAATATTTTGCCTGCACTTATTAACTTGACATCTTTCACTGTCCTTGGACCATTCTCCTTCTCTAAAAAATCAAAATATAGCATTTATGTATCTCATATAACATTAAAAATCAAGGAATTGCAAGATAGTAGAGAGATAAATTTCAAACGAAGAGGTCCACTAAGACATACTGACATAGAATAGACAGAAAAGGTGATGGAATTTAAGACCTAAAGAATGCCAATTTTAGTGTTACTGACTCGTGTTATCAAATGCTCTTGGGCCATGCTTAACATTGATGTTCTCATCATCTAGAATATCAAATACAATTTCAAGAAAGAACTTAATGCACTTGATTTTTACCAAGTATGACTTGCATTTTATTGCCATTAAATAAGGCTAGTCAACGGCAAATATAGATCTCCTTGACCATTACCCAATGTGGCAAGAAGAGCTACAGGCTATTCTTTGCCTCTTGTGGGCAGCTGCCAAAAATGCTGCAGTTTTCAGAAACTTCCCATGGATCTCGGACAACATTAATTTCAATACAAAGAATAACTAGCTATCTCTCACTGGTTCTTGGTTCTTATTTCTGTCATACAGGCAATCTCTTTGAGGAAGCATTTCCAATAAAAGCCACCTTCAATGCCATGTTAGCTAGCCCCTTCTGTGTCAACCAGCGCATTCAAAATAAGTTTCCACGGTGTGCTCTCCAGCGAGCCTAGTTTTTCTTGAGAGGATGCTGCATAGAATCAGTTTGTAGGATACTGCATCGTCCACTACTTCTGTATTTGTTATCATTATGGTGATGGCTAAGTTGGCTACGATAGCTCCGCTCCAAAAGATGGTTAGTGAATTGAAAAGCAATGTAATGCTCTATGACAGATATAACACACAACAATTCTTAGTCACTGTACAGTAAATCTGAATGATCCCCCGACATCTTTACCCCAGATTTCATAATGTAACAGTTTTCACTACTTGTTTCACACTGAAGAACTATGATAAGATAAAAAAGGCTTGACGAACAGATGATTATGAAATTAAAACCAAACACACTAAAAACAAGAAAGAAACAAGATAACCAACCTTTTGGCCATTGAGCAAGAATGCTTTCCTTTAAATTTGCAACACTCGTAGCAACGGGAAAGCTTTTGGGGCCGATATCCGATCCATCAGTCAACCTAAACTTGATCTCTAATTGATTTTGCACCGCAGCCATTCTTCAAAGATGAAAGACACTATTAGACTTTGGACACCAAATAGTTTCAGTTGGGCCTTCTACTAACGTATCGATATGTCAATTAGGCTCGCTACGAGGAATTATTAGCGCAGTGAGCAGCTTGAATTGTCACGCCAACATTAATATTTCATCAAATTCCCACCGGGTATCCTGCAAATCTGAATTACGATCCAAAAAATAGAGATAAAGAGTAAATTAAATAGGATTTGTATAGTGACAGAGTCAAAGCCTGGAATTGGAAATTAAAACAAAAGGGGAAACAGTATGGAAAGGGATTTGTATTTGCAACGTGAATTTCATTTTCTAGCAATGAAAATCAGTAACAAATATGCCCAACTGGGTCAGTAAAGAAAGGATTATGTATTTGCAACGGGAGTTTTTGGGGCAATGAACTCGACAACAGATATGGCCAGCCGGGTCTTGAAGAAAACAGGGAGAAATTAAGTCCAGTACCAAGATACGAAGCAAGAATAAACAGAGTGACAGAGAATCTATGGGCCAATTCCAAATCGATCAGAAATCAAAAGGAACAATCAAAAAAATTCAATAAACCTTCATAGTCCGTCTTACTTGGCTCAGAGACTGATCAGGGTTCTCATCTATTCCCCTTCTCCCGCACCTTTTGGTTAAGAAATCCAAGCAACGTAAGAAGAAGAAGAAGTCGAGGAGCTTCTAATAATTAATATACTAAAAGTCATAGGAAGGTATCGAACAAGCTCCCAAGGAACGAGGCTGTTTCGGAGTTTTCAAAGTCTTCTAATCTGTGGTCAATGACGCCAATTTTTCTATCCCACTTGAACAAGTTATCGCATTCGTGAATCGTGAAGGCGGACGAAGTATAAGCAAATTTGCATTTTTGTCCTTTTACGAGATACCTATAAGCCTTCCTCAAATCCCAAGATGACGTCAATTAATGTCAAGATACATTATCCATTATTGACCATTGAGGTATCATCTATTTACGAATGAGAAGTCTTAGAATAGTAAAGAAATTTCGTAAAAGTAAATTTATAAATTGAGATCACTTCATATAATACGTTATATTTATTTTATAATAAAAAAGGCTTCTGTCTACTTTTTTGGGCACGAGGAAACCAAAAGTTCTAAATATTAAAAGTGTCTACAAGATGTACATACCTGTGAGAATAGGATCATCTTTATTTCACTTAAAAATGATCAATATACATTATGTTTTGCATTAAGTAGATACGGACTATGTTACTTGAAATAGAAGCTGCATAAGCATTTAAGCATGAATGTGGGATTTTTATGTGAAGCCATCAAAAGTCTATCTCCCCTCTAGAATGTTCCTTTAGGTTTATATGTTCCATCATTTTGAAGTTTTAAATGGCTGCTTTTCATACCCAACTGGGATGACCCAAAAGGAAATCAAGAAAATACTGTAGAATTTTCAGAGGGAAAATGTCAAGGGTTGTGCATCATGTGCTAAGGTTTCACAAAATTTGACATTCTAACAACCTATAAGGCTAAAAGATAGTAATATAAGGCATGAGCACGTGAACTTTCAGCAAGAAGATAAACACACAGACCCTTGTTTTGTCCTTGGAGAAGAAGAGAACACCACTTATCTAATATTCACAACATCAAATCAATTTCCCTTTGCTGATGCTTTCACAGTAATTCATGTCCCTCATACTATGCACTTTGATGTTTGATTGGATTGGCAGCTGATAACTATTTAAGATTCTGCATTTGAGGCTTTGGAAGAATCACCCAAATGCCACTAGTGTTATAGTATGAATTATTGACCAACAAATAGTGTATTATAGCTAAGGAAAAGCAAAGTGACAAAGGGTTAGACCAATGAATATGTGATTATGTGGTGCTGGTTTGTTGACAAAACGTCTCAAAGATAAGGATCCATGCACCTCGAAAGATCAGAATATAGCAAATTTTTTAGGGTTTATTCTGAATGGTCAGCACCAACTCACCAAGTTCCATTTATATAAAATAATCTCTTCTTGAAAACCTCGTTATGAGATTCCAATGACCCAATACTATTCTCCAGCAGTTGACGGCAGAAATTCCATTCTGATGAAACTCCATACATAAAACCATCTCCTTAGAGCTTTGGATGAGACGGTGCATGGATTATCGATACTCACTGTACATGAGTTATACTATTTTTAAACCACATTGAAGTATATATTAAATGGTCAATGGCTGATCGGCAAAGCCGCAAAAGAAACGACTATGAGGGCAAGGACGAGCTTCTGCAATTTTTTCCTTTGGATGACATAATGAATACATACGAAAAAATACATGCACAATATACTACACAACATTTTGAAACTATCATTAAAGCATACAGATGGAATAAAGTTCAAAAGAATTTTCTGCACATTTCAATGTCTCTCGTTAATCATACATAACAGATACCGATTTATAACCTAAAAAAGTTCCTCATTTGAATGGGACCTGTAACAGAGCAATCTCATGGCCTACCCCCTAAAATCCACCGTAATAATAGCAATGCAAGGGGAAAAATGGGTCCTAACAAAAATGAAAACAACAAAAGAAGAAAAAATAAAGGCAAAGAAACATTTCTGGGCTACTGGGGGGAGTCTCACAGAAGATCTGTCCTAGCCAGCCTTGTCCATTCACCATTCAACATGAAGGGCATTAACATCAGTACCTTCTATCCTTGTATATTTTCACTTTATTTCAAAATATGCTCTAAGAAATCAGGCAAGACTCCCCTGGCAGAGGACCAACAATAGTATCCTTTTCTCAACCAAAAAATAAAGGACGGACTGCTATGTTACAGATTGAAAGAATGAATCTCATGCCGTGATATTGATGCCGGTCCTTGTTTGCAAATGCGAGCAAATCTGGACCTTTAAAGGTCTGACCTTTTGGCCACTTTTCTGCTAGTCTTCTCAAATAAATCTCAGAAAGAAATTTGAACCACAAAAGACTCAGTATGAAATCTGTATAACTCGGATCTTTTTTCCCAGCCCATCTCTCTTGTTTATAGCTCCTCTACTTGATCAACTACGATTCCAAGATGTGGCAGTTCCTTATAAAATCATTGGTGTAATTGACATACTTGGTCCAAAATGGTCGGAGATGCTCAAAGCCAATCTGCAACCATGGTTTAGATTGACCATTATAGTGGATAACTGCGGCTTTTTTTACACTCTCAATGTTGGTGTTATTCTGATAGCCCAAGCCAAGCATGTGCCATGATGGGTCAATTGGGTGAACATGACCTTTAAATGCAATCAAAGCAGGTGGTAAGGTCCCAAGTTTCCACATTGTCAAGTTTGACTTCAGATTCTGCCACATACAAACCCAGAATCCAAGTTAAATGGTGGCAGGTCTATAAGTTACTTACAGTTGGATAAGAAATTGCTAAACCTATGGAATACAATTAAAAATAAAACCCAGATAAAAAAGAACCAATTCAATTTGAAAAATCAGTTCGATGTTGAAACTCAGAGTTCCTTAATAAATTGTCAACCGACTAGCACTTTTCATCAAGAAAAGGGTAGAAGAGATCAAAAGCTTGAAATTTTATATTTGAAGAGACTTCAAAGCAAACAGACCAACATTTTGCAAAATCCAGAATATTGTACTGAGCTTAAGTTGCCTGAAAATTATGCACACAAAAGTGTAGTAATCATATATCTGCAAAAAGGGTATCCAGGAAAGAACTTCATCTTTTCTCTAAACCCAGAGGCTAAAAGAAACATTAACAAGGTTATGGTCCCATCAATGGATCGGGCATAGACACCCCTGCCAGATAGAAAGATGATATTATATTTCCTAAAGTCAATATTTCCAATTTCTTATAATCCATAACTTAAAATACACAAACAGAGGAAAAAGAAAACAAATGAGGTGCGTGTATATGGATGCTTCTAAACAAGAATAAAAACAGTTGGCAAATAAAATGAATTCTTGGGTTTACCTCTCTCAGCCAAGAATGGTATGTTTCTCTTATATTTGTCTTCCTCCAAGCACTAAGATCAAAGATATTCATCCCGTAAGCCCATGCACATTCATCAGGGTCCAAGTTCTTTGATATGAGAGGATGGGAAAAATTGAAGTAGTTCCTGAAATGCTTAGACATTACCCACTCATCTTCACCTTTACAAGTTTCAACAGCTCCATTAACTTTTCCCTCAAGGTCAATTTCCCAAAGTGGAGATAAATCATGCTGAATCACAACATCATCATCTAAAAAGACGACCTTGTCGAGGTTTGGAAAGAGCTGTTCAATACAAATAAAAAGCATAATTATTTCGGAATTAAAAGGGAACTAAACAAAAGGAGAAAGAAGGGGAAATTTTATACAGAACAAAAAATACAATATAACAATTGCAAATCTCAGGGGACACAACGTTATTGTTCTAGCCGTTCAATAACAATTGCAAATCTCGGGACACAATATACAATATAATGAGATACGTTAGTCATTAATGTGAAGTAAAGGTTTACAGGTGAGGGAAAACTTTGCCCACATTACTGCCCCAGGGGCAACCATACAAAGCATTAACTGCCTATGATATCATGCATCAGCATTATTTTCTCATTTGTTTCTTTTACCTTGATCCTGTTAATTTGTTTCCTTTACCTTAATTGAACTAACAGGATCGTATATTATAGGTCCCCAGAAATCAAATAGGGGAAAAGAAACACTATTAAATCACATGCAATTACCTCGGGTATATATATGCGAAGATGGTTGAGTAAGGATATATACTTAGGACTTCTAGCTTGTAATTTTGACGCAAATGTTCGTGGAGTAGTATCACTGAGGTTGGCCCCTGCAACATGATTGCCATGGTAGTAATTCCTGATTCCATTCTGGTTCTCTACAGCTTCAAGTACCGGAACATTTTCTCTTGTTAACCAGTCAAACTGGTGAACACCTTTCACTTCAACAATGGCTGGGGAGATAGGATTTAGTGCAAACCATGAGTGCATACCCGCATAAGTTTTCTTGTCAGTGATGACATGGAAGACAATCTTTTCAGGTTTTTGAGATGACTGGACAGTAGAAGCAACAACGACTGAAGCAGCCAAAATGTTATCAGTTGACAGGATAAAGTGGTGATAAGACTTGTTAGAGAGCAAAGGGAGTAACTCTGGAGGAGGCAATTGTTTGCGTGCATGGGCATTTGAGGAATATTCATCAGTCAAACGAAGAGACAGACAGTGGATCCCTTTTGGAATGGAACTAGCTGCAAAGTGCTTGTTCATCAGCTCCGAAAATTTAGACTCCCTAATCTCCCATTCAGATTTCTCCATCTGTGCATATGAACATGACGTTAGTTGAGCTTGTGTTAACTTATCTTAAGATTTTACATTTAGGAAGGAAGGAGGGGTGGGAAGTAGCACAAAGATTTTAATATGCTTTGCGAAACCAACTTGCAAGATGAAAGGGTCAAATTAAGAAAGAATAGCACATAGAATTCCACTTTAGACAGCAGATACTGAAATTATGCTTTCTAATGCTTCGTACATCCACTAAAATCAAAACCTGATGGTTGCAATGAGGGCATGAAAATGGGAACTTTCTCATCAGCGCCACTCCACCCTTTGTTATTCTTTGTAATCTCATTTATTAAGAAGAACGAATACCATCAAGCAAATTGTTCCAAATAAAATACATTCACCCAAGAGAGTTTCTAAAATGTTAATGATACTACCAAAGGATCTAACTTGAGAAAAGACCAGGATTTCATATAACCTTGTTCATACATCTTAAATGATTTCAAAGGTTTATAATTGAAAAAGCTAAACAAACTGTGAGATTAGAAAGAACCATTCAGGAAGACCTCAGTTTCCAAAACCCTATGTCCTACCAATAATATATTATCTTTACACAATTATATTCGTCACGTGAAACATACCATAGCCCTTAACATGAAAGCGAAGGTCCTTGCATCATACTGGTTGTTCTTCATATCAGAAATAAGTTGACTAAATGAAGCTGGCAGCTTGAGACCATGTGGGATTTCCTCAGCATTCACTTGATTAAGAATCTTGTAAAAATCTCTAACCAGTCTCTGCTGCACCATCACCACCACAGCAAGGATCCAGCATAAGTTAATAACATAAGCATTGTACATGTAAAAGAACAATTGAAGATTTCCATCAACACTAATTAATATGAAATTCAAGTGTCAGGGAAAAGTTGCTTACTCCTGAATCATCAACCCTACCAAGAAACCTTGGTCCCAAACGCCTGCCCAAACAATCTGCAGCACAGAAGAGTGAGAATGAATTCGTAGATCCGCCATAAACTGTATGACATCATTTCAGGAAATAAATCCTAAACCTTAACTGACTACCATGGATGCTACAAGCAGGCCAGAGAAAGCAAACACAATCGAACCGTATAATAATTCATACACTGCAATTTATGTTCAAGTTTATATTTAATGCAATGATAAAAAAAGGGGCAAAGTTGAGAAGAAAAAAATGAATCATGGAAGAACCAAATTTTTACAGTCAACATTTCGGCAAATAGTAAAGTTGACGCTAGCAATATGAGAAAGAAAATAAGCTTTGATAAGCTTTTTTATAGATAAAAAGGTAGGCACCGTTAGATGCAAACTGCTGGGAAATCAAAGCAGGTTGCCTAGGAGGTGACCCTTTTAGCAATTGATAAGAAAGAAAGTTATAAGTCATAGAAACATAATGAACAATTAAATTCAGATATTAAGATGATGTGATGCTTGAAAATGTACAAATAACCTATGAATTTAGTGACATGAAATAATCAACAATGTTCTGAAAAACGATACATGTCTAAATTGGACAAATACAAATGATTTCTTACCTCATAATCAACTTCAATTAAACAAAACAAGAGAAAATTATAAAACAGATAAACAAACTTAAACTGACAGAAATGTCAGATTTTGAAATACATCAATTTCGATTAAAACATACCAGAACTTAATATTCAGATCAATTTTAATTAGTCCAATCTGATTAACAAACCATCCAGCTCAGTTAGACATACCCAAATGACAGATCCATCAGATAAGCATTACAATGAAAACCACCTTCCCACTCAATTAATAAACCAATTGCATCCAGCTAAACAAATCATCATCACAAACAATCTACACATGGGCATTACACCAAAACCAATTCAGTCCAATCAATTCATCAAACTAATCATAATTGAGCCATGCAAATAAACATGACAAATATTCCCCACATGGGCATAACACCATAACCCAATTCAACTCAAAAAATTGACAAAACCAATCAGATTCACATGCCAAAACACGGCCACTACACAACAACCCAATCGATTAATTTACACGAAGATCTTACTTATAAAAAAAAAAAAAAAAAATTACAAGGATATCATATTCAGCTACTAAACTCAATATCACATCTAATCATCGCCGTTTAATATATCTTCCCTAATTGACATGCCAAAACACGGCACTGCACCAAAATCCAATTCAACCCAATCAATTAATGAACAAGACGATCATATTGAGCTACAGGCTACTAAAATACAAAATCACATATAATCACAACATGGGCATATTAAAACAACAGAGTCCACATCAAGATCTATGACATAAAATCCTGACCAAACCTATATGTAAAATAATTGGACCAAAAATTGGGAATGCAAACGCATGAAAAGTTGATAAAATAGAGTACCAAATGAGGAGCACTTGTTGACACCTTCAAGCGTAACAACGGCAGTGAGAATGAAGACAAATGGCAACAAGAAAGCGAGGATCAGAATAGTGTGGAAGAGGGTCCGATAGGAGATGTGGCGAGCTGCGACCTTGATCTTCATCAATCCAATAAATCCATTGCTGCAAGAGATCGTGATGCTTCTCATGCTAGGAGATAAATGAAGCTGCATCGTCGTCTATGCAGCCCCACCACTGCACCAGAAACCACTACTACGCTCCTACCAATACCGACCCGACTAGCTGCACACACCTCCACCAATGGTCCCAAAATAATCACCATTAGATCCTATCCCACACCCACAACGACGTTGACCAATTTCAGATCTATTTCTCTGGGTTTTTCCGCTCAAGACTATGTTTCTTGTTGGTCTTCCACAAGACCGCATTGGAGATTAGCAAATGGGTTTTTGAGAACTCAATCACTGATTTGAATCAATCAACCAAATCGGGCTCCTGGGTTTGGAACAGCTTCCTCTCTCACAGATCAACGGGTCTTCACACGGAGAGAGAGGGGGAGAGCGATAGTCAGGGAAAGAGAGAAAAATATGGGTTTTCTTTTCTTTTCTTCTTGTTCTTTATTTCTTTCTTAGTACGTGAGGGGCCTTTTCATTGGTGGATCGCCGTCAGATCTAATAAATTTCATTTTCCCCCCCAAAAATAAACAATAATTAATAAAATATAAACTCATTGATTAATTGACACTGTATAAATTTAAATTAAAAATATATATTTTTTAATGACGTAATCAGAACTTTTGGAGTCAAAACCGTGTTGGGTTTTATTTGATCAGAGAGAAAGAGAAAGAGAGTAGAAAGAGACAAATCTACAAAATTTGTGGTGGGGGAGTTTGACAATTGACCCTGAGGTTAGGGTAGATGAGGGGGACCGACCAAGGTTTGTGTATTTTACTGCTAAATTTGGATGCCTCCTATGTTTATGGGGGAAGCTTGAGGGGATTATGTGGATGTTGTTTTATCCCTTTGGGCTGGATATTATAAATATTGAGGTCAAAGATTTTTACTATATTTGGACGAGTTTTAGTATACCAAATTCAAATAGGGTTATGAAAAATAAAATAAATGATAGTTGCAATCGTGAGAATGCAAACGTCGTGTAATTATTTTTAAAAAGTAAATAAATACGAAATTTACATAAAAAGAAATTAATTTTTTAATAATGAACCTCAACTTTTTTTAAAACGATTATACAGTCTTTACACAATACACAGCTGTATGTATCTTTTCGCATGGAATAAAAACTTGACAAGCTTCTTTCTTTTCCCTGCTAGCTCCAATGTAAGGGCTTCCAATGTTTTGGCTTGGAGTTTTCAAACCAAGTTCAATCCGGTTGATTTATTGCTAATGCATATCAGTTTGAATACATTTTCCAATGGGTAACTCCCAGTTTTATTAGTCCTTCCAATTATTTCTTATTAGACAATGAAACAGAAAGACCATGCATCCACCAATCCTAATCAACAATTTTATGTTTAGATCTGATCATTTTTATTAAAAAAAAAAAATAGAATAATAAAATCTAGGACGAAGAATCCGTTCTCGGTAATTTGAACAGTCAAAGCTTTTAAAACCAGTTTTCAGTGCATTGCGTTTTGTCATGTGGACCAATCCAGTCGTTTACAGGACTGTCCATCTACCGCCCATGTCAGGAATTTAATCCAACTTTGTTGCAGAACAGGGGCACTGGTGCAACTAGTCGGACCGCTCTGCTCAAAATCATAGAGCAATTCAATTTACCACGACAAGAATGCATTGATAGTCAAAAGACCCAACAAACCAAAACAAAAAAACAGACAGAAAAACATCGTGTATAGAAATCCTAAATAGAAAGTTTTTACAATGTTGGTGGGCTTTTATCTCAAGAAATGTTTTAGCCAACCTTACTAAAGCAAACCCACAAACTCTGTGGTGGGTACCACTGTTTTACTGTAACACAGCATGCAGAAAGAAAAATTTTAAACACAAGCCTACATACCATACATTACATTTTTTGTTCTTTTACCAAATTTTTGATATATGGATAATGAGTAGAAGAATTCAATTAGTTTAAGAAGAATAAATCCAAAAAAAATTAAAAATAAATAAAAATAAGTGTAGTGCTTGGTGTGTAGGCTTATGCATAGCAAAACTCCAGCAGAAAAGGAAGATTTGAACCCACCCAGCAATTGCATTGAGAGGCCCATGTGAGAGGGAGGCAATTCATGGGATCTGCTCACCTTCCCCCTTGCACTTTCAGTAATGTGGATAAGAGTAAGCAACCAATGCAGGAAAAGTTGGTTCCACATGCAACATGACAGAATTGGAAGACCAGGAACGACTAAAGTATCAAAAGCAATTGAAGTCGTTTGGTGTGTAAGCTTGTTACTTCATGCAACCTCCACATGGGGGGAGAAGTTGGATTCTTGCTGCCTCTGTATTAAAAGGGGTCCCATTTTTTGGTACGTTGTGTAAAGTGTAAACCAAATAGTTACATCAAATTTCTGAGTGTTGGGGGCATGTTGCGACTTCATTATTGCGTATGGTTCTAATTAATGGATTTTATATTATGATATCTTACACCGGCATGTGGCTTTTTAAACAGTTAAGAGACAAACGTGAAATGACATTAGAATCATAGCATGGTAGTTGGCTTTACCTATAGTCATATGGTGTAGTTAAATAAGCACTGTGGAGGGTCGACATCAGCTTATTCTCTCTCTCGCACCCTCATACACACACATGTACTTTGAACATATAAATATGGGGGGCCATCCAAAAGCATAACTGATAACTCTAATTGGATATAGTTATGGCACATGTGACAATGCAAGAGCAAGTAGGAGACACAGGCATTTTTTCTTCTTTAGAAAATAGTGCCTATGTATGGATGGATGCTTTGTCTTGAAGCTATGTGGTCAAATAACAATCAGTAGCCCAGTACATGCATACGGAGATTTAAGTCCAAGTACTCACTCAACTCCCACTTTCGCTGTCTTATTTGTTTCTATTTCAAACTTAGATTTTCTATTCTAAGTTTTCTTCTAAAGATCATGCAGCAGCAATTGGTTTTGATGCTTTAAGTGCAAATAGCAACTGGTACCTTTGGGCTTTGAGGAATATTTTTCTGTTTCATGGTAATCCAATTCTATATTTGATCAAATCATATATGCAAATGGTTGAAAAAGATGCTAGAAACTTTGAAAAAGAAAAAAGAACAAATACAAATATTGAACTGGACAAGTTGAAGGGAAAGGGGAAAACCGTGGTTTGAATGAATTCTGCTGCCTGTTGATTGAGCAACTTTCTCCTTCTCAACCAGTCACCATTTTCTAATCACATGCTTGAAGCGTTCTCTTCTCCTTTTCTGATGAAGAAATCAATTTACAGAGTACTAAACTCACAATATTATTCAAGACATCTTCAGCAGTTACATGTAATATTACTGATCAAAAAGCAATTACAATTAATATTGATAACACTAAAAACGTTTTTCCAGGTTTAGCACAAAATGTCCCACACTGTGTACGGTTCCATCCATGGGTCAAGCTTTCATATATATTGAAGAAGGCTAGAAGGCATGTAAAACCATATAATCAAGAAGTTTAAAACATACTCCACACTAGAAAACATAAGTGGACAAAAATTCAGAAAATGAAAAAAGAAATAAGCAACTTCTTCAAGTGATTAATTTAACCAATAATTCTAACAAAAAAGTATTATCCAAATTGTATCCTTTATGAATCATAAGAAAGCGATTATTTTAAAAGAACAAAAAAATCAGATCTAATGAGTATGTCGACTAATGCATTTTAAATAATGGACATAACATTTACCTAAGTTGATATGTAATATGCAAAATATACTTCGTAATAAATAAGTATATCAATCTCCATTACAAAGGGACATATCTTGCACTCTAATAGTGTTTCCTGTCAAGAGACAGCTCAAGCACAAGATTATCGTCATTCTAAAGAGTAATGGACAGTTAACTCCCACTTAAAGAATATCTATAATACAGTGCACTCGATCCTCTAGCATGATATTTTAAGGCTAACATGAATGATTCAAATGCATACCCATATCCATACAATCTTTATCGATTATCATGTTTCAACTTAAATAATTCCCATACGTCCACAAATAGGTAGAATATTATTAAAAGGAATGGGAAATCCCTCCATTCATAAGGATGAAAGTTTAGCCTTCTGTTTGACCAAGCAATTGCCTTTCAGACAATGATATTACAAAAAATCCACTTGCAAGGCAAAAGTAAATGAAACAATGGTATCACTGGTTAATTCTGAGAGCTCACTTTCATGATCTAGATTATAGGACTATATGCAGAAAGGCATTCCCCACTCTCTAAAAGAGAATCCTTTCTACACAACCAAACTCTTCAATTTATGCAGATCTATCATTTCCTGTAATTGAACATCTTCAATCTAGGTATGAACCTCAACTTTTGATTGGAATATCTAACTGCTTAGGGACATCCATTTTCATTTTTAAGCAGAAAATCCATATCTATTTCACAGATTTCTGACATCAACCAAACTGTGGCCAGGTGCTTTTCTTAAGCCTATCTCATTCATCATGCCTCTCACATTCTCAGCATCTTTCCACCTGCCCAGCGAGGCATAAATTTTTGCCATCAATACATAATTTCCTGTGTTTTCTGGCTCAAGCTCAAAAAGCCACTTTGCAGCCACCTCCCCTAGTTCAACATTCTCATGTATCACGCAAGCACCAAGCAGTGCTCCCCAAACAGCATGGTTAGGCTTAAATGGCATTGTTCTAATTAGATCATAAGCTTCAATCAGCAGACCAGCACGACCAAGAAGATCAACAATGCATGTGTAGTGATCAGGACAAGGACTCATTTGGTAATTTTCAAGTATGAACTTGAACAAATGCAAACCCTTATCCACCAGACCTGCATGGCTGCATGCATGCAATACAGAAGTGAAAGTGACTTCGTTCGGTTTCACCCCAGATTGAACCATCTGATAGAAAAGTGATACAGCAATCTCACCATGACCATGAACTCCATAACCAGCTATTATCACACTCCACAAGATGATGTCCCTTCTCTTTTCAGGAACTCCCCTAAAAATTTGGTGAGCAGATTCTAAGCTTCCACATTTTGAGTATATGTCAATCGTACCAGTAGCAACTTCAATGCTTGCAAGAAACCCAGATCTAACCAGGTAACAGTGTATATTCGATGCTTGCTGCAAATCTGCAAGAATAGCGTATGCTGGAAGGAGACTATTCAAGGTTGCTTCGTTAGGTTGTACTGCTTCCATTAGCATTTGTTTGAAAATTTTCATTGCTTCTATTGCAAGTCCATTATGAATACATCCAGAAAGAAGAGCATTCCAAGGGACCGTTCGTTTTTTCGTAGTTTTACCAAACACTCGAAAGATGAGGTCAACTTTTTTGCATTTTGCATACATGTCAATCAATGCAGTCTCCACAATAACATCCGACTCAATCTTTTGCCTTATTGCCCACCCGTGCAAGCACCTACCGTACTCAATAGAACACAAATTGCCACATGCTGAAAGAAGGGAAGCTATACTTACTGAATTGGGTCTTACCCCGTCAGACTGCATGAGCCGACAAAGGGACAAAGCGCTCCTTGAATCGACATTCAAAATAAAACCATTAATCATGGTTGTCCACGTGAGCACGTCTCTCTCATCCATGTTATCAAAAACTAACCTTGCTTCATCCATGCTGCCGCACTTTGCATACATATCTACCAGGGCATTCTTCACTGCTATATTCTTCCCCAAACCTTTCTCTTCGAGTAATGCATTAATCCCTCTTCCCAATACCAAATCCCTAAAGTAAGCACAAGCTGGCAACACTGAGACCATGGTGGCACAATCAGGCTCCACTCCCACATCCATCATCCAATTAAAAATCATCGTGGCTTCCTTTGGACAGCCATTTCTAAAATACCCATTAATCATGGTATTCCAAGACACAACACTCCACTCCCGCATCATATCGAAAATCTGTCTCGCTGCTTCCTTCTCCCCACAGTTCATATACATCGCCAACAAAGAATTCTGCACAAACGTGTCCGAATCAAAGCCAACCATCAGTGTTCGCCCGTGAACTGCAACACCTACATTAAGCAACGACAAGTCACCGCACGCCTTAATAACAAATGGGTACGTAAAGTTATCGGGCCGGCCCTGCCCAGAAGCGAGCAATTGAACAAATACATTAAGTGCGTCATAGGGTAGACCGTTTTGTATGTACATTCTTATCACGACATTATACAAAAATAAACTCCGGTCGGAAACTTCATCGAACAGTTTACGAGCAAATCGAACGTCCCCACATAAAGCATACGCTGCGGCGACGGCTGAGCGAATCTCGGTGGAGTTCGAGGAGGAGAGGAGGCCCGAGATGATAGTATGGGCATGGAGTTGTTTAATTTTCGTGAGGGAACGAGTGGCTGCAAAGTTTCGGAACAGTGACTGGCACTGGGCAGTGGTCGTGGCGAGAAGGTGCTTGGTTTTTGAGAGGGCATGAGAGGCGCCATTCATCAATTTCACACCTTTTGGGTCGTTTCGAAGATGTAAGGTCTTTCGCCCAGCAATGCTAAAGCTGGGCCATTCGAAAAGTTATTAGATTAATTCGTAAAGGTTTTTAACTGCCGAGAAGTTTCATGCTAACTGTACTTCTGGTAGGGTTGGTAGATATAATTCTCATCTCATTTTATTTAATTATTATAATTTTTTAAAATTTTTACATAAAATATAATAAACAATTCAATTTTTTCAAATTTCAAATCAATTTTTTCAAATCTCAAAATAATAATAATATTAAAAAATAGAGTTATACTACACAACCACCCATTGTTCACTCATCCTTCGCACTCCAACTTACGTGGATTTTTCTTTTTAAAAAAAGGTCGGCGTTTTGGTCCAGAAGCATAATTTCAATTTCCACCCCCCCGCCCCGCCCTGCATTCTTCTTCACTTCTGACGCAAGAAATCTCCCCCTGTGTTCTCTCCTCCACGCCCCCAGCTCGTGTCCTTCACCGGCCTGACCCTCTCCCCACCTTGTGTGGCTACATCTCTCCACCCCGTGTGGCTTCATCACTCCCCCGTGTGGCTTCATTACTCCGAAACTGTCTGGCTTCCTCTCGGGCTGCAGCATTTACGTACGACATTTCTAGCTTCACCTTTTCAGCACAGTTTCTATCTTCCGGTGGTATCCTAGCTTCCCAGACCCACCTTCTGTCATCTTGCAAGGGTAAGAAATTAACGGCTAGGGTTTTTATTTTTCTTTTTTGGTTTCAGCTCTCCATTTCTAGCATTACTCATATTTGTGTATTTTTTGCATTTATGGATCTGTGATTTTATGTTTGTTTGATCTGTGTTTGTGGTGTTTTTGGGTTGTTGATGTTGTATGTATGCCACCGATTTTGTGGTTGTTTATAACATCTGAAATAAGTGAAATTTATTGTCTGGGACTGGCGTAAGGGGAAAAGACAGTTATTTTCTATACAACATGGTATATGGTTCATGTTGAAAACTTAAGGAAAGAACAAGCACACAGACTGTTTGAGAAAAGACGCCATAGACAATACAGACATGCTACTCAGAATTCATTATCTTTGTCATCTAGACATTTCCATTCATTAAATTTTAATGAATGAATATATTTATTGGTACGTTAATCCAACTAAAATTCAAGACAAAGACTTGAATGGTTCGGAGAATTTTTGTTTCACTTGATCAACATGATGGAGTTATTCGTACCAAGGATATTTAGGGAATGGTGCATCTGCAAGCATACCTGTGAAAGCAGTGGCTGATGAAACTCATGGAATTGAGCCATTGCGAGTGAGTTTATGAAATGTTTTTCATTTTCCTGGAAATCATGGAATAGAGCAATTAGTAATATTATTTCACATCATTTTTTTTTTAAATTTTTGGGGAAATGCTCTTTCTAGCCTTCAATTAATAAGCATGTAACAATTTAACACTTTGCACCTTCAACTACCAGCATCGAAATATTGCACCCTCCTACTTATAACAAATTGACAAATAGCGCCCTCATCCAGTCTTAACTGTTAAGATGAATGAAAAATAGGTGAAGGTAAGTGATGTCACACAATCTTGGTCATTAGATCTTAACAGAGCGAGCACCTTGAAACTTTTTGGTCATTTGGAAATGTGATGTGTCAGCGATAGTAGTTGGGTTGTAAAGTGTAGAACTCCTATTTGTTAGAGGGTAAAAAGTGTATTTTTCCTCAATTTTTATTTTTATATTTGTTATGCTTATTTTAATTATTTTTCATTTATTTGGTTTGTAGCATTGCATTGTTCTTGACCTTGAAGGGAATACAACTCCTATATCCTTTGTTTCTGATGTTCTGTTTCCATATGCTTGTGGAATAATTTACATGTTTGCATGACATTTAGCTTTTTGATTGGTGTTGCTAGTGGCATTAAACATATGGATTGATTGATAAATTTCCTCTCAAAAGTTATTGCTGTAAATATTTTCCTTTTTTACTTTGCTAGTAACTTTGTGATGTTAAAAAGCCTAATTTGCTTATAAAAAATAATATAAAAATAAAAAATAAAAAAACCCTAATTTGACGAAGTACAGAGGATGCCAACTCCTGTCAAAAATTTCATTCATGGTCTGAGAACTGAAATTTATTGGAGGTGAGTCCAATTTGTATGATAAACTATCTGGCAATGCATTCCTACAGTCAAATAATACACATACCCCTTTCCTTCTAGATCCACTGAAGATTCAGAAGAAAAAGAAGAAGAAGGAAAAGCTAGAAGCTGGAAACATGACTCTCAAAAGATTCACTCCTGTTATTGTGAAGGGCTATCCTACTGTCCCCAATAAAAGTTAGATTTACATATCCAAAAAAAGATTCAATCCCTTATAAAAAAAAGAAAAAGAAAAAGAAAGATTCAATCCCCATTAACCTTCGTGCTACTGGTTTTTTTTTTTCGTGAGTAACCTTTCTGCTACTGGTTGTTGTAATTAAAAAAAGATTCAATTCCCCTTATTAGAATGTAATCAGGTGTTTGACATTTTATTTACTTCCTATGCACATGGCTTCACCTATTACATTTGTTGAATAAAATTTCTTTTTACTTTAAAAAAAGACCGAAAAAAAAGTTGCCACTACTTCGTTGTGAAATATGATATTGAAGTTGACCACATAGTTGAGCTTTATATTTACCACTAATTCTAATAATGGCTTTAAAAAATTTTCCCCTGTACTCTTAAAAACAGAGGACATTTTTCCTTTTATCAAGCCATTTTCTGTGGAATTAACTTCACTTAATTGGAAGAAGACTAAACAACAAAAGTATTAATACAGTGCGAGGTCACATAAAGGGGAAACACAAGTCTTTTCTTCCACTTTTCACTTAAGAAAAATGCCACCAAGCATTTTTAGGCATATCACATTCAGAATTGACATGTAACTCAAACAACTACATTTATGAAACATTAATGTGGGGGAGAGAGAGAGATATTTAATGCATTAAAACTGTACGTACAATATTATAGGAGAGTACCATCCAACATTCTTGTAGGTTATATGTGAAATTTGTGAATTCGAAACTGTACGCACAATCCATTTCATCTAGCTGGGTTAAAAATTCAGTTTTGCACTTAAAGTAGCCATTGCGTTTGATATTGGTTAATATATTTTGGGGATCATCATGTAGATCAACTATGGCATCGAGTCAATCGTCATCCTCTGTAGTTAATGAGCTTGAAATTGAATTACCTACTTGTTGGTGTGGTTTGAAATTGACAGAAGTGTTATGTGTACCCAGGGTGTCAGATGCTGTTGATTTTAAGTAGATAAGCTGCCCACTAAATTTACGTGTAGTATATATTGTCCCAAATGGTTCCTCAAATAGTGTGATGGGCGAAGAGGAAGATGGAAGCCTACCCACGCCTTCTGCATCGACTTCACCGATCCAGGTATCATACACACATTGGTTATTTGAAAATGTTAGCAGTGTTAGATATTGTAGCCTTTAATTAATCCATAGTTTATTTGTATATTGTAGGGATATTTGGGTACTTCAAATCCAAATAACACGCCATATATGATGCCTCTAAATACATATCCAACTTCATATCCGTATACTTGGGGTAGCCAGGTAAATAAAATTTCTATATTGATTTTATTTTTTTAATGTTTTTTTTTTACGTGCGAGGGTTTAAGTCATTCTAACACAGTGGGTAATTGCAACATATGGCAATGCCACCCTTTGGGCCAACCATGCCATACCCTCCGTCGAGTAACTCGAAGGAGTTGAGACAAGGTGAAGATATAACCCAGGTAGTTACTATGACTCAATTGTTATGGTTTTTTCTTGTACCTTCGTATTTTTCTTAATGAATAACACAATAAGGAAAATACAGCATTCAGTAATGCCGCCATGTGGACCAACTATGCCCTATCCAAATTGTGCAAGTGGTTCATCATCTATGCCATTTAATGTTGAAAGTGAAAAGGATGTTGGAGGTACACTTTTAATATTGCATGAGTTAACATCCATTGTATATAGTAAAAATGGGTATCCTAACCACTCAATCTTCCTTTTCAGAAACTTCACCCGACATAAATATATCGCCAAATGCAGAGGGGATGTTTGAAGTATCAGATGATGATAATAAGATTGAGCCTCCAAAAGCTGGTATGAAATTTGGTACTGATAAAGAGGTTTTGGAGTATTGCAAACGATATGCCAAACAAGAGGATTTTTGGGTTATTATAAAAAGGAAGAAGAGAGATCTAGATGGGAATGCTAAGTATGTGACGATTACCTGTGCATGCGGCAACAGGTACTATCCTAGCCATAGTAATTTATCAAAACCACGACCAACGACAAAAACGGATTGTAAGGCGAAGGTAAATACTCGCTTTGTGAATAGGGAATGGGTGTTGACCAATGTAGATCTTGTTCACAATCATAGTACTGTTAGCCCTAAGAAATCCATATTTTTTAGATCTCACAAAAATTTAGATGAATACAGTCAGAGGATGCTCGACTTGAATGATAGAGCAGGTATTCGGATGCATAAAAATTTCCATGCACTTGTGACTGAAGCAGGAGAGTATGAGAATTTAGATTTCAAAGAGAAATATTGTAAAAATTTTATTGATAGAACTAGACATTTGAGAATGGGTAAAGGAGGTGGGGAAGCACTGAATAAGTATTTTAAGAGAATGAAGAAAATGAATAATGGCTTTGTGTCCATCATGGATGTGGATGATGAGTTTAGAGTTAGGAATGTCTTTTGGGCTGATGCAAGAAGTCGAGCCGCATATGAGTATTTTGGATATGTGATCACGTTTGATACAACGTACCTCACAAATAGGTACGGAATGCCATTTGCTCCCTTTGTTGGTGTCAACCATCATGGACAGTCCATTCTCTTAAGGGCAGGCTTGATTTCAAGCGAAAATACAAATACTTTCGTGTGGTTGTTTGAGGCATGGTTAGAATGTATGAATGGACGGGCACCCCAAGCCATCATAATAGACCAAGACAGGGCAATGAAGAATGCCATTGGAATTGTATTCCCGAACACAAGGCATAGATATTGTCTCTGACATATAATGCAGAAATTGCCGAAAAAATTGGGATTCCACTCGGAATACTACGGGTTGAAGACTGCCATTCAGAATGCAGTCTACAATACACAGAGTTGCGAGGAATTTGAGGAGAAGTGGAAGCAGCTAATGCATACGTATGATGTTATTGATAATGCATGGTTGCAGGGATTGTACACCGAGAGGTCATTTTGGGTACCAGTTTATTTGAAAGGTGTATTATGAGCTGGTATGAGCACTACCCAACGGTCTGAAAGCATGAACGCCTTCTTCGATGGATTTTTGCATTCCGGTATGACATTAAAAGAATTTGTCGATCAATTTGACAATGCTTTGAAGAAGAAGGTGGAGACGGAGACGACAACTGATTTCCAGTCCTGTAACCAAACAATTCCATGTGTTTCCCCATTCAAAATTAAGAGGCAGTTTCAGTCATTGTACACGAATGCAAAATTTAAAGAGGTCCAAGCAGAGGTTTGTGGAATGCTTTTATGTAACCCTTCACTTATCAGCACACTAGGTAGCATTTCTACCTTCGATGTTTTTGAAGAAATTTCTGCCCCCGATGGACAATCCAAAATTATGTAGTTCATAGTTTACTTGAATGAAGAGGAATTCAAAGTTAAATGCACCTGTGCCCTGTTTGAGATGAGGGGAATTGTTTGTAGGCATGCATTTAAAGTATGTCAAATGAAGTACATTCATGCTTTGCCAGAGAAATATGTGTTGGATAGATGGAGGAAAGATACAAAGAGAAGATACACACTGGTTAAGAGTAGCTATGATGATTGTCGGGTCAATGTGGATGCACGTCGGTATGACCTTGTTGTTAAAAGATGTATACGATTTGCGACACTTGTATCTCGAAATGATGAGCATGTGAAAGCATTCTTTTATTTTTTGGATGAGTTTGAGCAGAAGTTGGTAGGAGTAGAACCTGAGTCCTGTTCAACAAAAGTGAAAGAGAATGTGGATGCCGATAGAGGTAAGAAAATATTAAGTCTACAAGTTGTTCGAGGGAAAGGGAGGCCGCCAACGCGAAGAAAGGTCCCGATGGTCGAGAAGGCTGCAGGGAAGAGAAAGAAGAGACATGTAGTACTTTTTGGTTTGTCAATCCTGAGGTTATTGAATTGCATACTGTTGAGTTCGTAATAGATGTTATTTTCTATTATCCATTTTAGATAAAGAGGAAAATATTTGACGACGAATGCCAAAATGTCGACCATCCAATGTCAGAAGTTGGTGCTACTATTGACGAGGTTGTTATCCCAATATTATAGTAATTTGTAAATTTTGCAAATGTTTAGGCTATGCCAAGCTTGCTCCATGAAACTTAGCATTGGATAGTGTATGTGTATTTTGGAGATCTCAACATTTTGTGAACTGTGGTGGAAGAAAGATAGACATTGGACAGTTGTCATTGTCAACTACGGTAAGCGGGAGGGTAGCCGAGAATGCTTTTGGCGTTTTTTAATTTTCTGCAATACACTGATATCACATAGTTAGACATTGCTAATGTCTATTTTAATTCCAGTTAATATCGTATATATATAATCGAAGTTATCACTAGCACATCCAGGTACTCCCTTGGTGTTGGTAACGAGAATTTTCGCTCTTTAACATATTTGTGGTTGTGCACATGCAGTTTTGTATGGGGGGAGAGAATGATCATCATCATCTTGGTCTACTCCATTGAAATGTGGGGAGTGTAGCGAATATTATCTCGGCGTCCGACTCATATGGAGTGAAATACAACATACCAATGAAACAGATATTTTACTTATTGGGATTTAGAAGCTTGACTTCTGAAACCATTGTGCTTTCTAATTAATTTGTTATGACTGTGAATATTAGAGAAAGTTTATTATATGTGTAGGAATGATAATAATGGTTGATATTTGCATTTAATATCTTGCAGGTACTATTTGCATTCAGTCGAAAGTGCTTTTTGATCCCACTCAACTCCTTGGAATGTGTATGTATTTTGGCTTGATTTTTGGAGGCTATGGCATAGGAGTTGAAAGGAGAATCACTTTTGGGTTAAGGAGGTTAAAAGCAGAATGTTATGTATAAAGGAATTTGTATATGAAGTGGATAATTTATTTGTAAAGTCATGGTTGTATATGAAGTGGATAATTTATATGTAAATTCATGGTTGTATATGAAGTGGATAATTTATATGTAGATAAAGTTATTTGTATATGAAGTCTCACATATTGCAGCAGGTAATGTTTATTATCAAGGTCATGAGTTACAAGTTACATTGGGGAATGTTGGATGGTACTATCCTCGTGTATTGCATATAGTAACTCGGATGACAATTATAAGAACTAGTAGGAATTATAAGAAAGGATAGTATAACAGGTTTGTTGGAATCACTATTATATCAGGGTTGTCCACAAATATAATGACAGAATTTTTCAGAAATCTTATATATGAGTAGAGGCAACTTTTGGAAAAATATTAGTAATCGTAGCAGGTTTTGACATATGAACTTCAATAAATTTGTACGTGCCCCAAATGGGTTTGTAGAACATGGTCGTTGGCAACCAACATCCAGAAAAGGCAAAGAAGTTAAATTAGAGTACATGTGAATTTAAGTGGTGTAGAACATGCTTGTATAGGGAGCGGCATTAAACAAAAATGGCGTTGTTCAGTGAAATTGAATATGCTTTTGCAAGAGAAATGCATAAATAGCCCAACATATACTAGAAAAACTCAAAAGCAGTCCTTACTGTGCCAGATGATATTCACAACCATAATCTTGGCAAGGTGATAAAATAGTTCAAAAATCTTGCCAACCTTACTTCCAAAAATGAAAAATTAATATCCACAATCCGGTGCCATAATTATACATGTTAGGATAAGATAAAGTTATTTACATCTAAAACTGAAATGATACATCTACATTTAGAACCAACCTATTACAAGTGAGACAATCCAAAGTACACACAACAAAATACGACCAATCCTATTCTCTACTATCCTTCTTCCCAGTTTTCCCTCTTGCTTGTTAAGCATATGCTCTCTCTCTACTAGTTTGTCCTTTTCTTTTTGAGCTTCATATTCACGCAACAATAAAGCATCCTTCCTCTTCCGCAGTTTATTCTCTCTTCTGTTGTTTACATTCTCACGTACTACTGATTGAAATATATCTTCCCAAATGAAGAATTGACATCTTGGTTCTCCCTGTGGACAATTCAAGAATTTCAAGCTCCATTACAAGTCAATTTTGTAAATGCATTCAAAAGCAATCCAAAAAAGGTGGAGGTTAATTACCGTGTAATAATTTGGACAAGCATAAAATTTCCTTCCAAGATTTTTGTGGGTGTGGGAGATCTTTAATGGCGATTTCAAACTACACCAACAATTCGGTGATTCAATTTCAAGATCATTAACTACAGAGGATGATGATTGACTCGATGCCATAGTTGATCTACATGATGATTGACAAATGATCCCCAGAAAATATTAACCAATATCGAACGCAATGACTACTTTAAGTGCAAAACTGAATTATTAAGTGCATGATTCATTTTCAAAATTATTACAAGCTAGGAGCAAGATTAAAAACAGAATATAAAACATCATTAGCATCCTCGAAGCATCATATAAATCACGAAGCAAGTAAATAACAATTTGTAGACTGACTAGGGGTATGCGAAGAAAAAATCTGGGTGCGGAAATTGTTCACATAAGTTTGACATTACCATACCATCCAAAATAATTATGTTGTATAGAATTGAATGGCAACAATATCATGAAAAATTCAGATAAAATATAGACAATGTTTCCTACTTTAGCAATAGAAAGATAAAGCAATACATAATGGGGGCAGCAGTGTAATATTTTATTGTTTTAGGGGGTATGAAGAAAAAGATAAACACTCAACCACCAAAATTAACCAACACAATGCACAAAAAGTAAAGAGGTAGGCTCTCCGACTGGACAATGAATTTTGATCCACATGAGATGACAACAAGAGAAAAATAATTAAATAAATATTAATGAAAACGATCATAATGTGGGGAATTCCATATAACTGTACATAATCACACAGTTTATTATAGACAGGACATGATGTCAAGCTGGGATTAAATAAGGACATTCATGTATTCCCATTTCCAATTCAGGTCAAATGTAGTAGAAAGGTAGACATTTAAAACGAATTATTAAACTCTTATTACCCAATCTAAACCTACTATGGCTTCGCCCCTAGTGTCACTGTTATAGAAGTGTGAGACCTCTACAATTCATTGGGAGAATGGTACTTGATCAGGCAAAATGGATTGTGCGTACAATGTCGAATTCTAAATTTCACATATAGTACCACTTGTGTGTGATAAGAAGCTGCCGAATTACAATAATTGCCAAAAAGGATACAAGTTAATAGTTATGAGTTGAAAAGATAATAACCCTTTTTAAGCATATGGTACCACAACTCTGGATTAATTGGAGTTTCTACCGACACAAAATCTACAGAAGTTTATAAGATTTGCAGAAAAACATGTAGTGTCTTGTTGGTTTCATTTGTGTAAAACATTTGATAATTGGTTAGCGAGGTAGGTAAGTTTTCCATTTCTAAAGTCAAGATGTTATCAAGTAGTATCATGCTCCATATTAGAATGACTGAAATATGAACTTAATACAGTTTTTCCAATAGTCAAAAAATAAAATTGGTAGTTTTGACTGAAGCCGAATCATTTCATCACATATCACAAAAGGATCAATTCCTAGAAAAATGTCATAAACTTTTATGATTATAACATGATGAAGATAATCAAGCTTATAAAAAAAAATTGGCAAGAATGTATAAATCCAACCCGATGCCATGCAAAGTAATTGATCTATCACTAGCTCAAGTCACAGCTATACCTGTGCTTAATGGCAGATCATATTTTGAAAAGATAGCAAGAATTGGGTTAAACAAATGACATAAAGTTTATGACTTTCCAAAAGCATAGCAGTTCCTTTTTTTTTTTTTTTTAGGTCTGCTACTCCCCCATAATCTTATATAAGTACAAAGTGAAGTCATTGTTTTCGTTTGAAACCACCGAATTGGACTCATATTAACACAACACCCAGGAAACAGATAAATTACAGGAAAAGAAATCAACATTCATTTCAATACCAAAATGAATTCCCAAAAAAAAAAAAAAAACACAAAATGCGAAAAAAATAAAGATTAAAACATTTTTTCCCTTCATCAAGTCAACCTCGAACTACAAAAGCAAACAAAATCGCAGGCATAAGGTGGAGACATTTAACAACAATTTGAAAAAAAAAATGTACCTTCAGGACTAACTCGGTCCAGCAGCTTGGGGCTAAAGGAGATAAGGGGTGAGAGAGATACAAAGAGGTGAGAGAGAAGAGAATGGGTGAGAGATCTGGTTCGATTTAGTGGTTAAAGAGGGAGATTACTTTTCCTAGGGTTCGGGACTGCGTCGGGGTGAGAGAGAAGAAGAAGGAGAGTCGAGTTACAAGTAGGAGTTGAAAAAAGGAGATCACAGACGGAGAAGAAGGAGGTCGTTGGTTCGATTTAGTGGTTAAAGAGGGAGATGAGTTTTTCTAGGGTTCGGGTCTTCGCAGTCGGGGTGAGAAAGAAGGGGTGAGAGAGAAGAAGAATGAGAGTCGAGTGAGAGGGAGGAGGTGAAAAAAGGAGATCATAGACAGAGAAGAAGGAGGCCGTCGTGAGAGGAAGGAGGGAGGAGGGAGGAGGTCTGATGCCCTGACTGCGAATAGGGATTACGACATTTCAATTCAGAAGGGGTGCGGATGGATTTGAAATTGGTTAAACCGTGATGTGAGCTCCTGACCGGGTTCGCCACATCAGGAGTGCGGCATGCGTTTGGAAAACCAGGGGTTGGATAGATTAATTGTAAAAAATAATATTTTATTTAACTTTTAACTTTCATCTAAAATAAAAAATTTCACATCTCACCGTTCAAACCTAGAATTATTTTTATAAAAATAATAGAGTTTTTATTGTATAACAAATTGTTTACAATTATCTAATAAAATAATATTATTTTAAATATTATTTTAATTTAATAGATTTAATTTTAATAAAAAAAATATTATTATATTTAAAATTATCTATAAATTATAAATAAGTTGTAAGCCTATTATTTTTATTCGACAAACAATTTAAATTAAAATGTGCAAGAAGAAAATATTATATAATATATATTTATTGTGTTTTATATTGACCTAACATTTCTCACAAGTGACATAGTTTAATTTAATCTCTAAGATTAAATTTTAAAATATATCTTTTAAATTAAATATAAATATAAATATTTTCAAATAAAATTATTTAGAGAGTATTTATATTGCATGGTCCAAAAAAGTTGTAATAAAAACATCATTAATCACTACAAAATCATGAGGTTGCAATTGTAACGAATCAGATAATCAGTAAAGTTGTAAACATTAGTATTTTCTAAGCACTATTTCCGAGTGGGAAATAAAGACAACGCACAAGAAGTAACGTCCAGCTCACTTCCCTTTCTCCGACGGGCTAAAAAGGAAAAACAATGGAGAAAAAGACACCGTTTTTTATGGCCAACATAGATGAGATTTATATGTACTGGACACTAATTTTCTCTATGCAAATATAATATATTTCATCTCTAAATTTAAAAAAAAAAATCTTCTTAATAAACAATAAATAAACAGTAAAAATCTGACATAAACAGTGCGTGAACAGTACATAAACATTATACGAACAGTACAATCTGACATGAACAATGCATGAACAGTAGAAAATTCGGCTACCAGTATTAAATAGTGGGACCCACACCATTTTCAAATTTCAAAAATTAAAAACTATCTTATCTTATCTCACTATCCAAACACACATTTTTTTACAAACTATTTCATCTCATCTTAACTCAAAAATTTCATTACTATTTAAAATATTTCAGCTCATCTCATCTGAACTGTGTATCCAAACAGGTGAAAGTCTTGTCTCAAAAATTTGTAGGACCAAAATCCGACCATTGCATTTTACGTCACAATCTTCACAGCATCTCTCTTTTCAATCAAATTGGCTTTGGATATCATATTCAAAGGCTGATTATGATCTCTACTGGCGGGGAATACATAATTCTCATTTTGACCAAAGTTATGGTCTCTAATGTCATAATTACCGAAGAGTGCCTCCTCATCATCCTCATTGTCCCAAGGAAGACCCTTAACTTCTTCTAGTTCCCTGTTATGGTTTTTCACAAGCTCTCCCTAATCCAAGTAAGTAATATCCCGAATGTATACATTCCTATTCTCTGTAAAGCTCACACTTTTCTTCACCCTGGGTTGAATCTCATTCATTTCCACCAAAAACCCACTTCTAATTTGCCCATTCTTTCCACTTATGACAACTCTAGGGGGGTTTTCCTCATCATCATCACTGGCTTGCTTGAACCCCTCAAACTCCGCTTCTCCCTCGTCATTTTGAAAAACCCTAAACAACCCACTAATCTTCTCAACTTTGGCCCTCAGCTTATCTATTATTTCCGTTTGCCAGCCCAAACTTTTGTTCCAGGTGCCCAAAACTCTAGATTTGTTACCATTTGGATGGCCAAAACTCAAATTCTTAGTTTTGGTAGTTTTGGAGAAAAGTCCATGGCTTTTCACAGTAATCTTTTATATGAACTTCAAGAACCGCACCAAATCTCTAGTAATCGACCTCTTCCCCGCCCTAAGAGCATTAGCATTGGCTTGGCCAAATTCATCTTCAAATTTAGCCAACATTAACACTTTTTTACAATTGCCTATTCCATCTAAATTCAATCCCCACATTAGATTAACCATTCATTCTCTATATAATAGTAATATATTATTAAATTAATATTTTTAAAAAAAATTATTTTTATCACATTTTATAATTCTACCAATTTAATATTAGTAATAATTATATTATAATTAAATTAATATTATAAAAACACATTTTCAAAGGTCATTTAATCCTAACAAAATTCTATCAAAATTTCTTAATTACTAAATATCTTAACCAAATATTTGGCAACATATGAGAATTCTTGTAAAAAAACAATATGCACTTACATAAATCGAGATCAAGAAAACACATTAATTACAAAACACCTACATAAACACCTAGAGGAAATCTGCACTTCCAACACCATCTTAATTACAAAAAACACCTACATAAACACCTAGAAGAAATACATAAATCTGCACTTAGTTACCATGTACAGCAACATAAAAAGAAACCCCTAGATTACACATAACAGCACTTTCAAGTGTCACCAAATACATTCAAAAAATCAGTTATGAAGTTTCAATCTATCATGAAGTTCCAAAAAATAGTCTTCCATCCAAAAAATAATCTTCAATCAAAAAATCAATACCTACTGCAAAACACAGAATTAAGCAATATTAATCTCAGGAATTTACCAAAAACAGCAACTACTAAGATTTTCAGGTGTGCAAAACCATCAACTCTTCAGTTTATTAACCAAAAACAACAACTGCCAAATATTTTTACAATGAACAATATATCACTAGGCGTGCAAAATAGCAACTCTTCAGTGCACTTCTCCCCAAGGTTTTGAATTATGTTCCGTTCCGACCGGAATGACCAGAATTTACCGTTTCAGTGTAGTGTCTGGTATACTCTATCACTCCATTCCGTTTCGTTTCAAATTCCAGTCATTCCGGTCCGGTTTCGGCCATTCCGATCAAATTTCGACCATTTCGGCCGAAATTGAGCGTTTTGGTCCTCATTCCGTTTTGGACTGTTTTTGTAATTTTTTTATATTTAGATGGCATTTTTGTAAATTTTAAATCCAAACCATATTTAATTTATTCTAAAATATAAATATATTTATATAATTTTAATTTTTTTATAACTTTAAATATGTTCCCTCATTCTCTATTTTTTTAAATATCATTATTTTTAATAATTTATCTATTCTTTTATTTTTGTTTCTCTATTTTTGTTTCTTTATTTTTGTGTCTTAACTCAAGTTTGTGATTTTTTTCAACATATATTCATTTTATAAATATTCAATTTTTCTATATATATACACATATACATGATACACACTTACATATATATATATTTATTTTATTAGTTATTAGTTTATATATACATATAAATATTCATATATAATATATTATTAATTCCGAAATGGTACATCGAAACATACCGGTACTGAAATATTTCGTTCCAATGCCTTAACCGAAATGGTCATCGAAAAGGTATTCAAAACTTTTATTCTCCCTCCTCCAGCTACTACATTTCATTCAATTCATTCCTATGTTTCTCTAGGATTTCAATTTGAATTGACTTGAAGTATTCTTGCTGCATTGCATTCATGTTATCAACATTCAACATTATGATTTCCATCCCCATATTTTTCTTATTAAGTGAGATTATCTCAGCCCTGTCCCTATTAGCTCGGATTGTCGCCTCCCGTCGCTCAATTATCGTTATCCTCCTATCACTTTCCATATTACTTAACTTTTCATCAAATTGACTAGGTGAAGATTCTTTGCGTTTCCTTTTCCTTTTCCTTTCCCTTTCATTTTCAGATTTCTTGCCTAGTGGCCTCTCCAAATTGGTAGACATGTTCTCTTTTTCCTCTACATCTATGGCATTGGCAGCTAGAATAGTAGAGCAACCTATCTTTCTCTTTGTTGGCAAATTATCCATATACACTTGCCACTTTGGTTGGTGCCTTAATAAATTCCAACAATGATCCAAATTATACTTGAATAAATTCTAACAATGATCCAAATTATAGTTGTTTTTTTGTGTCGATCGGTACAATACCTTTGCCTTATCAATCTAAACACCAATCATAAAAATATTAGTACATATTACAATCCAAATTTATGATAATTAGAAACATACATTGTCTTGTTCATTAGTACCGCTTGGATGCATTGATTCGACTTGGGCCAAGTAACCACAAAACTTGTTTGTGGCTTTTTGGATAGTTGACCATCAATTAGTCAACGACCCCACAGAACGTTCAGGACAATTAGGTTTTTTATAAATATTGAAGTAATCATGAATTCTTATCCACAATTGGGTGGACTTTTGATCTGTACTCCTAATAGCATCTATACTAATGTTGAGCCACCCTGATATAAGGAGGTTGTCTTCCTCCACGGTGAAGGACACATCCCGTTGGGATAGTTTAGTTCGTACCCTTACTTGTCCTTCGGGTTGTGTCACTTCAACCCCAGTCTCAACATTATCATGCAAGACACGAGCCATGAGGGGGTTATTAATACCTTCTCCATCACTTTGCAATAGTGTGGTGAAAAATAGATCGTCCAATAAGTGTGAATCCATCCTTCATAAAACAGTCAACAAGTAATAAAGTCAACAGTCAGCAAGTAAGCAGGAGAGACAGTCAAAACAGTACGCCAAAATGACTAAAAGAAATAGGTTGACTATTAACTATTTTGTTTAAACAAGTTCTGACTTCTACACACACAACACTTTAAAAAAAAAGAAAGGTTGACTATTAAGAATCAATAGTTTAAACAGGTTCTGACTTCTACACACACACAACACTTTAAAAAAAGAAAGGTTGACTATTAACAATCAATAGTTTAAGTAGGTTCTGACTTCTACACACACACACAACACTTTAAAAAAAGTATGGTTGACTATTAACTATTTTGTTTAAACAGGTTCTGAAATAAACCTTGCCTGAATACATGTGAGCTTTTGTCCTAGTTTTGTTGCAACTGACATAATTAACTTTGTTTTTTAATTAAATCAATCTGTTAGGATTGGAATTTGGTTATTTATTCTCCATGTAGACTTATAGTTACACCGGCACTAACAATTACAAAGAACTAATTTCCATGGGTAGTTTCTGTGAAGCTTTTTGAATTCTAACATGCACATCACCCAAGTTTTGTTTTCAGTTATCCTTTTCTTTTTTTTCTTTTTTTTTTTGCACATCATCTTGTACAAACAGAATAATTCAGTCCAAAGGTAGGGTAATATGAATATCACTTTTGTTGGTTGTTTTGTTTGCTTGTTTGTTTGTTTTGGTACTAAACAAAGAATTCTTTTGTTTGGTCTCATTTACTTTTATTTCTGCTCTTTCTTATACCATCACTAAGCTCTTTTTTAAAATGTTTTGTTTATTAATCTGTATTTTGTGGGGTCTGAATTTTCTAAAGACAAGTTTGTTGCTAAAGTTAAAATGGAAATTGTAGTGTGCAAAGATCAGGTATTAAGACTCTAACTTTGTTGTATGGACTAGAAACTAAACCTTTAATTCCCTAGCAACTAAGTTGACTATTCATCACATTTCTGCTAAGGAAAAAAATTGTGGTATATTTTGTCACTATACCATTACTAATTGATACCTGTATGCCGTCCTCTCTTAGGTTGAGGCAGTAAGGAAAGAGATAATTAAGGAGGCAAGGACTGGTGAGATTGGTGATGGCAAAATTTTTGGTAAGTTTCTTTGTTAGTTTTGATTAGTAGACTTGGACGCCTTTAATTTCCTTTTTTTTTTCAACCTTAAAGCTAATTTACTGGTTATAGAACTTTTGTTCTATTAGCAGCTTTAATTTTATTTTTTCTTTCTTGGTAGGCTATTTATGTAAAGTTATCTGAGTGATTTGCTTGTTTCTATATCCGTTTTTTTTTTTACCATGTTTTCATGAAGTTATCCATTGCCTTTTCTTTGGTTTTAGTAATAACCAAATGCATTTATGCTAGATCATGTTTGCAGCTTCTGAGTGTTTGTTATATTTCGGGCACTAATTTTTTTGAGTTTCCTCATCTTGAAGATAGAACGACTACAGAGTATGTACTAATAATAGAGGGTAGGTGACTGTGATTTGTGCTGTTAAACCCAGTTATCCCACACCTCAACCAAACTCAACATCAAACCTTATCAAGAAGAGAGAGGTCAACCATTTTTCAATCCAAATCCAATCATCGAAAAACAGAGGAAATCAAGCAAACCCTAACTGTTAATCTCAAAATCAAAAATCCTAACTGTCAATCCTACTTCTAAATTCGTGTCTCAGTATAGTAACAACCGAGAAATTGATAGAAAACAGGTAGGGTAAGAACTGAGAAATCGATAGACATGAATCCAAGAAAAACCGAGAGCCTAAAAAAGAAATAATTTGAGAAAACACACACACACACACACACACACACACACACACACACACACACACAGAGAGAGAGAGAGAGAGAGAGAGAGAGAGAGAGAGAGAGAGAGAGAGAGGAGACGGGCGCAGCCGTGGGAGTGGGGGGCACCGTCTATGCTAATCGAGAGAGACAGAGAGAGAAAGATAGGAGAAAGGGAGTTCGGTACCGAAATGAAGGGACCAAAATTTTTCTTCCCACGTCTAGTAGTTATGAATTCCGCTTGGTCGGTTGGAGTGAGAAAATAATATTTTATTATTTGTTGAATGAAAATGATCTTTTATATTTGGCCATGGACTGTAGCAAAAGTCCATAATATTTTGAATTTGCCCAATTTAATGTGATGAGTTTTTGAGCCAAATTATGTAAAATTTGGCCAAGCACCTCATTTGGCCAAGCCAATGAGGATGCTCTAATTAGAGGATTCCCACCCTGCAAGCAAAATTTACTTACTTACAAATCCGGTTTACAAAAGACGGAGAACGAGAGGGAATTTTGAAAAAAACAACAAAAACCCAAGAATGATTAACCTGAATAGGGTCAAGCTTGAGAAGCAAATCCATGACTTTCTGAGAAAGAGCATCAAAATCGAAATGTGTCTCATAGGAAAGCGATGATTTGATAGAGTTGAAAGTGGACTTGATGACAGCAAGGTCTTTGAGTTGTCTAAGAGCACTTGATCTGCGAACAAGGAAAGCACAGAAATGGGTTTGTATAACACGAGCAGCTAAGTCTTTGAGAGAGTAAGGGGTAGAAGAATATGGAGACAGAGAAGAAGAAGTGGAAAAAGGGAATTACTTCTTCTACAAAAGGTGGCCACCATCTGTGGGTTTTTATTTTTATTTTTTTATTTAATAGTTAAGTAAATATTTTTTTAATAAATTTTTAATTTTAATTTTTGTTTAGAAAATATTTAATGAATTTTAAAAAATATTTGAAAAAAATAGAAAAATAAAAAATAAAGGATTTTGCCTATTCGGTAAGGGCTTCGGTAGCCTCCCTTTGTGGGAATAGTATTGCCCATGGAAAAATAGTGGAGAGAGGATTCTAGGACATCAATGTTGCGAAACAGAGAGGAAAGTAGAGAGTAGGACTCAGGGATTTCTTCAAAGCGTGTCTCTTGAGATCTTTGATGCTGACATTGGAATTGGTTTTGGGGATGGAGATTGGGAGTGTTAAGTTTTGTAGATTGGGAATATGGATCATGATAATGGTGTTGCTAATGGTTTGGGGTAGAGTTTTGCTACGTACAAGTGAATTCGCGTACTGATCTACATATCAATACTACTGTCTTTATATTTAAAATTCAAATTGGTACAATTTTTATTAAAGTCTGATTTTCTAACTAATCACGTTGGATGGGTGCAAGTATTAGTGCACAAAATCGCTTACAACTAGATTTTTCCTTTAGGGTAGGGGTATAACCTGTTCGATCCAGTCTGGTTTAGACAAAATTTAGATTGAATCGGTATGTATCAGGTTTATATTTTCAAAAACCGATTATGCACTGGTTACCTCTCTAAACCAGTACATTTAGTTTTACCGATTCCGATCCGGTTTTTTGGTTTTAATATATTAAGTATATTAGTATTAGTAATGTATTTATCAAAAAAAATATATTGAGAATTTATTAGGCAATAAAATATATTTAATATATATATATTTTACATTTAAAACATATGATCAAATAAATATTCATGTTTAAGATTAAAATATTATGTTATAAATTATAATATTTTATTTCATACATAATTATATATATTATATATATAATATATTATATTATATAATATAAAATATATATTATATAATATTAAAAATTAATAATATGTATATATAATATGTAAACCGGTCCGACCCGGTCTAGTGTTGAAAAACGTAAAACTGATTCCAGACCGGATTTGATATTAATATGAATGAATCGATTCCAGATCAAACCAATCGATCCGGACCGATTTTTCGATTTATTTTTATACCCCTAGTATGGGGGGACATATTGAAGAATATGAGCATGAAGAGCTCGGAGAAGTGGGTCTAACAATGGTGGGGAAAGATGGAGTGTGCTGCAGCAGCGACAACAGGTGGTGTTGGCAGTCGTGGTGGTGGGAGGGTGGCTTTGGTGGTGGTGACAGGCCATGCTGAGCAGCTACACAGAGTCGCATGCTTCCCTTCTTTTTTTTTTTGGTTGTAGAGGAAGGGAGTGGTGTTTGAACTTTGAAGGGTCTTGGACTCTTGGGCGTGTGTATGGCAACATTGAATCCCAAAAGTGGAAGATAATTCAATAATTAATTACACCTAAGAAAAAAAAAAGTGAATGAATAAAATCATTTGGATGAGGACTCCAATAAAAGTTCTTATTTTTATTTTTTTATGAGCGCGTATTCACATTCTCATCTCACTCTAAAATTTGTCAGTTGTATTTTTTTTAATAGGAGCATTGACAATGGTTTATGTATCTTTATCTTTAAATTTGAATAATATGTCTTTAAATTTATCTACATTGACTTATGCATCTTTAAATTTTTGCATGGTTATAAACAGTGCTGTTTGAATAAGCATTGTTTACTCTCCAAACATTATTTTTAATATTTTTTTCTTCTCTATACAAATGGCTCTCGCGTATTTGTCCCGACAAAACTCTCTCCAAAGTTCTCTTTGCTCACTCTGCAATCTTCGACACCGATATTTCAGAAATACTATTTCGACCTTGTTTCTCTGCTCTACTGCACCATTGCCCAAAGCTTGGCTCAACTGCACCACCCACAAGTTTAGCTGGTGGTTCCTTCATCAACAACGGCCTCTTCTCTTGCCTAGTACTCCATTCCATGCGACTGTTTGAAAACCCTAAACCATCCAAATGCATAAAATAGACCATCCAGATTTATAGGAAAAAATTATAAAATAATTAATATTTTATTATTATTTAGTTCAAAGATACATAATCCAATGTGTGAGTTTTTCTTCATATAGAAAATTAATTTTTAAAAGTTATGATTTTACATATGAAGATGCATAAACCACTACTAATGCTTGGTCAACTGACATGTGGATAATCTTCACTAGGATACCATTTGAATTTTATTTATTTTTTGAGTCTAAAATTTTATTAACTTCAATTGACATAGCTGTATGAAATGTATTAAGACATTTGGATATCGACATATTTCTATCTCATTTTATCTCATCTCAATATCTAAATATTACAAATATAACAACTTTTTAATTTCAAATGTTCAATCTTTTATTTAATCATTATCCGATCATTACAAAAATTTCAAACTTAAAAAAAAAAATTCTTCAAATCTCAAAATAAAATTAATATTACAAATTTATATTATAAACAATATTTTAATTTTATAATATTTTTATTCAACATTTTCTCTCTCATTTATCCAAACTTTAAAACATCTTAGTTCAAACTATTTCATTATTATTAATAAATTATTTCAAACCGATTATACAGTGATTGCACAATTCACGGTTATAAATATATTTTATTTTACAAGATTATCTCATTTAATTTTACCTCACTGTCAGAAGAGAAGATAGATACAATAAAATCATAAACAACGAGCCCATCAAGATCATCTAGGCTCATTTATTTGATATATAAGCTTCAAAGTTTGAGGCGAAATCATATGGCATAACTTGGCCAAATTGGTCACATTAATAGCGGAAATCATTTAGGGGTTGTTTATGTTGAGAGAGTCTCTCAATTCATCTCATTTAATCATTATAACTATCTTAATTTTTCATACAAAATATAATGTTAATTTAATCATTACAAAATATAATGTTAATTTCATACAAAATATCATTACAACTATCTTAATTTAATCATTACATCTTAATCAGATGTAAACCTAAATATACGGGTTTATTACATTTTTTTATTTTAAAAAAAAGAAAAGACTTTTTAAAAATGTTCTTATAGTAATTTTTTTTTTGAAATTCGGTTATCATGTTTAATACTCATATTTTTTTTTAAAAATACCTTTTTAAAAGATTTTTTTTAAAAACTTTTTTAACAATTCAAAAAGCTTTTTTTTTTATTATACACCGTAACAATATACAAAATAAGTAATAATACATCAACATACACAATACATGCATACTACATATTATATTATTATTTACATCATAATACAAAACATCAATTTACAAAAAACAAAATAAATAATAATACCTAGTTACAATATTAAGATGTAACACTCAATGCTATATGGCTCAAATATAAATTTATCAAAACTGATTATTTCAGTTTACTTATTAATTACTTAGTATGATACCGTTGTTAACAGACTTCGGTCAAACCAACACCAAGCCCTGTTCTCATATCTATGTTTTAGAAAAAAATAAAATAAGATATTTTTAATCATATTAATATGACCACATTTCAAATATGATATTTAAAGAAGCAAATGAAACTAAGGGCTCGTTTGGATGACAAACTCAGTTCAGTGCATTTAATTTTTAAATTGCTTTAGACATGTAAACACACAAATGAGTGCAGTTCAACTTAAATCATTGACTGGGCCCCACGTAAATAGCGCCGGCAACTACTAAAAGGGATTTTATGGTTCCACAGACATGAGCTGACAATTGATATCGGATGAACAGTGCATTTCAAGTGCATTACTTATGGACATGTGTTGTTGGGCCCCACAATTCAAACTCACAGTATGATATTTGTTTCTTAATCTTTGCACCAGAATGAAGTGTAAAAAACTTTTTTTTTACAGATTCGGCGCACTGTGGGGAGACAATAATGTCAGTAAACAGTAGATATTTATGGTGAGTCCCAATAATTTTATAACTTCCCATAAATATATCTAAACTCATTATAACATTCAAACACATTTTACATTCATCTTAAGTGGGTCTCACAAAACTCACTCAACCATCTAAACTCACTACTATTTATAAAGAACTCATATCAACTCAATTTAGCTCAATATCCAAATGCAACTTAAAAGCTACAGATTTATGATAATAAGTAATATTAGTGTTTGATTTAATTTACTATCCCAAAAATAAAATATTAGTGTTTCATTGTCCTTTTATTATTTTCTTAAGTTCCGAACAATCATATAAAGTTTAGGGCTGTAAATGAACAGGCTACTCGACAGGTAGCTCGAATTCAACTCGATTAAACTCGAAATCGACTCGAATCGAATATTAAATGGGATGTTCGTAAACACAGAAATAGACTCGATTATTAAACAATACAAACTCGTATAAAACTCGACCGACTCAATTAATGTTCGTGAACAAACTCGTATGAAACTCGACTTGACTAGTGAGCTAGACTCATATATATTTATACATATATAATACAACATATAATATATATATATATATATATAATAACCAATAATTATATATGTATTATTAATTATATATATAGAATTATAGTGACTTATAGTTATAGACTTTCTTCTACATATACTATAAGTCTATAAATTTAATTTATAATATTAATATATCATATTGATATATTTATCTTATTCTTATCAAATATTGAATTGCAATATAAAAAGTTATGCATATAGGCTAATAAGGCTATAGGCTATAGTCATAACTTATTAATTTATAACTTATCACTCGTGATTATATTATTCTATGAAGTACTATTGAAGACTTTACAATATTTTTTATTAATATATCATAATATAATTATTAAATACTTATCACCTATGATTTTTAGATTCCATCATTATATAAAGTATTATTAATAACTTATCACTAGTTATTAATCTTATTACTTTATATATGATTAATCAATAATCACTAAACTCTAATAATAATGTATTCATAAAATTATATAAACTACAGTAATATACATGTTTAGTGTTAATATGTCTTTTTTTACAACACTACTTGCTAGTTTTAAAAATTATTTTATATAACAATTATCATGTATTATAATTTATAGACTATAGTATTTTTTAAAATAGAATACTCGTTTTTGTTAATATACGGCATTATATATAGTATTATTATATTATACTAATTAATATAACTATAAATTTATATTATGAGTACCAATTTGGACTATGTTTGATCAAATATAATGTTAGACAATTTTATAGTATAATTAAATATTATAAATAAATATAGTTTTTTTTACAACACTACTTGCTAGTTTTAAAAATTATAGTATATAAATATTAACATGTATTATAATGCATAGACTATAGTATTTTTTAAAATAGAATAATATTTAAATTAGTATAGTATATTAGTATTAAAGCAAAAATTAATTTTGGCCATTGGATCAACTATTTTTTTTCATAGGACTCGGGAGCCATTGATTTCTATTTTACCCTAGGGTTACAACTTACAAACTTGTAACTTGTTGTCTTTTACTCATGCGTCGTTTCACAATTTCATTCAACTGTCCTTTACTTTCTCTCAGTCTCAGTCTCTCAGACCCGTCGAGACAAAACCATAGCCTCTCCTCTAGCCTCTTATGCTTACGCCAATGATTAGTTACCTCATATGATCTATCATTTGATTTGAATGAATCGAATGCACCACCTTCACTTATTCTCGAGGCCCTCGAGTCAAAACGACTACAACTACGAGAAACCCTAGCAAATGCAGCCGACGGCCCTTTTTTCTAGGAGCCATGGCTGTAATCTCAGCCTCTGAGAAAAGAGCCTGTCCTAGACAAATAGGTCATTAAATGCATGCATTTATGACTCTCAACCAACTGTTTCCTTGATTTTGTGGTTTGTGGTTCTTTGGTTCGTCGATTCGTCCATCTATGAGTTGATTACTCAAGTTATTTTCCTTTTTCTACACATTTGGTTGGGAATGTTGACAGATTTGATTGATCTTAACTAGTTATAGTTTTATCTAAGTATTTTCGATGCCCCTTTCTGGTTCTATCCTAACTCTTTTTTACATTGTGATTTGTGGTATTTTTATGTTGTAGATCTAGATCAAATCATTTAAGTACACTGTCATTCATGAATCATCACCACTCAGCAGTCATATATGCAGGCTTCTGTGAGATAGTGATTGTCCAATGTCCATCACTTTGATTGTTAAGTTCATGTTTTATTTATTTTTTTATTTTGTAATTGCAGAATATGCCCTGTTAGAACTTAGACCTTAGGCTGTTAACTTCATGTTTTGGTTATTTTGTTATTGTTTACAATTTTACAAATACATATTTGAGCTTAAGCTTTTATATCTGAGCTTGCCTACTGATATTGCATATTAATTTGTGCTTGAAGAAAAATTTTCAGTCTGGTATGAGTTCTCTCAACTTCTCAGGTTATTTGCTATTTAATGATGCTTTATGTTCTTGCTTGAACTATTTAATGATGTTTTATTGTTTATGTTTGGGTTGATTAATCTGATCCTATGGTGATTTTGGCCTTAAGTAAAATGACTTTAACATATTTTAGTATCATTGCTTTTGGAGGCACCTTGAGCCACTAAGACAATGTTGTTTTGATTTTTGGTCAGTGTCTATATGCTTATTATATGTTTCTGGTTTTGTATTTACAAAAAATTAGACCCTAGTAAATGGGTGATCCAGTGAATGAAGTTGATCTGGTAGAGGACTATGAAAATGAAAAGCCTATTGGGATTAGCTTAGTAGAGCCCATATCTGATAATGATGGAGACACTGCAAATACTCAGGCCCCTAATACTATGTCTATTGAGGGTCCTTCCACATAAGTTCAAACAGTAGCCTATGAAAGCCAAAAAAAAAAAAAAAGGACTTCTGATGTATGAAATGATTTTGTCGAAATTGATAGAGATCAGGTTAAACAGCCTCAATGTAAGTGGTGTAAAACGTTGTTTAAAACTTCTCGATCAAGTTTTACGACTATATTACGTAGGCATTTGCTAACTTGTTTGCCATCTATAAGGTCTAAGAAAAAGCAAAAAATCTTAGCAGTTGAGTTTAAGGAGGTAGGTGGTGGTTTCACTGTCTCAAACTTTATCTATGATCGTAATAGGGTTCGAGAGCTTGCCTCTCATATGCTTTACCATGAATATCCATTCTCTTTAATGGAGCATGGGTATTTAATAAATTCACAAGTGCAAACACTCCATATTGGAAAAAAATATCTCGGGCTACTGCAAAGAAAGAATGCATGAGAACTTATGAGAATGAAAAGACAAAGTTAAATGCTTTACTTAAACCTGTGAATAAAGTTCATATCACAACTCACATGTGGACTTCTTGTCAAAAACTTTCATATATAGTAGTGACATGTTATTTTATAAATACTGATTGGCATATTCAGAGGCGTGTATTAAACTTTTGTAATGTGTCGCCTCCACATACTGGTTTTCTTATTGCTGTTGCTATAGAAAAGTGTTTCCAAATTGAGGGATTGAGAATAAAATTAATTCAATTACTGTTGACAATGCTAGTTTTAATAATATTGCCATTCGGATCTTGAAATATGATTTTAAGTTGAAGAAAACATTGTCTATAGGTGGGAAACTGTTTCATGTACATTGTTGTGTGCATATAACAAATTTATTTGTACAGTATGGATTTGGGGAGATTAGGGATATTATTGATTGTGTTAGAGATGGTATAAAATATCTGGTAGTATCAGAGAGTAGGCTAAAACAGTTTTGTGAAATTGCCAAACAGTTGCAATTGTCCTCAAGTAAATTAATTTTAGATGTGCCTACAAGATGGAATAACACTAATGTTGGATGCTGCAATTCAGTTCAAAGAAGTTTTTCCTAAAAATGGTGATAGAGATAGATGTTTTGAATAGGTTCCAACTGTTGAAAAGTGGGGGGCAAGTTGAAAATATTTGTTAACTACTAGCAATTTTCAATGAAGTCACCAATATTGTATTCATAAGTGATTACTCAACAACAAACTTATTTCTTTCTAAAGTTTGGAGAATGAATGACATCTTAGGTAAGAATAGTAGAGATGAGAATGAGTACATGAAATCAATGGTAAGGAAAATGAGTGCTAAGTTTGACAAATATTGGCGGGAGTGTAACCTATTGATGTCAATTTCTGCGGTGTTAGACCATGGATTCAAAATTGTCCTGATTCAGTTTTGTTTTCCTTTAATTTATCACGGGTTGGACTTTACTAAGAATATTGATCATGTTTCTCAAAAAGTGTTGCTTGAGTTATATGATAAGTATCTTCATGAATACAATTCAACTCTTGAGGCACAAAGAGAGCAGGATAATGCTTGAATGAATGTATCTGATTCTTCCTCAAGTGTTAAGACTGGGAGAAGCATGCAGATTGGCCAATCATTATTTAAATCTTTTTTTGGAAGTGTTGATACCGTGCAGCCTAGTAAATCAAAATTGGATAATTATTTAGAGGAGAGTATATATATCTATGAAGAGGGTTCATATGCAAGTTTCGATACCTTGAAATGGTGGAAAACAAATAGTCTCAAGTTTCAAACTTTGTCCAAATTGGCTTGAGATATATTGACCACACTAATTACTACAGTTAGCTCAGAATCAACATTTAGCACAGGAGGCAGAGTTATTGATCCTTATCGAGCTTCACTGAAGACTAAAATTGTCTAGATGTTGTTATGTGGGTTTAATTGGGTTAGAACATTATATGGGCTTAAAAGATCATCAACAAATTTTGTAAGTGTAATCTATTTATTTTAACTGCTATTGCTATTCTAATATTTTATACTTACTATTACTAATTTATTTACAAAAATACTAACTACTGTTTTTTTCTTGTCAATAGATAGATGTTCCATAAAAAACTCAGGCCCATACAGATTTGGATTTTGTATTTTTAGCATGTTTAATCTATGGAGCATATGGGCAGTTTTCTAGTTATATCTGGTTTGTTTTGGTTAATCTATATGATTTGCTATCTGATATTTGGACAGTTTACTTTGTAATATTTGGACAATTTGCTTGTTCTATCTGATTTTGTTTAGGATGATATGAGTCATGATAGTTCAGGTAATTTCTAAATTCTAACTTCTTACCATCCAGATTTCTTAAATTTCTTTAAATAACAAATTAAATTTTGCATTGCAAACATTCATTGACAATATTATTAAGTTAAAAGTATTTGAGTAATTATGCAATGGAATAAAAATTATATCAATATTTTTTACTGTATCAGTGTGTGCAGGTTGTCATAGTGATTTTATTTAAGTTTGGGAACTTGTTGACTTCTGGTCATGGTGAACTCAGATTTTGTATAAGTTTGGTAACTTCTTGTCATTGTGATATTTTTGAAATTTGGTAACTGTAGTCTGTAGTTGTCTGGCTGATTTTGTTGAAATTTGATAACTTATTGTGAACTTGTTTTGGTAACTGCAGTTGTCTGACTGATTTTGTCTGGCTGATTTTCTTGAACTTTGATAACTTGTTGTGAACTTGTTTTGGTAACTGCAGTTGTCTGGTTTAAAATATCTGGCTAATTTTGTTGAACTTTGATAACTTATTTGGTAACTGCCTGCAGTATGAGAGTATGCTGCCTATTGAGTATTGTGGGCCTATGACTGGTAACTATTAACTGCCTTTTGTATCTATTTTGTATTGATATTTTGTGGTTGGTATCAGAGTATTGAGTATTTTGTATTAGTCTATGCCTATTGAAGTTGTCAACTTGTCTACCTCATAATTTGTTGTCTGGTTGATATGAGTGCATATTGCTGGGTCGTTGTTTTGGATCTGTTCTGTGGTAACTGCATTTGGTAACTTGGCTGAATTCCTTATGCACATCTTTCTATTTGATTTTGAGAACTTGCTGACTTATATGACTCTGTCATGGTGATTTCAAATCTCAAAACTTGTCTAAATCCCAAATGTACATATTTATTTATAACTAGTAGAAGCAACGTCCAATGGACGTTTGCCTAGTGGAGGCAAAATATATATGGTAATTATATATACATACACACACATATCTATATTATATTTATGAAGTTATGTAGATGAAAATATAAATAATACACATTTGTCTAGTTGCATGCAATAATTTTTTTACAAAAATAGTACGGCATTTCATAATTTTTTTTAAAAAAAAGTGATTAATTAATAATTTAATGCATAGAAACTCTTCCATTATTTTGGCAGAAAGGCATGTTTTCTTCTCCTACGCGATCAAGGTGATTTAAGACTGACCCTGAAGAAAGAACAGAATAAATTAGAAACTTTAACCAAGTGAAGGAAAAACTGGGGCACGAAATAGCATAAAACATTTATCTCCACCTAAAATCAAATAAGGTTCATATTAAAAGCAAATGTATGACAATCATGAAAAACTCCAATTGCAGACATAGTAATGGTAAACGGGAAGTTGTAAAACTAATTCANAGTACTGAAATATTTTGTTCCAGTACCTTAACAAAAACCGTATTCCAAACTTTGGTTTTACCACCTAGCATGGCCCAAATACCATGCATGAAACTATAACAAAATAAGCTAAAAGGCTTAGCTAAGTCAGGGTCATCACATAGGGTAATGACCATATGTATGACTTTGTTACGATAGACACTTGTTTTTGCACTCCATCCCTGACCACAATGTCCTCTGGCCTCTGCCATTAGAGGGGTTACGGTTTTGAGTATAGTCTCGCTAGAGCCTGTTGTCTTCTAGCGACAATGTAGGAGATGTCACTTAATATTATGCAATCAAGAGTGACCAAAAGTGTTCTATCGAGATAATACCTCATCTCGGTTTGGAGTCAAGATATACACACTCATGCAGGGGTGGAACTAGGATTTGGTACGTTGGGGGGAGGGCGATTAGCAAAGTGTGTCGTATGTAGGGTGAACTAAAGTAATTGACATTTAAGGTAGCAAAGCATGTCATCAACATTTAACATTAACCATATAAGGTAGCTATCCAAGGACAAACTAAATTATTACAGACACCCATCTGAACCTCTCACTTGAGCTCCACAAACTCAATTGAACGATAAAAATTAAGATAGAAAAGTTATGTGAGATTTGTTGAAATAAACAATGATAATTAATTAAACAAAATTAAACTTTTTTATTGAATCTAAAATTGAGTATTGAAAGTCTTTATAATGTAGATAGAAATAGATATGTGAGATTTGTTGCCTTCGCTCTTAATTACTAACAAAAGTAATCCAAATAAGCTAGCTAGTGGAAGGCTTCAAAGGAAAAATGTAAATAAATAGGAAAAATGAGGTTGTAAATTTACTAAATAGCTTACAAGGGAATTTTCCCTCCCTTAGGCCCGTGAGGGACCAAGAGGGGCCCAACCCGGCCCAACGACCCTTTTTTGAAGGAGTCAATACATCGTATCGGAGTACCCGACCCATAAGCTAAACCAACTAGTGAAGCAGCCCCAACGCAAGAAAGACGAGTGATAGGGACAGATGGGACTCGCCGTCTTGACACCCCCCAGAATGACGCCTAGCACATAAGAACCTGCAACACACAAGCGGGGAAGAGATGTGGAGAACCCGCAATCTCCTGACAGAAGTTATGGAGAGACTTGGTGACGATCACCTGTTAGCCAAAGCCCACTCGCGAAGCCACGCCGCATTAATGGCACCACCTTAGGAGTCATGCCGCATTAAAGGATTCTGGTAAAAAATAGTCAAAATGACATAAATGCCCTCAGGCAAGGTATGAGATGTCCCCCCAAAAGCCTCTTATAAAAGCTGACCATTAGGTATGAAGAACTCTCTCCAAGCTTTGGTACTTTAGCAAAAACTACTAAGTAGATGTACTAACTTAAGCATCGGAGACTTCTTGGCCACCACGACCCCCTCTCTCTCTTTCTCTTATTTTCTTGACTGTGCAGATATAAAGACCCAGACTTGAGTTGCGGGAACCTAGCCCAGAGGCATACAATGTTAACATAGCTTATAAAAAGAGACCAAGATATTTTCTTGCCTCTTATGAGATGTGAAAAGAAATAATAATACGAGATTTTGTTAATGAATAAAAATAGGTGTAAGTATGAAAAAATTGTTGAAAAAAAAAAAAAAACCTAAACAACTAAGGACTAAGTGTGATTTTTTAAAAATTGTTTTTTTGGTAAGGCCGATGGCCCCTAGCTGTCAACGTAGGTCAGCACTTGCACCCACATAAAGCCATTTAATTAAAAAAGCTAGCAATATTACAATATCCAATTTAGGCCTCATTTGGCTACGTAATTAAGATAAAATGATATGAGATATTTTGAATAGTAATGAAATTTTTGAGTTAAGATGAGATGGTTTGTAAAAAAGTATATGTTTGGATAGTGAAATAAGATGAAATAGTTTTTAAAAAAGTATGTATTTTAATAGTAAGATGAGATAAAATGATTTTATCATTTTGAGATTAAGTGGTGGGTCCGATCAATTATTGTGAAGTATTTAATTATTACATGGAAAATATTATGAATATATTAAAAATAAGTAATATCTATTATTAATTAAAAAGCCCATAAATATTTTGACTTAAATATATTTTTTGTAGTTAGCTTTAATTATTTCAATATTTCCAAATACGAAAGCATTTCTTTGTTATATGAAATGTTTTTCAAATTATATGTCACAATAAAATAAAAAATTCTAATAGATAATTATATATATTAAAAATGTAGTAGTTATTTTTATAATAGTTTTAGTTTTGAATTTTGTAATAAAATTTCAAACTTGCAGCCACCTTCAATTGTTAGGTACAAGTGTTATTGTCCTGACTATTGGGATGTGAGGTGCAGGAGAATAGTCTCGTGGCAGATGGGCTGGAAGATTGTGGCGTATGAGAGTGATGGAGCAGACGATATCTATTCTCTATGGAAAAAGAGTCAGTTTGCGTTTTTGGATGGACGAAAATGCGTTGTTTGCAATTTTTTCCAAGTCCTTTTGTGGTAATTATGCTTTAAACAAAATGCCCTCCAAATTCTGATGATTTTATTTTGTTGTGACACGCAAATGTGCCCAACGTCTCTTCAGATGGTGACAATGTGGCTACTTTTTCTAGGTGTGCTGTCGATAGGGTTTGATCTGGCTTATATATTTTCTTCGCACGTTAATATATGGAACACTGTTAATTATAAGTGTATATATAGATACTAGTAAGGAATTTTATGTGCAAGGCACATATTTCATAGCAAATGTCGATTTTGGTAATTTTAACTATGAAACTATTCCTGAATGGGTAGAGATACTTTTAAGAGTCAAAATTTCTATAATAGCCTCAAAGAAGCTTCAGCAGATGCATAGGCTATCATATAGTTCATTTCTATCAGAAGCCTATGTTGGTGTCTAGACAAAAAATAAAATTCATTACATCAAACTTAGCATGTTGACTTGGTTTAACGAGCAGAATTAATACCCATTTTTTTAACAAAATAATGCATGCTAACAAAAAAAAAAAAAAGATCCAACTTATCAGAACAAACATCAACATTAAATTTCATAGTACCTATAATTGAAAATATCTTTTTGACAAATAGCAACAAATTACATGCATTCTACCAACAAAAAAGATCATTCTCAAATAAAATTAAGAAAAAAATCCAAGTAAAAATGTTTTTTTATCTGCTTGGCAATTATAGTATAAAGATATCGTTTTTAAATTGAGTTTTTTACTACACAAACCAAAACATGGCTTCTTCACATGCGCATAAATTATAACGTAACAGCATCAATGGCAAATGACAAATACATTTTGACATACCCATGTATTAGAGACAAGATTCTGAACAACGGTTTCTATTTATAAAGTTGAGCTTTCAAAGCATTAGCATTAATCATGCATACAAATTTAAACATCATCATCATCTTGTAGACCAAATCCTTTAGAAAATGTTGCCTTACTTATGGTCCAAATTCCTAGGCATCCCTAGATAGTTCAGCATTCAATTGCACCCTTTTGCACCAGCACATGAAAAGTAAATAACAGTTAAATAAAGATAAACAGTTAAATTAGGCCAGAGACAAATCAGATGCAACAATGGTTTGGTACGCAGTATTAATGGCTTAAACCATCAATCACAATATATCAATTCACACTTGCAATTTCTTTGAGACATGAATTTTTTTTTCAAATGCTGCATTATATTTCCCCCACCCCCTGAACACATAAACTTAAAAGGTAGAGAGCTTACAAGGTGTGAGAACTGAATTAATCCTTGAACGGACGTGCATCAGCCTGAAGGTAGCCTTTCCCTTAGTAAGAAACTTCTCCAGTACCCACTTTAGTGCATATTTGGTCTCTTTTTTTTTCTGTTGATGGCTACTGCAACAGCTAAAGATGACTGAGGCAGTGGTGCAAAATTGTCATCTGCTTCAACATCCCATGCATGCAAATAAAAAACAAAAAATCCAAAAGAAGATAAAAGGTGTAAAAAACAAATACATACTTATAATGTGAAGCCAGCATCCACCAAAACAAAGAATCCTAATGTTTCCAGTAGTAAAATCCTTCAAATTGTTTTCTTAAACTTCATCCAGTCATCTTTTATTAGTGTTATGCTAATAACTGGGAAACCATTTATAACGTTCACATAACATCTACTGGAACTTTACCCCATTCTATAAGATATGCAGTAACCCTTAGTGCAGAACACACTAACACTAATGACCAGAACACCAGAGCAATATTCAGACCCTTTGGCTAAATTTTTAAATATTTAGCTTTCTTGACATAAGTATATTTTGATTGACACAATATATTTTTTTGTAAGTATATATTAGTGAAAAGAAAACTTAGAAAATAAATTTTCCATTCATAATATGGCACCTTAGTTGAAAACTTGTCAAGTATCAAGTGTGGGTAAGCCTTAGACATTGTTCCAGACCAGAACATCAGAGCCTCAATATTCAGACCCTTTGGCTAAATTTTTAAATATTTAGCTTTCTTGACATAAAGTAAATTTTGATTGACACTATATTTTTTTGTAAGTATATTAGTGAAAAGCCAACTTAGAAAATAAATTTTCCATTCATAATATGGCACCTTAGTTGAAAACTTGTCAAGTATCAAGTGTGGGTAAGCCTTAGACATTGTTCCAATGGTCTTCTTGTCTTTAATGTCATGTCTTGTAACCTACAAGCAAATACTTTATCATCAATGCCCAAAACAATTGGAACAAAACAAAAGTTTAGAAATAATAGTATGATCAAACTACTTACGACATTGAGTAATCCAAAATAGGCAGTTGGATCAAAAGGTAGATGGCTTATAGTCATACCATCTGGTACACCATAGTGTTCATGAACTAAGATAACATCTGTAAAATCATGTGCATGGCTACTTTAAATAATTTCTTTAATAACCTGCAAAAATGAAATATTAAAAAATATACTTGGTGATGGAAAATGACTACAACAGACGAATGCAAGTTTCAAGGCTACTGCACCATTTACACTTTATTGACAATGGAAAGTTAAATTCAAAGCATGATAATGAAGAATGAATCTCGGTAACTATGAAAAATAAATTTTTTCATGTTCTAGATAGTTATGCAGCTCCATGCTTCCAATCATCAAAATATGTTTGGCCCAAGTCCAAATCCATCCAAATTTTTGAATCTACAGGTGACATAGAAAAGCCAGACTTTTCAAAAAGTTTCCACCCTAGAATTCAACTTACATGTAACTTTCTGTCTGCTAACCCCGAAATAAAAAGATTTTAAAAAAATAAAAACCATACCAGATGTGCTTTTGTCCTTAATGTTTATTTGGTGCTTAAGCTCTGCCTCAAGCTTTTGATTCCAGAATCAACGAAACAGCAAAAAAAATTCAAACTGCTTCGATTCACATCCCACAAAGATAAAATAGAACACGCGGACTTAGTAAAAGAAAGGCATAAAATAGGCAGAATATGGTGGGCAAAACTACCGAAAGAGAGAAGACACCATGCGACGGTGAATCTGAGGGGCAGGTTGAGATCCATGGATAATCTGAGTGTTGAGCTGTAGTGGGTCCAAATCCGCAGCATCAGTGATATTTTTTTAGTGGGCTGGATGCATGACTGACATTTATCTACCTATACACATTACCTGTACGCATGCACTGATGATGGACACAGGCTATATTGATACAATTTGTTAACCATGCATTGGAAATGGACACGTGTGAACTGAAGGAAATAACTGTAAAGAACCACTGTCTACTGTGGTTTAGACTGCCAACTGATTAAAATATTTATAGGATAAATATTGAAAGACTTGCACGGACAATCAGCACAAAATATGTGGGAAAAGTAAACACGGAAACAGAATGAGAAAATATATTGTAGCAGTGAGATATGTGTTTATTATTATAGATAGATATTACTTCTATAATTGTATTATGTAACTTGTTAGAGATATGACATTGATTTTTAATGCAAATTAAGTTTTGCATTTTCTGTCAAACATCCATTGATAGTATTACTAAGTTAACAGTACTTGAACAAGATATTAAAAATAACACCAATTTTTTAGTGTATTAGTGTATGCATGGCAACAATGTCAAGATTTCTGGCTCCATTCATGAAGACTGAGGACTTAGTCATTTTACAGCCCATTTTTTGTTTTGAAATATAATGTATATGATTTCATAATTTATTGTTGTGATTAATTTTTTGATTATTCACTTGTTCCAGTAGGATGTAAATTGTCACTTAATGTTGTACCATAGGTCCATAGCCATAATACTCTTAATATAAATTTGTATTTAATTTGTTTTTTTACTGATACATTTATTTTAATTTTATATTTTTAATTTTAGTTAGTGGAATTTTGCCATAAGCAAGCCGAGCTCGACTCGTTAACATAATCAACCTCGAGTTCATTCCCTTCTACACGAGCCAAGCTTGAACTGGCTCATAGGCCCGATTGACAAACGAGACGAGCCCAAGTTTGGCTTGAGTAGTGAATGAGCCAAGCTCGCACACCCCAGACTCGCTCGAGCTCGGCTCGTTTACCGTCCTAATAGAGCTTAGTGAGTCTCAATGGCATCGTGGGTTTTAATGAAATTCAACTTTAAAGATACATTAATGAAAGTCTTCAACTTTCATGAAAAAATTGTGCCGTGAATTTTTAACAAAACCTTTTTATCTTAAGTCATGGTTTTAGATGTTGAGACGAAGTTACATGATTTGAATAATAAAATTAGATGAGATAATTTATTAATAGTAGTGAAATAATTTATAAATAGTAACAAATAATTTGAGTTAATATATTTTATAGAGTTTTAAGAGATGAGAGATAAAAAGTTCACTAAAAATATTATAAAATTAAAATATTATTAGAATAAAATTTGTGTATATTATTTTTGTTTTAAAATTTGAAAAAAGTGATTTTTTTTTTTAAAAATAAGATCCAATTATGGATAACCAGTTATATAACGAGATCCATACTAGATCTGACTTCATATTACCCACCCGGGTTCAATCCGGACGAATAACAATCCGGATTCACAAAACCAAACCATATTATATCATCATTATAATTTTCTCAAATTTTTATACAAAATATAATAAACAATTCAATTTTTTTAAATTTTAAAACAAAATTAATATTAAAATATTATATTATAACAATATTTTATTCAACTTTTAACAAAATATCTCATCTCATTTCATATCATATGAACTGTATAATCAAACGAGACCTTATGACTCCATTTAGATTCACAAAGCATCTCATTGTATCTCAATTTTTCTAAATTTTTACACAAAATATAATAAACAATCCAATTTTTTCAAATCTCAATTTAACTTTTTTAAATTACAAAATAATAATAATATTATAAAATAAAATTATAATAATATTTTATTTAACTTTTATCTCTTTTTTAGCGAAGTTGATATTTTTATTTGGTGTTGATGAGAGAATTTGTATCCGATAAAACCACCTGTTCGCCCAACAATATTTATAAAATGATTATGAGTAAGTTACTAACGTGCAGTCCTATCATATATTTAAATAAAGAGTAATGTTATATGTAATCATAAAGTTAAATATTATATAATTATTTGAAATAAAGTGAAGTTTATTATTAAAAAATTAAATTTTTTATAAATCTTATATTTATTTGATGTTTTAAAAATAATTACGGGACGATTGTGTACTCAATGCTGTAAATATTATTTGGCATGGTCTTATAATGGTTTTGACTACAGGCGATTAATGTTTGAAAATAGATTTCCCTGAAACGTGGCCTCGGAAACAGGTGTGGCTTCGTTTGTACGTTGGCCTAAACTCAACATACACCGTCCACGATTAGACGTTCTATTCGATGATGGTGATTAGCGTTTTTGTTTTTTCAATTACATGGAAATGTGACGAGTGTGAAATTTATTGACCGTCCACGTTTAGACTTTATAGTATTTAATTCATCTTATTTACTCAAAAATAAAAGATCTGAATTCGAAATCATCCAACCCTTTGAAAAAAAAAATATATCAGTTAATATTTATAAAAGATCTGTATCCGATGAAACTACCAGTTAGCCCAACAATATTTATAAAAGGGAGCTGCTACGTACAGTCCCAATTCGGGACTGCATATGCAAACCTCGCTTAAATGAAACTTCGTGGTTTCATTTAAGTGAGGTAAACGACTGCGTATTGATTTGATAGAAACCAGACCTCCTACTGCATTTTCTCTTCAAGCGGGAAGCTTTGATAGAAATCAGACATCTTGCATTTTCTTCTCCCTCAAGTATATTGCTTTGGTAGAAACCAGACCTCCCTCAAGTGTATTGCTTTGGTAGAAACCAGACTTCCTGCATTTTCTCCTCAAGGAAGAAGTAAGAACAATCTGCGACCTTTTCCTTGATGAGAAACTTGCCATTTGAACTAATTGCCAAAGACTGAAATTCTGCAGTGCCAACACACGCCTCCACAGAATCACATTCAAAAATTCCAGCCCAGCCCTTACTACAGCAACCAATATGTAAAGTAAAAATTTCAAATACTGTACAGATTATTAAAATTGCATAAGAGCTTAAAAGTAACCAAAAATCCAACTTTAAGCCCATCCCAAACTCAAGCTCAACCCAAGCTCAACAAATCTGAACATGAAAATAAGCAAGAGATGAACGGAAATCACAAGATTATTTACTTCTTCTATTCACATTTCTGATGCAAAATAGCCCACAAGAATAAAGCACCATTTCTAAACCAATCAAGCTCAGGCTGTAGCAGACTTAATTTCTAAATAGCCCACGGAAATCACAAGATTATTTGATTTGGCAGCATAAATAATGTGATGCTCAGGCAATAGCAGATTCAATTTATACACTAAATCAAGCTCATACCTTGTTATTTTTACTCTAGCTGACGAAGGTGACTCCTCCATGACTAAGATGACGACGATGAAGACAAGGGAAGGGGAAGGGGATGGACGACGGTTCTGTGGAGGGGGAAAGGGACGATGGGTCTAAGAGGGATTTTGGACAGATTCAGTTGTTCTGAAAGGAGGAGGAACGGTGAAGGGGCGACGGCGAACGCACGCAGGGACTTGGGGCTTAAAGAGTGAAGTTGGTCTTACTTCTTTCTTGAGGAGAAAATTCAGTAGGTATGGTTTCAATACGCAGTCGTTTACCTCACTTAAATGAAACGATTCATTAAGTGAGGTTTGCATATGCAGTCCCGAATTCGGGACTGCAAATAGAATTATTCTTTATAAAATGATTATGAGTAAGTTAATAGCGCGTAGTTATAAAGGATTACGTAAAATAAATTTATAAATAGATATAATTTCATAAAATTTATTTTATAAAAAAATAATTTTATAATTTGACATATTATATCAAATTATATTAGTTTATGAATTTATTTTTATATAATCTTTTTATAGTTATAATATTTTCTTTTAAATAAAAAGTAATGTTAGAGCATTGTTAATAGATTATGCATTACAATTATACCCTTATACTTAAAAATAAAACTGTTATAATTTTAATTTCGATATTTTTATTATTTGGATTGTAATTTTAGACTTGTAGTTAGTTTTATTTTTATAGATATTGTGATTTTAACATTTATATAAAATTCTGCTAAAATTAATCAAATTGAATAAGTTAATTTCGGGTCTATTCAACTAATTTATATAAACAGTTTGAAATGGGTCGCGTTATGTTAACTTATTTCATAATATTTACTAATAAGTTAAAATGAGTTGATACGATACGATCCATTATGTTAATAGGTCGTATTATGATTTAAAATTTTGACACAATAAATTTAACAGATCAAATTAAAATTGATCTATATTATATAATATATATTTTGACACTATATAAATATAACTCGTTAATACGATTTTACATCCTTAAACTGTAGATTCCCTGAAACGTGGCCTCGGAAACAGGTGTGACTTCGTTTGTACGTTGGCCTAAACTCAACGTACACCGTCCACGAGTAGACGTTCTATTCGATGATGGTGACGAGCGTTTTTGTTTTTTCAATTACATGGAAATGTGATGAGTGTGAAATTTATAGACCGTTCACGTTTAGACTTTAGAGCATTTAATTAATCTTATTTGTTCAAAAATAAAAGATCTGAATTCGAAATCATCCAACCCTTTGAAAAAAAATATCAGCTTCAGATAACGGGGAGAGAGAGAGAGAGAGAGAGTGGGTATGTAGCATCGGTTGTGTCCCTTTCAAAGCAAACAGACTTTTTACTGGATTTATTCAGAGCCGCTGAAAAGGATAAGAAAGTCGGAGTCGCAGTAGACTGTAGTCTTGTCTTGACACTCTCTTGAGTAGTGAAGTGAGTGAGAGGGAGAGAGAGAGAGAGGGAGAGAGAGAGAGAGAGCAATGGCTGTTTCGCAATTCTCTGCTGCTTCGACTCGTCCCGAGGCATTTTTGCAATCACACCATTGCACTTCTCTCTCGGGGTTAGTCGATTTCGGTTCCCGAAGCAGCGGATCCAAGCTGTTTTCGATCAGGACTTTGACTTCACGGCCTGTGAGGCGGAATTTCTCGGTGAAGAATGTCTCCAGCGAACCGAAGCAGAAACTCAAGGATACCGAACAAGGTCGGATTTATCTGTTCCCTGATGTGCTTCTGTTCTTAATTCTGCTCTGAGCTTCCATTCTTAATACACGAGTTTGAGATTGTATTTATTGGTTATTTAAAGCTAGAGGGAGAGGTAAAGAGGGAGGTATTCTTCTCGTTAGACATCTGTAGTTATGCACTAAGAAAGTACTAAGAAACCATACTCACTGAAGGTTAGTAGGAATGAATCGAAGGAGATGAATGGGGGATTTTCGTAAAATAAGAAGCGAAAAGAAAACGAATAGTTGATTTCGGAAGGACATGTTCTTGTCTGATGGGGGGTGATTGTGAGCATTGCTCCCTGGTTCCATCGGTGGGGTCCATTTTCATGTCACAGGAGCGACTATGCTTTGACGTGGCTATTTTTTTTTTATCATAAAAAGTACACGAGATACAAGTATAATCAGGAAGGTATCAAACGTCCCATGTATCACTGCTTTATCCTCCCAGATAAACGATGGGTCCTATGAAGGCCTTTTAGATAGATTCCACTTTTGTGTGGGAGGAGGAGACATGCTACCGGATAGTATCTGATCATATATTGTGGTCAATTTTCTATGATTTCATTAATGGGCGTGTATTTGTTGACCTTGTATTGCTTCCTATGACATTTCTCTTCCTACGAAACAAATGAGAATTTTTGCATTTACTACCACGCTCAGTTTGTATGTCATGTTTCGTCATTTACATTTTGCCTTGTCAGCATCATGAAAGGGTTGAGCTCGCCATTTGTATTTTAAGCATCTCACACTTGTTAGAAGTGATGCTATTTAGTGATCTCAACTATCTCGTTCCAATCAACTTCATTTGATGTTTCTAAGCAATTGAGGATGAAAGACTTTTGAGTTAAATATTTGAAAATCATTTAACTAATCCCACTGGATGGCGTGTGTATCAAGTTGATGCTGACAGGACACTGTGATTAGTTGTTCGAAATGTAACTGTCCTAAGGCTAAGAGGGAACTGAGCATGAGAGAAATATTGAAACAATCACTATGAACATTCTTTGATGGGAGATTTGTATTGAGATTTCTTTCCGCATTCAATCCATAGTACTTTTGGGGTTCTACCACATATTTGATGATTACCAATTGTGTTTTGATTCAGAAGCTCCTACCACTCACACTTCTTTCACACCGGATGCGGCATCTATTGCCTCGAGTATTAAGTACCATGCCGAGTTCACACCGTTGTTTTCTCCTGAGCATTTTGAACTTCCAAAGGCTTTCTTTGCAACTGCACAAAGTGTTCGTGATGCTCTTATCATAAATTGGAATGCAACATATGATTACCATGAAAAGTTAAATGTAAAGCAGGCATATTATTTGTCAATGGAATTTCTACAGGTCTGTCATCGCTCTTCTGTGCTGTTCCCACGTCAGCAATTCATTTTTGTCATTTTCTCATGCAAGCTGTTGTTGTTGCCTAATGTTTATTTTTTGTAGGGTAGAGCACTGTTAAATGCAATTGGTAATTTAGAGCTCACTGGTGCTTATGCAGAGGCGTTGAAAAAGCTTGGACATGAATTAGAAAATGTGGCTTCCCAGGTCAGCTTTCCCTTTTCTTTTTTTTTTCTTTTCTTCTCTCTCTCTCTCTCTCTTACTTAATTTCCTTTAGTTTAAAATACTCATCTTTGGAGTGTTTGATGCCAATTCTGCGTAATCAATGTATGTATAATTCCAATTTTTCTTTATCAATACTAGATCTAAACCAACCAAGTTTGTGGGGGAGAAAGATAACTCAGGCAACATAATTAATCAGTTTTACATCTTTTCTTAAGTGATGAAAGAAATAATTCTAGCAAAACAATGAAGTCGCTAAAATCATTACACGCCAAACCCTTTAATGCAAAAGGGAAACTCGGTTTTACGTTCCAACTCCCATTTTACATTCTCAAAGTGAAGGGGATCAAAAAAGGTCTTAAAAGACAAGTTGAAGATAATGAGGAATTGGATAGAAACAACTTCTTGGTCACCTAAAGGTGTAACTCTAACCCTTTTTTCATACATAGTGGAATGTCACCAATGTAGACGTTTCAAAACCAACATTGGAAGGACATAAACAATGTAGATGTTTCAAAAAAGTGGAGGAATTATAGGAGTGTGTGGGGATATCCTGTATAGGGTTTGAAGAGCAGTTTTAGGCTCTCCTTGTTGCTATTGAAGCAAGTAAATCCATGGTTGTGAAGTTAGCAGTGAAAAGGGACATGGAGTTGGAACGTTTAAAAAGCTCCATTAATTACGACAACAAGGAGGGAAGTGTGGGGAGGGATAGGTTGAAAGAGCGGGGATCTTGGTCATCTAATGAAGCCTAAAATCCTTTCTTGGAATGTTTGGGGGATCAATGATGTCAACAAACGCCTTCGTATTAGATCCCTTCTTCGTAGCTGGAAAATTGATATTGTTTGTCTTCAAGAGACAAAGTAGTATTTTATTGATAGAAATATTATTTGTAGTTTGTGGGGTTGTTCTTTTGTGGGGTGGTGTTATCTAGCTTCATTGGGTGCTTTAGGAGGTGTGTTGTTGATGTGGGACAAGAGAGTGGTGGAGATGGTAAAGGATTGCATTGGGTATTACTCAGTGGGAGTTTCCTTCAAGAATATTGAGGATTGGTAGAGGTGGGCTTTTGCGGGCGTGTTTGGGCCTAATGTGGATGGTGATAGAAGTTTTTTGTGGGAGGAATTGGCGGGTTTGTATTTCTTATGGGATTTACCATGGTGTTTGTGTGGAGATTTTAATATTGTTCAGTTCCCTAGTGAGAGGGCGGGGGCCTCTACTTTGACAGGAGCTATGGAAGATTTCTCGGAATTGATTTTTGATCTGAATCTCGTGGATCTCCCTTTGGTATGGGGGCTTATACTTGGTCTAACAGTAGAGAGTGGTCAAGGTTGGATAAATTTCTAGTCTCTTCTCCTTGGGAGACACATTATCCGGATTGTCAAAAGAGGTTGCCACGAGTCTGTTTTGATCATTTTCCAATTTTGCTTGATTGTGGTGGCATTCGTGGGGGTATGCGTTATTTCAAATTTGAGAATATGTGGCTTGAAGTATGTGGCTTGAAGTTGATGGATTTGTGGAGAAGGTAAGGAATTGGTGGACTTCTTATTCCTTTAATGGTACCGCTAGTTTTATTGTGGCGGGTAAACTTAAAGCCCTTAAGACTGATTTAAAGAAGTGGAATGATGAAGTCTTTAGACATACTGATGTGCAGAAAAATATTCTTTGGGATGAGTTGCATGCATTGGAGGATGGGGAAGATAATGAGGAGTCCTTGATAAGAAAAAATGAGGTTGTGTCTGGAATTGAGAAGGTTTTGTTGATGGAAGAAATTTCTTGGAGGCAAAAATCAAGGGTGCCTTGGTTGAAGGAGGGGGACAAATGCACTAAGTTTCAAGATAGCTAAATTCCCATAGGTGCAATAATGCAATTGAGGTTCTTCATTCCGCTCTAATGTGTTTTAATCCCCCGATGAGATCCAAGTTCATATAGTGAAGTATTATGAAGATCTCATTTCTAAGACTATTGGTTGGTGCCCTAAACTTGATGGTTTGAATTTTGACCAGCTGGATTCTGGAGCAGCAAGCTGGCTGGAGAGGTCGTTTCAAGAAGTGGAGGTGCATTAGGTGGTGAGAGGTATGTGTAAAGATAAAGCCCTGGGCCTGGATGGTTTTTGTATACTTTTTTTTTCAAGAGTGTTGGGATATAGTAACAGACAAAGTGATGTAGGTTTTTCATGATTTTCATTCTTGTCATAAGTTTGAGAAGTCCCTAAATGCTACTTTTATTGCCCTTATTCCGAAGATAGTTGGTGCCTATGAGTTGAAAGATTTCCGTCCTATTAGTTTGGTAGGCAAGATTTATAAAATTATTTCGAAGGTGTTAACTAATTGTTTTGAGTATGGTGATGGATAAAATCATTTCTAAAACTCAAAAAGCTTTCGTTCGGGGTCGGAAAATATTGGATTCAGTTCTAATTGCAAATGAGTGTTTGGACATCCGAATGTGAGAAGGCATTCCGGGGGTTCTTTGCAAGCTAGATATGGAAAAGACATATGACCATGTGTGATGGGATTTTCTTTTTCATATGCTTTGAAGATGTGGCTTTGGGGATAGGGGGTGTGGATGGGTTAAATTTTGTGTTTCGACCGCTCGGTTTTCTGTTTTAGTTAATGGTATCTCATGTGGATTTTTTCAGACTTCAAGGGGTTTGAGACAAGGGGTTCTTTTATCCCCTTTTCTTTTTGTTATTGTTCTGGAGGCATTGAGTCGCATAGTGGAAGTTGCAGTAGGGGGGGTTTTCTTGCTGGTTTTTCAGTGGGAAACAATAGTAATGGTGTTATTTCAATTTCTCACTTATTATTAGATGCTGAAAGTAGTCAGATTCAAGCTTTAAGAGCTGTTTATTGTGTTTTGAAGCTGTCTTAGGCCTCAAGGTGAACTTGGGAAAGTCGGAATTGGTACCCGTGGGGGACGTGAGGAATATTAACTTTCTTGTGGATTTATTGGGATGCAAAGTTGCTTCTCTTCCTATGAAATATCTTGGGCTTCCCTTGGGGGCGTCCTTTAAAGCAAAGAATATTTGTGATGGTGTTGTAGAGAAGGTTGGGAAAAGATTGTCAGGTTGGAAGCGACTAATTCTATCAAAAGAGGGGAGATTAACCTTTATCAAAAGCACCATTTCTAATCTTCCTACCTATTATCTTTCTTTGTTTCCATTATCAGTGTGAGTGGCAAACCGGATTGAAAAATTGTTTAGAGCTTTTTGTGGGGTGGTATGGGGGAGGAGAATAAATTTCATCTTTGTGAGTTGGCAAAGGGTGAGCTGCCCGATTGTGAATGGTGATTTGGGGGTGCGAAATTTGGGTATTTTTTATAAGGCATTATTAGGAAAGTGGTTGTGGAGGTATCAAAATGAAGGGGATTCGTTGTGGAGAAAGGTTATTGATCGGAAGTATGGATGTGAGTGGAGAGGATGGTGTTCTAAGGAGGCTAGGGGGTCTTATGCTGTATGCCTATGGAAATATATTAGAAAGGGGTGGAATGTTTTTGAAAAACATATTAAGTTTGAGGTTGGAGATGGTGTAAGAATCCATTTTTGGTTTGATGAATGGTGTAGTGAGAGACCTCTTAATACTGTTTTTCTAGTTGTATTTGGTTTGGTTGGAAACCAGCAGGCTGTTGTTTCAGAGGTGTTTTGTCATGCTAATGGGATTGTGCTTTGGAATGTTATTTTCACTAGAAATGCTCAGGATTGGGAACTTGATGAGATTGCAGGTTTTTTCAGCTTTTTGTATTCAATGAAGATGGGAGAAAATGGGAGAGATTGTATGCTATGGAAACACACGGGGAGTAATAAGTTTTCAGTTAAATCTTTTTACAAGGTGTTGACAGTCCAACAACATACCTCTTTTCCATGGAAGAGCATTTGGAGGGTTTTTGTGCCATCTAAAGCTGCCTTTTTACATGGACAGCTGCACTTGGGAAGATTTTGACGGTTGATTTTTTTTTTTGGTACCTGGTGTCCAGGAATAGCGCCCCGACTAATCCTGGGGATGTACAGGCCCTCGGCAAGGAGTTTCCTGCAAGTGCATCTCAGGTAATTCAAGGGAAAAATCCCTCAGTCCGATGGCCCATAGAGATTGTTTGCACCCAAGGGGTTTTGAACTTTAGACCTGGGAGGAGCATACCCTCAAGCCTAAGGCCTTTACCACTTGAGTCAACCCCTAGGGGTTAAGATTTTGATGGTTGATAATCTAAGGAAACATGGTTTGATTGTTATGGAGTGGTGCTTCATGTGTAAGAAGAATGGGGAATCGATTGATCATTTACTTTTACGTTGTGAGGTGGCTAGGGAGTTATGGGTTGGCATTCTAAGTAGAACTAGGTTGAGTTGGGTTATGCCTAAGAGTGTGGTGGATCTATTAGCATGCTGGAATAGGCATCATAATAGGCTATAATAGCTCTCAACTGGTAGCGGCGTGGAGGATGATACCTTTGTGCTTAATGTGGTATTTATGGATGGAAAGGAATGACAGGTGCTTTGAGTGAGCAGTGGGGGAAATATGGAATTTCTTTCCGTCTTCTTTTTCAGTGTTTTTTTGCTATTGTACTAAAGGGAGGGAATGTTCATGAGTTTTTATTTTCTTTTCAGCTTTCTAGAATGTAATTAGGTATCTCATTTTGTATATTTCCTCTGTACATGGGCTTTGCCTAGTTTCATTCGTTGCAATAAAGTTTCGTACTTAAAAAAAAAAAAGGTTACCTATAAAAGAAAAAAACCATTCAATAACCTCTGTACAAATGTGTTCAAACTAGACTTTTTGTTAATACAACTAACTGGTCTAATCATCTAAAATTGGGTAATTATTCTTATGAATGTGATTATGAGTTAAAATCTTGTTCCTGTTCCTTCAGAGTTTTCTAGTGTCTGCAAGACTTTCCTGTTTGCATTGAAGCCCCAAGCACTTTTTATAATTACGCTGATCACGAAATATGATCTCTTTTGTTGTTGTTTGTCAAAAGGAACTTTCAGGAAAACAAATGAATATCTGTGTGTGTGTGTGTGTGATGGCAGCTAATTTCTTTTGGTTGACAAATAATAGGAGCCTGATGCTGCACTTGGAAATGGTGGTCTTGGGCGCCTTGCCTCCTGTTTTCTGGACTCTTTGGCAACATTAAATTACCCAGCATGGGGTTATGGACTTAGATACAAGTATGGCTTGTTTAAACAGAGAATTACAAAAGATGGGCAGGAGGAAGTTGCTGAAGATTGGCTAGAGGTATATGCCTGATCTCTGATTTTCTTTCACTTCAAGTGCCTTATTATGCCTTACTGTTCTGGTTGTTTGGTCAATTATGGTGTCTTCTTGTAGATGGGCAATCCCTGGGAAGTTGTGAGAAATGATGTCTCATATCTTGTAAAATTTTACGGCAAGGTTGAAAGTGGATCAGATGGAAAAAAGCACTGGATTGGAGGAGAAGATATAAAGGCTGTTGCTTATGATGTTCCAATTCCAGGATACAAGACAAAAAACACTATCAACCTACGGCTTTGGTCGACCAAGGCTCCGTCAGAAGATTTTGACTTACATGCTTTTAATACTGGAGAGCACACCAAAGCATACGAGGCCCTAGCAAATGCTGAGAAGGTATGGATGCACTCATCATTGCACAGACATTTTTTTTAATGATCTCGGCTGCTGTCAGCCACTCTTTTTTAAAAATTTTAACTTCAAAAATAGTTTGGGGCCACAGATGTTCAGGAGATTCTGAAATCCTGAAGTTGGGTGATGGTGTTGGAATGGACATTATCAGGTTTAATATATTTAGCTTGCATTTCTATATTCTAAGTATCATCTTTATATGATGGGCAACCTTGACCACCATGAGTGCTAATTTTCGGATTTTTTCTTCATTATGTTTTTGCCACTATGTTAAGTGAAGATGGTAGAAAGGGTGGTTTGTGTTATGATTTGTTTTAATATCAGATTTGTTATGTACTCTACCCTGGGGATGAATCGATGGAGGGGAAAGTCCTTCGCTTGAAGCAACAATACACTTTATGTTCAGCTTCTCTACAAGATATCATTGCATGTTTTGAGAGAAGATCTGGAGCAAATATAAAATGGGAAGAGTTTCCTGAGAAGGTTGCAGTACAGATGAACGATACTCACCCAACTCTTTGTATCCCAGAGCTGATGAGGATTTTGATAGATTTGAAGGGTTTAAGCTGGAATGAGGCCTGGAATATCACTTGCAGGTACATCAGATGGCTGTTGTACATGCATGCATCAATGAGTTACTTTACTATGTTACTTGTGCATGGAGCTAGTTGGTATACTTGGATGATTACTATACATTGTAATCCCTCTGTCCTAATTTGAGTGTCTTGCTTTTCTTTTTGAGAAGTTCCAACTTGATTACATGTCAACTTTCTAAAATTGGAAGTTTTTCCTTCAATTTCCTATATTACCTCTATCTTCTTCTTCTTCTTCTTCTTCATAAAAGTCTTGTCTCTCTATATAAAGTACCTTTTTGGTAGATAACTATATTTTTATCCTTTTATTAGTCACTGTGCCATTTCAATGATCATAGTTAAACGGAATTTTCTTGTCCTTTTGCTGCTGGGATGAAAATGAGATTAGACTAAGATAATTTAAGTGAATTTTTCAGTATAAATTTCTCTAATATCTATATATGCTTGAATAACATGCACATATGTGTGCCCTGACAGACAGATTCTAGTTAGTTGGCTTAACCCATGTTGGTTTCCATCTCACAATTAAAACAATTTCACAGCATACTCAGCTTTTAATGTTGTCATAGAAATTCTATGCTTAAGACAGGCTCAAATTTAGTAACTCCGATTTCTCACATTGTGCAATTTGTCTGCTAGATCTGTAGCATATACGAATCATACCGTTCTTCCCGAGGCATTGGAAAAATGGAGTTTAGAACTCATGCAGAAACTGCTTCCTCGGCATGTTGAGATCATAGAAATGATTGATGAGGAGGTAATACTGGAATACATGCACAACCAAAACATTTTTACATTTGGAGCTAAATTATATTTTTCCTGATTCATACCATTTTGCATTTTCCAGCTTGTCGACACCATAGTCTCTGAGTATGGTACAGCTGATTCTGAATTATTGGAGAAAAAATTGAAAGAGATGAGAATATTAGAAAATGTTGAATTGCCTGCTGCCTTTGCGGATTTATTTGTCAAACCTGAGGAAAGCCCTGTTGATTTGCCAAGTGAGGAACTTGAAAGTTCTGAAGAAACAGTTGATCACGTTGATGAAGAAGGTGAAGAAACAGTTGACCCCGTTGATGAAGAAGGTGAATCTGAAGAAAAAGACTCTGAGGAAAAGACTATAGTGTTGCCAGAACCAGTACCAGAACTGCCAAAGATGGTCCGAATGGCTAACCTCTGTGTTGTGGGTGGACATGCAGTAAATGGTGTCGCCGAGATTCATAGTGAAATAGTGAAGGAGGAAGTTTTTAATGCATTCTTTAAGGTAAACAAGCCCATAGCTTATACTTCACCTCTTTTCTTTAATCACAATAAATGCAGTTTGATGATTCTGAATTTTGTCAATGTCCAATGCAGTGTGAAATACTTTCAAATCATTGATCTCTAAATTAATTTTGCAGTTGTGGCCTGAGAAATTTCAAAATAAAACAAATGGGGTGACACCAAGAAGGTGGATCCGCTACTGCAATCCGGAATTAAGTAAAATTATAACCAACTGGACTGGATCAGAAGACTGGGTCCTGAATACTGAAAAACTGGCAGAGTTACGCAAGGTACCCACCATAACCAAATTTCTTACTTGTCAAATTGTCACATTGATGGATATTATGTCTTACCTAGATTTTAATTCATCTTCAATTTTTATTAGGTAATTTGTGTTTTCTGTTGTTTATAATTTGCATTATATTAGGTTAAAGTTACATGAATAAATTAAAAATGTGGAGCACTAATGTTGGACTAAACAAAACGTGTATAATTGTATGCTATGTGCCCCCTTGCATCTTTGTGGGCTTTTGCACCCTTCATGCTTGTATAAGCAAAAAGAGAAGAATCTTTCTACAAATGCTTGAAGGTTTCTAGATAATTTCTTGATCAGGTTTCATACGACATACAATTCAAAATGGATACACATGTTGTACAGACTATGTGACAATTTTATGGTGATATTACTATGCCTCAGAAATGAACCTTTGACAGCACTTGGCCCAACATACTTGCTGAATCCATGTGTTTCCTAATCTCAACTCAAATCGACAGCTCTACTTCTTTTCTTATCTGCCTTAGACAAATACCGAACATGAGTGTATCTCTAACCTTTCTCATGCCTTTCTATACACGAGGTGTTCAGAATTTTTAAGGCCTTGATTTTGATTTTAATGCCTATGGTGTATCTGTTTTTCCATATATCCATGATAGAGAATAATAATAAATGTTTGATAAATTGTTTTAATTTTGCTGCTCTCATGATACATGCTAATTAGATTATTTTATTAATAGTTTGCAGATACTGACGATCTCCAAACCCAGTGGAGAGCTGTAAAAAGGAGCAATAAGTTGAAACTTGTTTCATTCCTCAAAGAGAAAACAGGATACTCTGTTAGCCCTGATGCAATGTTTGATATCCAGGTAACTTGCTTGCCTTCGAATTCTTCTCTTTCTCAGATTGTGACAAGGAACTGAGGAAGTGGGAATATGTAACAGTCATCCTCATGAAAGCAGGAAAAATGAAAACCAGGTTATTTCAAATTGCATGAGTCGCTTTTACCGATTAAAAAAAAAAATTTGCATTAGTCACTTCAAGAGGAAATCTTGGGCAAATTATAGATGCGACGCATTGGTTGAAAAGTAGGCTTTCTTCATGGACTGTATTAATGTCTTGCCGAATAATGTATGACATTGGCAGTTTGTAAAATTCGTTTTTGCTTTTCATCATTCAAAGTGCTTTTTATTGTATAGCATGGGGACTGAAATGGGTTGGTTGTTTTTAGGTGAAGCGCATCCATGAGTACAAGAGACAACTAATGAATATCTTGGGAATTGTATACCGGTACAAGAAAATGAAAGAAATGAGTGCGATGGAAAGGAAAGCAAAGTTTGTTCCACGAGTCTGTATTTTTGGGGGAAAAGCATTTGCTACTTATATCCAAGCCAAGAGAATTGTGAAATTTATCACTGATGTTGGGTCTACAGTTAACCATGATCCTGAAATAGGTGATTTGCTGAAGGTATGCGTGCTTTCATGCTAAATCTTGTTTAATAAATTTTGTGAAAAGTAGTCATATATAAAGTTTTTGTCTAAGAGTTAGCTTTAACTATCACTAGATTAATAACTTTGCTGAATCTTGATCATTATGAGTTTCATGTCATGTAGTTATTGACATGTAGTTCTTCAAGTTTTTGACATTGATCAATATCTACAAATTTCATACCCTAAGTTTATTGGTGCTTTGTCTATGATATAGGTTGTTTTTGTCCCTGATTACAATGTCAGTGTTGCTGAATTGCTTATACCTGCAAGTGAGCTATCACAACACATAAGGTACTTTTTCACTTTCCTTCCTAATATGATTATCTGGAGTTGTCTCCTAATATGATTATAATGTTAGTGTTGCTGAATTGTTTATTCCTAATATTAAATCGCATTTAATATGATTATCACAACAAATACACATAACCCCCCACCCCTCACACACACCCACACCCACGCGCGCACACCTACATGCACCCACCAAACCTATTGTGTCCAGCACGTCACTAGTAACAACAAAACAAGACCAATTATTTGGAGATCGTGGGAAATATTTCTTGAAGTATTGCTTGGGACTGTTGGCAGTTTCATATGTGACAATGTTATTTCATTATAATTGGAATGGAGCCCTTATTTTTATTAAAGTTTTGCAGGAAATGCTTATTCAAGAGAACTTTTGCTGCAAAACTATGACCATGCCTACGTGATATAAATACCCAACTTCCATTGATAGTAGTTTCTTCTTTAACTGCAACGAAAATTTCTGAATGATTTATTGAAGAATGAAGTGTATGGTTATGACCTTGTCTGGTAGATAAAGCTTTCGTAAAACTGACATCCCTTCTCTTCCTCCTTCCTCTCTGTAGTACGGCTGGGATGGAGGCCAGTGGAACTAGCAACATGAAGTTTGCGATGAATGGCTGCATTCTGATTGGGACCTTGGATGGGGCAAATGTGGAAATACGACAAGAGGTTGGGAAAGACAACTTTTTCCTCTTCGGTGCTGAAGCTCATGAGATTGCTGAGCTCAGGAAAGAGAGAGCCAAGGGAAAGGTATGCCCATCTAACCAATTCGATAAATTTTGTTTTGTTCTTTTGGTACTGAAGCTGTCATGATGTTTTTACCACACCATGATATAATAACAATTGCTAGGCTGGTAGGTTAGGGGGCACAAACTTTACAACTTGCCAAAAGAAATGAAAACTTGAGAAAGGAAAAAGAAAATTATTGTGTATGTTCTTGTCGTGGGCATGCTCATTGCTATTTAACCTTGCCGCACTCTTTCTGTAGTTTGTTCCGGACCCCCGTTTTGAGGAAGTCAAGGAATTTGTCAGAAGTGGTGTTTTTGGGCCTTACAACTATGAAGAACTTATGGGATCTTTGGAAGGAAATGAAGGTTTTGGCCTTGCTGATTATTTCCTCGTGGGCAAAGACTTCCCCAGTTATCTAGAATGCCAAGAGGAGGTTGATGAGGCATACCGAGACCAAAAGGTGAGTTATACATGTATTTCTAATGCATGCTTTTATAGTTTGCTGTGGAAATCTATTTGCATATTCTTCCATTTTTATTAACTGGGTCAATATGGGTGTGAATTTTCTTCCACCTACAAAGTTTTTTGAATTTTTTCAGCCCATCAAAGTCTCATGTGGCTCATCCATCGAGCATATACAACTCTAATTGTTGCATATACACCAGTGAAATATTCATGCAAGATTATTACAAATAGTTAGTCGCTAGTTGATCACATTGTTTCAGATAATACTAGAAATGCGATAGGCATTTATGTCTGGTATTTGATCCTTCGTATATTTAATACTTCCGAAGCATTTTCTCACACATGCAATCACAAGAATAGATCATTCCAATTAAATTATGTTATTTGTGCTGAACATCTGTTATTTGGTGCTTGGTCAGAGATGGACAAGAATGTCGATCTTGAATACAGCAGGTTCACCCAAGTTCAGCAGCGACAGAACGATCCACGAATATGCTAAGCACATATGGAACATTGAACCTGTCGAGTTGCCATAGAAGTGTGTATTTATGTCTCGAGTGGTGGAGCTGGTTTTCACCCTTAATGATGATAACAGTGGCTTCTTATTTTAACGCTGTATCTTTTTGTTGCTCCCGTCTTTTCAGCATGTAAAGGAGGTGTGAATAAGGCGTGGTTGAAACTGAAGTGCCATGTAATAAACGATGCAGAGCCTTTGTGTTATACTTTTGCGCACAAAAGTGCTTTGCCTTGCAATTTTTGACATTGCTCATCAACCACCATGGTTAAACCATCGGAAGAGCTAACCCCTTGTATGTTAAGTAAGCCGACAGTTCCACTCAGTATCTCCAGTCTGTCCGATTAGTAAGCCGGAGGATCTCGTACCATTCGTCAGATGGTACTGGCCGTACGATCCAAATGGGCATGTGGGTATGAGCTTAGGGAGGAGTAGGCGTCGACACCCGACACCAAGGACGGCGTGCAAGTGATGGGGTTCAAGTGTAGCATCAATGTATCGTACATGTGGGTAATGAGAGAGAGAGAGAGAGAGAGAGAGAGAGAGAGAGATTGGTCTTAAAAATCTAGTACTTATAATTCATTCCGTTACAGAAAGTCTGCATGTCAGACAGACAACGTCTGGAGATAACTGAACCTGAGGGAATGAGGACAGTAAGATTTGGGCTTAAGCGGGCCTTAAGCTTTTAGGATTCGGTACCACGTTCTTTTATGTCAGTGTTGTGATCTTAAATAGGCTTTTAATATTTGAGACAGGTTATAAATACTTGATTAGAGGAAGCCAACAAGATTTGATTTTTACGTTTTTGTATGAAAGAGAGATCCAAACCAAACAGGTTCCATTCATTAGCCCATGGCAGCCTCCAATAGAACATAGATTCCACCGAAAGCTTGGAGTCAGTTTCGATGTTTATTATGCTAGTGGGGAATTTTTACTCACAATTTTCAGGTGCTGGGGGGGAATTTTCGGTTTGGATGAGCCTCATTATGGTTGTCCCAAACCATTTCATGAAGTCCTACTTGTTTATCCTCCTCTCTCATTAATATAACAATCCCATCATCCTGATAGTCTCTCCAGCCAAGTTTGTCTGAGAAGTCTAAATTAATAAATTGAGGAAGCTGCGGATATATTTAAAGTTTGGTTCACTTTCAAAGAAAATTTACAGGCAATAAAATCCGTGTTCTTTGCAATCCTTTGCTTCACTTGATGGGGGGGGGTGGGGGCGGCGGGTGGTGTGTATCGATATCCACAAATTGTGCTGATTAATTCATTCATTGTACTATTATTCGTATATTCGCTCCATTGGTTTCAAATATACGAATGGTGGCAAGTTGAGAGCCACGATGAACACCCTGTTGTGTGGTGGCAAGTCTTGAAAAAAGTATTGCAGGGCATGCACATGGCCCTACCCAGAGAAGACAAAATGTTGGTGTGCAAACTCACATGTACATGGCCCTTTTCATGCGTTCTAATTAATTGTGACACCATCCTAACATATTCCATGCAGATTTTTATCAATGCTTGTACTTGTGGTGTCAGATAGAGAGTATCCTAATAAAGTAGGCCGTGTTAGAGTGGCCAAACCAAGAGAGCAAAGTTCGTGCCTGAATTGCCAACTCTGATGCAGAAGCTAAAACGGCAATATAGGATGTTAACTTATATGTGCGTGTGTGTGAGAGTATATATATGGTATATAGATGTGTGTGTGAGAGAGAGAGAGAGAGACTTGAACTGAACAAAGTTAAGCAGGTGAATAAACTCACAGAAGCTTAAAGGGCCCCACAAGCTCAAGCTGTCCACAGTGCAGGTCGTTCCTTTACCTGCGCGCTTGTGCACTCCAGATATAGTATTACTCTAAAATTATACACGAAAATTGCATAATTATTTTTTTTATATCGAAAATCCCATGTTCTGCTTTATTGTTCAACCCTTCAAACCAGAAATTGAGATGCAAAAATAGGCACAAAGGCATCAACTGTAACACTCCTGTTCATCTGTTTTCACTGATCGATTTTGAAAGCGTTTAGAATGAAAAGGATCTATATATCGATCAAACTATCAGACGTAGGGGAAAAAATGGGACAGATCTTAACAAGAATCAGGGTTCGAAAAGAAAAATGTATGAATGATCTTCATCACCAATTATGGAAATTCGTCACAAACAAATGAAGATATGAAGGGGGAACAAAAATTAGCCCCCATGGCCTATCCAACGTTGCGGGGAAGCATCGCCTCTACATGGGTTATCTTCAAATCTGCAATCCAAGCCACTAGAAACTACATGGTATCCATAAATGGAAATCGCTTTTCTCAACTAGGGAGTAGACCCACTGTCAGTTCATGCTTCTGATCATTTCCAACCCACCATGACTTGATTCCAACATCAGCGTTGGTCTCTTCTTCAAGAATAATTGGGATATTAAGGTCAACTAAATCACAGATAGTAGAAATTTGTTGCTTTATTACCAGAGTCTCTTCAGCTGTGGTCTCAGAGTTTTTAATCGAATGAGCCCTCTTGTGACCACCCAAAGCTTGGCCTGATGCAAAAACCTTAAAGCAGAGATCGCACTTGTGTTCCTTGGTCTCCCTGAACTCATAACTTGCCAGAGACCCTCCACTCCTCTCCTGTTCCACCAAATTCTCCTTGCATTCAATATTGATAAGCTTGCAGCTACCCTCAGTTTCAGTAACAGTGTCACCCCGGCTGCTTTTTTCACAGTTCTGACTTTTCAATTCAGCCGAATTTTTAGGTCTGTGTATTGACTGGTGGCCTCCAAGTGCCTGATGAGAGTGGAAGTTCTTGTTGCAGGTCTTGCACTTATATTGAGTTTTCTTCCAAGAATTATTTAGGATTTCAGCGTCAGAAGTAGACATCTTGCAAGAGTTTCCCCTCAACAGAGCATCACAAGCATCACTCCTTGTTTTATTGCTTATACCAGACTTCATAAATCCCGAATCAGCTGGATCCAATCCATCACCTTCTGGGAAAGCTTCGTCCCATTCTACTTCAGTGGGTTTGATCTTCATCTCATTATGATTGTCCTTTTCTATTTCACCTCCGGACACGTCATCCAGTTTAGGCATCTTGTATTCAGCATCCCTGTAAAACTTGTCAACAGGAACTTCCAATCCAAACTTCTTTTCTTCAGCACTTCCAAACCCAGAGTCATTTTCACAAAATTCGGACACTCTTTTCTCAGCTAAGACAACCTTAGAATGTGAAGCATAAGAATCGGAATCGTTCACCCTTTGTTTCTTCGTCTTGAAAGAATTATCAACTTCGCAAGGAACAAAAATCCCACCCTTATCATCATTGGCAATTCGCTTAGTTTGTCCAGATGACTTGACCTCAAAAGCCACAGAATCATTATCGGAGGACTCAGTAACTGAGCAAAATACATCCCAATTGGTTACACCTCTAGACAGCATCACCAAGCATATAGCTACCTCAGCTACTTCTGGCTCAATCTCCTTCGAGGAAAAAGATACATTTAAACTAGAAAACGAAGAGTTTGGACAAATCTTGTACCTCATTCTGTTTGATCTCTTCCTCCGCACCAGCCCCAGGTTTTCACTGTTCGATTGGTTGTCTAGTTCCATCTGCTGGCTTGAACTAGTCCATGATTCAACGCATGCCTCAATTCTTTCAGAGTGGCTCTTCTTGTGGGTGGTGAGAGCTCTCAGTGACGCAAACCCTTCGCCACATTCTTTACAGTGAATTCTACTTCTTTGTCTTCCTGAGTGATGCCTCATGTGACCAAACAAAGCTCTCAGTGACTCAAACTCTTTGCCACACATTTTACATACAATTTCTTGCACTGAAGTACCCTTGTCTGAGCGTGAAAACTTCCATGACTTCTTAGGGTTTTCTCTTAAGCCATAACCAGCATGGTCATCGCCTTCAAGATCCATGTTGCTTTTAATCACCTTTTTCAGTCTTTTGGATGGATTCTTGCTCATATGACACCTCATGTGACCTCCCAAGACTCTGCCACTCAGAAAACTCTTATTGCAGAGCTTGCACAGATGCCTCTGTTCTTGATCTTGATCCATCTAAGAATTATCTAAGAAGTTCAACAAATTTACCAAGAAAGTGAAAGTTCAACTCACCAAAACCAGACGAAGAAATCCAGATCAGAAACCCAGGCAAAAGGTCAAAATTCTCCAAGAAAGCTGAATTTTCTCACATTCCGAGTAAAAATAAAAGAACGATCAACAAACAGGGGAATCAAGCAAAGACCAAGAGGAGAAAAGAACAAGGTTAGCAAGTATATCATTGGGGTTCTTACTTTCGGAAGTGCTGTAGAGGGAACCAAAAAAAAACCTTTGAGAACTCAAGGTCCTTAACGGTAAGAACAAGATCTTAAGCCCCCAAAGAAACCCGATTCAGAGCGGTTTCTTTTGCTCACTCTCTCCCTCTTTCTCTGGCTACTAAAAGTATGCAAGCAGAACGTCGAGATAAAAGAGATTTGTTACTGCACCACTGCTTGGCAGTGCCAGTAATGGATACGAATAGGAACAAAGAAAGATATTAAAAGAGACAAAAGGGAGAGGGATCTCATGGGTGATGCTGTACTGGAAAGTAGAAAAGATTGCGTGGGAAGCAAGGCAAGCATTTGAGTGGTGTCCTAGTCTCCTCCTAACTCCTACGCACTGATCTACCCTTCTCTTGACTCCCACCATTTCTGTCATTTATAATTATCATGGATTTTAGCTGTGATGTGCTCTCATGCTCTGAAGAGTTGTATCCACTGCTTAATGCCTTATCGTGTCTTCTCGTTTTCCTTAAAACATATGGAAAGTATTTATCAACAAGAGCGTTATGTGCATAAGAAATAATGGTGTTAATAGTCACGATAACATGAAATACAAATGAAAAATTTTATACACCATATTATCATCTTACTTGTATTTATTAAGTAAGATATGACACATTTATCATAATTAAATAATTATTTATTACATGTTTCTTTATCATCAAATGGTGATAAGTGTGCCACATCATATATAGTATGATGTAAGTGAAATAATAGTATAGTGTATAACATTACTTTACTCGATGGTAATGTTGTATAGCATTTACTCGTTTCTTAACGTGATATCAAACTATTGGCATATAGTTGATGACTTAAATAATGATGATTAACATTTCTACTATTAATAAAGATTGTTAGTTGGATTTTTAATGTGGCGACAAAGTGAGAATAAAATTCAAGCCAGGTGTGATGATGGACTTACAATAAAGAAACGTCATCGGAACTTATGGAGTTAAGGCAAGAAAAATGAGTGTTTTAGAAGTACAAAATCTAAGAAGGTGACAAAAGAAAAGATGAGGGTCACCAAACAAAGTGAGATAAAAGGAGATTACTTCAATCCAACTCCTCATGAACCCATGAAAGTAATAATAATAAGAAAAATGATTTGTATTAGTTTCAAATAAGTTTTATATAAGTTTTTGTAAAAAAATGGATCTGACCTTAAAAAAGTGTGAAAAAAATATTATTATTTATTAATAAGATCTATTTTTTTTTTATAAAGAACTTGTACGAAACTTGTTTGTTTGATATTGTATCTAGCAAAACTCTAATAATAAACACTAATTAAACTGACCCATTTTCCTTTGGCAGTTTCATCATCCAACGGCCTAGGTTTTTCCATCAGAGCATGTTCTTATGTATGAATGCCACACTGAAACCAACCGTCTGCATCCATTCCATTCCTTAATTTTTGTCTTGCTCTTAGGGATGCATACCCCACACAAAAGGCTCCATAGGACCAACCGCCACTCTTTATTCTTTGTGAGTTCCTTCACTTGGAAAAGGAGTTAATACTCATTCAATCGAACTCAAAGGACATCATGGGGTTTAAGGTGTAAGTAACTTTATGGTTGAATATATTGATTTTTATCTTATGGAATGTTGAGTCTGCAGTCACCTATGCCATCAAAATATACTAATATTATATGAATTTAGGTCAAACTATTTTCTTTGGGAATGAAGCCAAGATGAGGTCTAAGAAAACTTTGAGAAGTTAAATTAAGCTGTTGCATCAATCCTGAGTTGTTTATTTCTGTAAAGGTGTTAGCAGATGGGAGATTCTAAGGATTTTCCTTGTTAGTAGTGACTAGAGAGGTATTAACAGCCCGGCCAACATGGCTCAGAATCTCAGATCCAGGAAACCTGTAGCCGGCCCTCCAGAGTACCAAGTTGGCTGGGTCAGCCTCCATGCTAACCATATATAACAAAATAGAAAGAAGAAATATTTCCATACGGAAGCAAGATGCACTCTTTTTAAAAAAATAAGTAAATATAAAATTTATAAAAAAAAAATTAACTTCTTAATAATAAGCCTTACTCTTTTCTAAAAGAAGTGTGCGACACGTAGCATTATAAGCAAATATTATTTTTTCTCATTTTTTTTAGCCATTATTCTTTTATGATCGGTTTTTCCTTGCATGTCTTTATGCTGGAAACAAGTTTTCTTTTCTGATCGTTTCAGGAAACAGAACTTGTCTGCGAAAGAGATGGTGGCCTTAATGTCATTTACACTCCTAATGCGAAAAAGAAAAGAAAAAAGAAAATTCCAGCGTACATAACAATTTGGATCATCTGGAGCTGATTGGGAGAATGTAGCTGTATATTGTTGTTGGAGGAAGTACCTAGGAAAGCTTAATACAAAACTATGGCGAGGAATTTTGGCATTTGTCATGCTTGGTAGCCGTCCAGACAGCAGAGTTTTAAGCATAGGGTTGATAAGGGAAGACGCATAGTCACTGATAAATAAATCAATAGCAAAACATGACAAAAGTAATCAATTTGACCGAAACGAAAGGAAAAAGCCCAAGTATACGAGACATATACAATAAAGAGCATTGCCTGTGCGTGCTACAAATATTCACTGAAGCCCTTTGGCATTCAGAAATGAGTCATATGCCATTCTCAAGCTAATCCTGATAAAGATAAACAGGATTTCGTTTTTGCAGATGAGTATTCTGCAAGATGCTAACTTCAAGGCAAAATTTCTTAGTATTTATTTGACACTCACGGAGATCAATGATTTCCTGAGAATATACTAAATGGTTCTACCTCTTCCAACGCGCATATGATCTTACAAGGAAAACTGAATTAGTCATCTATTTGAAATTTTGTATAAAATTCCATCCGACCCTTGAAAGGAATGGAACGAGTGATGCCCAAGCTGACGAATATGGTACTGAGAGAACCAGAGGTAACAGTCAGTTGTATTTGATAGCTGTCTTCTGATGGGGATAAGAGAACCAGAGGAAACAATCGGCTGCATTTGATACTTGACACCTGCCATTATGCAAGATTCCTCAAATGAAACATCTTCATCCAAACTGCATATGGGTAATAAAATCAACTCTTGCCCACCTACCATTCATTATTGCAAGGCTCATAAATGTATGATGGAATGTGATCAACCACTCAACTATTTTCTAACATGCACCTTCAAGTGTTCATTCTTCACTGGACTCTCTAGCATCAATCCTTGCATCAGGTGGACCACAAGTATTGACCCTGTCCTGCTGACACTCGAATGATGTGCAGGAGTCATCTTGAATATCATCCTCACCATTACTACTGGAAATTTTACCACAAAGCTCTAAATCAACATCGCGGCAACAATCACCAACGGAATTACTAACATGTGTCCCTGAAATATCATCTATATCTCCTTCATCCTCTTCGATGGATCCAACCCTGCAACTTACAATGTCAGCACCATCTTCACAATCATTCACCTCTTCCCCAACCTCAATGTCTTTAAGGAAATCAACTTGATCTTCCTGATAATGTACAGCAGCAGCTTGATCAAAAGGAGACTCCACCACAGAGTCTTCATCTTCCTCTAGTGGTTCGAGTTCACTCTTCAGCCATTCATCATTGTCGCTATCAACGTTTAGCAGATCAAATCTATTCTGCTCAGCACGTTTCTGAAGCATAAAGACATTGAAATAATAGCAAACAAGATCCTTCTTTGTTCGAGAAGGGAAAACTGCCAAGAGATGGTCCCAAAAGTTTTTATCCAATGAAGCAGGGTTAGAAAGGACAACCTCATGGAAGGCCTGTTCGTCCTCTAAAGTCCACTTCTTTGCAACCTCCTCTCCCATCTCACCAAACCCCAACTCCTCAAATATCTCATGGCCAAGATTTTCCCTTAGCTCCTCTCTCACTTCCATTACATGTTGTCTCACGCACCTTACAGAACCCTCATCAAGGCACCTACAGTCATGTCTGGTTTGGCCACTTTCATAGCAAGAGTTTGTAGATGCTTCAAGGTCAGGCATTGGAATAACACATTTACCCATCAGCATCTCATTAATATCATCAATGAAAAGGCCTCCATCTGACTGATTCAGATCTGAAGAGTTATTCAGAGGCTGTACACCCCATTCTGGAACATAAGCTTGATGCTCTGGTCCAACAGAAACAGGCTTTGTAGGAGGACAAGTGAAAAGGGATGAATAGAACTCATCAGAGCGATATAAAGCTTTTAGCTGGTGTACAGGTTGAAAAAATTCTGGAAAAAATGATAAATGAGCTGCTGCCTCTGATCTAACATCAGCTCCAATAATACTTTCGTTAACCCACAAAAAATTGGAAATGCTGCCAGAAACACCAGTTTCTAGTACCTTGGTCTCATTTGAGACCTCAGTGGCTGAGTCATTTACAAGCCTGCCTTCGTCTTGAAATTTAGTAAACTTGGCCCCACCTTCACCATCTTCATATGGGAATTAGGTCAGGTTTAAAACTGAATTTAAATATAAACAACAAACCGTGGTGGCATTAATCCTGATGTGACTGATGAAAGATATGCAATTGATAAGAAATTCAATGAGAAAGGTTCAGAGCAAGTTTATTTGTCAGTGGAAAAAAGATATATATAAAGATTTTTCCAATAATTTAACCACAAACAAAGTCACAGCCACGACCTGTTGTTTGATTCTAAGTAACCATATATGTGAAAAAAAACAAACTACATCGCCATTTTTTTGTTGCTAAGTAAATAATTTTGTTAATAAATCTAAGAAAAGCCGAAGTAGACAAGATTCCTTACTCAAAATCCATCTAATAACACCAACCCATGTATCAAGAACTTGTAATGATTTTTTTTTTTTTTTTTTTTGGGGGTGGGGGGGGGGNCGCGCTTTACATGGTGTATTTGTAAAAGGAAAAAATACTTGTGGGAGAAATTCTAAATACTTCAGCATCGAAGGCGACTTCGCCAAGTTGTTATATGCACAAAACTATAAAATGCATCTTCTTTATAGCAAGACCAGTTGGGATGACACAAAGAAAATATAATTTTCCCTCATCAAGAATCTCCAACAACTTGAATGAAAATATTTTTTTTGATAAGTACAACTTGAATGAAAATATCAACCATATATTACCTGTTTGGGGCTTCTCAGGAGCATTGATAGAACAGACTGTGTCGGTGTCGAAAGTATGAGCAACTTGACTAGCATGTTCCTGCAATCTTGGTTGCTTAGAAGCAATATCATAAGAATCCTCGTCAACAAAAGGCCGCTTGTGCATCATTTTTGCCCTACAAGCCAGAGTTAGCTTGAGAGAGTCAAAACATTAAATTTATGCAAAGCTTTTGTGGAAATTGTAGATTTCTTGTGAAACAGAGATTATTAAACCGGGTTCTTTGAAATAGGAAGAAAATAATGATTTCTTTTTTATTTTCTATTTTTGGGTAAATCAAATCTCTCTCTTTTTTTTTAATAAGTAAGAAGATATTTTATTGATATAAAGATAGCATAGCCAAAGTACACCGGAAGTATACAGGTGAATACACTGATTTAAGAACTATCAAACCTCTGGGAGAAGGAATGTCATTTGGTCCAAGTACCATGGTCAATAGAATTTTTTGATAAGTCCATGGTCAATAGAATTAACTTCCAAGACAACAAGGTCTGGTATTTAATTCAAGCTAACATATATTTCAAAAAATCAAATTCAATTATTCCAAGCAATCAGAACATAAATGCTATAAGGAGCTAAATAAGAAACCGTATATTTTCCAATAGGATAAAGAACTGAGATTTACAAATGCAAATATGAAATGATAATTATAGTCGGTCCGTATGATTTAAGGGTAGCTAAATACCACTAAAACTCTAGAGCTGACACTGACATCACGGAACCAAATATAAGTTTCAGTTCAAGCCTCCATTCTATTGATGTACATCTTTATGTTTTGACCTATCTTCTTTACTTGTAAAAAAAATGTTTTGACCTATCTTCTTAAAAAACGAATCACCAAATTCCATGATGTGAAATTCCAGTTAAAAAAGAGAAGGCGTCAACTTTTCATTCTTACTTCTAACCATCTTAACCGTTTTTAAGTGCCTTCTTACCATCTAAATATAATACACACCAACTGGAATAATTATCATACACATGCTACAGTTTATGGCCACAATTTCCAGAGTTATCCACGAGAACCAATTCTCATTAGTAGTCCACAAAATATTTCATTCTTGACTTATATATCCTTTCCCTATTTTCTGAAAATCAAGTACGTAACTCATTCTGATCAAAATAGTTGAAACATTACAAACAAAGAACATATTTGAATGTCGTGTTTCATTTTCTTTAAGTCTATTTCGTTCCTTTTTCTTTCCCATATAGGTTTTTTCTGATGCTTAATCAGTGTTGCAATTATATGATTTAAACTTAGTTTTACTTATTGAAAATAAGCTCGTACATTAAAATAACAAAAATAACTTTTACTAAATTAATAACAATAAAATTATACCTCAGCTGCAAGCTCTGGTGTAACCTGGAAAATTACTGAAAAAGAAAAATAACAACGGACGGGGAGGTGAGCAAATAAAAAAAGACCAATCAAAACCCAATTTATAGAACCCCCAAATCCTCAAAATTCTAGATCATAGTTTTTAAGGATGAAACACAGGTTGATAAGAAATTAAGATATATAATACAGAGTGTATCCAAATAGATTGATACAAATAATATAAAAAATGAAAAGTTCGAGGAAATTCAAAAAATTGCTCAAGTTTTCAAAAGAATCCGGGGAATTACGAACAACCCAGATGAATTTGGATCATCGTAAAGCCATACACGCACTAAGATTTACAGGTTAACGAAATCGAAAAGTTTCCCACAATTTTTCAGAAACGCTAACCCTAGAATCGAAATCAAGAAACACGGAGGCGTAAAATTGGAATAAATCCGCAGAGGAAAGAGTGGATCGGACTAAGGAAGATTAAATTAAGAGACCTGATCGAGGGATCGGTAGGAATCTGGATCGGAATTACAGTGATTGGGATGAGGAAATGGACCCAAAAGAATTATAGTTTTTTAGGAACACAGCTTTTGGTGCCAATTTTATCGTTTCGGTGATCCGAGAATACGAACATCTGATTCAGGACGCCGAAAAAGAGAAAAGTAGGACGGAAGAACGAGTCAAGAATCTGAAGAAAATTACGTAAGATGACCCTCTGGAAAATTGGGATTTAAGGACAGTGGGGTGGGGACAGCCCAGGAAGAGATCCTGTCAGGTAATGGCAGCTTTGACGTCATCATTAAAATTTTGTTAAATTTGTAAATAAAATATAATAAATAATTTATTTTTTAAAATTTCAATTTAATATTTTTAAATTTTAAAATAATAATATTATTAAAAAATAATATTTTAAAATTTTATTTAAAATAAAAATTTCTCATCTCACTTTTCAAATTTGCCCTAATCTCACAAGAGCTGTATTAGAGCATTAGTATTGGACTCATCAAATTTATCTTTAAAATTTGATGAAAAGTACAAATTTTTCATAAATATAAAATCTTCATATCTATAATTCCACATTAGATTAGCCATTAGATTCAACAAAATAATAATATAATATTATTTTTTTAATAATCATATTTTTAATTTTTTTTCTTCATATTTTGTAATTATACTAACTATATGGATATTAATAGTTTAATTTAATACTTAAATAATTTATTCACAACTATTTAGAATAAAATAAAATAAAACCATTGCCTATTAAAATTAGAATATAATATTAATTTGAATGTGGAATAGTAGACCTTCAAATTTGAAGGAAGAGCAACAATTACTGTAGCTCAAAACTTCCCAAATGCCCTTTTGATAAATCCAATGTAGATTCATTTTAAATAAATTCATCAAAATTTAAAAATACATTAATTTTTTATGAAGCTAATACTAGTGCTCTTAACACGAGAATATATGGCTCTCGAGGTGACAAATTGCTCCTTTTTTATTTTTTTTCATATTTTTTAATATTTTTATGGTCCCGAGCATTTCTCCCAACAAATTTTTATTTTATTTTTTTTATTTTTACTTAGTGATTAAATAAGTATTTTTTATTAATATTGTGAATTTAAAAAAAAAAATTTAATATACGAAAAAAAAAAATATCATTTGGTCTTGTCGGTAGCCATCCTTGTGTACCCTGATGTAGCACGGCTCATTGCCAAACTCAATAAGTAATAATAATCCATGATCTTGGGGAAGTGGAGCACATTTTTCCATCTTCTGATTTTTTATTTTTCAATCTCCTCTTTATTTTCAGTACTTGAAATTTTAGTTATCTGCTATAATACCATCCTCCTAAGCTCTTAGTTTATCTTCCTATCAACTAAAGGTGGTGAGTGGGTATTGTATAAATTCAGTAACGATTGAATGATCTGACCCCAGCTAAAACAGTTTTCTTTTAGCTCACTTTCAAGTTCTTGAATTGGTTTATTCTCAGGGTAAAAAGAAAAAGATGTCCTTCCTCATTAATGCTTGGAATACAATTCATCAACAGCCCATTTGATATCTCAAGTAAAGAATAATTTTCGATATTTCTACGAACGTTGCAAACTTGCAACTCTCCCCATATGAATTCGAGGTAAATTCCAAATCCAACAGTTTGCATAGTGAGCAGATGAGCTGATATGAATTATCAAATTGCAACTCTCTTGATAAGAAATTGAGACAGATGCTTTGCAAAATTTGAACTTTCTGATTATAATAGCAGATTAAACCACAACAGATGGAAGTGGTTTTTGTTTTTCTAGCAAACATGTAACAGACAGAAAATTATAACTTGGAATATAATAATATAAGACAAAACATAGAGCCTCTTACTTTCACCAGAATTATACCAATTATCTGACTACCATGGGAAAGTAAGAAACAATGGGAACCATTAGAAAAAATTATAAAGAATCAAACTGATTGCCTCCGACTATCACTCCTTGACCACAACACTGGCCGCTCGATCAGTGCACCTCTTCTTCTATGCCACGGCTGGCAGGTCCTTCAGCCATGGATCCAGGGGCTTACCAATTGAGTACACAATGAAACCGATCTCACGCAGCTTATCTGCATCAACAACGTTCCTGCCATCAAATACAAAAGCCGGTTTCTGCATTTTATCATAAATCCTCTTGTAATCAAGAGCCTTGAACTCATCCCACTCTGTCAGAATGCAAATACCATGCGCATCCTTTGTTGCCTCATAGGCATCCCAAACCACAGTAACCTTCTTCACAGTGGTGGGGCTCATTGGCTGGAGGTGAATTGGATGGTCCCAAGTAAACTTGTCCATTGTGAGGTCCCTCTGGATCTGGTCTTCAGTGACCTGTGGATCGTATATGCTCAGTCGGGCCTTGTCACCCAATAGCCCCTTGCACACATCAATGGCGGGGGTCTCCCTTGTGTCACCAGTATCTTTCTTGAAAGCAAAACCCAGAACGGCAATCTTCTTATTTGAAACCGTGTTAAACATAGAGGAAACTACACGATTCACAAAGCGGTTCTTCTGGTAATCATTGATCTTGATTACTTGTTTCCAGTACTCTGCAACCTCAGGAAGGCCATTACACTCGCAGATGTAAACCAGATTCAAAATATCCTTCTGGAAGCAGGACCCGCCAAAGCCAACACTAGAATTGAGGAACTTGGGTCCAATTCTTGAGTCCTTACCTACTGCATATGATACCTGTGTTACATTTGCCCCAGTAGCCTCACAAAGAGCTGACATGGCATTAACTGAGGATATTCTCTGGGCCAAGAAGGCGTTGGCAGCAAGCTTTGAGAGCTCTGCAGACCAGAGATTGGTGGTTAGTATACGATCGTCAGGGACCCACTGAGAATAGACATCCTTCAATGCTTGGATGGCCTTCTGGCCTTCTGGGGTCTCCCGGCCTCCAATGAGGACCCTGTCTGGGTTAAAAAGATCTTGAATTGCAGTCCCTTCAGCAAGGAATTCTGGGTTTGATAGAATTTGGAATTGGATTCCCTTGCTGTTGTGTGTCAGAATTTTCTCAATTGCCTCAGCGGTTTTGACTGGGACTGTTGATTTCTCAACCACAATTTTGTTAGATTTTGATACATCAGCAATCATGCGAGCTGCACTCTCCCAATATGTCAGATCTGCAGCCTTCCCTGCCCCAAGACCCCGAGTTTTGGTTGGGGTGTTGACAGAGACAAACACTATATCAGCCTCTGAGACGTGTTTCTCCACGTCAGTGCTGAAGAAGAGGTTCTTGCCTCTGCATTGCTTTACAACACCATCGAGGCCAGGCTCATAGATAGGGAGCTGGTCGCTGTTCCAGGCTGTGATCCGGGATACAGATATATCCACAACAGCCACCTCAATAGATGGGCACTTCAGTGCAATTACGGCCATTGTTGGGCCCCCAACATATCCAGCACCAATGCAACAGATCTTCACCATTTTTTGCTTTGCTACTTTGAAACCTGACGAAAATGTTCATACATATATCAGAAACAGATAAACCCATATCCAGATCTCACAATTGAACAGAGGGAAATATTTTCCTTTTTGCATTCATACATAAATTTCTGGATGGTAAGTCAGAAAAACCGAATATGAGCTAGCTGAAAGCTTCTTTCTATCTCGTATCTACCATTTTTCCATCATAACCGAAACATAAATAAATCCTGTTTCAGACCTCATTCCAGAACACTTTTGAGCCACTGATGGATAGGAGGATGGGAGGGCACTGTTCAACACATAAAAATTTGATTCCTTTCCTAATACCACGAATCTTAAAGGTACGGACACTTTGAAATGATTGCATTGACTAGATTTCCTTAAATCTTAAAGCTGAAAGCTTGATTTTCTGGCTGAATGAAACATAAACTATAGGGAACACATGCATGTAACGGTAACGTAACACCATTTGCTGTGAACTTAACCAACTATGAAAGAACATATTACCAGAGCTGAAAGAATCAGATCTAACCCAAATCCAGAATGACCAATGTTACGCTCAGAATAGAAATGAAAGTAACAGATCAACCGAAACATAACCAAGAAAACGTATTGAATTGCAAACAATTCCATATCACCAACCACATATTCCACCAGATCCATAGTCAAAAATCTCGATTATACACTCGATGGGCACAAAAGTAACCGAAATTAAGCATGATAGTTATTACGGCCAACGAATAATAGATCACGAACAGAAATATGAAAAAATTGAAACAGATCTGAGGATTAGGAACTCAGACATTAAACCTACGATCAATTAACCAACACATAACATATTAGAGGCCGAACATTCGGTACAAATCAACGAAAACTAAGGATTTAGAATAAAGTTCGCATAATTAGAAGAGAACACGATTCGAAAGAATTGAATATACCTGAAGAACTTGGGCTCGACTCCTCTCGCGCTCTCAAGAGTCTTTTTGTGAACGAAGAGAGTGGATGTAGCTATATATACGCGACGCATGTCCAAGACTACCCCTGGGCTCTCCAAAAAGGACAGGCCAGTGCAAGGGTTCTAATGCGGAAACTCTCCAAAAAGTTCAAAACACGTTTTGCATCGAATTTTAGGCACCAAAAATATAACTGAAATAACGATTATTTTAAATTATTTTTCGAATCCTAAATATTTTATTTCATTTATAATTAGACAAAAAATTGGAGAGAAAAAAAGAAAAAAAAAAAGGGAATTATTTCGACAGGTTGGGAGAGGGTAGGGGGTAGAAATGTAAACTCGGTTGATGGACAAGGACCAATTGATTGCAAAGACGAAAGTGAAATTACAAGAGCACCCCATGATGCTCACATGAGCGTGGAATTGTCGAGTCAACTACGTTAAATGAATGGATTACAGAAGCAGCAAAGCAACTACAATTTCAGCAAGCTGTTGATAGATTATTCCTCCTGTTTCTTCTCTCCACGCGTTTACTACAAAGCAAACCGCTGTAAAGCAGGGGCGCGCGCGCGCACACAGACTTGACTAGAGCGAGCTTCCTGGATGGTGCGGTGCGCGGTGCTGCTGTCTTGTGTTCATGTGGTGGAGAATGTTGATGTAGAGCATATATTCATTTTCTATCCGGGAAATTATTAGATTTTATTATATAATAATGTTACGTATAATTATGGAGTATGCTCCGTTCAATCGTTTTGAAAAAAAATATAACCATAGATGGTTGGCTTCCCATAATTATTATTATCTTTTTGGAAAAAAAAAAAAAAAACTTAACATGTAACCATGTACCTAAATTACCATTTGATGTGTCATCCATGAACAATGTAGTTTGGTTCCTTTCTTAGTGAGAAAAGGTACCGACAGAGAGTATATACAAGTTGAGGTTCACGTAGGAGAATGGTTTCATGTGCGTTAATGTAATTGACAACACGATAATGATTGGTTTGGTAAAGTACGAAGGGCAAACTTCAAAACTAAGAATTATGACTCCCTTGCTTCAGGAATCAGAAAATGATGAGGAGTGTATTCCAATCCAACATTAAAATTAGTGTGGAAATAGTGAAAGAATGAAGTTTGAAAGATCTTGTTGACCGTGATGAAAGAAATATGAGATGGCTATTTTGATGTTAATGAGATATTTTATTTCTTGATATTCAAATATGGCAATCTAATGGAAACTTTTATATCTATTCTATTATAACAAGTATTTATCCCACATGTACAGTAATTTTCTTGTTTTTATCGTGTAGTTACGTTGTTACCCCTGAGTTATTTTGCTTTTAAACCAATGAAAAATTTTGTTCTATCATTTCACTAATCTCTCTCTCCCCATCAGCGGACAACCTTCTCTCTATTTCTTTTGAGCCATTGGGTTGCACGACCTTCTTATTGAGCAGATCAAAGACTTGTGTTATGCAAGAGTACAACAACTTTTCAACTCAAGAAAAAGTTTTGCTAGCTAATGATATTACTAAAATAGGTCCCATATCCCAAAAGAAAATTTAAAAAAGAAAAAAAAACTACTTCCACATTAGTAAACAATTTTCCTGCTTTGTAACCTTTCATTTCTATATAATATCCATTTATATTTGTAAATAGAAAAAGAAAAAAAAAAAGCAAACAAACAAACCAGAGAAAAAAGATAAAAGGAAAAAAATAATCTGAACACATGCAAGTATATATATAATGTTGTATATATAATTTTAAACTAAAATATAATTTAACTACAGGTGTAGATTAACCATTGTGAAATTCAGCCAGAATATACCAATTGAAAGATATTATACTTCACTAACTTATCATTATCTAAAAATATTTCTTAAAATTTACTTTTTGTATGCATTAGTTAAATTTTTTTATAAAAAATTATATTTTTTTATTAAAAATATTGTCTCATCCAACTATACAAACGTGTTTTGTACGTTATTCTGACCTAGTAACTATATATATATATATATATATATATATATATCAATTATGATAATAAACTTCCTCAAAAATTTGACAAAACTTCATTACCATCGGTACAATTTTGTACGTAAAAATAAGATAAGAAATTGAGTAAAAATATTATGATCCTTATCTTTTTTTAATTGTTTAAATATAAAGAAAAGTGTCACTACAATGATGAGAAGTACTATAACCATAAAGAGTTTTCTAAAAATAAATTCAATTCACATAATTTCATATGACATGTTAGATTTACTTTACAATAAAAGTAGATTTACAATCTGATTTATTATATCAAATTGTGTCAGTTGTAAATTTATTTTTGTAAAATCTTTTTATAAATAAAACATTTCTATTTAGCAATTCATAAATTACATTACAAAATCCAACCCAATACATGATAAGACATTGTTTTTCCTTTTTATGCTTCCTCCTAAATGGAAAATGAATCAAATTTTTTATTTTTTGCAAAAAATTAATCAAATTAGTTATCTCCATCGTGCAAATTGTTATCAAAACCCACTCCAATTTTTTCTTCGATCTTCAAAATATATCCAAGTTGTTCGTCATTAAATAGGGGGAAAAAAAAAAGGAGCTTTGGCCTTTGGTCATCACAGTAATGTCAAAAGTATGGCAACCATTCATTGGGCAGTAAACAGAACCACCGCATCATACCATAGATCAGGGAGTACCAGAGTACCTGCGTTCCATTTTCCTTTTTTACCCTATTACAGAAAAAGAATATTCGGTGTAAGTTACAGGAAAAATGGGGAAATTTGGCAACTGGTATAAGTTATAACCGTTGTTAATCAGATTGATGATAACCGCTTGGATTATCTTGATCAGAAAATCTGACGGTCGAGAATCAAAACAAGATTCAAATGGCTCATCAAACGCACCACACACAAACCCTACCAAAAAAACTAGCCGTTACTAGAGCGCCCCAATAATCTCAACGTTCCTATTTTTCCTCTCCCCTCTAAAACCCTCCTCATTCAATGTTTTCATCAATTCCAAAAGATCCGCCTTCTCAAAACACAAGCCCTCTTTTACGCTAACGCTCCTTTCCCCATCAAAGAAAACCCCCAAACAAGTTTTTTCGACGGCGAATCTTTGCGTTTTTTCGGTCACTTACAGATGGACTTGATCGGCAAGAACTCCAGGGCGGGGACACCAGTGAAAGAACCACATGGGTGTCGATCAAAGATTCAAGAAAATCCCAAGCTTGCGGAGAATTTGAATCCCAATGTCTCTCATTCAAGCCCTGGTCCTAGACCCGCGAACTCCCCAATTATCAAGTCATCGAAAGGGAAAAAATCAGCTGCGAAGAACCCAAATCCGGTCCCATACTCTCCACGTAACAAGATTCGGGAGAGAAAGTTCGTGGTGGCGAAAAAAAAATCCAAGAAGGAGAATTTGGGGTCGAAGTTCGAGTGTAAGTGCAAAGAGAAGGCTGGTGGCGGTAATATCATGAAGTGTTTGTGTATGGCCTATGAGAATCTGAGGGCATCCCAGGAAGAGTTTTTCAAGGCTCGAAGCGAAGAGATGGGGGAATCGGATCAGTTGCAGGCTTCTGATAGAGCTGAGACTGAACTTGAAGAGGAAATAGAGAAGGGCTTGATGCTCCAAGATCTGAAAACAGGAGATGAGCATGAAGGGAAGGTGGATGAAAATGATATCTTTTCGGGGAATGAGGCAGACGGTCAAGTAGGCAGTTCATCGGCTAAGAGAAGGAGGGACAAGTTGTTGAAAGTAGCAAGGAAAAGTGTGCCTGAATCTGGGTCTGGCAAGGTGAAGCATTTGGTGAAGGCCTTCGAGAAGCTTCTCTCAATACCAAGTTCGAAGGACTCGGATGAGAAGGATGAGAAAGAAGCAGAAGAGACTGAGAAGAAGGCAATGAAATGGGCTTTACCAGGATTGCAGGCTCCTAAAGTTCCTGAGACACGGGTTTCGTCTTCTTCTTTCTGTCCATCAGAGATGTTCCTGACATCAGAGAATCTTGGTTTAGATTCGCGGTTTTCAGTTTCATCTTCGTGGGATAGTAGCCAGGGAAGGTGGGTAGAAATAGCTTGTTTTATTTTATTTAGCTTTAAATTTGACTATTTTGAGTTCCATTACTAGGGTTCTGATCTGGTTTGCTTTGGAATCTTTTGGTGCTTCAGCATTTCAGGCAGGACTTCTAATGGGGGCCGTCGGAATCGAAGAAATGTAAGATTTATTGATTTTTGTTTAGACTATTGGAAGGATGTAAATTGTTTTCACTTGATAATACAATATTCTTCTTTTTGAATTTCAGAGCTCTGAATCTTCTGGTACAATGGGTGGAAGTAGATGGAAGAAGAAGCAGCTCAAGGTCACCAGCCAAAAACCGTTCAAGCTAAGGACAGAGGTGAGTGTAGTGGAAGTGAATTGATTGTGAAAACTGCAACCTAACCTGCATTGCTTCTGCTTATAACTTTGGTAATTGAATTGCATTGTAGCAAAGAGGAAGACTGAAGGAGGAGGAATTTATGAAGAAGTTACAAGAAATGGTGACAGAGGAGGAGAGGCAGCGGATACCAATCGCACAAGGTCTACCATGGACAACGGATGAACCAGAGGTGAGGCCATATTGGGAAGAGCTAATAGTTAATGTTAAGCACCGTAATTTCTGGATGTAATTTGCAGACCAATGTTCAAAATCACGAAAAAAATCTCATGTGATCATGATCGTGATCTTTGAGTTTTATTGTGGGTGCTATCATAATAGTTCAGGTACTTGACTGATATTAAAACGAAAAAGAACTCATAGGTTTTTGGCTTTACCAGCATATATGCAGTCAATGGGGTTTTATTCTTTATTATCTTTATTTACATTGGTTTGGTGCTGGTTATCGCAGTGCTTGATAAAGCCTCCAGTGAAGGAGAACACAAGGCCAGTAGACTTGAAGCTTTACAGTGATCTGCGAGCAGTAGAACGTGCTGAGTTTGACCATCAGGTGCTTTTTTCTATATGATTTCAATTAGTTAGCAAATGCATTTTTATGCTGTTTCTATCCTACCCTGCGTAATCTTCTTCAATTAGGTAATAAACATTCCAAAAGCTTCGCCTGAGTATGAGTATGCATTACCCATTGATTATACATGCGTTCTTGTTAGCCTGATTATACATGCTCTTGCCGCTGTATGTGCATAACTAGGTAGCAGAGAAGATGAGCCTGATCGAGCAATACAAGATGGAAAGAGAGAGACGGCAGAAGGTACATGATATGGAATGGTTGTCAAATGTCAAGCCCATATCACGAAATTTATATTATACATCTAAAATGTATGTGTTCGTATCACTCTTGCAGATGGCAGAAGAAGAAGAAATAAGAAGGTTGAGAAAGGAGCTCGTTCCTAAAGCACAGCCTATGCCCTATTTTGACAGACCCTTCATTCCCAGAAGGTAAAAGGTGATCTAGTTTTTTATTCATTTGGTTCCATAAGAGCTTGGTTTCATTTCGGTTTGGGTATTTCAACACCGATGAATATAGTTTTAGAAAAGTCGTAACCTCATTAATTTGAAAAAACCAACATAAGAACAATAAGAAAGAATCTCATTCGCACACTTTCCCTGTGAGGCATCTTGTGTATATAATTACAACAACTGATAAGGCCAAAGTGATAAGGGGATTTACATTTGGAAAAAGCACTTCTTTTGATCATCTTCTTTATCTTCGGCACTCGTTGATGTGTGTGCCACATTATTTCGAGATGAGATGCCACTTTTAGCTGAATCTGGTTAAGGTACTTTGCTGACAAAACATGATGCCAAATCATTCATTGTGTAATAGCTTAACCAAAAATACAATTGCTATGATACCTCTTTTTACTATCTGGATGCAATATTTACATCCAATATATGCTGCATTTTCAGGTCTAAAGGGAGCTATTAAATTCCTTGTTCTCTCTCTCCCTCTCTCTCTCTCTCTCTCTCTCTCTCCCCCCCCCCCCCCCCCCCAACAACAACAAAAAAAAATTGTAATAAGCAATATAGATTGGAAGGTGTCTCTCATATTGTTTTTTTTTTTTTTTTCGGTTTTTGTTTGTTAAGATCGGTGAAGCATCCGACTGTACCTAGAGAACCGAAGTTCCACATGCCACAACAAAAGAAGATCAAGTGCTGTCTGTCATGGGATGAGCTCAGTACCTACAGTTACCAAGATTAAAGTACAAGAAAGAAACTCCGGATATAATATAGTTTTATTGTCATCAGTTACTAAATAATCCATATTCTTTCTTTCTTTTTTCAAGTTTGTATATGAAGCAACCAATTTAGTTGCAATTTTGATGCCCCCCTGTGTGAGATTCTTTCTATTACACCTTTTGTGACGCCCCCAAATTCCGCTTGGGATTGAACGGACATTTGAAGCGTCGACATGCAACACAAGGTTACCTGCCCCCGTTCATGACATATAAGATGCAATGTTCCTAACATGCATCTAGCATTATGCAATATTCGCAGCGGATAATTTTTTTCTTTCTTTAGCAATACTATGCACCAAACTAAAAATATCCCAAATACTTGAAACATATTTCATACATAAAAACATACTAAAAAGCCGTGATCACTACACTAGTCCAAAATGGTTGTGATCAAAAGAATACTTGAGATACAACTCCAAAAGTACAAGCATTAACCTAAGTTAAATACTATACCATCATCAACATCGCACCGTAGCCTAGATGACCGTATTCAGATGGTCAGATTCCAATTCTTCTTTGGGTCCCGTAACAAGATCTACCATTCTACACTAGTCCAAAATGGTTGTGATCAAAAGAATACTTGAGATACAACTCCAAAAGTACAAGCATTAACCTAAGTTAAATACTATACCATCATCAACATCGCACCGTAGCCTAGATGACCGTATTCAGATGGTCAGATTCCAATTCTTCTTTGGGTCCTGTAACAAGATCTACCATTCGGGGGGAATGGTAGTTGGGACTACCACAGTGAGATTTGATTACAAATCTCAGTAAGTTAACATAAAACTCACACACAGGTTAAAGATGCATGCATGGCAGTAAAAGCATAAATGCATAAGTAAAGTCGTACATAAGCATAGCATAACTTGACATATAACATGACATAACCAGAACTTAAACGTGAACTGAACTTGACTTAACATGACATGAACTTGAGTTTAAAACATAACATGGACTTGAAATGTAGCATGAACGTAAACATGCATAACATAAATATGAACTTGAAAATAACATAAACTTGAACATATCATGACATAAACGTGAACTTGAGACATACTGTAAACGTGAACTTAACATGATGTGAACATGAACTTGGAACATAACTTGATCATGAACATAACATGTACGTGTACATAACAAAACATGAACTTGATCTGAAACTTGACTTATCATGCACTTGATCTGAAACTTGACTTAATACGTACTCCACAGTTGTTGTGGCCCCACGTATTCTACGTGTCACAATTGCTGTGTCTCACGTAGTGTATGCTCCACAGTTGTTGTGGCCCCATACTTCATGCTCCACAGTTGTTGTGGCCCCATGAATACACGTAACATAAAATATAATACGTACTCCACAGTTGTTGTGGCCCCACGTATACACGTAACAGAAAATATAATACGTACTCCACAGTTGTTGTGGCCCCACGTATACACGTAACATAAAAATAATACGTACTCCACAGTTGTTGTGGCCCCACGTATATACGTAACATTAAATAATAATACGTACTCCACAGTTGTTGTGGCCCCACGTATACACGTAACATAAAAATATAATACGTACTCCACAGTTGTTGTGGCCCCACGTATATACGTAACATTAAATATAATACGTACTCCACAGTTGTTGTGGCCCCACGTATTCACGTAACATAAAATATAATACGTACTCCACAGTTGTTGTGGCCCCACGTATTATACGTAACATAACATGTCTTATCTTTCTTAATGCATGAGATATTAATTAATATCATATACTTTTCTAACATGGCGTATACTTGTAAATGACACAATATGATTTAATCATAACATTTCATGGCATACTTAACATGGCATACTTATAACATACATCATTGTATGATAGAAAAGATTATGTAACAGATAATTATTCATGAGAGATTAAATCATACGTAGCAGATAAACATGTAATGACATAGCATGACATGGCATATACGATAACATACATACATAAATTGTAGTTCTCTTACCCATCACACATACACAATAAACTGATAGTAAGTTAGAGGCTAACTTACCTCGATTGTCACGTTCTACGAGAATAAAGTGCGATATACGAGAAACTGTAAAAGGTCATTCTAAAAGTTAGAAATTTAATTACTAACAATTAGAAACATGGAAACAAGTTATCTTAGAGTAAAATTATCATTTTACCCTCTACATGTGGGAAAACGACCATTTTACCCATAACTTAAGGATTTCATATCCTAACTCCAAAAAAAATCCAAAATTTACATTCCTCATGTAAATTTTGTTCTAAACTCAAATATCAACTCAGAAAAATTTAAAACAAAACATCACTATGGAAAACACACTATGGCCGAAACATCCATAGGCCATTTCTCTTGATTTTTGTTACAATTCCTTCCAACTTCAAAACTCATGCTTAAACCAAAATTTTACAACAAACATCTTCCAATCCTAAGTTTAAAACCATACTTGAAACATCCATTTAGAAAAAGCTAATAATCAACACCAAACTTTTTTGTAAAAAGATCAAAACACTTGAATCACAAGCTTTGTCCTTAAATCAAAACATCTCCAAGAATTCCAAAAAAATCTAATCTTACTTCTAACATATTCATAACATCATCCTCAGATAAACCATGCTTTAAATCATCAAACTAAAGTCACCAAAATCACAAAAATAACACTTGGAGTTTTTGATTTTACACTTAGTCCAAAAACAGAAACTTTTTCTTAACTAGCTTTGATAAATCTCTTGATCAATGGCTTAAGAAGGTGAGATCTTTGAAATAAAGTATCACATGGTTTAAAAACGTGTCCTAAAGAATATCCAACCATCAAAATTAAAATCACATGGCTAAAACCCAATAAAACATGGATCTAACCTAAAAACATCAAATCTTAGGCCTAACCGAAATTCTCTTGCATAGAAAAATCATATCTTTGAAACTAATACTAAATATCTCCAAAATAACATCCTAACATGAAAATAAGAGACTTAGGATCATCATATAAAAATATCAAAGCCTTTAGAGTAAGATCAAACCTCAAAATATTCAAACTTTATCCAAATAAAAACTGTTTTGTCACTTCCAGTTTTCATGTTTCTAGATCTAATAAAATCTATCATCAAAATCTTTATTCATGCAACAAAACCTCAATGAAAACTCTTAAACACATTCTAAGAACACTCCATAAAATTTTCGGACCAAGATATATCCATTAGCTTGGTCAAAAACTCCAAAACATAACACACTCTCCAGATTCACGCCCAGAATGACCTTTCCATGGTTAAAAATACTTTTGACCGACCAAATGACCATGGAATGATACGAAAAATACATCTACGGAAACTAGACTCAAAGAGGAACAACTTTTATGAAGGAGTCATTGTGTGAAAATACTTACAAAGGGTCGAAAAACTCCACGCAAAAAGACCCAGAAATCTGCCCGAGAGAGCTCTTTTGGGTTTCTCTCTAAGAACGGGGTGAAGAAATGATTAAAGTGAAACAAGTGTGTCTTGCACGACTCAAGACTTCTTTAGGGGGAATATTTGGACCTTAATGATCATTGAGTGGAGGTGTAGACATGTGACATAATGTAGAGGATAGTGGGGGGCAAAAGACAACTTACAAAGGCTATGAGACATGGGACTTGATGGGGTGGGTTCCTCCATATTAATGAGTGCAACTTGATGCAATGAATGGTCTGCCAAGTGGGGGAGGAAATTTCTCCAAGAAGCTATGCCAAGGTGGCCAAAATTCGTGGGCTTTAGTGGGCCTCAACCAAGTGGGCTTCAATTTGGGGTTTAAAGGGGGTTTGGTTAGGGTTTGAGATGCTATCAAGCCCAAATTCAATTTTTCTTGGCCCAATCAAATTTCTAAGGTTTAAAATGTTGGATAAAGATGTCATAATAGGAATTTGAGAAATTAAAAGCATGTGAAAGTGATTTAATCAAGTGATTAAACACAATACTAGAAATTGGATCAAAAAGGGTTTGAATGCCAACTTTAGGGTTTGGGGAAACCGTTTAGGGTTTCGGTTTCAACCAAGTTTTTGGGGTTTCAAAAGGATTCCAACCATTTAGGGTTTTACTAGGGTTGAAACCCTCTTCATCTAACTCAATTTGGTTGATCAGATGAAAAAAAACTGTTTTGCTTAGGTGGCATGATCTCACACATTGATTTCCTTCACAAATCCATCTAATGGTTTCTCTTTGTGCCAAGTATCTAATACTATTCATTATGTGTGGTTAAGATCTTGCCAAGTGTCCAAATAAAACTTCTCTAACCTAATTTGGACATTTCACACTGTGATTTTGAAACCACTGCACTTAGTACGCTTATCGAGGTTACTATTCACTCCAAAAAAGTGCATAATAAACTTAGTACTGAAAAATCCTAAATATTCAACTGAGTTTAGTAGCGTAAACTATAACGTAATCTGACATTTCTAACTACCTCAAACAAATAAAATCACATTTCTGGCACCATAGTGAGTGATAAAACTAATTATGTTGACATACTAGAACTTATGCGATTAGCCGATTCGTAAAAACTTATAGGGTTTTCACGAGATTTCTAATGTCTATAGAAATTCTACCATTGAATTTCTAGAGGCTGTTACACCTTTCCTTCTCTTGTTTTAAATTTTCAAAAGAGTAAATAAATGGGACGATGGCAATAAAATATTGGAATTGACTTGATAATTTAGCAAAGCTCGATAAATGAATGATCAGCCATTCCGTTCATTCACATGGCAACTCTCAGACGTTTGTGCCAAAGAAAAAAGAAAAAAATTTGTACATGTTTTTCGCTTTCGCTCAATACACACACACCGCACCTTTCTTTTAGGAAGAATAATTCTACTTAGGACACACACCACACACCACGCTGCTTTTTTTTTTTTTTTCATAACATATATGATGTATAGATAATTAATAGAACAATTCAATTAATTTAGTAAAAATAGAATAAAAAATAAAACTTAAAATATGTATTGTGTATATAGTGTGGGATGCTAAAAAGACTTGTTTTTAGCTCTGAATTAGCGTGGTATGGAATTAACATTGTCCAAACCATAAATAAGATTTTAGCTCTGAATTCAAGACTGACGAAGGATATATATATACAATTAAAAAAATAATAAAAAAAATAGTGTGTGGTGTATGAGATTTATGAATAAAATTTTTCATATATATATATATATATAACTAACATATACATACAGTAAGTAAGGAGGTCCATATTCTCCCTTAAAGACGGATTATATGAAAGATGAAAAAATTTACTCACCATCTCTACACTATACATAATTTTTTATTTTATTTTTTTTCTTATTTAATGTGTAGTATATGGATGATGAGTAGATTATATAAAAAACAAAAAATCAAGTGTGGTGTGTGGATTTAGAATGATGAGTAGGATATGCATAAAGGATGCTACTTCACTCTCATTACACGTCTTCCATCTTAAGACACACAGTACAGATTTTGTACAGGATCGTCACTTGACTCTTTTCTATCTTCCTATGTGGTGAAGCTGAACAAGATTTTGTACAGGTTTGAGTAAAGATTTTGATATAAGCCTAGGGAAATTGATAGACATACAGCTCATTATTATTATTATTATTATTTATGGGCAAAATAACAAAAAGAAAACATAGGTAAGGGGGGGATTAAAAGCACACCTTCTAATCTATGATTACTTGTTTCATCCTCGCATGTCTAGCGTTCCCAAATTAAACGCTTTACAAGGTATAAATGCAGGATTAATTTTCAAGAGAAAATAAATGCTCCGGTCCTTACATGAAATCTTGAATGATAGACTAAACATATCAAATTATAGATAATTGAGTAAAAGTAGATGTCAAACCACCAAAATTCGAAACCAAAACATCAACCACGTCTATCTTAACAAAACACTTGGCAGATGGGACAAAATGTTGTCTTAATACATTCGCAGTAGTTGCCACATTTTTCAAAAGTAGAAACCTAAAAATAGTAAGACCAATGCTCTACCAGATCTCTCGAATACATTGATCAGGGGGCAACAACAATCCTCCCAGCAACTTGGTCAAGGTCCCGCTGACCAGTTGAGGTGATTCTCCTTCCACTAAGAAACAGCCATAAATAAAAAAGGGATCAGCAAATAAGATCACATTACAAGGGAGAAGTACCAAGTGATTATGATCAAAACCATAGTGCAAAATGTAGAAGCATCCAAGGGCAGGTTGAATTGAAAAATGAAAGGTTAGCAACATCATCTCATTGGTTTTTTTTTTTTTTTTTTTTTTTGGGGGGGGGGGGTGTTTGGGTGGGGGAGAAGAGGGAAGCGTTACAAGTACATTTAAAATTTCACTATGGAGAAATGGAGTGGGATCTGCATAGAGCATTGACAATACCGAAATTATATTTGGATATTTAACACAAGAGAGACCAGAGGAGGGAGAAAGATGAAGCAGACGTTGGTGAAGATGAGAGAAATGGTATAAGGAGCTAACTCCACAACATAATGGAAATACATCTGCATGAGAAGTTCCACTTTGATGGGATGGAAAAACTAAATCTGTGTTATATGCATAAAAAGGAGTATCTATTGTCTTCACACCATAATCTATACCAACTGTGATCACCTTAATCTTTGCAATAGAAAAATGGTTTAAATAATGTTGAGCTCACCCCTTTGGCTCAACGTCAATAATGTTCATTTGCTGCAACTGTTGTAGAATGTGGCGAGCAACAGAACCACTGCTCTTGCAGAAATGGGGTGGACGACTTCCATTCCTCTGACTACCACCATAAATCCTTCTAAAAGAACCAACACCAAGACCTCCCCTCAGGTAGATCTTCCTTGCCATGGAGGCTGCACAAGATTTGGAGACAAAAAAAATCTATAAGGATGTTGCAGACCACTGGCATAAGAGAAACTGTTCAGGATGCAGATCAAAATAAAAGAAGAGAGGAGACGATTCTTACCAGCTCTCACATAATACCAATCAGGGTCATAAGGAGCCAGTTCCTTAAACCTTGCAGTCTTTACAATATCTGCCCACTCCGGCAGCTCCATCTGCTCACAAAAGATGAATGAAAAGGAAAATTAGTTCACATATAATAAAACAGCATACAAACACACCGAATTACAATGTAGGATAAAACTTAAACTTCCAATTAAGAAACATGCCAATGAATGGCCAAAAGGCTGTTAGATATTGTGCATCAAAACAGCATGCACTTGAGATACATGTTTCAACTATTTTTCTACTTACCCTAATTGTACTGTAAAATAATTCCCGAAATACCCGGGCATACAGTCAACCGTAACTTTGATTTAAAAAACAAAAACACATTCCAGATCGTATAACAAGAACCACCAAAACCTCACAAGAGCATAAAATTGACGTACATGAATGAGAACAGCACACTACAACTGAAAAAGCAGATAGATATTGAAGTGGGGTATAAACTAAATTAGATCAATCAATTCTTGGAAAAACAGGAGGGCATTACATGAATGCATTTCACTATGTTAACCTAGCTATTTATTTGCTAAACAACTATAATAAAGAGCCACAAAAATAAAAAAATTTCTTCATTGTCCGTTATTTTACTCGGTTGTCCCAGTAACAAAAATCCCAAAAATACAGACCCGACTCAGCAATCATAAGACTCTCGGTTCCTTCAATCAAAACCAATCTTATTCATATGGTCATAACATCGTAATAAAGCTCATGTTTGGAGAAAAAATGAAAATTAGGGACAGATCCAAAAACCCATATCAGCCATATATCAGCTACCAATATTTAAAAAGAATAAGAGCCTAGTTTTCTTACAGCTCGCTTCTATTTTTGGAATATACAGCTTCTAGCCTTCTGCTCCATTTTATCTCGAAAAACAGACGGGGTATATAAGAGTAATATGTATGTGGTGGTGGATATACATACCTTGCCGGATCGCTTGAGATGAGCCGAGTAGGCCTTCACGAACTCGTGCGGTGAAACGTCCTTCACAGTCGTCGCGGTCGCCATTGATGAAGCAAGGTAGAGAGGCTTGGGTCGCACAGGTGAGGGAGGCTAATCGCTTGGGGGCGACGAAGTTGGCTCTCTCTCTCTCTCGCTCGCTAGGAATCCTAATCCAGTAGCATTAGGTTTTATATGCAGCAACCCCGTTAGGGTTTCCAATCTTGGACTGACCCATTAAGGGTTTTGTATTTGGGTTGGGTGCAGAAAACGGGCTTTATGTTTTGGGTCGATGGTGTAAATATCTCGGCCACCTAATTTAATTTAGGATTTCATTAGACACGTTGACACAATATATCTAAAAAGAAATGATATTTAGTTATAAATATATAAATGTTACGTAATTATTTAAAAAATAAATAAATATAAAATTTATATAAAAAGAGAATTAATATTTTAATAATAGATTCTATTTTTTCATAATAATTATACAATACTTACACACTTTATAACTATATATAACATTACTCATCTCTCCATGAGATTAGACCACAAGCTCACCTAATTTGATTACTACAAATGAATGACATAACATTTGGTCATTTTATTACTTGTGATTAAATATTTAGCAAAATTTTATTTTGAAAAAAATAGAGTAACGATATTTTAATTATCTCGTAATATAATGTTGAATAATTAATAAATTATTTATTATGTTTAATTTTTAAGATATATTAAAAATAAATAAATAGTTAAAAAAGACTATGAATAATTGTTATATGACAAAACAACGGTCGTTCGTCTAGCAAAATAGTTGTGAAGGTGAATACCAAACATCACCGCTATTCGGTTTATCTATGGGGAAAGGAGACTAGCTCTCTCGGTCCCTCTAGAATTAAAGGCAGCTCTTTCTCACTTCTTTCCCGTTCTGTCAAACCGTAGACAGTGAGTGTTACACTTTGTTATCGCATGGAATAGGTTAGACGAAGGGGAGTGAAGAATGATGTCAGCACTTAGGTTTCAGACAGGGAACAAATCAGTTGAGTAGTATGACTACACGGGCTGGGTTTGAAGTACAGGCCGAGTATCAGTCAAATGGGTTCCAGTTCGTAGGCTTTGAAATGGGCCTAGTAGAAGACACGTTAATTTTCCTTCCTTTATCTATATTCAGTTAGCCTGAGGGCAATTCAGTCCTTTTACATTTCTAGTATATCTAGAGCAATAACCGAATGAGGAATCATCCAGAACCTAAGAACCTTTTTGTTAATTCTATTTTTCATCTATGGAGGAGCTCCCTTCGAAGAGAGCGTATCAATTTTATGAAACTTCCCAGAATATTTCACTACAATTGTTCTATTTTCTCTATTCTACTAGTTTGAACTATTACAAGTGGTATCCAGAGCCTCTTTCCTGCCCTATTACGATGGCTGAAAATACTCGCATGAAAGATCTCCAGGAGGGCCTCAATGCCCAAAAGAAGACTACTGAACAGCACATCAAAAACACGGACAGCCAGTTCAACACAATCAGTGTGGAGATGCTGGTTATGAGACGTCAAATGGAAGCGATGCTGAAGCAATTTTCGGGGATGGCAACAGACCTGCAAAGTGTAAAAACAGCATTAGCAAGTGAGCCCTAACCTCCACCCCAGAATAATCAACATGTGCAAAATTCAGATCATCAAATGGACCTCACAATTCCGACCTGCNGTATATCTAGAGCAATAACCGAATGAGGAATCATCCAGAACCTAAGAACCTTTTTGTTAATTATGTTTTTCAACTATGAAGGAGCTCCCTTCGAAGAGAGCGTATCAGTTTTATGAAACTTCCCAGAATATTTCACTACAATTGTTCTATTTTCTCTATTCTACTAGTTTGAACTATTACAAGTGGTATCCAGAGCCTCTTTCCTGCCCTATTACGATGGCTGAAAATACTCGCATGAAAGATCTCCAGGAGGGCCTCAATGCCCAAAAGAAGACTACTGAACAGCACATCAAAAACACGGACAGCCAGTTCAACACAATCAGTGTGGAGATGCTGGTTATGAGACGTCAAATGGAAGCGATGCTGAAGCAATTTTCGGGGATGGCAACAGACCTGCAAAGTGTAAAAACAGCATTAGCAAGTGAGCCCTAACCTCCACCCCAGAATAATCAACATGTGCAAAATTCAGATCATCAAATGGACCTCACAATTCCGACCTACATCCCAGATCAATACGCTTGGATTTTTCACTTTTTCAAGGGGATAATCCACATGGTTGGTTGTTTAAGGTAAACCATTTCTTTACATATCATGATATCCTTCCTCAACATAAGTTGCATTTGGTAGCCCTCCATATGGAAAGGAAAGCCTTAGTGTGGTTTCAAGATTTGGAGGAGTCAGGTAAGATAAACACATGGGAGGCATTTGTTAAGGCTTTACCCATGAGATTTGGTCCAACTACGTATGATGATCCAATGAAACAGTTTGCTAAGTTAAGTCAAAAGGGGAGTGTGGATGATTACAAAACTGATTTTGAAGCCTTATCTAATAGGCTGAGTGGGTTATCTGAGGATTTTAAGCTTAGTTGCTTCCTCAGTGGCCTTCAGGATGATATAAGGGTATCCATTAAAATGTTCTCCCCCACTGATCTGCTCATAGCTTATGGTCTTGCAAAGATGCAAAAGAAAAAAAAATTTCTGAGAAAAAAGGTCCCATACCGAACCCTTCTTGCACATTCAACAACACAAAACCCTCAACCAGCTTATTTCAAAACCCCACCACACCCTCAGCCTACAGATAGCCCACCAAATCAACCCAAGGCCATAGTTCCAGTCCATAAAGTTAGTCAAAATGAGATGCGTGAGCGCAGAGCCAAGGGCCTATGTTATTCCTGTGATTCTAAATGGGCCCCAGGCACAAGTGTTCTAGCCCCCAACTATATTTGATTGAAGAAATAGAGGAGAGTTATGTGGTAGTCGATATTGACACTAAGAAGGAAGAGACGCAGGAGGATACCCCAAACACTTCAGTTTCAGCTGAACCTCCAGCAATCACCTTGCATGCCATTATAGGGTCTTTGAATCCTAAGACTATGAGAGTGGTGGGAAAAATTGGTAACCAACCAGTGACTATTCTCATTGATTCAGGAAGTACTCACAACTTCCTGGATCCCTCAATCCTTTCCAAACTTTCCCTTCTGGTGTTCACTAAGGACAAAGTCAAGGTGAAAATTGCAAATGGGGACCAAATTCTGAGTGAGGGCAGCCTTAAAGATGTGGCAATGGTTGTCCAAAATCTGAGATTTTCTGTGGACTTGTATTTACTTGTTCTAGCAGGATGTGATGTGGTGCTCGGGGTACAATGGTTATAAGGGCTGGGGTCAATTTTATGGAATTTCCATACTCTTACTATGCAGTTCACCTACCATGATTCCCCTATTATTTTGAGAGGGTTGAAGGGCAACAGTTTAATGGAAGAATGACCATTTAATAGACCTACCACTTTAGAAAAAAAAGGTGAGCTAATCCAACTCATTGAAAAGCCTACCCAAGCCCAAACAACCTCCAATATACCTCCACATATACAGCACCTCCTGGACCTATACCCTGATCTCTTTACCCTACCTTCTGGCCTTCCCCCAAACAGATCACAAGACCATAGTATTCCCTTATTACTTGGCACTCAACCAGTTTCTGTGCAACCCTACCGCTATCTCTATTTTCAGAAAGATGAAATTGAAAAAATCATTAAGGAGTTGTTGGAATCAGGTGTTATTCGACATAGCCAAATCCCTTATTTCTCACCTGTTTTGTTGGTAAGGAAGGCCGATGGCACATGGCATTTATGTGTTGACTACCGTGCCCTTAATAATGTCACAGTGAAGGATAAGTACCTCATTCCTGTGGTGGAGGAATTAATGGATGAACTTCATATAGCACAAGTGTTTTCTAAACTGGACTTAAGGTCGAGTTACCATCAAATTCGAGTGAAACCTGAAGATATTCCTAAGACAACATTCAGGACACACGAAAGACACTATGAGTTCTTGGTGATGCCATTCGGCTTAACCAATGCACCTTCCACTTTTCAGAGTTTGATGAACCAGGTTTTTAAGTCTCATTTACGGAAGTTTATATTAGTTTTTTTTTTATGATATTTTGATCTATAGCAGGGATGAGGAGGCTCACCTACTACACCTACAGCTCACTTTTGATATTTTGAGGACCAACCAGCTATATGCCAAGCTGAGTAAATGTGTATTTAGCTGCACAGAGGTTGCATATTTGGGTCATTTGATTTCTAGCTAGGGAGTGCAAGTAGACCCCGAGAAGATTAAGCAGCCTTTGACAGACTCAAGACAGCCATGTCTAAACCTCCAGTCTTAACTCTTCCCAATTTCCTAAAACTATTTGTTATCGAATGTGATGCTTCAGGTGAAGCCATAGGGGCTGTACTCATGCAGGCAGGCAGACCCATCACATTTTTTAGTCAAGCTTTAAAAGGGAGGTCTCTTCGACTCTCTACCTATGAAAAAGAATTACTGGCCTTAGTTTCAGCAGTTCAAAAGTTGCGCCATTATCTTGTGGGCCAACAATTTGTTATCAAGACAGATCATCAAAGTTTGAAGTTCTTGCTTGACCAACGAGTAGGTACAGTTATGTAGCAAAAATGGATTGCTAAATTGATGGAGGATTGCTAAATTGATGGATATGACTTTGTTGTAGAATACAAGAAATTAAAGGCAAAGATAATGTGGTGGCAGATGCATTATCTCGGCAAGGGGTAGACTCGGAAGTGTCTGTGTCTCTAATTTCAATTCCAAATTGGGATTGGATGCAGGAGACACAATCCCTATATTCAAGTGATGATAGAGTCAAGGCCTTATGGAAAAAACACAACCAAGGTCAGCTGCAGTCCCTTTACACAACAAAGAATGGCATTTTGTTCTACAAGGGCAGAGTTTATATTCCTCTCATGCCCTACTTCATCCACAAACTACTGATTTTTTACATGGAAGTCCCCTAGGGGGTCACTTGGGCTTTGACAAGACCCTCTATCGGGTTAAGAAGGACTTTTACTAGCCTGGCCAGAAAAAGGATGTCCGTAATTTCCTCAAAGGTTGTGACACTTGCCAAACCGTCAAGGTGGATAATACCCTCCCTAGTAGGCTGCTCCAACCACTGCCTGTACCCTTAATCCCATGGACTGATATTACCATGAACTTTGTGGAAGGGTTACCCAACTCAAGTGGGTTTAATGCCCTGTGGGTTTATAAAATACTCCCACTTCATCCCTATATCACACCCTTACACAGCTAAAACCATAGCCCAACTCTTCCTCAAACATATTTTCAAGCTCCATGGGATACCCAACTCCATTATCTCGGATTGTGACCCAACCTTCACTAGTAAATTCTGGCAAGAATTCCTTTCACTACAAGGGGTTCAACTGGCCTTCAGCACAGCGTATCACCCACAGATAGATGGGTAGTCCGAGGCAGTCAACAAGTGGGTGGAAAATTACTTGAGATCCTATGTGGGTGATAGACATAAGGAGTGGTCTAAGTGGATACCACTGGTTGAGTGGTGCTATAACTCAAGCCAACATGCTTCAAGTAAAGTCACGCCCTTTCAGGCACTATATGGGTACCCTCCTCCGAAACTAACCAATTATACAATAGGCACAACAAGATTAGAGGAGGTAGAGCTTACCTTATGGGAAAGAGACAAACTTTGGGCCCTGTTGAAGCACAACTTGGCTAGATCACAAAAACTGATGAAAATATATGTTGATAAGAATAGAAAGGAGCAACAGTTGGAAGTTAGTGAGTGGGTGTACCTTAAACTCCAGCCATACAAACAATCTTCCCTTCGCCACCACCAAAATCTGAAATTGTCCCCTCGATTCTACAATCCCTTCCAAGTGCTTCAAAAAATCGGTGAAGTCAGATACCGTATTCAACTTCCTCCTTCATCTCAACTTCACAACGTGTTCCACATCTCACAATTAAAGAAAAAATTGGGGAATCAAGTCAATATCTTTCCAACCTTTCCACCAACTGATAACAACGGCGTGGTAAAACCAGAACCGGAAGAGATCCTTCAATGCCGATTAAAAAAGGTAAAGAATTTACCTGTGGTGAAACTTTTAGTCCGCTGGACTGGACAGACACACGAGAAGGCTTCATGGGAAACATACACCCAGTTGTGCACCGATTACCCGCACCTTGTGGGCAAGGTGTTTTGATGGGGGGATTGTTATGCGTCGTTATTGCATGGAATAGGTCAGACGAAGGGGAGTGAAAAATGATGTTGGCACTTAGGTTTCAGACAGGGAACAAATCAGTTGAGTAGTATGACTACACAGGCTAGGTTTGAAGTACGGGCCGAGTATTAGTCAAATGGGTTCCAGTTCGTGGGCTTTGAATGGGCCTAGTAGAAGACACGTTAATTTTCCTTCCTTTAATCTGTATTCAGTTAGCCTGAGGGCAATTCAGTCGTTTTTAGGACTGTTCATGCGGGCTGGATTTTATCCCGCCAGACCCGGAATCCTGTAAAACCGAATTCCGGTTCCGGGTTTCGGCCTGGATTAAATCCGGGCCGAAATCCAGATTGCAAAACCCGGACCTATGCGGTCCAGGTACGGATTTAAAATCCGGGTACCAGATTAAAAACCCGGTACCCGGTTTCCATTATACCCCGATTCCCCCCTCCCCCGCGGCTCTCTAAATCTCTTTGCTCTCTCTCTCTCTCTCTCTCGTTCATCTTATTGAAACCCTACCTGCCACCGCTCCAGAATTCATCTTCGCCTTATTCTCTCTCTCTCAACAGGTGTGTAAACATGCCCTTCTCTCTCTCTCTCTCTCTCTCTCTCTCTCTCTCTCTCGTTCATCTTAGATTCTGAAAACCCTAGTCGAAACTGTCGTCCCTCTCCATCTTCTCGTTCTCTTCCTCCTCCCTCTCTCCATCTTCTACTTCTAGTACTCTTGCTTCCCTCTTTCGGGCTCCCTTCTTCTATGCGAGCGAGATCTAATGTCATGTCTGGGTATGTTTTCCTTTCTCTATTTTTTTGTTGGTGATTTTGAGTTTTTTTTTTAAGGGAATCTTTGAACGTTTGAGAAGTATTCGGCTGTAATGGGTTTTAAAGTTTGGATTTTAAAGCTTGAGCTTGTCAAGCACGGGTCTTTAGCCTTGGATTTTTGGAGTTATAACGCAAATCTTACTAGCATTGTTTCTCATTACATTTGTTATGTTTCTTTTGTGGGGTTTCTCAAAAAATGTACTCATACTTACTTTTTCGATTTTTGATGAAGCTTGCGAGAGTTATGGGACTACATGGATTTGTTTGTTTTTGTTGTGGTTCTGAAATCTTATCACAAACTGAGTTGGTGTCTTCTAACCGACACTCCAATAGGTGAAATGAAGATCTGTTGTCGATTAATTAGTTATTTCCTCTCCCTTTACGATTTATTTCAGTATGCTGATATAAATGTGAGAAAAAATTGTGACACGGGTTGACTGTGTATGCAGAGCTTGTGAAGAATTTAGTTTTATGCCTCCCGAGCAAACTTATAACACTTGAGCATGGACCTTTATTAGAATGAGCAATGGGAAACATTTTAGTTTGTGTGTTTTTCTTTGAAGTAGGAGAAATGGAATTACTTCCCCATGGTCCAAATGCCCTCCAAATAATTATATGCCATTTTACAATTTGGTTGATTATATACATATAATCCATGTCTAATTTTCTTTGCAGAATGGAGAGTAAGATTTTTTTTTTAAATGCAATTTTCCTCATGCAAACCTTAGATGAATTCTCTTTGTGTAGGAATGCAAAAAGTAATTCATTTCTCTGAAGGAGTCACTAAGACGCCTTTCAAGCATAACATGGATGGCAGAGGAATTGCATAGAGTAATCAAATTATTACCAACCGAACAAATCAGTAAGTACTCATCAATTGGCAGAATTAATCCAAGCTTTTATGTAGGCCCTCTTTTTTATGTACCTTCCACTTCTTCTTCTTCTTCTTGTTCTAACTCAGAAGCAACCTAGCAATCAGTAAATTATTTCAAAATCAATAATATGTTCTAGATATTTGGATTTAGAAAGAAAAAGAGACAGAAGAAGCAGAATTTGAGCTGACAATTGATAGGGTTAAATGTTTTTGTTTTTAAAAGCAATATATATCATGCCCTTACCTCATGAATTATACTGGGAAAAAGATATCATCAAGTAGATGCAAGTATGCAACTAAGAACACATCCTTTATTAGCTCACTCAACATGATGCCACTATTATGTCCAGTTTATGTTTGCCATTTTGAGCAATTAGCATGAAATATGCCCTAAAGTTAGTTGTCAATCATAAGCTATATAATATTGACCCTCAATAATGGGTGTTGATTCACTGTGTTCCCAAAATCATCACAATTCAATTCAATTCAATGTTGACTTTATATGATAATATTTTTAAATTAAGATTCGATTAGTGTTGATCTACAAAATACCCGAAAGGATCTTAACTTGCTAGGTGATTTTATAAAGTTTTACTGTTGCTTTCATTCTTCTTGGGAAATGACTAAAATCATTTCAAGGAAAACATACCAGCTTATTTCTACATTGTTACATATCTCAAGACTGCTGCTAGGTTTAGAACACCTTATATCCTGCTACACTTTCTTATGAATCATTCTTTTGATAGTCTAATAATTTGATGACTGGCCAGTTTTTAACTTTTCTAGTTGATCCATAAGTTTCTGATTTAAGCCATCAACTACGTTCTGCAGCTGCAATATAAGTTTGATGTATTTCTGAACCAGTAGCTGAGCTTCTGAAGACTATATTGATATCTTTGACAATGTAAAAAGATGGCTGAGGGTGGCCTGGAAGGCGAAACAGATATAAATGAGACCACTACTTCAACAGGCAAGGCAGTAGCAGAGAAAAATCTGGGCATCAATGGTGGCCAACAAGATTCTCCAAATAACATAAAAGATGAGGGAACCAAGACAGTTCCATTTCTCAAGCTTTTCTCATTTGCAGATTCCACTGATACTACATTGATGATTGTTGGCACAATTGGATCCATCGCAAGTGGGTTAGGCATGCCCCATTATGACAATACTGTTTGGGCAAATAATCAATAGTTTTGGCAATAACCAAAGTAACACCAAAGAAATCGTCTATATTGTTTCCAAGGTAAAAACAATGCATGAGCTTATAAAATAAAGGAAGTGTCCTCCAGTAGTACTCCACTCATGTATTCTTAGTCCAATACCCGAGACTGAGTTCAATTGTGAAGGTTGCAATAATTTCTCACGTTTTGTATCTTTTTTAATCCAAACTTATGTAGTTTAAAAATAAAAAAAATAAAAAAAAAGAAGAAGAAAAAAACCGGGTTCCGGACCGGGTCTCACCCGGCTTAATCCGGCCCAAGTTTGAAACCCGGGTTCCGGTCCAGATATAACCGGGTTGGAATCCGTTTGCCCAACCCTAGTCGTTTTATATTTCTAATATATCTAGAGCAATAATTGATCGAGGAATCATCCAAACTTCAGAACTTTTTTGTTAATTCTATTTTTCATCTATGAGGAGCTCCCTTCACAGAAAACTTATCAGTTTCTATGAAATTTCCCATAAATATTTCACTACAGTTGTTCTATTTTCTCTATTCTACAGTTTTGAACTATTGCAGTGAGCCAGAGATGGCGATCAAGCATCTTCTAGCCCTATCTCGCCGCTCCCACAGGGCGGCCACGTCCGCCTTCGCCAACACCGTCCGATCGGCTTCGACGTCTCCGGCTATTGCCACGCCATCAGCCCCACCCCCCTCCCCTCCTCTACCAAGCGCCATGGTCTACGACCGTCTCGCGGAAGCTGTTAAATTGAAGATCAAGGAGCTCGAGAATCCCGACCCACGCTTCCTCAAGTACGGGTCGCCCCACCCGGTCGTTGCCGACCACACTCGGATCCTCTCCGCCCCGGAGACCCGCGTCACCACCCTCCCCAACGGCCTCCGTGTCGCCACTGAGTCCAACCTCGCAGCCCGCACCGCCACCGTCGGGATCTGGATCGACGCCGGGTCGAGGTTCGAGACCGACGAGACCAACGGTACCGCACATTTCTTGGAGCACATGATATTCAAGGGCACGGAGAAGAGGACGGCCAGGGCATTGGAGGAGGAGATCGAGAACATGGGGGGACATCTTAACGCGTACACGTCGAGGGAGCAGACCACCTACTACGCCAGGGTCATGGAGAAGGACGTGCCCAGGGCGCTCGACATCCTGGCCGATATATTGCAGAACTCCAAGTTCGACGAGAACCGCATTAGCCGCGAGCGCGACGTGATTCTCCGGGAAATGGAGGAGGTAGGTTAGGGATTTGATTGGGTTCAATGGATGCATTTATTGGTCTTTGTTTATTAGTTTGACTGTTTGTGGGTGAGAGTAATTCAAATTCTGAAGCCTTTTTTTTTTTTCTTTGGCTCCTGAAATTTGAAGCTTTTTAATTGGTGAGTGGTTGTTACTAAGTTCGGCGAGTGCGGTTTCGTTTCTTTGATAGGTGTTTTATTGTTAATATTACAGGGTCAAACTCTCTTCTTCTTCTTCTTCCTTTTTTCTTTTCTTTTTTTTTTCCTTTTTTGTGATTGTTGCGTTAGAGGTTAAGATTTTCAGCTAATGGCTTGGTTTCGAATCCCGATCCAAGTTTTGCATTTGGGCACTAATACGAATTTATTATAGGTCACGCGTCATGATGGAATTGTTAACCACGAATTTATGCATTGGTAATTACGTGCATTGCACATGATAAATTGTTTGGTTAAGAATAACTGTTAGTGAGTTTTTAAATTGGAAGCGTTAGTTGTTTTTTTAAAAAAATGAGTATTTTACCACAGAATTTGTAGGTTAAGGCTGGTTTTTTTTTTCTTTTATATATCTTCTTTAATGGTTATCATTCCCTTGCCTATCAAGTTCAAATTGGTTGATGTTAGTTTTTCAACGGCATAATGTGATTCACGTACTGAATAATGGGGGAAGAAGATTGCAATTTTATTTCCCACATGTCCCTTATGTTTCTCGTTTCCACTTCTTTCTCCCTTCCTTCAAATGCGTGCTTCATACTAGTCTACTATGTTGGATCTTAAAACTCATGACTACTTTGTTCCTTTTTTTCCTAGTATTAGCAAATCCCCATCAATATTTATGCTAAGTTTAGTTTGAGGATCTTCTTTTTTGCGTTTAGAGCCGTCTTTGAGCTAAATGCCTTGGACATAGGCTTTATAGGAAACAATGACATAACTTTCTTAGTACGATAAGAGAGATAAGTGACAAAAATTCGTTGGTGATCATTTACTGCCCTGCCTTGCCCTTACACAAGTGGATGCTGAATATAAATGTACACTCAACGTTATACAAGCATGGAATTTTGAGATACAATTTACACTTTATCGTGTTGCCCTTCTCTTCTCGTGTAACTCAATGGAAAATTCAAATCACATAGCCTATGCTCCAAAAGAATTAGTCAATGATACAATTAGAACTTCATCGAAACATTATAAAGAGCAAAAACTTATCATTCACAAGTAATGTGGGATCCCATACACTACCTACCCTTATCTTTATCATATGGGGTATCACAATCTCCCCCTTTAAATTCCTGACATCTTCATCGGGCCAGTCCATCGTAGGTGGTGCGGCTCGAGTCCCATATTTTTAGTTGGGATAGGTTTTGATACCACTTATAACGCCCCCAAGCCACATGACCTATACTCTAAAAGGACTGATCTATGATATAATTGGAGTCCCTTTAGAACATGCTAAAGAGCAAGAACTTTTCCTTCTCAAACAATGTGGGATCTCATACACCACCTACACTTATCCTTATTCTTATCGTATGGGGTATCACATCTCGATTACTTTTATGAAGTGTGAAGTGTCTCTTCTATGCTAAATCAGTAGCATGTGTGATAAATGAGAAATACTATTAATGCCCTTTCCCTAAGTCAATAATCTTTTTTTTTTTAACTATAAGTAAGAGATAAATATTATTGATATGAATGAGATAGGTGTTAGCCATATACACCGGAAGTATACAGAAAAACACTTAAATACATTCTAACTACGATGAATTAAAGACAAAAAATCATGAACGTTGTCCCATTTAGTACAATAGTGGAAAACCAAAGTGTGGAGAAAAAAATTCTTCAGTTCCTCCCTTGTATGTTCCTTATCATCTAAACAACGCGCATTCCTTTCTAACCAAATACACCACATGATACATAACAGAATCATCTTCCACACCGCAGCCACTTGAAGACGACCTTGTAGCTTCCTCCAATAACCCAACAAATCCACCACCCTCGAGGGCATCACCCAAGGAACATCCACCCTTTGAAAGATCTCATCCCACAACCCCCTTACACCAATATACCACAACACAACCCCTCTTCCTCAAATTATCCATAGTCAAGATCTTCCCAAAAGCAGCATTCCATACAAAAAAAGCAACTTTAGAGGGCACCCGGGACCTCCATATATTTTTCCAAGGGAACGGAGCATGATCTTGTGTTATCAAGATTTTGTAATACGCCTTAACCGTGCATTTCTTATTATTAGACCTCCACTTCAATCTATCCCTATGTGTCGTAGGCAACCCCCTAGAGTATAGTAAGCTGAAAAACTCTGATACAATGGCTAGTTCCCAATCATGAAAATTCCTATTAAAAAGAATATTCCACTGGTGGGAGCCATTCAAAAAGAGTCGCATATCCACCACAGAAGCCTCTCTATTCAAAGCAATACTATAAAGAGCCGGAAACACCCTTTTCAATGCATGATCTCCACACCACACATCCCGCCAAAAACTGATACGATTTCCCTCACCTGCTACAAAACAAATATGTTTTTCAAAGCATGGCCACCCCCTCCTTATAAACTTCCATAAACCCACGCCATACCCCCCTCTCACTTCATTAGAGCACCACCCACCCCAAGCTCTCCCATGTCTAACATTGATGATTGCTTTCCACAAAGATCCCCCCTCCGAATGATATCTCCACAACCATTTCCCCAATAATGCTTTATTAAAAGTTCTCAAGTCACACACTCCCAACCCCCCATATACAACAGGATTACATACTGTCTTCCACTTAACCAGATGAAATTTCTTTTCCTCTCCCATACCCCCCCCCCAAAATAAGAACGCCCTAAATATTTTCTCGATCCAGGGATAAATAATATGTAGGAAGATTAGTAAGGGTGCCCTTAATAAGGGTGAGACGCTCCCATTTCGATAAATACATCCATTTCCAACCACCCAACATTTTCTCTAACACAAACTGTTTCTTGTATTATTCAACTGATGTGGAAGTACTAGTGTTTGATTTGTCTTTGGTGGAGATGTTTACCCTCATTTATTGCTTACAATGTTTTGTTAAGGTTATAGCAAACTTGCTTATAGGTTTTGCTATCTTGCTTTGTGTGTTTTAAGTTTTTATCTCATATCCATGCTGTAGGTTGAGGGGCAAACTGAGGAAGTCATTTTTGACCATTTGCATGCAACGGCCTTTCAGTACACTCCTTTGGGTCGAACTATTCTTGGACCTGCTCAGAATATTAGGACAATTACAAAAGATCATCTTCAGAACTATATACAAACGCACTACACGGCACCCAGAATGGTAGGAAAAAATAACAAGTTTCTTAATTTTTTGTTCATGTATAGTGGATAAGAGGAATTGGTGAATATGTCATATTGTGTTTAGTTTTATTGCATTTTACATCAATATGCAAGACTTGCTTTGGGAAGGGATTGTCATGGAGGTCTTTTGGGACCTATATCTCAGGTCGTTGCTGCTTCTGGAGCTGTGAAGCACGAGGACATTCTTGAGCAAGTAAAAAAATTGTTCACAAAGTTGTCGTCAGACCCAACCACAGCTACTCAGTTAGTTGCAAAGGAGCCAGCAGCTTTTACCGGTTCCGAGGTGGGGAGATATATTGATTACTTTATAATATCTTTTATGGCTGTGTATGATAGAATAAATTTTGTTGACGTTGTAAAATCCAGGTTAGAATAATTGATGATGATGTCCCCGTGGCACAATTTGCGGTTGCTTTTAATGGAGCATCTTGGACAGATCCAGATTCTGTTGCCCTGATGGTAATGCAGGCTATGCTGGGTTCATGGAATAAAAGTGCTAGTGGTGGAAAGCACATGGGGTGAGTTATTTTCAAAACTAATTACCTTTGTGGCATATCGGGTTTTGTTCTTCAGTAAGGCATTTTTTCTTTTAGGCGCATCCATTGATAAAATGAAAATCTGTATACAGTTCTGACTTGGCACAGAGGATTGCCATAAATGAAATTGCAGAAAGCATGATGTCTTTTAACACCAACTATAAAGACACTGGGCTATTTGGTGTTTATGCTGTTACTAAGGTGAGGTCCCTAAACATTGTTGAAACCATCAAACATTTCTGTCATTTACAGAATAAAATGTGGTTACCTTTTTTTTTTAATGAAAAACAGACATGGTGCCAATAGGGTTATTGTAACTTCATTTATTTTTGATGAATTTGCTGTCTTGTTATTTCAGCCAGATTGTATAGATGATTTAGCATATGCAATAATGTATGAGACCACCAAGTTGTGTTGTCGAGTTCTGGAAGAAGATGTTATTCGTGCCCGTAATCAGGTACCCACCAATGCTTTCATTTTAAATTGATATCAGATCATGGTTACTTCAGATTTTTTTTTTTTTTTTTTTGGTCTAAACCAGGCCAAGCTCTAAGAATGAGCTTAGTACCGTAACTAATAATCTTAGCTGGACTTTTTTTATCAGATACATAGCTACTTTTGAAATCAAATTGTTCTTGTGAATGTGAAAAGCCTTTTCATAGTGCATTTATTTGTTTCTTGTTTGTTTTGGTCAAATTAAACATTGGTTGAAAGAAGCTTCAATTCCTTGAGGATGACAATGAGATGGGGTACGATACTGATATTTTGAAATAGTATTATTTTTTCGATATGGCAGTTGACAAATTTTCTATTGTTCTTTGTCCAAGATTATGCCACAAACAATCTCATCTACATGATTTTGTGGAATTTGGTAAAATCATTCCTGTAGTTATTGTTGCTTACTGGTGTCTTTGATTGCAGTTGAAATCTTCTCTGCTGCTTCACATAGATGGAACAAGTTCTGTAGCTGAAGATATTGGGCGCCAGGTGCAACTTCTCTCCTTATTGAAACGATAAGAGAGAAGAAATGATTCATTTAGGTTACTGTTGTATATCCTTTTTAATCTATTGTATATGAGGTGGTATTAAAAAACTGCAAACAGAGAAAGAAATATTTCTTGCCGTCACTACTGTCGAGCTGGATTGAACCAATATCGTTTGACCAGCTGATTAACTTCAGCTGGTCACTCTTATCTCTTCAATGTGTGCTTCCTTAGTTCAACGTGCGTATTATTTCTTACTTTGTGTATATCTTGTCAAACCCTGGTTTGACAGATGAGATCTCTCTATGATTTAATGGCTACTAGGATGATAGTTTGGAAGGGTGTTATGTATGTGCATGGCAAAAAAGAGAAGGTGATCAACATGTGGTTTCTATATGTTTCAGATTAGAAGTAACCACTGTAGATCTCAAATTTGATTAGGAAATCTGTTCTGCTACAATTCGCAATTCCTAATTTTGCTTTCTGTGGTATTCTTGTGCATGTAGCTACTTACATATGGCCGAAGAATCCCATCTGCCGAGTTATTTACCAGAATTGATGCTGTTGATGCAAGCACAGTCAAACGCGTTGCAAACCGATTTATTTGGGACCAGGTAAGTACTATTAGGTACCTAAGTTACTGGATCTAGAAAATGAAGTAAAACTTCATGTGAGATTTTTCACCAGTTTGTTGATCAAAATGTGATGGACTTGTCTTCATCCGGTGCTTGGTTTTGCAGGATATTGCAATTGCCGCGATGGGGCCCATCCAGGGTTTACCTGACTACAACTGGTTCAGACGCAGGACCTACTGGAACCGCTACTAGTTCGCATATGACTTACTCCTTTTTGTTGATTCTTACCTTTTGTTAGGTGTTCTGGTCTCAGATGATTTCTTGCATTTTACACAACCAATGCGCCTGGCCTGAGAGATGTCGGGGCCTGGCATCTTAATCTATATGTTTTAGGTCTTGTTTTTGTTTTCGTAACATTCATATGTAGAAATAAGCATGCTGCCATCATAGTTGTGATTGTGAAATTTTCCGTCTTCTCTCCCATCCTGCCATTATTCCTCATTGTTGGAACCTATCACAGTAACGTGGTCTTCTGATAGGTTCCACATTAGCTTGGCCAAATGGGATGTTTGGTCAAATTTTACATAATTTGGCTCAAAAACCCTTCACATTGGATTGGCCAAATCTAAAATAATTTAGATTTTTGCCACAGTGGTTGGCTAAAGATGGAAGACCACTATTCATTCATCAAACATTAAAATATTAATTTCTCATTCCAAACAAATAAATTAAATTAATTAGAATATAATTAACATTTAATATTTAGAATATAATTATATTATTAACATTTAACAATACTTTTATTATTATTAATTTAATTAGAATATAATTACCATTAACATTTAATAATACTTTTTTGTAATATCAATTTAATATAATATAATTATTATTAACATTTAATAATACTTTTTTAAATATTAATTAATATAATATAATTACTATTAACATTGAATAATACTTTTTTAATATTAATTTAATTAGAATATAATTACTATTAACATTTAATAATACTTTTTTTAATATAATTATTATTAACATTGAATAATACTTTTTCCAATATTAATTTAATTAGAATATAATTATTATTAACATTTAATTGGTAGAATTACAAAATGTGATAAAATAAATTAAATAAAAAAATTATTAATTGAATAATATTTTATTATTATATAAAGAATGAATGGCTAATCCAATGTGGAGATTAAATTTAAATGGAATAGGCAAATGCAAATAAGTGTTGATATTGGCCAAATTTGAAGATGAATTTGGCCAAATCAATGCCAATGCTCTGAGTTCATGCACGTTTTGTTCTAAAGGATTTACCTTTAGGTCGACTCTGTTCTGTACATGGGGTGCTTGGTCCGATAATAAATTCAAGGATGTTATGGACATCTTCCAAGGTCAACGTACGTATTTCTGTAACACATTACAATTTCCGGACATTGAAATCTTGTTATTTTATTTCTCGAATAATGAGACGACTTGAAAACCAACACTAGTTCAACCGTGTTTGTTTTATTGACAATAGATGTAATCCTCAAGTTATATGAATGAAGGTTTTCCTTTCAAAAAAAAAAAAGAGATGCTTCTCAAGTGCTTCGAGTCGCAAAAAAAAAAAAAAAATCAGTTCACAGCGAAATTGCTTGGAAATTTGACAATTCATATGGGTCTTTGAGTTTTTTTCAGCGAACACTTGCTTTTTTCCTTTCTTTATTTTTTCCTAAATAAAAAATGGAATGGAATTAAGGTACTTCTGGTCCATTAGAGGTGTCTTCTTCCATTCAAACAGCTCAATCATCAACAACTGTTTCGTGTATATCTGGTTGATGATGAATAGAGCAGCACCTCAAAAAAGAAAAGAAAAAAGCAGCCCCCATTTTCCGGTTGACGAGGGTGAGTGCACGCCTTACGTCTCTTTCAATACTTCTGATCTATATGTTCGGGTCAAGGCTTTGGAAATGAGGAATTTCATTGCTGTTTCTAATATTGTTAGGAGGTCTCCGAATAGATCTTATAAAATAAAGTTTATAAGCTAAGGTTACTCAACGGGATACGTTATATCTAGTTTATCATAAAAGAAAAATTTATAATATCTTATGTGGAGCTTTAAGTTGTAAATTCTTTTTATAAGATATCTTAATAGATCAAGCATTTTTATGTTTCACACACAATGACACCTCAATATCTAAATTTCATGTTTTGGATTGAATCATCCAAGCCTTATCGGAAACTGTGTCTGAAGTGATCTATTCAACCAATTCAAAGATTTTAAAAAGGAAGAAAGAATGAAGAAATCTTCAAAAATGATAAAATAGAAACAAAGTTTAGTCAATCATTTCTGCAGATTCAGAACTGGACTTTCCTAGCAGTTAACTCAGCCAAGAAACACACGTCAATCCCAATCCATTGCCTACTATTTATAAGACCCAATACCATAACCTAAAGGCATTCAGAAATTCCCTCCATCATCTATCCACAGTATCTATAATTTCTTGCACCAATGTATCCCAATAAAGCCGAAGCTCCCTATGCCAAATCAACTCCACCACCTCCAACTTCAGCCCCTCCATTTGCAAAGCCTCATGAGGGACAATGGTCTTCCGGACTTTGTGATTGTTTTGAGGATCCATCCAACTGTAATTGCTGCCATGGATACATTTCTTTTAACCCTTACAATCTTCCTCTCAAAATCGTCCCCCCTTCTTGGTGTCTTAACTCTTGTCCACTTTTGTAGGTCTCATAACATTTTGCTGTCCATGTATCACCGTTGGCCGGATTGTGGAAATTGTTGATAGGGGGACCACATGTAAGCAAAATACTTAAAGCTATTTTCAGTATAAACTAATATCGCTTTTGTTTTATAACACTCAGTTAATGAGGAACATGTGGGTTCGGGTCCAACTTATTAGACTCGTGACGGAGTTTTTGTGACGGAGTGTTTGTTAGGATCCCCCACACATAACAAAAGTAGTTACTTAATACGAATTAATGATGTTAATTTGTTGAATGGGCAGCATGTCTGATTGGTGGCCTCATCTCCTATGCCATGGGCTCTGTTGGCTGCGGATGGCTGTACGCTTGTACATACAGGTCCAAACTCCGAGGCCTCTTCTCACTGCCAGAGGCTCCCTGTGCAGATTGGTTGGTTCATTGCTGCTGCTGTGCTTGCTCTCTTTGTCAAGAGTATAGAGAACTCCAGTATCGTGGGGTTGATCCCTCCATTGGTAAGCTCTATTCCCTTTTAACACATGCATGCATTTTCTGTCTCGGCTCCTAGAGGTCTTGATATCTCCAACGTGCAGGGCAAGAGAACTTCTAATTGGAAGTTGGTGTAAAAGACACTCTATATATAGTTAACATGATAAGATCTGATTTGCGAAAGAAGTTTAAAATTAAGTTCTCTTGCAAATCAAATCTTATCCTATCAAATTATCAATAGTGTGGAGGTCATGTCTTCAACGCTGGCTTACGAATATAATTTTTTATATGGCAATATTCTCAGGTTATATTTTGATAAAACAATTTATCAATGGTTCCTATAGAAACCTTACAACAGATTTAATCACATAATCAATATTAAAAAAAAAACTTGATAACATCTATTTCCTAAACCACCACCACTCCAAGAACAAAGACCGAAAAGTAAAGAAATGAATCTCATCTAAAATCCTGACTGAAAAAAATAAAAGAGACTCGATCTGTTGGAGGTTTCATGATGATGAGTCCCTTTGTGTGTGCAATGGATTTATATTTCCATCGATAAAAATAACATGATTCGTATTAGATATCCAAACATGTAGATTGGAAGTTTAAGATTAGTGATGAATGATGCATTTTGGTGCTTATTTGTCGTTATCTTTTGCGTGAAGGTTGGCAAGCCAATGTAGAGAAGTGGAACCGGGAAGGACTCACGCCTCCTATAGCACCTGGCATGGCTCGTTGATGCAAAAATTGTATTTTTGCCATAAACAAGATTTGATTATTGTATATTTATTTCTTTAAGACATTGTCATTTTGTATTATATGCAACGTGAGTGTGTAACTCTCTGTTGTCTTGTGCATGCATTTGAGTCCATTTCTGCTGTTTGGCTTCTGTAATTCTGGATGTTCATTGTATTTTTCAATCATTTCTTCCACCCTTTACATAATCTTTAATTGCATGATTTAAAACCTATGGCTCTCTTTTTAGTGTCTACAAAAGTGCATGTGCAGCAATTGGAGTATATAATCTTGACAAAATGATAGCAGCAGGAACATCCTGGATTGGAGCAATGTGGTGGGATTCAGATTGAGGGTCATGTTTCTTTTATTTGCTTGATTATTTTGGTCAACATGGTAGTTTTGACAAGCCAACTCTTGGCACGGGTCTGACCTTTCATTTGTCAAGCTCTCTGTTGATGCTCTTAATTCAGTCAACATGTTCCATAATTTGGAAAACACAAGTATTGAGAGAGAGATTTGATCTTTCAATTTACAAGTTATCTTCTCCGGTGGTGTATCAGCACCTTGATACTCTAATATGGCGTCTATTACCTACCATTTTAGCACAAATGATCCAAAGTCATGAATTGAAGGCTATAATTTTTGATATCTCGTGCAGTTATGACCACGTTCATTTGATTGCTTGTCATTATGTTAAAGAAAAGGGATGTTTAAAGTCATTCTCATCCATTTGGTTTGCAAGGACTTTGGCTTAAAGTATATCCTAATGACCAATTTCAGGTAAGTACATGAACTAAAGAACAAACATAGACATATTATTCACAATTGAATTCTTTTGGAAGCATTTAACCAATCCAACGTCTCTGCACCGGTTAAATTGACCTCAAAGAAAGTACTCTTTCCCTGCTATCACTCTATACAATAATCCCAAACGAGTTCCCTAAGAAACCCAATTCACCATTTCCTACCGCAAAACAAAACAAGTCTCTTCCGGTTAGAGCTCTTTCATAGACTCTGATTACAGTCTCCAATTCAATATGGACATGAAGGCAGATCACTATCTGGAACTCGAAGGTGGCGACCATGACCAGAATGATGTTCTCTACGCAGAAATTAGGAAGCAAATTCTGCTTTTGACAGCAGATGAGGATGAAGATCTCCACAAAGCCAAACGGCAAAACTCTTCCTCCATTGTTGCCAAAAGAAGCTCAAACAGATTAACAGCTTGTACTTACCCGGCTATATTACAACCTGGAAGCTATTTCAATTGGTGGGAAAATGAGAGTACTAATTCAGTACCTGCATGGCTTCTGAACTTGTGGAAAAATGCCAATGGAACTGGGGTGTTTATCCCTCAGGCGGCCAAAACTGGAAGATATTACAAGCCAGGTATGTGCTTAATTTCCTTCGTTGGATGACTAGAAAAGTACTTATGTCCCCAGTTCCTGGGACTGATATATCTGTGATCAATTGTTACAGGGCGGATGAATAGCAGAACATACAAGCAAGTGGAAAACAAGCTCTGATGAACATAAAATACATCTTCATGAGTCAAAGAACCCAGAATCTACCTCATCAATAAACTTTAAGATTTCAACATGATAGGAAGAAACGAACACAAATAGATAGGATCTAAAGCATTCAGTTTTAGTGGTGGTTGTACAGAAAGACAGAAACAAAATCGACTGCTGCAAGAGTCAAGAACAAAAAGCATATCTTGTAGTAGCATATAATAAGGAACTTGCAATTGAAAGTTCTGTAGTGATGCCAATGGAAGTTAAAGGACTGACCCAAAAAAAAACCTACTCTGGCAACATGTCAATGAAATGGAATGGTTTGTACATTGCTGCATCCAATCTAAAGCAGATCTCTCAGATGGAAGCAAAATACAGTTCTTAAGCATGCATTATGCAGAAGTACAGGATCTGCAACATACTTGCAGTAATGGCACCATACTTGAGTCTTCGGAGTGTACGAATTATGTAACTGTAGATTCAAAAGAAGCATCAACAATCACTGTATAATAAGAGCACTATTGCATTATAATTAGGTGGTAATTAGAAGCATCTATCCATGCCTAACGACTAAAAGGCAAATTCTTAATCACAAAATTTAAGAGACCTTTCTGTAGTTATTAAATGTCGATATTGCATTTTCAAATGGAGTGTACAGAATTTTCACATCCTAAGACTGTATAGCTTGCGCATGTTATCAAGACTCTCGTTATCATCGATTAGATGAAAAAAATGAATCTCAAATATATCTTAATTTAAAAAAATATATATATGCGAGATTTAAATATTTTAAAACTAGAAATATTATATTTTTAATTGTAACGTGATATTATATATTGATTATTTATTTATTTATTTGAACAAAATATCCAAATGTTACATTTCAAAATTGTAGGTACGAAAGTGTACCAAAATCCCGGAACCAAACAAATCGGGCGATAAGAATTTAGAACTGTACACTAAACTTAACTGCAAGCCGTTCGATTTGCTTACCCAGGTTTGTGGACCCGCCCTAGTCGTCCACGTCAAATATGCACACATGGAGGGAAATGGGAAAGCCTCTCTCTTCTCTTTCACTGGAGACAGCTTCTTTGTGTCGTGTCTTCGGTAGAGAAACCCAACGACATTGTTGAGCTGTGGTTAGTTAAAATGGGGCGATGTTGATGGCCGCCTCGTAAATATCGAACACCTCTTAAGTCTCCCCCACATTTTCTTTTTCTCTTTCTCGGATCTCTCAGATAGTCTCTTCGATCTCATCGCCCACCTTTCCCTTACAAAATCCCTTCCTTTTTTTCGTTCCGTTTTCACCGCTTTTTTCATTTTCCATCTTGAGTAGAGAGAGCTACGAAAGAAGAAACCATTGAAATCACTTTCCACATATATCTTAATTTCTTGTTTTCTAATTTCCTCTCTCTCATCATGGCGTCGTTAACGGTGCCCTGCCCTAAAACCTTCTCCCTTCCCCGTCTCGGATCCACGAATAAAAGCCACCACAAGCTGCTCTTCTTTCGTCGCGTGTCCAGTCCCCCGCCGTCTGTCTTACTCGGATCTTCGCTAGTATGTTCATTCTCCCGGACTTTAATCTTTGGCATTTTCATTGATTCGCACTATTTTTTGGTGTTCAAGTTCTACTCGTGGAAATTATTTATTTGTTTTTACTGTGTGCTTTTTCTTTTGTTCTTAATTTATATCAACTCTTGTCCATATTTAATATTGTGCTGTTGAATTATTTATATTATACATTTTTCCCTTCCGATACGTAATTTATATAAACTATTGTCCATATATGTGTCAACGATTTTAATTTTATGGAAAAAAATGAATATAAGAAGCCTTTTACTTCGTAGAAACATGTAGTCATTCGATAATTCTTTCCAGATTTTCCTAGTAGTATGTACGCGTAGTATGAACAGCGTTCTTTATGTGTCGTCAGCATTACTGGTAAAAAATTTTAGTGGTTCACCTTGACGTGTGAGGAGGGAGTATTTACCCAAGTGAATGATATATGTATCTATCATAGTTTAAGACTGCAGATTAAATGTAGTTTGCGTTTCATACATCAGCATAGTTTCGATCAGATAGAGAGAGATCCTTTGCGGTCATGCCATCGTGTCTAATGAAGGCAAGAGCAAAATTACAGAAGAATTGGCTGCCCGGCTTATGAATTTTGAAATTTTCAGTTGTCTGCGATCTACCTGTCGATTTTTGGTTTTCTGGTTAATTAAAGAAAATTGAAATCTGGTTTTCTGTGAGGTTTCGACTAATGCAAATGCACGCTGTATGAAAGATTTAATAATGTGTAGTTCATGTATGATACTTTTTTTGGCTGCAAACTCTTTATTATTTAGAGGTATAATTGTCTTGCAGAGCAATAACTCGAAGCAATACTGGGACTGGAAGGTGTATGCAAAGCTTAATGAGGTAAGATTGTACTCAATAAGCAAAAAGTTCCTTATTTGCATAAGATATTCATTATGAGCACCTACTAAGGCTACTTGAATTCTAGGTTACGGCTGAGAAATCTTCAAATTCTGTACCTGTACTTCCAACAATATCTGGAGTTGCATCACCGGAAGGGAAAGATGAGTCAGCACATCTTGATCAAGATACTGTTCAAGATGAATCGTCAATCTCAGCATTCATGTCTCAAGTATCAGATCTTATCAAGTAAGTCAAAGTGGGTTTGGCGCACACACATTCTTGCAAGTATTCTTCACAATAATGTCAGTAAATGTATATTAAACACGTCATTCTTGTTGAAGTTTGTATCATTTTCATTAACAGGCTTGTTGATTCAAGAGATATTGCTGAACTGCGGCTGAAGCAGTCAGACTGTGAGATCTTAATAAGAAAAAAGGAAGCTTTACAGCCAATAGCACCAGCTAGTCTGCCACCACCTCTACCCTATGCAATGCTTCCGTCTCCTCCACCAGCAACGTCAGTTGCTCCTGCTTCAGCACCAGCACCTGCCTTACCTGCTCCTGCAAAGGCAAACACTTCGTCTCATCCACCACTGAAATCCCCCATGGCTGGAACATTCTATCGTTGTCCTGGACCAGGTGAACCACCATTTGTCAAGGTAAGTGGCAGTGTTGGTGACCACTTTGAGGGCTCCCCCCCCAACCCCCCCGGCAAAAAAAAACAAAAAAAAAAGGACATGACAGATGAGAAATCATGTCTTAGCAATTCGAATGTGTATATACTTCATTATAAAAAAAAAAGGGTACATATCACATTATTCACCATATGGGAAAAACAGTAACGGCTCTTATAAATATTTAACCATTTTCAGGTAGGAGATAAAGTCCAAAAAGGTCAGGTTGTCTGCATCATTGAGGCCATGAAACTGATGAACGAAATTGAGGTACCTGTTCCCTACTTGATTGTTCAAACCTAAGAGGGTTGATTCCTAAAAAATCTTCCATTCTTGTCTTGACTAACCCCTCTCCTCTTACTAGCTCATTTCTAGAAGGTTTCTTTGTGTGTTTTTAATAAGAAGATAGCTCCAAATTTATTGATAAACCCTCACTTGTAGCAAAGGAATACCGTGGTTACAAACTCACACCTAGAATATACGAAAAAAATAAAAGCCCAAATCAAAATGTGAAAGCTAGAACAAAATTGGTATAAACTGACTACAGACTGTGCACTCTTAGTAAGACCTGTCATTTACAACATAGCACAGGCAGTCCAGCTCTATCAATTCTAAGGATCATTATAATGTCTCTTGAGCCTGACAAGAACTCTCTTGTATCCCCATTTGCACCCTGTTTTGCCAATAGATCAGCATCTTGATTAACTTTTCCGAAAATGTGTTTAAAAGATAGAAACAAGTCTTTTGCTAGCAATAAAATTCTTTCCCAATCCTCCCTTACAGCCCTGTTAACTGTACTAGAAAGCTGTGAGTCTGTCTCAACCTCTACTCTGTCCAGTTTCAACCTTATGCAAGCTCTGACTCCATCTAACAGAGCTCGGACCTCAGCCATTGTGCTTGTTCCCCATCTATTGTGATACCCCTATAGGATAAAATTAAGGGTAGGTGGTGTATGGGATCCCACATTGCTTGAGATAGAGAAGTTCTTGCTCTTTATAAGGTTCCAATGGAGCTCCAATTGTATCTTGACTAGTCCTGTGTATTGCAGATGACCCATACGCCATTCTTCATTATGGATTGATTAGAGAAACATTTTCTTGAATGAAATTGCTTGAGTAACCTTAATTTTCACCTATGCATTGTTGTGCTGATATAATTGATTATTGGGCCCCTTTTTCCCACTGGGATTTGAGACTATGTTGCATTCCACCTTGAGACCACAGGCTGCTAATCTTCAATTTTTCTCACCAGGCTGATCAATCTGGAACAATAACAGAGATTCTTTTAGAGGATACGAAACCAGTTAGCGTAGACACGGTGATCTCTCTCTCTCTCTCTCTCTCTCTCTCACACACACCCACGCACACACACACGCACATATGTTGTGGTTTATACTTCAATTTATTTATCTGAATTCCCTAAATTATCCTTGCAGCCTCTTTTTGTCATCGTACCGTGAGTTACTTGGTCACGTTCTCCTCCAAACTCCTGGGTGGTAGTCACTCTTTTGGGTTTAATTTTCATTGGATTTTCAGAATTTAGTAATGTTTCTGTTACTCTGTAGTTTCTCATTTAATAAGGTTTGATTAAGGATATTTATTCTCTGTTAACGTTATGATTACTACGTGTCATTTACGGCCATAAAGTTGTAGAATATAAGAGTGACATTGGAACGTAGCTTTTTCCCATTTTATAGACAGCTTTTCATGGTGTGTTGTAAAATCTCGTTATTGTTTTTTTTTTTTCCATGTCTGAGACCTACGCTGACATTCCCATGTTAGGATGGGATCTCGACTTTATATTAGATCGGTGCTGCTTAGTTCTTCCCATTATAAATGACATCAACAGATGAGCACTTTAGTAAGTTCAAATTGCCAAAAGCTTCCTCAATCAATGCATTTGAAAACGTGCTACTGTGCAGCTCATATATTTACCCATGAGCACTATAGTACTAATTTCAACGGGACGTATTCTGTGAAGCATAGATGTGCGTGAAGGCCAATCTGAGATCCATAGGTTGAGAGAAATCGAACTCTACATCAGTGAAACAAATGAGGCGGGTAAAAGGGAGAAAGAAATGCCTCATTTCTACGGCAACAACTGTTGATTCTCCAACCTAAAAAAGAGTCCATTCCACAATCTCTCTCCTTGCATAGTGAGACCCACAGACAACTGTAAAGACAATAGAGATAGTTGGGCAAACAGTTTGACATTGGGGCACATCATATTTAATCGTTTAGTTCGGCCATGCAACTTTCTTAGCACAAAATTAAATATATGGGCCCTCCCAACTCCCGAACTGAATATTTTTCCACTTTATACCTTTCCAATCAAATTAAAATCATATAGAAAATAAGTACAGGTAATGAAGACCAGCTTCCACCAAGTACCATGAATTTTTTGCTTTATTCTTTTTCTCCCATCTGGTGTTTGTGCCCAACAATAATGAAACCTTTTCCACATGCCCAGGGGAAAAGAATAGAATGGATTCATCCTTGGTGCAGCGTAAGATGTGACAAAATGATTTCGTTTCAACGTCGGAAAGCAACCGAAAGTTTCAAATAGAAATCCCTCAAATCCTTATATTAGAATGAGCGAAAAAAAATAACAGTATAGATTCAAGAATGGGGTTACGGATGAATCAATAATATAATATGGAATTCTGTTAACAAAAAACAAAACTAGAGGCGATCTAGTAGGAGAAGGTGAATTTCATTAACAAAAAGAATGCTAAGACTATAATGCCAAACCAATTACAAGATGGAAACAGCCAGAGAAGGCGCTCCCAACTACCCAGTACTATTCCAGGCCCTTGGATGCCCTTTTCTGGCTCTGTTTCCAGATTTCTATTCTTTTCTCTCCTATTCTCTTTCTATTCCTTTCCTACTTAATATACAAGTTAGCCTACCTGTCACATACTTACAACTATCATCGCTGCCTACTTCCCCTGTTGCTGTTACCTTTTCTGCCGCTATTACTTAGCCTGCGAACCCCACCTGTCCAATCATCATCATCATGATCATCTTCATCATCTTCACCTCCCCCCATGTATCCGGATTTCCGTCCTTTTCTAGGGGTGGGCCGCTTCCTCTTGGTATTTGCTGTGTAAAGCGAATAATCAATCACATCTTCCTTCAGAGAACTCTTGAATTCCTGTAAAGAAAGAAATCCAGTAAAAAGCAATATTAAAGAGAAAAATTGCTACGGCTAACTCTCAGCAAGCATGCTCAGTCCAGTGAAAAACACACGCGACAGAGTAATATGGGTTGTCATGATCAAACCATAACCCACACCCTACCTGATATCTTTGTATCAATTCTTGATGAGTGGTAGGCAAACTAGTGCGTATTTCACCAATGGCAAAGGGAATGTTCTGTCTGGAGAGAACCTCACCAGGTTTTGCAGGTTCATTTGGGGAAAAAGCCTGTTTACAAAGTAGAAAATATGCATTAACACTAAGTTCATTAATTATATCCAGATTTACCATGGCGGGAACAAACTTTTCATAGCTTTACCTGGCACCGGGCATCATTCAGGCTATACACAATTTTTAGGTGCCTCTTTACTTTCAAAAGAAGCTGCAACGCAGTAGCTGCCAGACAGTCAGCCTGCATAAGCACCTTAGCATCAACACATATAACCACCCACAAGGACGTACAATCAAGAAAACATGTAAAAACATATAGCTTGCACATATACTGGCACTAACATGAAATTTCTTTATTCCTATAAGGGAAAAACATACCAAAAGATTTTTATGCAAACATTTTTGTGCTTTTCAGAGAATGAACTCTTTCTAGTGCAAAAAAGAAAATGATATAAAGAAGTCTTAAAGCCACCTGAACTTTCCGCAGATCATCTGCAGAAAGAACAATAGAAACATCAGAGCCCATGCTATGTATCTTTGCCTCCAGTGAGATGCTATGGTTTGGGACAGGCTGATCAGTTGTCTCTTGTCGTATACTCTCATTCAAATCTACGGTATGGTTGAAAATAGGCTGAACAGCTGGCTCATGTTGAATTGCCCCATTCAAATCCATTGAAGACACCTCATTGAAGTCAGGCTTAACAGCAGGCTCCTGTTGTCCATTCTCATAAGATATCTTCTCCATATATCTTTGTGACAAATACATACTCAAACCTTTCATATTTGCCTCAAGTGCCCCAGCCCTGACTTGTATTACTCGATTTATAGCATAGATCAGATATAGTGGCTCATCAGGTATTGTGAATGGTAGCAAAGCAAGTATTTCAGCACAGTACCTGTCAAAAGAAACCAGCTTATAATTCCACTCTAAACAATTCAGAAAGCAAAACTCTGGAAATAGCACCAACACTAACATCAGGAAATGGACTACAGAATCATTCCAGCTGGGGTTATCAAACTTCCGCACAATTGAGGACATAAATTTGTTTCTTGAAACTCGGTTTCCACGGATAAGCTTGTATATTCTAGAGACTCCAAGCCTTGCTTGAGCAAATGAGCCACCATCAGGTTTCCCCTTCACATTTCCTGGGACCTTAGATTGGACTTTCTGGTTTACATTTTCATGAATACCACTTATTGATTGTATAAAAATGAATGACTTTTGAAGGCCATCCCCCAAACGGCTTTCAAAAAATGCAGGGTACCTGAAAAGACGCTTCATTTAGCTATATAATAAGCAACGTTGATCGGAAAGAGCACTTCATAAAACATTTAGAGGAGATTACTTCTCATTCATATTCATCAACAAATGATGAGCCAACTTTGAATTGACTTCTTGCGGATCTGTTTCAAGCGCTATAAGGTACGGGACACAAGTAATTGGATGAACAAGACCCTGGCGCAGCACAACTTCAACAATCTATTGTAGCAGCATACAAAGAAAAATGGGAAAAAAATTAGTAAGTTCAATGATGGCAGAACAAACCAGAGAATTATGGCATGAAATTCAACTATTTCATTAAAAAAGAGTGGTTAAAACCAGACCATTTCTTGATACTCCATTAAAATGTGTCAACTCTACATGGAATCATTATCAATTGAAAAAAAACTAGTTTAATTAAATTCCTAAGATGTCCACTCAGCATTAGAGATGGAGCAACCTTTTAATGAGAATTCTTTTTTTTCGCTTCTTGGAAAAAAATCTCTTTTAAAAAAATATACCATGTTTCTACTTTTGAAAATTGCACAGTTATTTTGGGTCATTTCAAAAGGACAATAAGACATAAATAACCAATAAGGATGGAGTAGCACTTTCAAACCCTCCAAGCAAAAATGAGTTTATTTTATTTCTACAAAAGAGTGGTCCCAACAGTCAAAGTACAAAAGTCATTATTCTGAACTGATTGTAAGCTTCTCGAGTAATGCTATATACAATCACTTTTGAGTACTCCTTGTGCACTCCACTGATATGATTGGCTGGATCAATTTATTTTTTTAATACACAACCAATCACATCAATGGAGTGCGTAAAATAGTACACAAAAATGACTGCAAATAGAATTTTTGTTCTCAAAATCAATCATACAGAAAGTAACATACAGAGGCTAGGTTCTCACCTTAAGGGCTGATTGCCGAACCGGTTCATTGAAGTCCAAACATCTACCTAAGATATTATCCCAATACAACTGAACTATACCCCCACATATATTAGTATCTCCTGCACCCGCAGCAACAGGTACACTGTGGCCACCTTCTACAGAATAATGAATTGTATTGTTGCTTGCTTTATCTGTTCCCATTTGACTTTCCGCATCAAGAAGATATTCGTACAAGTTTTGCAACGCTTGCATCTGTTTTACAGAATGATTCAGCAAAATATTGAATGTGGTAGCACGTATTAAAAATTTTCATTATTACCTTAATTCGAACATCACAGCCAGAAGACAAAGTTGCCTCTAGTATTTTCCCAATATCATTTTCCAACATATATTCAGGCCAAGCAATTAAAACAAAGCCTAACGCCTACAACAGTAAAAAAGGCAGCATAAGTTGACTTTAAAAATTAAGCGAACCACTAGAAAAATAAAAAAGGGCTGAAAAGTGTTACCTGCAATGATCTAACCTTCACAATGAAATCCTCCACGCGAAGATATTTTTTGAACAAGCTGAGACTACTGACCACATCAATACTTCTGTTACTGGAGTCACTCAGCAAAGATTTTCCATAGCGTATAAGCAATCCAAGGCAAAAAAGGGACCGCCCCACTTGCTGAAATAAGCAAACAAAAACAGCGATTTATCTAATATCCTAATTCGTTTGTTTCTGTATCAAATATATATGCATGAAAAATAATGCAAAAATAACATATGGAAATCATCTCATGGAAGATTTATTTCCAATCGAAAGAAACAAATACACTATTTTTACAGATGGCAACAAAATGGAAGACATTGAATCTTGGAAAAAAGCTGACAAGAATCATACAAATAGTGAATTTTTTGAACATGGTAACTCCCAAAACAGTTCATCTATATTAATCCATCAGTTTCTATAATCAGGAAATACATATATATTAATGAACCATTCAACAAATATAATACCTCAACCAAAAACTAACCAAAACCTATCACATCACATGTCAACCAATTCATACATGCTGCAGCACATCAGAGTAGATTTTTCAATAAATGAAATTTTACATATATCTAATGTTATATATCACCTTCATATGTAAATATCATTTGAAAATATTTTTTTTTTATAAGTAATAAACTTTATTGAACGAATGCAACTAGGCAAAAGCCTATGTACACAGGAAGTATACAAAAGACACCTAATTACACTGTAGCAAGCTGAAAATAAATCAAAGTCATTAACATTCCCTCCCTTTAGTACAATAGCAGAAAACCATTGAACCAAAGAAAATACAAAAAAGTTCCAGATTTCCCCCACTGTTCTCTCCTTGTTGTTGAAGCATCTCTCATTTCTTTCCATCCAAAGACACCACAGTAAACACAAAGGAATCATCCTCCACATCTTAGCTAGCTGTGAGCTTTGATGGTATCTCTTCCAACATGCTAAAAGATCCACCACGCCCTTGGGCATAGCCCAATTCAACCCAGCCCTACTTATAATGCCATCCCAAAGCTCCCTCGCCACTTCGCAATGGAGAAAAATATGGTCGGTCGTTTCACCATTCTTCTTACATAGGTAGCACCACTCCAACACAATCGTCCCTCTTTTCCTTAAATTTTCAGCTGTCAAAATCTTATCTAAAGCTGCAGTCCATGCGAAAAAAGCAACTTTAGGTGGCACCAGGACTCTCCATATACTCTTCCATTTGAAAATATTTAACATGATTTCCGTGCATACACATTACTGATGCCCTCATCCCAAGCAGAAGGGAGCCACTCTAGGGAACCTTACCGCTCTAGAGGTTATGAAGCAACTAGGGAATCAAAATGTTAAAAAACCTTGTGATTTTCTAGCATCCAACCAGTGATAACTCCTGCAGTGCACCCAACTGATAATGCTATTTTGATCTGTTCTAGAAAACCTAGTAGCTTCAAACTTCATCAAATCCGAATCACTTTAATTCATGCATGCTATTAAACACCCAAACAAACAAAGAAACAGGTAACCAGATTGACAAGAAATTGAAATGGCTACAAACATTAGATGCTAATTCATGATTATAGCCACCGACCTGCTTGTTATCAGCTGGCTGAGTATCCAAACGTTTAAAAAACACCTGAATAAGATACTCAATCACACTAGCAGCTTTTCCTGCGACTTTGCCCAAAGAGCAAAGACACCTGGGATGAGAAAAGTTATTAGCCATAGAAGATATTTCAAGACTGAAGACATTTTCTGCTAAGGAAGAAATGGTATAAACAAGAAGTATAATAATCCCAACTCAAAACAACAAAAATATATGTCAAATTCTTGGGGACTCCCCAAAAATATTTTTAACAACCTCTACAGGGCCAAAACCGCTGCTTAATGTCAAAAATCTGATTTTTTTTAATGGGCAAAAAACCAGAAAAGTTATACAATACATATTACACAGAAAAAGGAATTCCCACTCTAAAATTTAGCTAGAAAAGCTAAAACAATATGAATCAATGGTGTATGGTGCCAAATACACATATAAAGCTTATGATGTATAGTAGAATGATAAGTACAACCATGTCAACACTAAGATTTGTAGCACCAAAGACTCAAACTTGACTTTCTAAGATATTAACAACCCATTTACAGCTTTTTGGGCATTTGGTATTCAATCAAACTAATTGCTTGGCAGCAGAATTGGCCCAAAAAAAATAGGGTCGTGCAGTTTTTCCCACTCTTTTTATAGATAGAACAAAATTTTATCAGTAGTCATTGAAAAAGTAGGCTTAGGCAAGAACACAGGACATATACAATGGAAAACACCAAGTTAGGAGCTGGAAGCAGATACAAGAAAGTCATGAAAATTGAGTCCATTAACATTTCTATGACACAATCACAACTTTTTCACGAATTGGAACCTCATTCAAGTAGGGCCATTTGAACCAACACCATGACCTCGCAAGCCAAAACCGTATATCATAAGATGATGATGATGATAAATGATGAACAAGGAAAACAACAAAAAGATCTGAGAACATGAGGTTACTTGATGCATGCATGGACAACTGTCAAAAAGGAATGCCGAACAATCATGTGCTTCAAGTCCTGCTCGAGTTCTTCAACAACAGTTTGAGGTAATTTTCGGAGCAATGGTAGAACAGAATCAATTATAAAAATTACACTCTCCAGTAACTGAGCAATCATTCGGTTGTCAACCTGAATAGAAGAAAACACGCAAGTTAAAAACAAGTATGCTATCTTCCCAATCTTAACTGTCCATGTCATAAAATGTTTTTCCCATTAAATGAGTTTCTACCGGTCTTAACTACTATTGGATTTGAACTACAGAAAAGAACAAAAAATAAAAATAAAAGGTGAAGTCAAAAAGGTAGATTCTAGATGGTTCCCACAAACTGAAATGTCCAACAGAGGACAAATTCTGACAATCTCATTCTACAGCATAGTTGTTTAAGTCAAAGGAAATGCAAGATAGGCTTCTGTGGTCATTTATTAAATGTTTTTAAGCTAAAACGACTAATTTGATTCATTGTACAGTATCAGCAATGGATATTAAACATGTAGAAACAACATATTGACTATCCACATGGATGTAGCACGTGCACACACAGCTATTGAACTTTGCTCTCTCCTACATGGTACCTTGGAATCATATTGGTAGATCTCAAAACACAACACTAAAGAGCTATCACATAGTTTTGACAAAGCCAAACAAAATAAGTGCGTTACAGCAAAAGAAATGGACTGACCCATGTATATCAATAGGTAATATTGGTAGCCTCACATGGTTGGAATAAACAAATAAAAAAAGGGCATAGAAGCCAGCTCTTGAGGCTAGGCTATCTATACAGCAAGTCTAATGCAGACACGAGAAATGAAATGAAGAAAAGTTTCGTGAACATTTCTGGACAAAAAATATACTAGAATGAACAGAACCCAAATGTTTGCAATAGATAACCTGGGTCTTAAGATATGGCTGTAGGGTAACCACAAACTGAGAAGGATCAGAGGCAGGGGCACAGAGTTTTGGATCCACAACACAAAATGCATGCAAGGCCAGCACATAAGGGAGTGCACGCACCTCCACTTCCTCACTGTTCATTTCCTCTACCTGACCAAGATTGAATTGTCAAATATATTTTTCAAGAAGCATCAAAAAGGTGAATTTGTCAAAATGCAATGAGTACCTGCAATATCTTTTCCAATAAGCACTTGCACATTAACTCGCAACGTTTGCACACCGATGTTAGGGACACAGGGTTGATCCCAGCAGCCTTAGCTGATTGTGGGAAAAAATCAAGAGCTAAGTTGCGCTTAATAACAGTGACAAGAAGTTGGTGATTTGGCATCCTCCTCAACATTTCAACAATCTGCTCGGTTCTTTTAGTCACCTCCAGTGGAACAGAACTACCATCTCCAAAAACAAGTCTCTCTGAACCAGAAGGTTCCTCAAACCAGAACTCATAAAATGTCTTGCAAACAAGATCCTGTAGAGAGAGAAACAAAACTGGAACCTATATCCGAACAAATAAAGTAGACTTCTAATGAATGGAAGAACATAGAACCTTATTTGCACCCACGTAAGGAAATACAAGAAGGTTGTCAAAGGAACAGACAAATGGGTAATATGAACTTGTAACCTTTTTCCACCATCTTTCACTTTCTTTCTTTTTTATACGCAAATAAATAGATATATAACTCATCAAGAAATAAGTATATAGATCATAAGAATCTTCCAGATACTAACAAAAGTCTCTATATGTTTTCACCATAAAGGTTTTTTTTACAAGGAATCTGAAATTTTATTAAAAAACGCAAAAAGCATAGCCCATGTACACCCCAAAAAAAGACCCCGTAGGGGTTGGCTCAAGAGGTAAAGGCCTTGTTCTTGGTGGTATGCTCCCTCCAAATCTAAGGTTCAAATCCTCTTGGGTGCAAACAATTTCTAGGTACCATTAGACTGGGAGAACTTCCCCTTGAATTACCCATGGTGCACTTGCGGGAAACTTCTTACCAAAGGCCTGTGCACCCCGGGATTAGTCAAAACTTTGTTTTCGGACACCCGGTACAGATAAAAAAAGAATGCACACCCAAAAAAAAAAAATGCACAGAACTAATCATCTGACTTGATTGCTTCAAAATTACCTGAATACTTGATTCATCATCACTAACACGAGAAATTATCTCAATACAAGCACTTGTAAATCCAGAGAAGTCGCCATTTGAAGTGCACATATCCCGAATAATTTTGATAGCTCGTTTTCGAACACTAACTCCAGTATCTTTAATTCTCTCAGCAACCTTCTCAAAGTACTACAAAACCCAACAATTTAGGAATAAGAGCAAAGCAACAACAAAGCATCGACATTACATGATTTTTTTATTTTTTTTTGGGGGTGGCAGGCAAGGGGAGGGAGGGAGGGGGGGGAGAAGGGGGTGGTGGTTGATGGTGGTGTTTAGACTAAACATACCTGCAAACCAACATCAGGATGTGAAGCAATGTGCCTGCCCACAAGTTCCAGTGCTGCTTCCCTTACAGATATTGCAGAATCACAGAACCTTCCCTCAACAGCCAATTGCACACGTTTATCGCACAGTACCTCAGGATCAGCTTCTACAATAATACTAACCTGCTTGTCATATTTAAGTCAAAAAAGAAGAATAAAAGAAGAGGAGAAGGAGGAGGGTAAGAAGAATAAGACAATAAATCTTGTTTACATGACCTCACAAATTGCTTAATTTCCATTGAAGGCTCAAAAGTTGTTAAAGGGAAAAAAAATCTACTTACCGCTCTTAGAGCCTTGGCCCTAATTACAGGAGAATTCTCCCTCAAACTTGCCTGAAATCAATTGTATCGTAAGAATAAGGTACAACCTGACAAATCCCAAAGGAACGGAAATGTTTGACTAACCAGAAGCATATGAAGGATCTTATCAAACCCTCTGGAGAAGGAGTTATTTTGTCCCAATGCCAAAGTAATCTTCTTGACTGAATCCCTTGTCAACAATGAAGTAGTTCCAGAATCACGTATTATTGCTTTTGATTTCAATCTAGCAAGATAGTATATGAACTTCTGCTGAGATTTTGGATCATCCTTGTACCACAAGCAAAGATAAAACCTGCACATGCATTAAATAATGTACAAATGTATCATTCCTTATGACATCAATGCAACCACAATTTTCATAAAGAAAAAGATCTAATGAGTACAAACCAGCGCACAAAGAGATGAACATCATCAGAACCAACATCTTGCAGGTAATTCAATAGCAGCTGTTGAACAATTTCAGCTGTATCAGAAGCTTCAGGGTTCTTTTCTGACAAATTGTTAGTCTTTTTCCCACCATCCTTGCATTGCGACTTACAGTATGATTGTAATACGAGAAGTTGCTTCCTGCAGATGCAAATCTGACACTGCCAGCTTCTATTAGGAACTTCATGGTCTCTTACACCCATGCAGTCAGCATGAAACAACCTCTGACAACTTTGACATGTAAAGAACAACTTTTCAACCCTTCCATCCGAACAAATAGAACACGAACCTTTTGGATAACTGCGATCAACATCACTGGCAGTATCCAATTCCTGTAGTATCCAAAATTTGTCCATCCTGCAAAGCACAGAATCACGCTTCAATCTCGCAGCTATTGTACCAAGAAGGTCAATGGCCATTGTACGTGCAGAGATGTCTTTAGATTTCAGCCCAGCATTCTGAAGTAACAAGACGCATAGAACCTGCAAAACCACAATCAATACCTCAGCAAGGAAAGTAATCTATTGCAAAACTCCTTGCCAAGGGCCAATGCACCCTCGGAATTAGTCAGGACACTGTTCTCATACACCCGGTACCAATAAATAATAATAATAATAATCGATTGAAGTTACGAAAACAATAATGTCAATGTACCTCCAAAATAGGAGCTGAAGCAGGATATTCAGGCAAATTCAATGTTGTCAGCAAATCCATAACAAGATTTTCCATCATTGCTTTCATCTCAGATGCATCTTGAGTCTTCAAACTTGCAAAACGCTGAAGCACACGGGTCCAAAAAAGACAACATGCCTCTGTGGCTGACTCTTGACATTTGGTCGGGTAACTAGAATCAATTGAGACTTCTAAAATGGGATTGCCACTTGTTGCTTGCCTTAAAGCTTCAGGAAGGTTTGCACTACAGTGAACCAACTGAATCAGCAAAGCTGTTATCATCTGAATCTGCCTTTGTTCTTCATCAGGTAGGTGATAGGATCTTAGTGCTCGCTTTGAGGATGGTAACTTCCAAAGCAGCTGAAGTATTTCATCTATCACATAAGTACGATGCTGTGTATATGAATAGAATATCTGTACCACCATGGGAAAAGGCCAGGATTTTATTTCATATGTAGTAAAGTAAATCATAAGTCATCAATAAGCAACAAAAGATACAGAAATGTACCCCACTAATTAAACCAATTGCCTTCAGTTGCAAGAGTTGAATATTATCCACCAAGAATGTCGTGAAGCTTGTTTTCACAAGTTGTAAGATGCAACTATCAGATAATCTCTCCATTAACAATAAATCCTTGAGTAAACTAAGAATGGTGCACATTTTCTGAAGAATAGTATTCATTGCAGCAGAGACCCTATCAAGGAAAACACAAACTATGAGAACAAAACTCAGTTTAGATACACAAAATATCGCCTTAATATTCAATGAAGATGAACTGCATATGATAATCACACTTGTTTAATGATGACTTCTTCACTCGAACAGTCTTAACGCTACGCCGCTTCTTGCTTGCAGAACCAATTTCAGGACCAGGCTCTTCGTCTTCGTCCCCTGAAATAACATGAGAAGAAAGGTAGCACAGTTACTAAAACATGTTCAGGAAATGAGATATGGACCGCTCGAATGAGGCATGAATGATTCCAATATCTTTTGTAACAAATCATTAAAGAGGACGAACATGTATATAATCTAATGGGTTCAAAATTACTGCAGTCAGAAAATAAAGAAATAGGAAAGTAGGTTAGGGACAAAATCCAGCTTTCTTGCAAAAATCTAAAGCTAACCTTCAAATTCTCCATTTTCGCTTGGTTTATGCAAAGCACGATATGATGGATCATACGCACACATAACATCCATAACCTGATGCCTAGAGAACTCCAGAATTCTTTCAATTATCTGATATTGGACAATTATAACCATATTATATTAGAATAATACTATGAGCACTTAAAGTAACCATATTAGAGTATTTACCTCTTCTTTATATAGCTGCTTTTGCATTTCATTGTAACTCATTACTGCTAGAGCAGCATGAATAGACTCCAGAGCACAAAAGATCGATGAAACTACATCTGAATCAGACTGGAATGATACAGAAATAATTAATAAAGGCGCATCAAGAACAAAAAAAGAAAAATTATTTGGTATCAAATCAGCAAATTATACCATAAAAGTGATTACAATTAACCGCATAAATAACATGGAAACATAGATTGGAATATCAAAGTATGTGACAAGATTCAAGAGGGACAGGAACAGCATCCAAAATTAAGAAAATATTTGTGGTTCCAACCACATTAACCGAAAAGAATCCCAAAGAGGCATTAAAGCACCCTCACAACTATCCAAATCCTTTTTTATCTTATTTTTAGTCAATGACAAACATTAAACCTCAAAGCCACCTCATCCCTACAGATTGACTTCAAGGAGACGCTAGACATAGGGGCACAAATTGGATTTAAATGGGGTTTTGTGGGGAACAAAGTTAAACAAGAACCAACCTACCAGGAAAAAAAGGCATGGTAATCTAAGCACATCTAGAAGCAGTGAAGTGATAAAAAAAAAAAAAAAGGTCAACCAAAGAAACCAAGAAAAGAACAAGAAGTTAGCAAAAACGTTATAATACATATATTTATTAATTTTACCTATCAAATATTTTTTTCATTTTACATGAATAACAGTGCCAGTTATTTTGCTTGTATATCTCATTGCAAACAAGAGATATAAAAGGAACTCATTCCATACTTCAAGCATTCTTCAAGATATGTGAAAAGTATTATGTTTACACGTAAATAACTAGAAGTGTCCAAATGCCCAGCATGAAGAGCATATTAGCTATTCTTAATACCAAGACTAAATGACTAGCTAAGATGGAAAGAGTAAAAAATATCAATATATTGCAAGGAACTTACAGTCACCATTTAATTAGCTGGAAAGTATTAGCTCAAACACAAAAAAAAAAAAAAGGTACATACAATAGTAAGTACAACGACAAAACTGGAAGTAAAAAGTAAACAATGAGGCTTGCATACAACTGGAGAGAATGTGAGATAAAGTTGACAAATCATTTCAACAGGGAGAATAAATTACTACCCTAAGAGATTGCAGAACACAAACGTAATGATAACAGGCTTACGTGCTCGCATTCATCTATGGACAAGCCTTCTGCTCGATGTATCTGATGATCTAGAACCTTAAACAGCCTAACAAGAGCATCTACAGGAACCAAATGTAGAAGTTTCTTTGCACGGATAGACATTATTTCAGCTACAAGCATTCTAAGATCAGAAAGAGGAACCGATAACCACTCTGCTTCATCCCGATCATCACTAGGAATTTCAGCTCTACCACAGAATTCCTCTAACAACTCACAAAAGCTTCTGATGGTGGCATCTGAACAATGATCAAACCAAAATATTTATATATAAATTAAATAAATGAGGTAGAGAGAAGGGGAGAGAGCGTGAGACAGAGAATTTACGAAGATCATAATAGTAATAATAGTAAAACAGAAAAATCAACCTTGAATCTCAGCGTGATCCAGTCCAACTGATGATGAGAAGTCATCGCCACCTTTCTTCTTGAGTTTTGGTTTTCTAGAAGACAATGTTGATACATGCTGCAATTTCATCTTCTAGATCAGTAAAATAATAAATCAATCATCAATTTCTAAAATGACATTCATACATACATTGTTAACAACATAACCAGTATGATAATTGTGAGCAGCACTATTGTCTCTTTGAGCTTGAACTGTGACAGGTACACTTTGTTCAAAGGGCTTCTTTTCAGATACTGTACCGCTAGATATTTGCTCCTTAATAGGACCTGAGAAACTTGAACAATGCAATAAACAATAAGGAGAGCAACATTAAACCTATTAATGAAATAACACCGAGATAACAAAGCAAAGAATCCTGAAATAAGGACAAAAACATTAAATTTATTACTTATGATAAACTTTTTTTTTATAAATAGAATTTATTACTTAAGATAAACAAAATACAAAATGGACGATGTTTTAAAAAGAAACAGGAAAACGGATTGGAATCCAGAGGCACAACAACTTTTCTCTTAATTTTGACAAGAGCAAAGATTGCAATAGATCCCACGCAGTGGCCAATGTAAGTTATTTGGAAAAAATAAATATATTGCATTGTAATCAGTAAGGTAGATTTTTAATCCATACATCAACTAGTAGGCATGCTAAGTAATCCTTTCTAATAAGCAATTTAAGACTTGAAATAATTAATTGAATCCTGTCCACTCGAAAAAAGAAAATATTATTTTATTTTTTATTTTTTATTTTTTTATAATTAATAAGAGATTTTATTACCGAGAATAGCCATAGCCCAAGTACACAGGAAGTATACAAGAGAAAATACCTAAATATACTCAAGAAACTGAAAAAAGACTAAAATAGATTGAATAAATCATCTCCATTCAATACAAGAGACTTAGCCCACAAACTCAAAGTAATAAAGAAAATATTATATGTTTAGAGAGATTTATGATTAGGCATGTCAATACTAAAGCAGCGCTGCAAGTGAAATATAAACTAAAAGAAATGGTATAGCTCTTTATTTACCATATTTTTCTTCTTTAAAACAATGATGGCTCAGCCACGTTCTATGACATATAACTTAATGTAAGTAGTCAAGTCGAACACACCAAAAGGAAGAGAAGAACTACAGAGGAACTGAATAAAAAGGGCAAGGAACAAAAATGATGTCCAAGGACTCAAACAAGAACTTTCCAAGATAGAGATGAATGGTTGGAAGTAGTATAAGTTGTATAACCAATTACAATCCAAGCAGCTTGATGTTTGAATGGGTTCAATGCATTGAAGCTTGTCACAAAACTTGCACTCTTTGCTCAACAAGATTTGATACATTTAAAAAGGGCGTTTTTAGAAATTTTGAACCATGATTCTTGGAAAGCAACAGACACAAGTACAACCCATTAAATGAATCCTTAAATCAGCACCACATTGGGTCTGCCATATACATCAAGGCAATGCCTCCTGTTTAACAAGAGGCAACCATGTTGTCTCAGATTACAACAAATGGTTTTTTTCAGGACTTTGTAAGAAGAGAGGAGGAGATATATAGTGCAGTAGTCGTGTTGCTAGCAGGGGCCTTGTATCCTACATAATCCCCTTCCCCCAGGCAGCCCTTTTCCTTCTGTTGCCTCACCTGCCCAACAGCCCTTTCCTTCCTCCTTGTTACATATAGCACAATAAAGACAAACAAACTTCCCCCATGCATCATCAAGCAAAATGCAGATCCCATGGAAGAAAGATGCATATTCTATCATTATGGACATTCCTCTACTCAATACTTCTTGACACGGTTGCCAAAACAAATAATTTCTGAATTTCCCATCACAGTGCATCAAAATGCATCATTATTTCCATAAAAACACTGGTCTATGTCCCATTAGCATATCAAAATCAATGGAAATAGATAATTCAATTTATGATGTTCATCCTCCTACTTATGCTTACAAGCAAAGATGCACGATATTTAGTAGATCTAGTTTAGATTACAAGCACAATCCCAGTACCCACAAACCCGAGACTCTTCAGCACTACGTTACCCATTCCCTCTTATGAAGAACTTTTGTCTTACCATGCAAGAGAACCAGCCATCTTGAATAGACGAATTAGGCAGATTAGGCTCTATAATGAGCCAGGCTGAGTTAATCAACCAAGAGAAAACTCTTAATGGTCCACAAAAATGAAATCATGGACATAAGACATACAATCATAAAAGGAACAGATTATAAAACACCATGGTTTTTTCTGATACCTTGTAAATAGCCCATACACTGAAAAGGCAGTTACTCCATGTAGAGTTCTAAATATAATTACAAGGGACACAGAGACCTCTATTTCCTCCTTATAGATTTCTTTTTTTGACAAGTAAATATCAAAGAAAATAAATCAATTTCTTATCTTAAGGAAAATTATATCCTTTTATTCTCACATTTCTACTCCTAGTTTTACTAATATTTCAATTGTATTACTTCAGTTACTGAACCTAAAATCCACAAGGTCATTTTCTTTCACTGTAAATTGCACAAGCACCAAAATAAGCTTTGAACTCATGACAGTCTCCACCCTGTTCTTACAAGGGAAGGAAATGCAATTTGAGAACAAGATATAGGGTAAGGCAATTGGATAAAGACCCACTGGACATCTGTAAGTTAAAAATCAAAGACATAAACTAAAACAATTTATAGAACTTCTTCCCTTTCTCTGAACAGGAAATATGTGTTCGCTGTAATGGTCCCAGGTTTCCACCATTAAACATCGTCAACAATAAATACTCCATCAATGAAAGTTGTTTGAATTTTGTAGATGGTAGCATTATATCCATGGGGAAGAAAAGAGTAATCAAACACTTTGTTTACCTGCAGTACTACACTCGAATGCTTCTGGATGGCATTGCAAAACTTGGTCATGTAGTTCTAAAGGTTCCGCATAGCCATATGAAACTACCCTTGCATCCTTTTTGAGATTCCTGTAGATGACGCCAAATATGAGCAAAGGAACAACGGTGACTACAGCCACAATTAGTTAAATGGAAAAAATGCCAACTTCAATAAGAAGAAGAATAAATGAAAATTACAAATATCTCGTGGTAAAAGACAGATCTAAATTAATTAATGGTTTTTTCATCATAAGGAACTGCGTGTTTTTTTATTAGCACCAGGTGTCCAAGAACAAAGTCCCGACTAATCCCAGGGGTGCACAGGTACTCAGCAAGGAGTTTCCCTCAAGTACACCTCAAGTAATTCAATGGGAAGTTCCCCAGTTTGGTAGCCCCTAGAAATTGTTTGCACCCAAGAGGATTTGAACATTCTAGAGGGAGAATACCACCAAGACCAAAGCCCTTACCACTTGAGCCAACCACTTTGACCTGCATGTTTTGATCTCTTCTTGCCAATAAGCTACCATGCAGCTCTTTTACAATCTTAACTAGTTACCATTCAAACACTCTTTGCTTTGATCATTGATTCTAACGGGGCTAGTTTTCACAACTTGTTTGTATCCATTCATGATTGCTAGATAATGCTAGGTGTAATCCGTGTAAAACAACCTATGTACTTGGGCTATGCCCCTTTCCAATCAATAAAGCATTATTCTCACTTACCAAAAAAGAGCATTGGCGTATCGCAAATATTTACTAAACTTTACATTTCCCAAACACGCCAAATTTAAATTTTCCAAATTACACTAAAACGTACAAAACACAAGAAAAAATATCAAACCAATAAAAGTACGTGCAAAAGAGTAACGATTTCAACTAATAACAGCCGCATTGTAAAATCAATATTTCGAATTGCAGCCAAAACAATTGATTAACATTTGAAATCAATTATTGTCACACATAAACAGCAAATTGACACTAGTATCACACTTTAAACAAGTCAAATCCGTTAAGGTTCGAACTGCTTATAAGCTAAGCCACTTCAAGATTCAATTTCAAAATAAATAAATAAAAACGATGTGATAGCGAACTAAAATTACGTTTTCAACTATTTCCGCTTACTTCTGAAACACAAATTGAATGTGAAAGACGTCACAGGAAGCAAAGAAAACACTTACAAGTAAGACACATCGGTTTGGCGAAGCAGATCAGCGATTCTACTGGACTGAGCAAGAACCTCACTGCGGTCAAGCGAGCTGAAGCTACCACGTCCAGGCTCGTCGAAGAGTCGGAGGTCCTGGTTAGATGCGCCGCAGAAGACCGGAAGCGAGGGCAAAGGCAAGCACGGCGCGACTTCAGAGTGTATGGTGTTGGAGAGGCCGATGCCGCGGTGACCCCAGCCGGAGCCGGAGCCAGAGGCCGAAACCAAAGAACCGGGAACGATTGGATTGCTCATCGATTGGTGAACCGGTGAGTCAGCAATTGGCAGCGCGAGGGCATGAAGGAGTGGAGCGGCTCGTAATAAGGTGGAAATCGGAGGGTTTTTTGGAGGGAATTAGGGTTTTTCTTATTCTCTTGGTGAGGGTTAGCTCAGAGAGGTTTGGAATTTGTAAAGCCCTAGGGGGAATAGATTGGGAAACAGGGAAATGAGAGAAATTGTGAAAAGCAAATGGCGGGGAAAGCGTGGGTGCGTATCCTTTTTGTGGGTTACAATTTTTTTGGGTGTGGACTATAGATTTGGGTCTTATAGATGTGGAAAATGAATACGAGTGTGTCAGTTCCCTGGAATCACGATATTGCCCTCCGTTTTGCTTGCGCGGTAGACTGGTAGCTTGTCGGGGAAGTGACCTCTAGCAGATACTCGGAGGTCGTATTTCCACAAAGACCTGAAGTTACCGAAGTGTCCTCCCCGGTTTGTCCGTGTCAGGTTTAATTTAGATTTTAAAACTATTTGTTTGTTATAATTTTTAAAATTTTTACATAAAATATAATAAATAATTTAATTTTTTCAAATCATAAAAAAATACTAATATTAAAAGATAATATTTTATTTAAATTTTACTTTTATTTCAATTCATTTCAATTTAATTCACTATTCAAACCTAACCTAGGAGTACTGATATACCAGTGCATTTCTAAAGTTTGATTAAATAATAATAAAATAGTTTACATTAGATTAATCAAAATGAGGAAACTCTACATATATACTATAGTATCACCAAAATTTTCTTCAAATTTAGAGATGTAATGTTCATCTTCATAAGAATTATTATATTCTAAAAATATTCAAACAAGGTGTAATAGGTTGAGGAAAACTAATAGTTGGTAAATAAATAATTTAAATATAAATTAAATTATTAATTAACATATAGTTAGTGTAGTTACAAAATATGAAAAAAATTAAAATTATTATTATTAGAAAAATACTATTATATTATTATTTATCTTGAATGGTTTTGATTTTATACAAAACATGTTCTTTTAGCTAAATTTTGAAAATGTGATGAAACCAATAAATTTTTAAGTGTTTTAAATAAATTTTCTTCTTTATTTTTCAGTTTTGTGAAGGCATAAGGAAACATCAAATAGTTTTTTTTTTAGAAAAATATTTATTATATTTGAATTCGTGAGATCAAAATTCTCTATAATTGTAATTATATTGAGAAAAAGTCATATTGGATTAATGAATTTTTAAGATTTTTAACAAAAATCTCAGATATATTTTTTTCAGTTTTGTAAATGCATATAGGAAAACTCAAATATAATTTTTTTTTAAATATATTTTATATTTGAATTTGTGAAAGTAGATATTAAGAATTGAAAAGTTATTTAAACATAATTTTTTCTAATATTTTATTTTAATTTTTTGTAAAAGTTGTTTTGATTTTGATTTTTTAATTTTCATTGAAATTTAAGATGAAAGGTTAAATAATAATTTTTTTTATTGAAAGATGTATGGTTAGAAGTTGAAAAGGTTTTTGGAGTGAAATCAAATAAAAATTTCTCTCATCTCCCGATTTAAAAAATTTAAAGCTAATTAGATTAGATAACATATATGCAACGAAGTTTTAAAAAATAAAAAAATCTTTTAAAATATTGTCCATACTTTAAAGGGTTATTAAGGGCAGTTGGGATTGAAAAACACTCTCAACTCATCTATTATAATCTTATTACATCACTACAACTTTCCTAAATTCTCATACAAAATATAATAAATAATTGAACTTTTTCAAATCTTAATTCAACTTTTTCAAATTTTAAAATAATAATAATATTAAAAAATAATATTCTAACAATATTTTATTCAACTCTTAACTTTCATTTAAAATCATCTCGTTTCATCTTAGAGTACTAATAGTAGGCTTAATAAAGTTTGGCCAAAATTTGACGAGGAAATTCACTTTTACAAATTTAGCTAGCCACTTTTCAAACGACGCCAAATAACAGACTCAACAAATCTATCACCATTCTATTAAAATATTGATTTTAAAATTTTCATTTATTTTAATTCTAATTTTAATTTAAATATTTATTCATTGTTAAAAAATTATATATTAATTTACTAACGTTCATATTATTCCAAATAATAAAATTTTATAAAGTTCTTTTTTACAACAGTTATATTTTTTCAACTAATATATGGTTTCATTAAAGTTTATGATTGTAATAAATTACTAAAAGCAAAGAAAAATCTACTCTTGTTGTTGTATTGATGGGATGATAAAATCATTGTATTGTCACAACTACTAAAATATTAAAGTTAAAAATATCCCCAGTGACTCGGTGAGAGTAAGACTTCGGCTATAATTTAAGTCTTGCATGTATAGTTCAAGACAATCAAGTAAGATGTTTCAAGAATAATGTTTAGAGTTAAAAAAGTTGTGCCACGAAGATGAAATGGCGCTTTTCGAGTTAAGAAAGAAATGAAATCTTGCTTCAATGGGATACGAAACAACTAAATGCAGGAAATGATATTTTTTATGCTATAATAATATTTTGACTAGCAGCTGGGCTCAATAATTTTAGCTAGTAAAATTGATGAAAGTTAAAGTTATTGTAGTTTTGTTGAGTCAACTGTAACCTATTTTTATGCTTCTTAATCAAATGTTAACCAAAATTTAATTTTATTGAACTTACTACTAATACTCTTACAGTCTTACTATCCAAACAACCATTTAAGTGGGAAAGAGATACATAATTAAACTGAGATTTATAATATTTTATTATTATTTGTATAATTTTTTTGAATAATATTAAATAAATAGTAAATATTAAATATTTATTTTATATGCATATTTCGTTCGCAATTCCACTAAGGCAGGTTACTTTGCATAGGAAAATTGTGCAGGATGCCATATCACCGTCTATTAAATAAAGAGTTTTGTTACATACAAATAAAGCTGGATACTAATCTATGTACTATTACTGATTATCTTATATTTAAATTTTAAATTAACATTGTTTCAATAAAATCTACTTTTTAACCAATCACATTAGATTAGTGCATATATTAGTGCAGAGTTATGGTTGTAACTAAATTTTTCTTTAAAGAAATAAGAAACAAAATAAATAATGGAAAATGCAGAGGAAAGACATGGAAAAAAAAAACAAGAGGAGATAAAGATGCAGTTCTCATTCTCCATCATGCGTCTAGCATTTTTTACCCCAACACCACGGAGAGAACCTCCATCTCGCCAGTCATTGTCGGCATCATCTCTGGCATTTTTGAACGTTTCACTTTTAATAGTCTTCATCATCATCTGTAGTAAATGAGTTCATTTCTCTCATTTCTATGAAAGTCTATTTTCATGAATTTCTCCAAATTCACAAAAATAACTTAGATAAAAATAAATAACTACAAATCCAAACCATGACCCCACAAACAAAAACACTAAAAAAATAGACCAATCATTGACTTTAAAGATTCAAACCACATGCACACAGTATTTGAAAAATAATCCATAATCTCAAGATGGCATGTCTGTTTTGTTAGAGTTTCTAATGTTTGGTTTAGTATCATAAAATTTTAATCTCAAATTTAAAATTGTCATATTATCATTACAACTTCCTCAAATCTTCATATAAAATATAATAAATAATTTGATTTTTTCTTAACTTTTTTCAAATTCTAAAATAATAATAATATTTTAATATTTCATTTTAAAACTCAAAATTCTCATATCACTTACCAAACTAAACCTAAACCATAAGATCGCTCCTAAGATTTTAAGCAGATCCGAACCTCCTTCAACTCCACTGACAATGAAACCTTCATTGTCGTAAGCTTTGTTTCTTCTCATTCAAGTCCTTTAACAAATGATCAATCTTTCTAGCCGATATCACCGACGTAGCCTCTGATGCCAGCCATGACGAAGAAGACAGAGGAGGGAGATGGAGGGGGTTAGGGTTCAAATACTTGGAAGGAGAAAATTCGGAAAGATGGAAGAGAGAGATGAAGGGGGGAGCACGAGATGGATTTCATAAATTGAAAAAGGAAAAAATAAAAAACGCACCGTATTAGTTCCACATAGACCCTTGCATTTAATATTAAATAAAAAAATGCACCGTATTAGTTCCACACATACTCTTGCATTTTATTCGTGCGCATCCCCAAACTCTCCTTCAGTTTTTCCTTTCGCTTGCTATCAAATTTTAAGAACTAAACTCGATGTAGAAAGTTGTCTTACAGCTTGAGAGCATATCTCACTTTATACAAAGAATGAGCATGTGTCAAAGAAAATAACCCAGATCAGAAACTAAAATCAATCTAGAGGAAAAAAATAAAAAGATAAATAATATTCACCTAATGCATATTTTACGTACTTTTTTAAAAAAAATTAAATATAAAATTTATATAATAAAATTAAATTGTTAATAATAAAATTTATTTTTTTTTAAAAAGGCGTGTATAACGACAACTTATAAATATTAATAGCAGTCCTTATAAATATTAATAGCAGTCCTTGTCCTTACTTCGTCTTGTGGCCCATTGCTTTGGAAATTTGCAAATGTGGCGCCTTCGTTGGATTGTGAAAGTTTAAGGTCTTGTTTGGATAGAATAGGTGTTTAATTTTATCTCATAATTACAATTCTTTTTAAATTATCACATAAAATATAATAAATAATTTAATTTTTTAAAATTTTAAAATAATAATAATATTAAAAAATAATATTTTATTTAACTTTTATCTTATTTCAACTCACTGTTCAAAATAACAATTAAGTTTAACCGCGTAAGGTATGCTTTTGATACCTGGGGCCGAATAATGTGAACAAGGTAGTGAAAAAGGGTAAAAAAACGAGAGGAAAATAAAAGATTTTTGACCAAGAAAAATAATAGTCAAAAGATTAAAAGAAAATTAACGTTGAGAGATGTTGCAGTAGATGTCTGAAACTTCTTTCGAATCTTATGGATTTTCTTCCCTTCTGGATTGATAGTTGACAATAATACCTAAGAATTGGAGGAATAATGAAAATACAAGAATAATGTCAGAACAAAAATGGTGGGTTTGAATCCAACGTAACCCTACCAAACACCTTGACAATGACTCTCCTGTCTCTCTATTCTCGACTGCTGCAACCTCATCTATGGTCGTTTTTTCTCATCTAATTATTAAAGAGTCAATACATTATAATATTGTGATACGTTAGATTGTACAGTTATTTTTATTATAAAATAAATTTAATGTATCATATAAAATCATGTCAGATTATAAATATACTCATGTGAAATTTCTTTAAAACTATATAACCTATAGCACTTCTTCTGCTAATGTCATTGAAATTTATCAGACCGAAACAAAATCCTCTTTTGATGTGATTAGTATGTGTGACAAACATGTTCGGGAAAAAAACATTCACATTCTGTTGAATTCCACATGAATGAATCGCCTAAAAAATTCCTACCACTGATTTCATGATCATAAAATATACGATCAGTCCCATGACACGTTATCTACAAAGCGTGTGATATTAAATTTAATATAATAAATAAATTACAGTGATGAAAATTATAAATATGTATAAAGCAGCCGAATGACGATGAATATTCATGAGGTGGTGGTGATAGTACTGATTTTGATGCAGATCCATATTCTTGTATCTATTGAAAGTATTTCACGACATGAGCACTTGATCAAGTGGTATGATGTATTCCGAATTACCCAAGTCAAATCAGCTGCATACCCTGCATATATATAGTATCAATTGATAATATTCTAAATTAAATGCAATTAAATTTAAAAAGTATTACGGTTACAAATAGATCTTACAAAATGAATTTATAAATTAATATGAATTCATGTGATACGTTAGATATACTTTATAATAAAAATAGTTTCGCAATCTAACATTTTACATCAATTTACAGATTTACTTTTATAAAATCTCTTTGTGACGAAAACATTTCTCTTTAGATTTTGGTCGGTGTTTGTTTTTAAAGACCATGCATTCTCGTATTTGAGAGGAGTATTGCTATCTAGTCATGCAGTCCGTTCACCAAAAGACAAATAAATTATGAGTTGAATCGATTTGTTTTCCTTGTAAAAATGCTAATTAAGTTTAACTTGCCAAAAGATGCGTGCAAGTTTTTAATGGTATTCCATATTCATCCAAGCAGTCCATGAGATGTTGACTTCCGAAATATTGGGATCATATTGGGGTTCATGTGTTGATTAGTCTCATCAACTCCGGTTTTTCCATAATTCATTTTTTATTTACTCGATTCTCGCAGCTATATCTGCAATGAGAATCAATGCCCGTTTGTTAATTACATTATTTATCTGCTTTCATGCATATAAGTACCATCTCCTTCACGTTGCTTAGAGAGATGCAGTCGACAATTTCTCTCACACACACAGGAGTGATGGCTAGGTCTCAATACTTGTTTGCATGTGTCATGTTCATTGCTTCTTGTGTACTCCTATAACATTTTGCATGATATCTATGTATAAGAGTTTTTATTAAACTCTATGTCTCATACACCCATATTTAATAGATTTAGATTATTTCAATCTTGTCATTTAATTTAGATGAGTCATAGTGAGACTAAATATATCTAATCACACTGAGATACAAAGTCTCTAAATTTCATGATGGCCAGAAGTTTATAAATAGTACTGAAGAGTTAAAGGGTTATAATCTATAATATTACTGTGCCTTTAGCCATTGAGAGACATTCGGAAGTAAAGTTGTTAGGGTGATTATTATCTCATATTCAAATTAGATTCATTAGCAAACTGGATGGAGGGATGTACGTTTTTTTATTATCGTAGATCATAGAAAATAAAAGATCTGATTATTAATATTTATATTAAAATATTTAACAATATATTGTTTGTGTGACAGAGGATGCCCAAATACAACAATACTAAGCACCACTGTTTTGAATTTCGTACCGTACCGACTGGTACGGTCGAAATATTTCATTTCCATGATTAAGCCAGTACAAAGAAAACCATTATTTCGTACCCGTCATAATTTTGGCCATTTCGGCCCATACTGGCCAATATTTCAACCTTTACTTTTTTTCTTTTTCTTTTTTCATTTTTTTAAATTGTAAGCTCATTTTTTTAACCTAATTCAGACCAAGTTATTTATAATTTATTTATATATATGTATTTATATATAATTTATTCATATATCGACTATTCTGAAACAGTATCAATACCAAGATATTTCATTCTAGTACCTTGACTGGTACAACCTTTGGTACCGTATTAAAAACTTTCCTAAGCACTGCACTATTGGACAATGGACTTGGTTGCGGTGCATGTTTTGATCAGCTGATGTGCGTGAATGATCCACAATGGTGCCAGACTGCCAAACCAAATGCAGGCACTATGAAAATCACGGCCACAAACTTAATTTTGTCCTCCTAATTATGACAAACCAGATGGGAATCGGTGTAATCCTCCGCTCAAGCACTTTGACTTGTCCATGCTCATGTTCACAAGGCTTGCTCCGACGAGAGCAGGCATTGTTCCTGTCAAGTATCGTCGAGTCTCATGCAGAGACAGAAGGGGTCAAGTTCGAGTTGAAGGGAAATCAATAATGCAGAAAGGCAGACTGGCACGGTGTTGGTAGGGCAAAGATTGTCATTCCAAGAGACTGCTAGTGATAGTAGAATGTTGCAACTTAACTATGTTGCACCTGCTAATTGGCGATTTGGTAAAAACTTTGATACCAAATATAATTTGTATAATTCACCCTTGTTGGTTGATAAATAAAATGTCGAACCAGGTATTGATTTTGTACAATAGTTTGATCCAACGAATGAGAGGCTATTTGACAAACACGTCCGATTTATGTTAACTGCCATTGAAAAATTTATTTGAATAGAAGAATCCTAATGAACTGCCATTATGGAAGGCACATTGGATTTCAGAACTACTAGATTTATTGGAATCAGAACACATCACTAATCCAATAAATCTTAGGGGTGTGCATCCGGATCCGGATCCAGATATCCGGCCAAAACCGGATCTGGATTTTCAAACCCCGCCCGGATTGAATCCGGACGGATAACCGGAATCAATCCGGATATCCGGATTGTTTGTTTTTATTTTAGGATAAAACCGGATCCGGGTTATAATCGGATTCAATCCGGATTTTGTAATATTTTATTTTAAAAAAAACTCTATAACTTTAAAAAAATATATATAACACTTTAAAAAAATTATTATTATTTTTTTTTTAAAAAAACCGGGTATATAATCCGGTTACGGATAACCGAATTATAAAATCGGATCCGTAACCGGATCCGGGTTTTTCTAAACCGCCCGGGTGTAATCCGGGCGGATAACCGTCCGGATTCATCCGGATTCTGGATTTCCGGACCGGACCGGAAAAAAATCCGGTCTGGATGCACACCCCTAATAAATCTAGTGATGGTCAGTCATGAATACTATTGTAAACTCTTAACAAAAGAAAGAAACAATAATAAGAGAGTTGAATCTAACAGTTAAGGTAAGAGCTCGAAGAACATAATATATAATAGGTCGTCTAAGATCCTATTCAATGTGAAGTTACTTGTCCATATGTGCTTAAATGGAAACCTTCTTGCAAAAACAGCGGGGATAATGCGTCAAGAAATTGTGACACTGACAAGGGTCACTAACTCACAACAGGAATAACTTTTTCAAATTTCCACACAAAATATAATAAACAATTCCATTTTTTCAAATTTCAAAACAGAAATAATATTAAAATATAATATTTTAATAATATTTTATTCAACTTTCAATTTTCATCTCAACTCACTATTCAAATCTCATCTTATGGTAAAGTGAATAGTGAATTTGCCCGTTAAGAATATACTAATGCTATGTTTAAGATTTGGTCTACTACACAAATCTTAAACATACTATGTTTAAGATTTGCATGCCAGAAATTGTTCATACTTATTAATGCCAAAATAGAAAAAATATGTACAGACTGAACAGGCAAGAGAACAAACGAAATAGTACCACTCAAGCCAAGTATTTGCTGGAGGTTGAGAGCCTGCACTATCATCCTTGGGCTCTCCACATGGTAAAGAACCCATAAAGATGCATACGTACATATATATTCCATCCAACTCAGTTTGGCTCTTCTTTTGCTTGGCCAGACAGTCCAACTCATTCACTTCCAATCAAGCATGTCTAATAACCATAGAACCTCTTCCTTGGAGGTCGCAGCATTAGCAAAATCCATTTCAATCCCAAAAACATCAATAACTTCATTTCCATGTTCCATGAAAAGCAAAGACATCCATGCACGGATACCTGAAATGAAGGGGTGGACAGGAGCGAAGTCTAAATAGTCAAATGCCATGGCCCTATAGGCTGTCCAATCTGTGTAGTCAAACTTGGACTTATTAATGATGCGAGCAACCCTATTGGTATCCTTGCGCCCCACAAGCACCGAAACACTGACAGTCTGGCTTTGAGGAACGGTGAGTCTTGGCTCAACAGGAAGTGTCATTTTGTACTCGGGGCCTTCCAGGTGAAATCTGAGCATGTTACAAATTCCTGGTGGAAGGGTCTTGATCCCAGAATCTAATACAGGGCCTGGGACTACTTCCGAAAATATCAACCTGTCTTCAATCCAAATGTCAATAAAAAATTCCAAATCATCAAAGGACAGCCTCGGTGGAAGAAGAGTTCGATGATGCTGGCGTCTACAAAATGTTTGATACAGCTTGTAGTACGTTAAAGTTGGGGGGTTAGGCTGCTTGCAGATTGAAGGCCATCTCTTAGCACATAGGCATTTCCATAAGTAATCATCTTGGGCCATGTCTCTCCACTGCTTACATACTGCCATGCACGAGGCAAGGTCTACACCCTCCAATAAGGGAAATACAACCTTCAAAGCTTCTTCATATGTCATTTTCAGTTCACAAAACAACAAATAAAAAGTGGGAAAAAAGATCTGCCCCTGCAACCGTTCACAAATTTTGGAGGACCTCAAAGCAGTAGCTTAAGCTATATTCCCTGTGAAAGAAATAAAATGTCAAATGTTAGAAGCAATCATATAAATATGCTCTCAATAACTATTTACAAAACAAATGAAAAATCATGTCAATATACAAATTATGCAAAACAAAAAATGAAACATCACAGTAACAAGACTTCGTACTTTAATCCAATTAAGTATTTAACCTTCTCAGGGACTTAGACTGCAAGTTCATGAAAGATCAGCAGAAATTAATTATAAGAGTCCAATGTTGCTAGACTGGCCTAATAAAATGATCTTATCAAGTTACACTGGTAAACATATATGCACCTTTGTCTACCGACAGTAATCCTCCCAAATAAACCTACCAATATACAAAATCGTCTGCATATACAATGCATATGTACCTATGTGCATGCAAACGTGCACAGAATAACCAAGGCCTTAGTGTCTATGTTTTTTTTTTTTTATAAGTAAAAATTTTATTCAACGAATGAAATAAGCGAAGCCCATGTACACAGGAAGTATACAAAAAAAACACCTAAGAACATTCAAGTACTAAAACAGCAAAAACAAAGACTCATGGACTGCCCCACCATTAAGAACAATGGCTGAAAACCAAGAAAACAGGGAAAACATAAAAAATTTCCAGAGATCATCTACAGAACGTTCCCTATCATTAAAACACCTCTCATTCCTTTCCAACAAGATGCACCACATAATACACAAAGGAATCATCTTCCACACCGCTGCAACTTGAGAGCAAGAATGAATTCTAGGCCAGCATGCAAGTATTTCTGTCACTGATTTTGGCATAACCCAGGACAGTCCAATTCTTCTAAACACCCCTTCCCATAACCCTTTTCCCCCATCACAGTGAATAAGAAGATGATCCACTGATTCTCCAGCTTTCTTACACATGAAACACCACTCCATAACCATCATTCCATGCTTTCTCAAATTGTCAATAATCTGAATGTTTCCAATTGCCACTGTCCAAACAAAGAAAGCAACTTTTGACGAAACACAAGCCTTCCAAATATTCTTCCAAGGAAAAGAAATATTTTGCTGACCATTCATCATCTTATAGAAAGATCTAACAGAAAACTTATTGGTCTCTGTACTTTTCCAGAGAATATGATCCCTTTCATGCCTTCTGATAGCCACTGAATACAGCAACTTGAAAAAATCGATAACCTCCTCAATTTCCCAGACCTGAACAGATCTAAAAAAACAGACATTTCAATGCACCTCTTCATTAGAAAAATTCATCATCTCTGAAATGGAAGCCTGCTGATTAACAGCCAATCTGAAGACATTCGGAAAAGCTCTAAACAAAGCAGACTCACCACACCAAACATCAAACCAGAAACGAATTCTTGAGCCATCACCTACCCCAAAATAAACTTGTTTCACAAAATTATCCCAACTTTTTCTAATGAATTTCCATAAGCTTACCCCATAAGTCCCCCTACTCTCCTTAGTACACCAACCCCCCCAATCGCTATCCTACTTCCGGACAATCACCCCTCTCCACATCGCACCCTCTTCCTTATTAAATCTCTACAACCACTTCCCCAATAACGCCTTATTGAAACTACACAAGTTATGAACACCTAATCCACCAACATCAATAGGACAACATACTTTTTTCCAATTAACTAAAGGCACTTTTTTCTCCTCCCCCAAACCTCCCCACAAAAAAGCTCTATACAGTTTTTCGATACAATTAGCCACACCAACTGGTAAAGGGAATAAAGAAAGGAAATACGTTGGTATATTCGAAAGGGTACTCTTAATAAGGGTGATTCTACCCCCTTTAGATAAATACATCATTTTCCATGCCGCCAACCTTTTCTCAATCTTCTCAACCACCCCGTCCCAAATATACTTTGCCTTGAACGATGCCCCCAAAGGGAGGCCGAGATATTTCATGGGCAAAGAAGAAACTCTACATCCCAAAAACGATGCTAAATCATTAATATTATGAACAACTCCTACTGGGACCAACTGCGATTTACCCAAGTTCACTTTTAACCCAGAAATGGCTTGAAAACACAACAGTTAGCCCTCAATGCTTTAATCAGATCCTCAACAGCATCACATAAAATTAAAGTATCATTGGCAAAACGTAAGTGAGATACGGAAGTAAAGCCATTAGAAGAAGAACCCACTGAAAAACCTGAAATAAATCCATGCACTACAGCAGCCTCCACCATACACTAAGAGCCTCCATTTTTTTTTTTATAAGCAAAACAGTATTATTAAGAATAATAGGCATAGCCCAAGTACACAAGATGGTATACTAAGAGCCTCAATAACAAGAATAAATAAGAAAGGAGATAACGGATCTCCTTGTCTCAAGCCTCTTGAACTCTTAAAAAAACCACAAGGTTGACCATTAACTAAAACTGAAAACATAGCAGTTGAAATACATTGTCTAACCCAACCACACCATTAGCCACATCTTCTAAGCATGTAGATAAAAAAATCCCAGCTTACATGGTCGAAAGCCTTCTCCATGTCCAGCTTACAAAGAACCCCCGAAACACCTTCCCAAAGCCGACTATCTAAACACTTATTTGCAATCAACACAGAATCAATAATTTGTCCGCTTCTAACAAAAGCATTTTGAGGTTTTGAAATAATCTTCCATCACTGTGCTCGTACGATTAGCCAAAACCTTCGAAATTATCTTATAAATTCCTCTCACCAAACTAATAGGTTGGAAATCTTTTAACTCCGAAGCACCTACTCTCTTAGGGATAAGAGCAATAAAAGTTGCATTCAAAGATTTCTCAAACTTTTGATAATCATTATCAAAAGTTTTAGCATTTCAAACTTTTAGCATTTCAATCACACTTGCCCTCGTTATTTGTTGTAACCGAAATCAACACTTTACATAAGATCATAAAAAGTAATTCCAATGCCACAATCTTTGTTTCGAGATCTAAAACAACGTTCTTAGTTGAAAGATCTTATATAGAAGAACCCTAGCCACTTGCAATGAAAATTAAATATTTTCGTTGTTGCCACCATAATACAGAAACTCTTCACAGTCCAAATACAAAGATCAATATCGTTGACCAATTATTGATTTATCATTTCTTTGCAAATTTGAAAGTCGAAATAATGATAATTCACAAAATAAATCAAATCCCATGATCGGATCACCGAGTAAGAAAAGGAATAAAATGATCTATAAAAAAAATCAAAATTTCTCCAACAAAAATGGAAATTCAATTACGAATATAAACACAAATTCGATTCCATATAATTTATGGCAGACTTTAAAACGCTAACTTTCTCGATCCGTAAATAATCTGGAATATCGATATGGATTACATATATGAATATGCATATGCATGTACATATATATATATACACAGAGAGAGAGAGAGAGAGAGAGAGGGGCGGGGGGATCAGACCTTAGATTGCGACGAGGAAGCTCACCAACGAAGCGGGAAGAAAGCGTCTAACCGGGAACGAAGCGTAAAAGAAATGAGATTTAGATCTCAGAGGATATGTTTGCACCTTAGATAGATGGATGTAAAGGCCCAAGAGTTCGTTGGAGCCTCTGCGAGAGGGAGAGAGAGAAAAAGCCTTCGGCTTTCTGTAGCTACTTTATCTTAAAGCCAATCATTAGTTTTCCTTAAATAATTGTCGTCGTAGGCTTTGTGTAGCTGCTGAATGTGTATTGGGTTCCATTTTGATTGAAATTGGATCCGATAAACGCTGGATACATGATTTATATGGAACGAAGTTTTGGAGGAAATTAACTAATAGTCATGACTTAGTAGCCGCCCTAGGTTTAGAGAGATACATTTCTTTTTCTAGAAACTACCACAAAATCAAAACCTGTGCAAAGGAAAGGCTTCTCCCTCCCCCCTCTCCTCTATAGTATCTTGTTTTTTTTTTTTTTTTCTCTTTTTGATTGTTTTTTAGGGTTAAGTATGGCGAAATGCCGATTTGTTACTCTCCAACAACCACCACGCGCCCTACCACAAGTTTCCCAAGGTGCCGATCCTTTAAACGAGTGAAGAATTTCGTTGCCACACACTAAGAGTGCTCTTTTATCATCACGCACGACTTTTTTGGATCCAGGCCACCAGTTACTTTAGACCCGACTGATCACCATACTTCCAATATGGTACGTGGCTCTTACGTGCTATCACAGTTATTTTATTTGTCATTTTTTTCCTTAATTTTGAAAATGTGGATCTATGTATTTCCAATATATAATCTATTTTTTTCCCATGAATATATTAATTTATGTTATGTATTTTGTTTTAGAAAAAAAAAACATATAGTCTCTGGGGTTTTTGTACATAAAATGTGTCATCTACTCCGTCATAGACAGAGTATGAGATTCGTTAACTCTATCTTGAACAGAGTTTGCTATCTCTTAGACGGTGGTCTGTAGAGGTTTGCAACATAGATTAAATCATGTCAGCTAGAGTTGTGTACTGATAAGCTATTAATGTTGTAGTTAGCTTATAATATATGTTTGAAGTTGATGTTATAATGTCCATTATTAATGAATGCAGTATATTTTATAAATTAAAAAAAAAGTTTTGGAGGAAGTTTCGTTTGCTCTCCTATATCTCTATAAATTGCATACATAAGTAATGTTATACACTACCACTATCTCATTTTCATTCTACAATATAAGATGTGGTATATTTATCATCATTGGATGATAAAAACTCGTCTAATAAATAATTATCTAATTGTGATAAATGTGCCACATCTTGTATAGTGGAATAAAAATATGATGGTAATATGGTGTATATAATTTTTCATATATATATATATGCATTAAAGGTCATCTTAAAAATTGACGCGTGTTTCTTTATTAAATATGTATGTACCTATCATATGCTCAACAAGCACATGTCAATATAACAATATCTTGCAAAAATCACCTTTAGCATAGAATAATTCATCTTTTATTTTCCATTTTCGGAACCGTATTTCTCGCTAAAAACAGTATCCATATCTAAGTTTCGTCAAATGAGGAGGCCTCAGCTTCCTCATTCTTCCCTTATTTTTCCTTCTTATTATCTCATTTTATTAGTTTTTTTTCTTCATTCAATGATGAAAAAATCAAATCTACAGTTTCTGGCAACTCTCGAAAGATAATAAGACTTTCAGGTTGCAACTCACTAAGCCGGGATCGTTAACTAATACTAATATAATAGAAAATACTAATATAATAGAAAAGAACTGTCTTTTCTGATCATTTAGAGAATAGTAGCAATTTTCTTGGTCCTCGCTCGCCACCCCTTTCGGCAGTGCCACACGCACTGAATAACTGGAATCACCACCACTAGATCTTTCAAATCTGACTTTTGTGGCTAAAAAGAGATAAACTTTTTACATTCACGCGTTGACAAAGTCTATTGTAATTGGTCTAAACTGTAATACGTCATTTTTCATTCTTATTATATAATATAATAAAATAAAAGAGTTCATCTCTTTGACAATTTGACAATTTAGGTAGAATATTATCTCTTAAACATTTGTCTATAGAGAGTATCAGCAACAATGAAGTATAGACCAGTCCAATAGTATACTATTGGAGTTATAAATGGTTGATATGAGAATATCCCCGCATTTATCCAGTGATTGTTATGAATGTAAGTTTCTCTTAATGAATGAATAATGAAATTTTCCTTAAAATAAAAACAAGTGCATGTCAATTTTCTAAAAAATAAATTATATTTTTAAGTAGATATATAGAGTATATCAGTTAAAGTGCTTACATATTATAATTTGACCTGGATGATAAATTTAAAATTTTAAAATTTAATAAATAAAATATTATTATTTAAATAATGTGAATAATATCTTCTACATATTTGACTTAATAATAGAATAACTCATTTATTAAATAAGTCGAAAGAAGTTCCATTCAATCCAATTTGGATTAAAACTTTGTCCTTTTATATATATAATTGACATAAAAAATGTCCCACGTCTAATAAATCTGTAAATTCTTTAAAATATATAAATCAACTCGTGTCTAATTATAATTAAAATCAAACACGTTAATGGGGAATTATTCCTATTGAAATTAGACTTGTGAGATATTCATTCCCAACTACTCGAGACACTTCGAACAACACAATACTTTGCATAAGAACTAAAATATATATTAAGGCAAATTAGACAAAAAAAATGTAAGTCCATCTCGTTCTCACTCATTTTTATTCCTATTTTCTTTAGGGACAATGTTAATGATGCAAAAATATATAAGTTATGTCTATATTTGTAAAAACTTTTAATAAAAAATTATAAAGAGGTCCAAAATATAGCCCATTTAGGTTTCATTTGTTTTTACAACTATTCTCATCTCATCTCGTTTAATCATTACAAATTTTTAAAATTCTCAAACAAAATAAAATAAATAATTAAACTTTTGCAGATTCTAAAATAATAATAATATTAAAAAAATATATTTTAACAATATTTTAAATATTTTATTTAATTTTTACTTTTTATCTCATCTGTAAATATAAACAAGGCTATATATTTAATCATAAGGGCGTGTCTATCTGTAGTATGCAACTATGAGAGTCATTGATATTGATTTTCTCGTACGTATATGTACACACGAAAAATTATACTTATCAGTTATTATCTCTATATCACGTACCCACATACTAACATATGATTTATTATTTTTGTCATTTTATTTAAATTTTAAACACACATATTAACCTATAATAGTCACTGACCGTGATGTTTGTATGGGCCGGCCCAACTTTATTGCTCTTCCTTGGTCTTGGGCTTCATTCCTGACTCAAACAAATATTATTCTATGATCTGACTGATTCTGAAATCACTTTTATGCCTCAAAATTTCTATATAGAAAAAATAAATCTTCCTTCCCGTAGAAATATTATTTTCACGAGAAAGTCATTTTTTTTCTTTTAGCCTAGATTGCCTTCTAAGTTTGGTGAAGGAGTGACGGCTCATCTCTCTAAGTAATCAGGTTTGTTTATTGATTATGACTCAACATAAAACGTGAGAATGGCCTGAATTGAAGCCTAAAACCTCAGAATCCAAACAATAGACTGAACAGATACACATATAATAGAATGGGTAAAGAATATAAAGTACAGAATCCAAATGCTAGAAATGGTTCATATTAGACAAAACAAGTGGGTCAAGGGGTTGCAACCAAAAAGGGTAAGTGGCCCTTACCCATGTTGATTATGGCAGTCTCTGCCGACTGAAAAACAAGAGGAATAAAGCGAATAAACCAGCACATGATTCACACACTGGAAACTCTACCAAAGAGAGGGTGCTGAGGAACCACATAAAGATGTTACATCACATCTCTCTATGCATGTAAGTTGCAACACTTTGCATTCTTTTATACACCAACTCAGCAAAAAAAAAAAAAAAAAAAAAAGGAATTAAAAGACCTTCATCATGTGGTCTTTCTCACTCACTTCCAGACATGCTTTTTTCCATTTTTTAAAAATTTATCTTACATTATGTCTCCTTGTAAGTTGAAGTACATTCCAAATGCTCTTCTAATTATAAACACTTGAGATCAAACATGTTGTAAAAGGGGTAAACCAGCAGAGTTGCCAGGGAAAAGGCAGAGGCTTTAATAAAAACAACTAATAATCAGCTCCAAATGGATTAGAAGCAGACGAAAAAGAAACAATATTCAAGGTGAAGAACAAAAAACTTTTGTTTTGGTTTTTGTTTTTCTACAGGACAGAGTCTCTGCAGTGCAGATTACTTTAATGAAAGGAGAAGTTTCAAACTTGGAATTTGATATGAAGAAGGAAGGAAGGAAGGAAATCACATGCACTACATACACATGTCACATATGCCGGATTGAGAGATAACTTGAGATCGAAGGGTGTAAACATGTGGTGCAAAATCGGGTAAAATCTAATGAGATAGGGTACTGATTAGGGGTTCATTTAACAAGTAAAGTAAAGAGGAGGAAACCATTACAAATAAAAAGCGCTTTTTGGAAAAGAGAGAGAGAGAGAGAGAGAGAGAGAGAGAGAGAGAGGAAAAGGGATGAGTTCTATGCAGGGAATGTGCAGAACATGCTGTACATTTCGTGCTGCCTCACTGTCCCTCCTTTGTCACATGCCCCCCTGATCTTCTCAAAGCTACACTCCAAGACCCCTCGCTGCATGTGCTTCCCCATGTGCTTAGGCTTTCTCTTTCTCTCAATTCCAACAAGGCTTTTTTTTTCCCCCCCTGCCTTGCTGGCCCATATCTCCTCCACATGCACCATTTAGGGAAGTCACAGCCCCATTACAACTAGCCTGCAACCCTTCTTTTTCAGTCAATTGTCGGAATTGCCCTTTGGCTCTTCTTCTGCATGCTGTGTGACCAGTCTAGTATCTGAACTTACATATGAGTTAGAGGAGAGCTTTGTACCCTGGTATGGAAATAAAAATTGGATTGAGCTATTTGTCGCCCTATTTTTAGTAGATCATTCCTAGCTTAACTACCATTTTCATTCTCGATCATTCTTTTTGGAGTATGAGAAATTTGCACGCACGATCAATTATGTGTTATTTTCCATCATAACGCCTCTTATGATGGAAAATAAGAGCCAACTTTCTATATAAACATCTTCAATAAAAGAAAAAACACTTAAATATGTTGCAAAACTTAAATAGAAACAATATAAGTAAGTTTTGAACAATGAGAGAGTGTGGATAATAGAAATGACTGTTCATACGACATGGATACATGTGAAATGTACAAAGTATCTTTTGTTTTGTTTTTCCTTTTGGTTTGGGTTGTCATAATTTCACATGATTGAATGGGTATGGAGGGAAGGAGAAAAAATGGAAGGTCCCGGTTATCCCATGTGCCATTCACAGAAGGGGGCAGGCTTTCTACCCGCGTGGCTCGCAAGTCGTGCCCTCTGGCTCTAATTGAGCCTCTGTCTCTTTTCAACTCGGATACCAAATATGTGTACAGTAGTAAGTACCAAGTACTATTGAGTCTCAACCACAATATTTATTTATTTATATTTTAATCCTCCAATCATGTGCGACAAAGGAGTTTTGCTACTGCATATTAATATTAATTTTTTTATATTTAAAATTTAAATTAATATTATTTTTAATAAAATTTATTTTTTAATTAACAATATTAAATTAATACACAAATTAATACATAATTATAATTACAACTGGGCCACAAAGTGTACTTCAAATTAAGATTTCCTTTAATATATATATTTAAAAAAAGGTATTTGTTTTTTTTAAAAGCTATTTAATTAGGTTATTCCGAGGAAAAAGAGAAACTATTGAGAACATTAATAACACTGACAAAGTCAATACAGATGCCAGCACAAATGACGTAAACCTATTGGTCATGCAACATTTAGGTTAAATCTTTTTATTTCATATGGCACACTGCTCAAACTGAACAGGTAATAATGAGAGAAAAATGACCAATCACATTAATTTAATATATAAAAATATATAAAAATTTAAAATTATCATATAAAATATAATAAATAATTTTTTTTAAATTTTAAAATAATAATATTAAAAAATAATATTATATTTAATTTTTAATTTATTATCCAAACGATATTCAAATTATTTGTTTATTAGAAATATCCGATTTAAAAAGCGTACCCTTTTTGTAAAATTAACGTAAGCCAAAAGAAAGTATTAAAAAAAGAAAAAGAAAGAAAAAGAAAAGCCGAGGTTTGGCATTCCTGTAAAAAACAGCAAAGCAAGGGGCATTGATTCAACCTGCTATTACTTATATCCCGAACCCTCCCTTCCTTACGTTTCATAGAAACAATGAGCTCAACCTCAGAGAAGCCCCAGAGTAAAACGTCCCTGAGAAGAACCAGAAGAAGACTCATCAGAAGAACCAACACGGGAAGAAGGCTCCATGCACGTTCTTGTAGAGATCGGAGAAGCTGCTTCAACAATGGCGGGCGGACATGCTCCGAAGTCTCAGGCAAGTTGGAGGCCCTCAAGAACCTTATTCCAGCAGGCGGTAATGGCGCCGAGATAATTAAACCAGACCAGCTGTTCCAAGAGACCGCGGAATACATCCTTCTCTTGAGAACCCGGGTCGTGATGTTGCAGAGACTCCTTGAGTTTTATGGGTCTTGTGGGAGGGAGACTGTTGTACTATAGTTTGCTTCCATTGTAAACGAAAAAGGGAAAAAAAAAAAAAAATTAGAGAGCGTTTTTTCTGTTATTTTTGGATTTTGCATGGTCTGTTTCCGTAGAAAGTGGAGGAAAATAGGGATGGAATGGAAAGTTTGGAACTTTTAATTAGTAGAAACATCTCGGGCTCTATGTTCTCAACTCTTCATCCAAGTTTTCTTGGCATTCCCATATTTTGTTTCATGTTTTCTGTCTTTTGTTGTTTTTGGTTGCATTTGGGTAAGTGCTTTAGTTGGTGGTTGGCAGAATGAGATTGGTGAAGAATCAGAGCGCACTTGCATTCAGATTTGAGATTTCATAGCAAATTTCTTCCCCTCTCACTGGGTGGATGAAGCCATTGAAATTTGCTCATGGGTTTGTGTGATATAACTAACAATTGCGACTTCAATTTTAGGCAATTTTATCATATCCGTTGCATGGACTGACATTGAGATGAAAAGGAAAGATATTTTCTCTTTGCTGTATATCTAAATCAAGAGTTGACACCTCTCTCTTGTTTGGTCGATCTGAAGGAATGAATATAAATAAACTGAATGCAGGCATGCATGAAGGCATTGGAAAGGCAGACCCATGTCGCTGTGACAGTGAGCATGGGGATGAGGTGGTGACAGTCATTGCCTTGCCTCTGCCAAAAACAGAAGGGGGGAGGGGATGGTGGGCATTCTGATAAGAAAGAATAAATATCTCAGTGAAATGGGCTGCAGAAGCCGCATGACCTTTCTCCGCAAGCTGTGGGCATGCTGTGATTGTGATGACAGAGGGACGAATTTACTCGGACAGTCAAGTCACCCACGTGCAAAAGCCATTTCTTTAGGGGTGTTTGCCCTTGTACGGATGTACATTTGGTCTAATTGGGAGTTATATCATAATTACACCTTTAAAACTTACATTTTGAACTAATATGATTACCACAATCATCAAGAAAAATGTTATAAAATAAAACCATTTTGTAATACGATTTTTTAAAATTAATTTCAAAAATGAATTTTCAAAAGTCCGAAAAATCATTAAAAAAAGGTTGTTAATAATTTCCAGACATAATTATCAAATGGGGTACTAACTACTAAGAGTATGCAGGAGATTATTCCTCGAATTTTGTCGCTTCAACAAGTAAAAATCACGCCTTTAGGAGATTATTTAGAAATTATAACGACGACTCCTATCCGTTTCTAAAAAAATTATATCTATTTTGTCAGCACCTCCATTCGACAACAAATTTAATCAAGCCAGGAACAGAGGTTTTGTCACGGCGGCCCCGTCGTGGTCGTAAATATAACTAATTACACACTCAAGAGCTTGATCGTCGATGGGGCTTTCATCCCAATCAAGTGACTCACATCTCCCTTACAGACACAACACAGCTCTAAGGTCGCCAATACCACTTGACCCGGCGAGTGAACAGGTCCGACGATGTTCGTCCAGTCTCCGCTTCCACAATGTGCGAACCCAGAATCAATTTTAGCCTCTTACTCTTCAAATCAATGTGTCCTCCGCCGAATACCCATTATAAGTTCGTCTCCCATCTTAACAGGCTTGGGCCAAGAAGTTAAATTTGAATAAAAGAATGTACTTTCACAAAATATAATGCGAGACTAAAATGTTCCATTTATACCATGAAATTCATGTTATATACATGGAAAATAAAGTGTTGACACGAAATATGTATTAGAATTAGGAGATTAGCTTCCATGTATATTTTTATGATGCAGCACAACCAGTTAACGGGAAGAAAGTGGATGTCTGAGATCTTCTTGGAGAACGAATTCTCAAAGGGAAAAAAGGGCTCTTAGCTGTTAGCGCAAGGTGAGTGCATGGAATACCATATTTATCCTTGAAACTTTGCTGCTTCACTTTCAGTCCCCTTAAGTTTTATTCTACTAATGATAAATGCATAGAGCATGTGTTTAGCATGAAGTCTGATTCTTTCATTACTGGAAAATAGGAACATATCAAACAAATTCGGGATCCAACTAAACACGAGAATGCAAAGTCTATGCCTTTAGCCATTCAATGAATCTGTTGAGATTTTTGTAAGAGGAGCCACCTTCCTTGACACTATTCGTTACTTTTTCTTGGAGATTCAAGGCCCTCAATTTGAAGTTCTCACCACCGAGAAGTTTCTCCACCTTTTTATTGATTTCTCCTTGGGTAATGATCCCACTTTCATCTCGGTCAAACTTCAGCCCAACCTTCCAAACATCACAGATATAGCTCTCGTTATGAAACTGGTCAGCGAAGTAAGGCCAGCACAAGAAAGGGACTCCATTACATACACTTTCTATGGTTGAGTTCCAACCACAATGGATCAAGAAGCAAGCAATGGAAGGATGGCTGAGTACTTTCTGTTGAGGTGCCCAGCCAACCATCAGTCCGCGACTGGCTACTCTGTCTAGGAATCCTACTGGGTAGGCATCATTTGTTCCTTCGGTGATATCTGGCCTTACAACCCAAAGGAATGGCCTGTTTGATAGTTCAAGACCTAAAGCCAATTCTCGGAATTGGGTCTGGTCAAAAATCGTAAAGCTTCCAAATGCAACATATATGACCGAGTGTCGTGGCTGTTGATCAAGCCATTCTAAACAAGTTGTATCTTCCTGCCAGAAGTTTCCAGTTGGATTCTGACCGCGGTTGCTTGCCAAAAGTGGGCCGATTGGTGTAATCTCTGAAGTCGTTCTGAATGCCGCTGGCTCGAGATCATAATCGCAGTTGCAGATCAGCCAGTCTGCAACTTCCACAGAGGAGTTGTTTCTAACTGTAAGTTCAAAAATAATTTTCTGTGAAGTTAAGTCGCCGATGCAGACCCAAATAACGTTTTTTGAGCTCATGGCAGGTATGTCCTGTGCCAACTGAATCATCTGGTTTTCCATTGGAGTTACTATAAAAACACAAAATAAAACGAAACAAAAAGAAGAACATAAGAGGATCATTATGGCTTTCTATCATTGAACTCCTTGCATTACCAGCATGGTCCTCGGAAGCCAAAGATAATAAAATGTCTTAATCTTGCAGTGTAATTTGTTAACTGTTTGTTTTGCCTAGCAAAAAAACATCTGACTTCATTAGAGAAAACTGGACAAAGAAAATCACTATGTTCCGCATTTACTTAGATTTTGTTTGTCTGTGTGCACACGCGTGTTATACTTCTGCTAATCCAGTTTGTATGTTGCTTCTAATTTTGCCCTGATTTTAAACCACAATGTTTTCCCAGAACAAGGCAATGTTTTATTTAGTAAGATGGCCTAAAGTAGAAACCTCTTCATGTTATGCATGTATTCTGATTGGTTCTGGCTCTTCCAAAACAATTCTTGACTACAGCATGTACTGCTTGAATCATCTTAAAGCATGCATTTTATTTCTAATATTCTTAAGTTTGCTATCATGCTTCAGTCAATCCTTACAAATGACACCCTTTTTCTAATTATGTAAGCAGTTTCTTAATTTCATAATCATGAATTTTACGATACTTTCAGACGGGTGGGTATTCTTGTTGGAATATAGCCTCACGGATTGAACAAATGGAGTTAAAATCTAAAGCTACACGTGTTAAACTGGAAGAGGAGAAGAAGAGTTAGTTAATATAGTTAGTTATTATTTCTCACTTTGCCTTGTATAAATATAGTTATAGTACTCTGTAATTAATTCATTCAAGCATTTTCCAATTCAACTATTCTGTCTTCATCTCCATATTCCTTTCTCACAAATCAAAACCTCAATTCATCTAAGATTTGACATGGTATCAGATTGAAAATCATTGTGCTTCTGCAATCTCACAAAGATTTTGCTCTGAAATCTTTGTAATTTTTCTTCTACATACTTTCTTCCATTTCTTGGAGAAATTCCAGAAATGTCTTCTGATGATGAAGATTCTATTCACTCTCATACTTCTCCTCACACAATCAATCCTTCGGATGATTCATCAAGTCCATACTTCTTGCATCCAAGTGACAATCCCAGTGCATTACTTGTTTCAGAAATCTTTGTTGGTGACAACTATATTGCATGGAGTAGACAAATCACCATTGCTCTAACAGTCAAGAACAAAGCAGCGTTCATTGATGGTACGATTCTTGCTCCTCATGTTAATCAGCGTATTCTTCACACTGCTTGGCTGCGTGCCAACAATTTGGTTCTCTCGTGGTTAATGAATTCTATTTCAAAGGAAATAAGAAATAGTCTTCTTTATGTTGCATCTTCTGTTGATCTTTGGAAAGATTTGAAAACCAGATACTTAAGAAGCTATGGTCCTAGAGTTTTTCATCTTGAAAAATCTCTAAGCTCTATTACTCAGGGTTCTCTGTCTATCACTGAGTATTTCAGTTCTTTCAAGACCTTATGGGATGAGTATGTTAATTACAGACCATTCCCAACTTGTAGCTGTGGAAAGATGGCAACATGTACCTGCAACTTGTTTGATTTTCTGCTTGTTAGACAGCAGTCTGATTATGTGTTAAAATTCTTGGTTGGCCTAAATTGTGATAGGTATTGGATCTTCTGGTGCACAAAATTTGTTATATCTCTCTCTGGAAGAAAACTGCACACGACTAGTTGATTGAAAGGTATGCACCATAGCAACCACTTGTTATTCAACAACTGGTTCTCAGTACAAATTTCAAGTTTTTCAATTCATCAAACAGCTGAATTACAATAGGCAATGCAAGCACTCAAGTTCTGTGTGCTGTAAGATTACCAATTGTCAACTATGGTCAATGACGTCATTCAAGATTTTTTTTTTTTTGGGGGTGTGGGGAGGAGAAAGGTTTCTTGGATCTTCTTTTTCTCTTATAATTTATGTCAAAGACTCTCAAAACAATGTCAATTTGAACTAATGAGAATAGGTCAGATTATTACACTGTATCCTTACAACAAAGTGTAAAATTGGCAAATATTGAAACTTCAGTTGAAGTGGCGGAGATTTGCCTTTTCTCTCTGAAAAACTGTTGGGTCAGAACATAATTAAGATCTTAGGAACTTTGCAACAGTGAAAAAACATGTTCACTTGGGAGATAAGTTCAAGAGGCAAGTCTTCTTTATTGATGTTCTTTTCATTGTTGCTCTCCTTCCTCTTTTGAAGTAATTTATTTCACATAAAATCTCAAGAAAAAAGAGATTAAGAGAAAGAAAAAGCTAGGTGCAAATTAAGTCTGGAAACTGTATGAAGAACTTCTCTAGGCTTTCATCCATTCAATGAAATTCTTTAAATTATTATCAGACGCACCGCCTTCTTTGATGCTTGCCATGACTAATTTCTTGAGATCCAAAGCCCTTACTTTTAACGTTTCATCGCCCAGAAGTTGCTCCACCTTCGTTTTGATTTCTCCTCGTCTTATTATACCGCTTTCATCTCGGTCTAAACCCAATCCAACCTTCCAAACGTCACAAATATAGTTCTGGTTAAGAAACTGGTCAGCAAAATAAGGCCAGCACAAGAATGGGATCCCATTGCTAACACCTTCAATCGTGGAGTTCCAACCACAGTGACTAAGGAAGCAAGCAACCGAGGGATGGCTCAGAATCTTCTGTTGCGCTACAGAACCCACCATCCGCCCACGAGTGCCTACTCTGTCGTGAAATCCTTTTGGGTAGGCATCACTTGTCCCATCTGTGATATCTGGCCGCACGACCCACAAAAAGGGTCTGTTGCAGAGTTCGAGCCCCAAAGCCAATTCTTGGAACTGGGTTGAGTCAAAAATTGTGAAGCTTCCAAATGCAACATATATCACTGAATGTGGTGGCTGTTGATCGAGCCAGTTAAGACAAGTTGCATCCTCTGTCCAAAAGTTTCCTACTGAGTCTCGTAGCTGGTTGCTTGCCAAAAGTGGACCTATAGGTAGAATATTCTTAGCCGAGGTAAATGCGGCAGGCTCAAGATCATAAGTTGAGTTGCAAAGCAGCCACTCAGCCACTTTCACAGACTTGATATTTCTTACTGCAAGTTCAAAAATATTTTTCTGCGTAGGCAAGTTGCCAAGGGTGACCCACAATAATTTTTCTGTGTTCACGGCCGGCATTTCTGGTGAGAGACGAATTGTCTGCTTTTTCAGTGGAGTTCCTGCGTGCAGAATTTTTTATTGAAGGTTAAGACCATATGACAATGAACATCCATGTGTCACTTATGGTCATCCTAATATGAGTTCTATGATCAATTCTGTAAATTAATATCTAGTCCTTGGGCAAATGACATCTCCTCCCCCGTAAATAGGAGTTGGAAGGTGAGTTTCATGGGCTAATCCCATGTGAATAGTTACCTAGACAACAATTTTAATTAGATATCTTGAAAATATTTTAGGAGATACCACATCTTTGTACGGACTACTAAATGTATTTTCCAGGATATGGTAGTTGGTTATGATTATTACAATGATCTATTTGGGTTGATTGTAATAGCTTTCTGATTACTCAATATGTTTGTAAAGGCAGTGACGCTCAATGTTCATATATGCCTGTCAAAGGAAGGCACCTGGGTGTAGAAAGAGAAGGCAGTGGTACTCTGAAGGGCGAAGGATGATTAGGCAGAGAAGGAATATCAAATAGTACTCGATGACTTCATTTTTAACGTAGATTTTTTCTGTTATGCATCACTTTTTTCTCTTTCATGTTCAGTATCAAGACACTCGCAATATATCTTTTGTACTCTACTCAAATAAACTGTCCAAGTTGAGATCTCATCCCAACTTTCTGAGTTCTTGTCTGCATTTTCCTAAAGTATCTTGGTTCCAACTGATTCCTGCATTTCTAGCATGTGCATGCTGGATTACGGTTACGTCTAGGAGGGTGAATTCATTATGAAGAAAAATCTGTATGGTCATTATCTAGTGTATGCTGTAAGAACAATCAAATAGTTATAAAAAGAGAAACTCACCATCATCAGCAATAATTCCATCTCTGATCAAATTTGGGATGTTAAATAATAAGACCAATAGTGCGGCTGCTGCAGGATAGAAGGCAGCTCTTCGGATCCCCTTCTTCTCTGCAATTTCTAGGGCCCATCCAATACTCTGATCAGCAAGGACACAAGTGATCTCTTCACCGTTCAATCCATTAATCCGATCAATGAGCTCCTCCAGCTTCCCAGGCATAACATTCAAGACTGCTGCTGATGACTTTCCTGGCTTTTTTCTGTCCTCCAAGGTCTCTATTCCATCCGGAATGGTGACCATATGGATTTGATCCCCTATTTTGTCCTTCACTCCAATTGCATTCATGATTCGGTCGTGATTATACTCTGTATTTACAAATGTGATTTTGAAGCCATGATTGACTAGGTGCCGTGATAACTCCAGCAGAGGTATGATATGGCCTTGTGCAGGAAACGGTATAACCAGAACATGTGGATTGCCCATTCTAGCTCTTTCTGCTGCTTTTCAGATTCCTGTGGTATATTGTTTTGGACACTCTAGCTCATGTTAGTTTTATGGATTGGCTGGGAGTAAGCGACAGTTTCTCTGTCTTCATGTGCTATGATTTTCTTGGGATTTTGAATTGGAGTATTGCTGATTCATTTGCTATTTTAATTGGCTGCCTTGACTTTATGATTTTCAGTGCTCCCTATTTAAAACTATCATCAGTGATGTCTATAATTGTGGTTTTTATGCAAGATACTAATTTTGGTGAAGATGTTAAAATATTGCTGAGTCTACACACAAGTGCTCTCATGCAAGTAACTAAGATGTTAAGCATCTTATTATTAAACTCAAGCATGTTCCATGATGCCACGAGTTTTTTTTTTTTTTTTTTTATTGTTATTATTATTTTTTATTAACATGCAAAAGTCTAGATGGTTGCCGTCCAGATGAGGTTGGGAAATATTATTAAACTGACCAGGTTTTGACAAATTTGCTTTAGCTGTTAAATGGATCTTTGGCTTGGGATTTGCCCCATCCATTATTGTTATCTTCTTTGGCTATAGATCTAGCCATCAGGTCATTGTTAAGGATTCCTCAGAATCTCCTCCAGATTCTTAGCTAATCCTCATTTACTTGTTATAGTTGACCCTTGATTGTAGGCTTGTAATCTTCTGTAATTATTTCCTTCTCTGTAAATCTTTCCTTATCAGTTGTAACAATATTCTAGTATATATATGATATTCGGACTCCACCAAAAGTGTGGTGACACGGGTGCCTCCGCTCATATGACGCCGGATTCGACTGCACTTGACACTTCCGAAAAATATGTTGGTAAGGATAAAGTTGTTGTGGGAAATGGGGCGTCCTTACCCATCACCCACACGGGTATTTCTCATCCTACTTCCAACTTAAAATTACTTGATGTTTTATTAGTTCCCCACCTCACCAAAAGTCTTATTTCCATTAGTAAGTTGACTTCCGATTTCCCTCTTCAAGTTATTTTTACTGACTCCTCTTTTGTCATTTAGAACAAGCTCACAACAAAGGTGGTGACAACCGGAAAACGTGATGGCGGTCTCTACGTACTTGAGCGTGGCAATGATGCTTTTGTTTCTATCCTTAATAAATCTGCTCTTACGGCGTCATATGATCTATGGCATGCGCGTTTCGGTCATGTTAATCATTCTATCATTTCTTTATTAAATAAAAAAGGCCAGTTATCTCTTACTTCTATTTTGCCTAAACCTACAATTTGCGCAACGTGTCAATTTGCAAAAAGCCATAAGCTTCCTTTTTCTAATCATAATTCTCGCTCCACCTCCATTTTAGGTCTTGTTCATAGTGACATATGAGGACCAGCCCAGGTTCAATCCAAACTGGGCTTTACTTATTATGTCATTTTTGTCGATGATCATTCCCATTTTACATGGCTTTATCCCATGAAATTTAAATCTGATTTTCTTGACATTTTTCTTCAATTTCAGTCATTTGTGGAAAATCAATATTCTTGCAAAATCAAAATTTTCCAGAGTGATGGTGGCGCTGAGTTTTGCAACAATCGCTTTCAATCTCAACTCCGTTCCTCTGGTATTCATCACCAAATGTCCTGTCCCTACACTCCCTCTCAAAATGGACGCGCTGAACGCAAGCATCGCCACGTGACTGAAATGGGCCTTGCGCTCTTATTTCATTCACTCGTACCCACTTGCTATTAGGTCGACGCTTTTAGTACTGCGACTTATATCATTAACCGGTTGCCGGCCCCACTTTTTGGAGGTATTTCTCCCTTTGAAATTTTACACGGAAAACCTCCACTCTACACCAACTTTCATCCTTTTGGCTGTAGAGTTTATCCTTGTTTACGTGACTATGCTGCTAACAAGTTTTCTCCTTGCAGCATTTCTTGCTTATTTTTAGGCTACAGCCCTTCCTATAAAGGCTTCCGTTGTCTGGACCCCCTCACATCCAAAATCTACGTCACTCCTCATGCCAAATTTGATGAACAACATTTTCCCTTACTACCCACTTCTCTCGCCCAGCCTCTCGCCTCTTTAGATCTCTCCCGTTTTTTGGAAGCCGTGCCTACCCATGATCTACCCTTAACCTCAACCCCTTTGCCCCCCACATCCTTATCCGATCCTCATTCTCGGTCTGGGTCTCATGCATGTCGTCTCTGTCCTAACTCTTTCTCTGAGCCTCTGCAAGTCTCTATTGAGTCTCCAGCGCCAGATCCGCCACAGTCTGATGCTCCAGTTTCTCGTGCTCCGGCCATACCTCCACCTTCTCATCCCATGGTCACTCGAGCTAAGGCAGGCATTTTCCGGCCGCGGTATCCCACTTACCTCAGTCATCATGTCTCGGGGCTTCTACATGCTCTTCTTACCACATCTGAGCCCCGCGGTTTCAAACCCGTTGCTAAAAATCCTGCCTAGCTCGCTGCTATGGATGACGAGATCAAAGCTCTTCGTGACAACTGTACTTGGGATCTTGTTCCTCAGCCTTCCAAAACGAACATTGTTGGCTCTAAATGGGTTTTTTGTACGAAGTATCTATCTGATGGCTCTATTGATCGTCTTAAAGCCCGTCTTGTTGCAAAGGGTTATACTTAACTTCCTGGCCTTGATTATACAGATACTTTCAGTCCCGTGGTCAAAGCCTCAACTGTTCGTGTTGTGCTTTCTCTGGCTGTTACTTATGGTTGGCCTCTTCGCCAACTCGATGTTAAAAATGCCTTCCTTAATGACATTCTACAGGAACATGTTTATATGGAGCAGCCTCCTGGCTATGTTGATCCTCGCTTTCCTCATCATGTCTGCAAACTCAAGAAGGCTCTTTATGGCCTCAAGCAAGCTCTGCGTGCTTGGTTCCAGCGTTTCAGCTCTTTTCTTTTGAAGCTTGGGTTCACTTGCAGTCGTGCGGATACCTCTTTGTTTATTCTCCATCACCAACAACACATTATTTATCTCTTATTGTATGTCGATGACATCATTCTCACTGGCAATAATGTGTCATTTCTCAACCGCTTCATTCAGCAGCTTCACTCCGAATTTGCCACTAAAGATTTGGGATCTCTCAGCTATTTCCTTGGTCTCGAAGTCACCCCCATCTCGGCGGGCCTTTTTCTCAGCCAGACCAAGTATGCACGTGATATTCTCGCGTGTGCCCAGCTTCTTGACTGCAAACCTGTCACAACTCCTATGGTTGTTGCCCAGCGTCTCTCCTCGAATGGTTGTCCGTTTGAGGATGTCACTCTTTATCGCTCTCTTGTTGGTGCACTGCAATATTTGAATATCACTCGCCCTGACCTTGCCCACTCAATCAATTCTGTTAGTCAATATTTGCATGCTCCCACTGATGAACATTTTCAGGCAGTGAAGCGCATCCTTCGTTATGTCAAGGGTACTCTTCATTTTGGATTATCATTTACTGCCTCTTCTTCTGCTAGTATTACTGCATACTCTGATGCTGATTGGGCTGGCTGTCCTGACACTCGTCGCTCTACTTCCGGCTATTCCATTTATTTGGGTGACAATCTTGTTTCTTGGAGCACTAAAAAGCAACCCACGGTCTCTCGCTCTAGCTGTGAATCTGAATACCGTGCCTTGGCTTCTACTGCTGCTGAAGTCCTCTGGTTAGACCATCTTTTTCGTGATTTGCGTGTTTCCACTCCAGCTCGACCTCTTCTTCTATGCGACAACAAGAGTGCCATCTTCTTAAGCTCCAACCCCGTCTCTCACAAGCGCTCTAAGCACATTGATCTGGACTATCATTTTCTTCGAGAGCTTGTGGTCGCTGGTCGAATTCATACTCAGCATATTTCTACCACACTGCAAGTTGCTGATGTTTTTACCAAGAGTGTCTCACGGCCCCTCTTTACATTCTTTCGATCCAAGCTACGTGTGTGCTCTAATCCCACGCTTAGCTTGTGGGGGGGTGTTAAGGATTTCTCAGAATCTCCTCCAGATTCTTAGCTAATCCTCATTTACTTGTTATAGTTGACCCTTGATTGTAGGCTTGTAATCTTCTGTAATTATTTCCTCCTCTGTAAATCTTTCCTTATCAGTTGTAACAATATTCTAGTATATATATGATATTCGGACTCCACCAAAAATGTGGTGATTTTACAAACGTTATCAGTCATAAGTCTGTAAAATAGAGTTAGTTTAATTTGTAAGGTTCCTCTATTCTTAGCAGCAATTGCAGCTCAAGTTTCATATTCAACCTTACAATGCTCTGCCCTTGCTATCGGATTTTTTGCACTTCTAAGAGGTCAGATAGCATAGTAAAACCATTTTGGATTGCTCCCAAGAACTACTTCCTGGAAGGAAATATCAACTTGAAACTAAAGCAACAGCCAATTCTTAAAAGTTTTTTACCACACTGCAATGGGATTCATCACACTCATCTTAAAGTTGTAAAGATGTTGCTTTCAATACCTATAAAAAAAAAAAATGTTTTCATGGCGACGTTGCTAAACCTTCTTGATTTCACAGCGCCTAATGTTACGATTTTCATCATGGTCGAATCCTTCTGCACAACGCAAACATAGCTATTGCCCAAGAAAGGGACAACGACCCTTTTATATTTGAAGTGAAATGGATAGAGACTCTTGTAAAGTTGTAAAAGACGCACCCGCATGCTTACAAATCCAGAAGGTTGGTGGATTTGTAACACAACTTTATGTACTTGGGCCTGCAGCTTTTTGCTTTGCTCTCAGAGCCCAAATCTACTAATTTAGGCCACTGATACCAAACAATTAAAGAAAAAAGGTTTTGGATTTGGGCTCCTCAGTGTGCAGACCATTACCAAGGCTGATGTCAGAATTTGCTTCAAAAAAATTGGTACCCCAAGCGTCGATTGACTACACTAAGGATCTAAAATGAAGATAGGTAGTATATATGATCCACATTATTTAAAAAATAAAAGTTTTTACTCTTTTATAATGTTATAGTGGAGTAGGGGTGTTCATCCAGATCCAGATCCGAATATTCGGCCATAACCGAATCCAGATCTGGATTTAAAAAATCAAGCAGTTATCTGTCCAAATTAAATCCGGATTATAACTGGATATTCGGATTTTTTGCCTTTTTTGGGAGATAAAAACCGGATCCGGGTTATAACTGGATTCGGTTTTGTAATATTTTGTTTTTTTAAAAAAACTTTATAACTTTTAAAAACAAATTATAGCACTTTTTTTATTAAAAAAAATATGATATCATGTTCAAATTGCTTAGATTTTAAAAAAACTTTTTAAACACTTTTAAAAAGTTTTTTTTTTTAAAATAAATTGAAGAACAAAATAAAAAAAATGCAAAATAGGTAATATTGTTGTTACATCACAATGCAAAACATAAATTTACAAAGCAAAACATAAATTTACAAAGAAAAAAAAATACATCACAACTAATTAAACCAATAATAAAACTGGTTCTAATTATGACAAGAGGTTAAGCCTTCTTCAAGCGTAGTCGTATTGTGCTATTCAAATCAAAACACTAGCATTTCACATTCTCGACCCTTCCATGTCCAAATGCTCCCAAGTCAATAATTTGATACCAAAGACTATAGACAGTCTGTTACTAGTATTAGGTCTGTCATTAACATCTCCAACTACAAACAAAAAAAATAGCAATGTCATTTAACAAGAACGGGATGATTTTAAAAGAATGAGATCAAAGGAAGCCAAGGCTTATTGTCATCTCAACAGTACTATTGCTGTTTAGGACAGTGAATTTCCAATTAGGAACGTATGTTCCATAAATTACATCCAAGTAAACAATAAGAACACTTGCTGCCACCAGCCTAAAAATTAGAACAAAGAACAATTTTTTGCTAAATTGAGTCTCCATAAGCTGCCAACAGCATCAATTACAACAGAAAAATGAAAATTACAATAGCATCAATTACAAAGGCTAAAGTATTCATTTAAAAATAAATCTAAACTCTTCCAATAACAATGAATAGAAACTGAACAAGCATAAATTTTAAAAATAAAGCGTACAAGAATATTTACCCACAAAATCTAGAGGGTACCATCACGATAGAATTGACCTAATTCTATGTCCCAACTAAGCATTCGACTAGCCTTCTCAGAAAAGCTCCATCAATTGTTGCGATACATCTGCATCAAGTAATCAAGCATTAATTAGCATGTAGCACCATTCTTGCCAAGGGCTTAAGCACATAATTATTAGTCAATTTTAGAAAATAAAGATCGATGCTTCTTGAAGATTTTATCCAACCATGCATAACAGAATACATTGAGCATAAGTTCAGGAAGTAAATCACCACAATGGTAATACCTTGAATAATTTATGGAGTTGTTTGGAACTCCTGCCAGATATTTTGATAAGAAGTAAGATCTAAATTCAGAAACTTAGCAGCAAGGTAGACAACTCCAGTAGCAATATGATGAGATTTGAATTGAAGCCACAGTGAGCTTCGAAGTTTGCAAAACAAAGTATTCAACAACTTTAGAAGGTGATCTTAAAGAAACATAACAAAAAGTATACAAAGCAAAGCCTCATACCATGATTGAATATGCAATGTATGCAAAGTCATAAGCTCCAAATTTCACACCATCAAAAACAAAAAGTTAAGTTGCTAAAGTTGAAGGAAGATGGTTACATTAAGAAGAAAAAAATGTAGAGGTTAAGTTAAACGGATAAACTAGTAATAAAAAATCAAAATTAACAAATAAAAGCATTTACCTTCGATGTCAACGTCTTCTACATGCTCCTCCACCTCCCAAGAACTAAGCGGTTCACAACTCAACCAATTTTGCGTGCAGATTAGTGCTTGGACAGTCTCCGGCGCTAATGAGCTTTGGTATGTGTCTATTACACGTCCACCGGTGTTGAATGTGGACTCGGATGCGACGGTGGAAATAGGAATGACTAATATATCACGTGCGATCTCCGCAAGGATGTGATATCTAAATGAGTTCCTCTTCCACCAATCCAAAATCTCAAACCTAAGTACTTTTGGTTCAATCACATCCGACAAATATCTCTCTAAGTCCGAGCTAAATACCGAATTGTTTTACCCCTCAAGATATTGATCTAGAGATGTATCAAAATCTTCATATTCCAAGTCGTCACCAATAATACTTGAAGAACTTGAAAGTTGTGTCATATTTGATCTTCCGCTATCTAGCCCATAAAACTTGTGGTATTGCTCAATCAAACGATTCATGAGCAATCTTACACTGGCCTCAATTATGTCTCCGCATTCATCCCCTTTGCACATTTTTAATCAATATGACAAGGTTGTGATCTTATATTAAGGGTCAATGACAAAAGCTACATAAACAATAATGTTTATCTTATTCATGTTCCCCCAATATTGATCAAACTTAAGTTTCATATTAGACGCCATCCTCCTCAAAAAATCATCCACACTCTGACCCATTTTGTTCAAATTGTGCTTGTAGAAATTTGTTGAAATAACATATTAGATGTCACGTAAGATGAGCCAGAAGTTTTCAAAGTGACATCATAAAAAACTTTTAGAAACTTAATAAAAACATAAGCCATTTGCCAATCTTGAAATAGAGGTGCCGCAAACTGTGACCCCCTCACTCTCATTAGCACAAAAACTTTTTCATATTTTTTTGCAATACTAAGCATTAGGTATGTGGAGTTCCATCTAGTGAGAACATCTAGACACACCATTTTTTCACACACAATATTCAGCTCATTTGTACATGTTTTAAACATATCAAGCCTTGCAGGTAAGGACCTCACAAATTTTATTGCTTCTCTAATATTATTTATAGCATCATATATAATTTTTAAACCATCATATACAATGAGGTTAAAAATATGTGCAGCACATCGCACATGTATAAACTCACATTCCAAAATTGTAAACTCCTTATCTCTTACGTTTCTCTTCGCATGATCAATAGTGACATCATTAGAGGTGGTATTATCCACAGTGTTCGTACAAAGACGGTTAATCTCTCAATCCATCAAGCGAGACTTTAACATCTAAGTAATAGTCCCACCTTTATGATTAGGAATCTTGAAAAACATTATGATTTTCTTGTGTAATACCCAACTTTGATCAACATAATGACACGTGACACAAATATAATTCTTGTTTTGCACCGATGTCCATATATTGATGGTCAAACAAACTCTTTGATTGCACAACAAAGCCTTCAACTTTTGCTTCTCCTCCTTGTATAAACCAATGCACTCTTTTTGGAAGGTGGTTCGGGATGGCAAGTTGTGTCTAGGCTCTAAATAATCCAATAGTCTAACAAATGCCGGATGCTCTATAACCTTGAACGGCAATTCACACTGGATAAACAAATTAGAAATCATCGCCTTTAGTTTTTCACGATCATATTGTCCTAACATTTTAGGACTAGATCCTCTACCATCCATTCTAACTCCAGTGTGTGATGGTGATTTATCATTCTCAAGATTTTTATCCTATCTCATGGGAGACTCCGAACAAGAATATTCTAGGTGGTGTGACATTAATGAAGTACTATTTTTATAATGACATTCATAAATCTTGAAACAATAATTACATTGAGTTTTAGGTGCAATGGGATCAATATGTTCAATCTTTGTAAAATGATCCTATACATGAGATTGGTTGGTAGCGTTCTTGGCTCTTTTTGGCTTTGGGGGGAGAGATGGTGCGGGTCTAGGTTTGGGGTATTTATGGAGGAAGGCACTAAAGGATTAGTTTTTTCCTCCACGTCTTATGAAATATGAGCTGAACTAGAATCACCAACATTACCACTAAAATTACATTCCATCTGTTTTCAGCATAAGAAAAGAAAAATAAATATAATAAAAATCAAATCAACAACAATACAAATATATATATATCCAAATAAACACAAAAAAAGATATGAATTAACCATAAAACACAGCTAACATACAATGCAAAAAATTCAACAGAACTTGCAGCTTCTGAAACTATGGATAAAAACCTAAAACAGAAAATGATAGCAGTATTAAAGACCACAACCCCAACCCATGTAGAAAAGAGACCATTTCAAGGAAAGCATCCACAAAAATATTTTTTATTATATGTGTAATAATTCAATAGCTTTATTTTTTTAAAATTTTATTTTAGAGAATGTATCTGTTGCCTTCCTTTTTATAATTGTTACAGATTGGAATTTTATCATATTTTCCATGTTTTTGGGTATGATTATTGTTCTGAATTGTGAAGTTTGGGGCTTTTGGGTTAAAGGATTTGGTGGTTTGCTTTTATTTATTAGAATAATGAAATTTTATATTGTTTATTTTTAATCCACGAGATGGGCAGCAATTCAGATTTCAGGTCCTTAGTTTATGTTTTTATTTCAGAGCTGTATGTTGCTAATTTATATCTACCTGTGAAGTCCTATTCTGAGAACTCATCCATCATATAGTGTATATCGAAACGAAGGGTTCATGTTGTGCAATGAAAGGTTCGTTAAAAACCAGGTGAAGTGAATGACTCTTTATTTTGAGTTTGTTTGTGTGTGGGTGCGTGAGATAGAGAAAAAGAGAGAGGAAGTGGGAAGTAGAAACGATATTATTCTATTATATTATAGGTTTTATTTTCATCATGCAGCTCATACTTTCGGACCTGATGTAGGCTTGCATACAAGTTCAAAAGGACCTTATATATATGTATATATATAATATATTATAGGTTTGTTGCTTAGAAAAAGTACTCAATTTTATTAATTAACCTTTTATCTTTTATAAAGGTTACAATATTTAGCTAATTAGGGTTACAGAATTTTGAAAACTATCACGCTTATTAAAAAAAAACTTATAATAAATTATACCCTATAGTATATACATCTCAATGCCAAAAACTAGGTATCACTAATTTATTAAGTGTTAAAATTTAGATCAGACTTTGAGAAAGCTAGAATAGGAAACCTCATGACCATTATATAGGTAATAGATATATTGGTCCAATTATGCCACAGGAGTAGAAACATTAATGATTTTGCTAGCTAGCCAGCTTCATTGCTTTGAATTTAATTTCAATACCCATTAGATCATGCTACTGATAATTAATCAACTACGTAAAAGAATCAACGACCACAACATTTTACGTAAACTTCTAACTTTTATTCGTATGTAGCATGGCAAAGTAAGTATTAGGAGTGTCCCAATTGACAGTAATCATGAAATCAAGAGATGCAAACAAACTTTACTTTCTCACAAGAAGTAACACTCGAGGACTCTGTCCATGGAATAAATACACATTATGGATGAAAACCTCCAAAGTGTGTTAAAGATGTTACCCCTATTTGATTTGATGACCAGATTCGTGAATGTGATAGAAAATGACAAGAATGAACTTTGATGTAAAATGAACTTCATTAACTATAAACGGGATATTACAACTTTGATCAAACATACAAAATATAAGCCAACTACAACCGGGACATGAAAATTTTAGCTAAAGTCTCCTTTAATATTGGACATATTAACCCACTATCAAAACCCTTTTTTTTTTTCCCCATTCTATAATCAAGCCATCAGCTTCACAAAATAATAAATACAGAAAATCAACACAAACCCAAACAGAAGCGAAAATCAAATTACAAATCCAGAAAAAAATCTAACTAAACCGAGATAGAGAGACCAAAAGTGTGAAAAATGGAAGAGATATAAACATCAGCTTCACAAAATACTAAACCCAGAAAATTAAACAAATACCCAAACAGACCCAAGTGAAAATCCAATAGAAACCCAGAAAAAGGAATCCACCCAAACCGAGTGAGAGACAGAGTAGTCTGAGGAAATAAAATGTAAGAGTACGGTGTCGTTTTCGGCAAAGAAAAGTAAATGAGCAGGTGTATAACCTGGTTATGAATTACCGGGTTATAAAACCGGATCCGTAACCAGATTCGGGTTTATAACAACCGCTGGGATGTAATCCGGGCTTACATCTCGGCGGCTATCCACCCGGATTCGGATTTCCAAACTGGACCAGAAAAAAATCTGGTCTGGATGCACACCCCTATAGTGGAGGTCCAATTGTATTATTAACTAATTTTTTTTTAAAGTATAGGTCATGTTGTTTGGGTCTTCTATTGGCGAGTGATAAATAGTATTCAAGACTATCCCCACCAGAAATGTGAGACTTAAGCCGTGCCATTTATGATGGACTAGCCTGACAAGGAAATTGGAAATTTAAAAGGCGGGATTGTGATATCTCATATAATAAGGATATTACTTGGGAATGAGAAGTTCTTACTCTTTATAATATTTTAATATGGCTCTAATTGTATAATTGACTAGTCTTTTTAGATTATAAGTCATGTGACTTGGGACTTCCAGTGAGGTGTTATAATTATCATTTCTATTCATATTCTTCCCTATAATAGTACTTTATAAAAAATTTATATTATAATAATATTTTAATTTTATAATATTTTTTAATCAGTTTTTTCTTTCTCATTTCTCAAAACCCAAAAAATACTTAACTCAAACCATCTCACCACAATTTACAAACCATCTTACTACTATTGACAAAATTCTCATCTCATCTCATCTCATTCCTAAGTATCTCCTAACTCATTGTTATTCACAGATATTTTGAGATATTCTTAGCATCCAAACAAGTCCTTAGGTCTTGTGTATAAAAAGATTAAAAACTCTTTGTACAATCAATTTTGCGTACTTTTTACGCACTCTATTTACGTAATTGGTTACGCCTTTTTTTTAATATAAAATAACTGTTGAATTCATCATATTAATGAAGTGTTTAAAGAATAAATGAAAAGTGTTCAAAGAATAAATAAAAATGACTATATGTAACAGAATTGTACACCATGTATCTAAGATAGACGCATATAAAACCCTTTTGTTGAACCTAAGGTTTCAAATTTTGTGTAATTATATATTTACACATGAATTTTGATGATAACAAATGAATTCAAAGAATGAAGGAGTCTCAAACTCAATTTGTCCACACAATGGAGTCAAGCACATCAAGGAACCAAACATGAGCAAGAAGGAAATAAGTTCACATTAAAGTCATAGAGAAATGTTGTAAATCTTTTAAAATTTGAAATTAGGATTAAGGCTCAAAAATTAATATTTTATCATAAAGCATTAAAATACATTTTCCACATGTGCATGAATATTTTGAAAATTTTGAAAGATAATTGATTGTCATCTTTCACATGTGCATGCCATGATTAAAGGTTTGAACTTTGAAAATATTAAAGATGATTGATTGTCATCTTTCACATGTGCATGTTTTATTTGAATATTTTCAAAAGTGATTGATGCTTTTCTTGACTTATGCAAAAGGAAGATGCCTTTGTTTGAATATTTTGAAAAGTAAAGTGTGCTCCTTTTGTCATATGCAAAAAGTAAAAAATTAGGTTTGAAATTTTTGAAAAGTAAAATGTCTTCCTTTTGTCATATGCAAAAAGTAAAAAGATTAGGTTTGAAATTTTTGAAAAGTGAATGATGATGTTTTTGACATGTGAATCTTTTTAAATTTGAATATGAAGTCTCATATGCCTATAAATAGATCATTTGAGAGCTTCACATTCACAACACCAAGAGCATACAACTCTCATTCAAAGCTTTCATTCTCTCTTCTCTAAGCATTGAGCCTTAACCCTTGTTCATTTTGAGAGATATAGTTTGTACTGTATTATTTTTATTTCACTTATTGAGGAGTGTTTTCTGATATTCTACCCACTATCAATTCTTGTATTAATAAAAGGGTGTGTATAACCCTTGTGCGTGTATCTGAAGTGATAGGGGAAAAGAGTTTATTAATAAAAATATTGAAACATTTTGTGATGACAATGGTTTTGTGCATAATTTTTCTGCTCCACGAACTCCTAAACAAAATGGGGTAGTAGAGAGAAAAAATAGATCTCTTCATGAGATGGCAAGAACAATGCTTAATGAGAACAACTTGCCTAGTTATTTTTGGGCCGAAGCGGTAAGTACTGCATGTTATATTATAAATAGAGTTATGCTAAGGTCTAAATTAGATAAAACCCCCTATGAGTTTTGGAATGAGAAAAAGCCCAACATTAGTTACTTTCATATATTTGGATGCAAATGTTTTATTTTGAATGACAGGGATAATTTAGGCAAATTTGATGCAAAATCTGATGAAAGTATCTTTCTTGGATATTCTACTAATAGTAAAGCTCATAGAGTATTCAATAAAAAGATTTTGACTGTACAAGAATCTATGCATGTAGTATTTGATAATCTAATTCTCTACTCTCCAAGAAATCCATTGATGAAGAAACAGGAGGTATAAATAATATGGAAAGTCTCAATCTCAACAAAGAGAACACAATAGAGGAAGTCCAACATGGAGACATCAGGAAAGATCATCAAAATTTAATACAAGATGCAACCAAACAATTGAAATTTGTGAAAGATCATCCAGTGGAACAAATTCTGGGAGAACCTTCTCGAGGTATAAGTACTCGATCATCTCTTAGAAATATTTGCAATCATACTGCTTTTCTATCTCAGATTGAACCTAAAAATATTGATGAAACACTTCTTGATGAATCTTGGATTATAGTTATGCAAGAATAGCTTAATCAATTTGAAAGAAATGATGTTTGGACACTTGTTCCTAGACCCAAAAATCATACTATTATTGGAACAAAATGGGTTTTTAGAAACAAGAAAGATGAGTACTGAGTCATTACTAGAAATAAGGCTCGACTTGTAGCCCAAGGTTTCAATCAAGAAGAAGGAATCGATTATGATGAGACATATGCACCAGTCGCAAGATTAGAAGCTATTCGAATGCTACTTGCATATGCTTGTTATAAAGATTTCAAACTTTTTCAAATAGATGTTAAAAGTGCTTTCTTAAACGGTTTTATAAATGAAGAGGTATATGTTGAGCAACCTCCAGATTTTGAAAATCATATTTCTCCAAATCATGTTTTCAAACTCACAAAAGCACTATATGGACTCAAACAAGCTCCTAGAGCGTGGTACGAGAGACTCAGTGGTTTCTTGATTAAAAAAGGTTTCTCAAGAGGAAAAATCGACACAACTCTTTTCATTAAATACGAAAATGATGATATTCTTTTGGTTCAGATTTATGTTGATGATATAATATTCGGTGCTACTAATGAAAATATGTGTCAAGTTTTTGCTAAGACTATGCAGGATGAATTTGAAATGAGCATGATGGGAGAACTTACATTCTTTCTCGGATTGCAAATTAAGCAAGTAAAAAGTGGGACATTCATCAATCAATCAAAATATATTAAGGAATTGCTGAAGAAGTTTGGGATGGAAGGTGCTAAGGAAACTGGAACACCAATGAGCCCATCTACTAAACTTGATAAAGATGAATCCGGTAAGACAGTTGACTCGAAAGTATATCGAGGTATGATTGGTAGCTTATTATATTTGACAGCCAGTAGACCAGATATTATGTTCAGTGTGTGTTTATGTGCACGTTTTCAATCATCTCCAAAAGAATCTCATTTAATTGCAGTTAAGCGCATTCTTAGATATCTTAGTGGTACAATTAACCTAGGGTTATGGTACCCTAAACACACATCTTTCGATCTAATCAGCTACACAGATGCAGATTATGCTGGTTGTAAAATAGATCGAAAAAGCACTAGTGGAGCATGTCACTTCTTAGGTCATGCATTAGTTTCCTGGTTTAGTAAAAAACAAAATTCTGTTGCACTATCTACTGCTGAGGCAGAATATGTTGCTGCGGGTAGTTGTTGTGCTCAAGTTCTTTACATGAAGCAACAACTTGAAGATTTTAAACTCATGTATAATCACATTCCAATCAAATGTGATAATACAAGTGCTATAAATCTTTCAAAAAACCCAATACAACATTCTAGAACTAAGCATATTGAAATAAGATATCATTTTCTTCGAGATCATGTGCAGAAAGGCGATATAGTACTAGAGTTCACAAACACACACGATCAGTTAGCAGATATATTCACAAAACCTTTACCAGAAGATAGATTATCTATGATTAGAAGAGAAATAGGTATGATGCATATTATGAATATCTCTTAAAAGACAGATCAAAGTTCATAAAAATAGATAGATTTTTCTTAAATACTTTTACATAAACTTGAGGTTCTTAGCCTCATGTTTGAGACGCTCATTCTCTTCATACAATATCATGTCATCCCTATTCATGGGAACTGGCAAGCGGAATGAAGAATCCAATAGAGATTTCAACTTTTTATTCTTCTGCCGAAGGATTCCTTCCCTTGTGTGAGACTCTTGAACAATTCGTTGAAGTACAACAATTTGTTCCTTAAGCTTTTCAACCTCATGGTTTTTTGCTTGAACCCGCTGGGAAAAAGCAACAATAGAGGATGAGTAGCGAGTCCCGAGACTCACCAAGTCGTAGATAGCATCGGAGTCTGACTTATTTGCCATACTATTATTTTCTTGCTGCAACATAGCACCAATGGCAGCTGCAGAAAGGACAGGAGGTTGAGATGTAGAAGAATGAGCCATTGAGAAAGGAATTGAAAACTTAAAGCGAGAATGTTGAAGGAATGCAGATGAGTTATAGAGATAAGAAGAAAACTTGATGCGGATTGGATGAACTTTAAGACTGTTTTTATAGAGATAGTATAAAGAACAAGACGAGCTATCATCCAAGTCAAAGAGCAATGTGTTTTTTCCCGATCAGTGAAAAAGACATTTTTTTTAGAAACTCGGAGCCTTCAATCTCGTTTGTCAACAACATCAGGCGATTTGTTTCTATCTTCAACCGCACTAAATTCATAGAGTTAGGCCTCGAGGCTTTGCAGGACTTGTCGGGTCACGGACGGCTCTCTTTTTCAACTATCTACAGTGTATTTTAACGCACCGTTTTCTTCAGTCTATTTACTTGCTGTCGATCCTTTTTAATGATGCCAAAAGGGGGAGAAGTTTTAGACTAGAACATTAATATTGTTTAAATTGTTAAACTTGTTATATATGCTTGGAATTATTTTTTTTTTTTTGCTTGAAAAACTAACGCACATTCTCAGGGGGAGCTTAAGTATTAATACAGGCTTCAGGTTCTATCAAGTATTTGTCATCATCAAAAAGGGGGAGATTGTTAAACCTAAGGTTTCAAGTTTTGTGTAATTATATATTTACACATGGATTTTGATGATAACAAATGAATTCATAGAATAAAGGAGTCTCAAGCTCAAGTTATCTACACAATGGAGTCAAGCACATCAAGAAACCAAGCATGAGCAAGAAGGGAGCAAGTTCACATTAAAGTCATAGAATAATGTTGTAAATCTCTTTAAAATTCGAAATTAGGATTAAGGCTCAAAAATTAATATTTTATCATAAAGCATTAAAATACATTTTCCACATGTGCATGAATATTTTGAAAATTAAATTTGAAAATTTTGAAAGATAATTGATTGTCATCTTTCACATGTGCATGCCATGATTAAAGGGTTGAACTTTGAAAATATTAAAGATGATTGATTGTCATCTTTCACATGTGCATGTTTTATTTGAATATTTTCAAAAGTGATTGATGCTTTTCTTGACTTATGCAAAAGGAAGATGCCTTTGTTTGAAAATTTTGAAAAGTAAAGTGTGCTCCTTTTGTCATATGCAAAAAGTAAAAGATTAGGTTTGAATTTTTTGAAAAGTAAAGTGTGCTCATTTTGTCACATGCAAAAAGTAAAAAGATTAGGTTTGAAATTTTTGAAAAATGAATGATGATGTCTTTGACATGTGAATCTTTTTAAATTTGAATATGAAGTCTCATATGCCTATAAATAGATCATTTGAGAGCTTCACATTCACAACACCAAGAGCATACAACTCTCATTCAAAGCTTTCATTCTCTCTTCTCTAAGCATTGAGCCTTAATCCTTTTTCATTTTGAGAGATATAGGTTGTGCTGTATTGTTCTTATTTCACTCATTGAGGAGTGTTTTCTGATATTCTACCCACTATCAATTCTTGTATCAGTAAAAGGGTGTGTACAACCCTTGTGCGTGTAGAAAGTGTTCTACACAGGGAATCGTTGAATCACCACGTGTAAGGTGATTGCAAGTGTAGAGGGTGTTCTACACGGATCCTTTGTAGCGGTGTTGTTCAAAGGTGTAATAGGTTTTTACCTCCACCTGAAGGAGGTTGAATAGTGAATTCGGGGATCCTCAAGGGGTAGCTTGAGGCGAGGACGTAGGCAGTGGGGCCGAACCTCGTTAACATACTGAGTTTGATTCTCTCTTACCCTTACTCTTTATATTTATTGCTATTTCGTATTTTGTTTATATTTGATATTGTATATTTGATTTATAATTTTTTTTTTTTTTTAAATACAACTCAATTCACCCCCCCTCTTGTGTTAGTCATCTGGGCAACAATTGGTATCAGAGCTAAAGCTCTGTTATAAGATTAACTATCTTTTGAGTTAAGATCTTATGGCTAACATTGCAGCTTCATTTGGTGAAGGTCAATCTAGCAGTCGGCCTCCACTCTTTTGTGGAGACAATTATTCATTCTGGAAAGTTAGAATGAGAATATTCCTTCAGGCTCAAGGTCGAGAGATCTGGAAATGCATTGTAAATGGACCTTATATTCCAACAAAAGTGGTTGGTGGAGTAAAGGTCAAAAAGGAAGAAGAAGAGTTTGATCGTGAAGACGATAGACTTTATACTTTGAATTTAACTGCTATGAATTTATTATATAATGCTCTCAATGGTAATGAGTTTAATAGAGTAATGACTTGTGCTACGGCAAAAGAAATTTGGGATAACTTGGAAGTTACTTATGAAGGAACTTCTCAAGTTAAGGAATCAAAAATTTATATTCTTACTCATGAATATGAAATGTTTAAGATGAATGATGATGAATCTATTTCTAGCATGCACACTCGTTTTACTAACATCATAAACAGTTTGACAGCTCTTGGTAAAGTTTATTCCAAAGTGGAAATGGTAAGAAAAATTCTCAACTCTCTACCAAAACGTTGGGAATCAAAAGTGACAGCGATTCTTGAAGCTAGAGACCTCAAGAAGCTCGAAGTGAATGAACTCATCGGGTCACTTATCACCCATGAGTACACATTGAAAAGAGGAGAAGAAGAAGGAAAGCCAAAGAAGAGCTTGGCACTTAAAGCTGTTCCTCATGAAAGTGAAAGTGATGAAGATGAGGAAAATGACGATAAAGATGAAGAAGTTGCGATGATAACAAGAAGAATTCAGAGATTCTTAAAGAAAAATAAAACTCCTCCGAGGAAATCATTCAAAAAGTTTTCCAAGAAAGATTCAGGTAAAAATGATACTTTAATTTGTTATAAATGCAATAAGCCTGGTCATATCAAGCCAGATTGTCCCCTGCTAAAGAAAGATCGAAACAAAGGCAAGAAAGCAATGAAAGCTACATGGGATGATGATTCAAGTAGCTCAGATAGTGAAGCAAGCAATGAAGAATCAGCAAATCTCTGTCTTATGGCTAAAGATGATATTGAGGTAACAAATTTTGATAATATTGAAAATCCTTCATATGAAGAATTGCAAAATGTTTTAGAAGAGGTATATGAAGAATTTGAAAAATTGGGTATCAAATATACTGCTTTGAAAAAGAAAAATTCTTCTTTAACAAACGAAATTGATATTTTAAGAAAAGAAAATATTGTTTTGAAAGACGAAAATCTTGAGTTGAAGAAAAAGAAAACTGATTTAGAAAATATTGTTGAAAACTTTACGAATGGAAAAAGAAATTTTGAAAAACTTCTTGGTAGTCAAAGATGTGTTTTTGACAAGGCAGGCTTGGGATATATGCCAAAACAAAAGTTCAAACCTTATAAAAACTTCTTTGATAATCCTTCTACATCAAAGTCTAATATTCAAAATTCTTTTCATAATAAGTTTGTCAAAAAAGGATACTATTATAATCATTCAAGATTTTCATATATGTCACATGCTATTTGTAATTTTTGTAATAGAAATGGTCATAATTATCATACTTGTCCTATTAGAAGAAAACATACAATGACTATTAGGGCCATATGGGTACCTAAAAATCTTGTTTCTTCTAATACTAATAAATAAAGGACCCAAAGAACTTGGGTACCAAGAAAAATCATTTTAATTGTTTTTATAGGTATGCATGAAGTCCTCTACAAGCAAAAACAAATGGTTTTTAGATAGTGGATGTTCAAGACACATGACGGGAGACAAGACTAAGTTCTTTGATCTTAGATCTAAAGAAGAAGGACACGTGACATTTGGAGACAACTCGAAAGGGAAGATCGTGGGAATAGGTAAAATTGGTAATAAATCTTCTCTCATAATTGAAGATGTTCTACTTGTTGAAGGTCTAAAACATAATCTTTTGAGTATAAGTCAATTATGTGATAAAGGATTTACAGTTACTTTCAAAATGGATAAGTGCATTATTTTGAATGATCATGATTATAACATTTGTTTTACTGCCTTTAGAAGTAATAATGTTTATACAATCGATTTTGAAGAAATTACCTCACAAGATGCTATTTGTTTTTCAGTACAAAATGAAACTAATTGGTTATGGCATAGAAGACTAGGTCATGCCAACATGGAACTTATTTCCAAACTTTCAAAAAATGATCTTGTGAGAGGTTTACCAAAGGCAAATTTTCTTAAAGACAAAATTTGTGATGCATGCCAATTTGGTAAACAAACAAAAACTTCTTTTAAAACCAAGAAATATATTTCCACTACTAGACCACTGCAACTGATACACATGGATCTTTTTGGACCAAATAGAGTTGCAAGTCTAGGAGGAAAATATTATGCTTTTGTTATTGTTGATGATTTCTCTAGATATACTTGGGTCATCTTTCTTGCTCATAAAGATGAGGCACATAATGCTTTTACCAAGTTATGCAAGAGAATTCAAAATGAAAAGGGCTATACTATTTCAAGTATCCGAAGTGATAGGGGAAAAGAGTTTGTTAATAAAAATATTGAAACATTTTGTGATGAAAATGGTTTTGTGCATAATTTTTCTGCTCCTCGAACTCCTCAACAAAATGGGGTAGTAGAGAGGAAAAATAGATCTCTTCAAGAGATGGCAAGAACAATTCTTAATGAGAACAACTTGCCTAGTTATTTTTGGGCCGAAGCGGTAAGTACTGCATGTTATGTTATAAATAGAGTTATGTTAAGGTCTAAATTAGATAAAACCCCCTATGAGCTTTGGAATGAGAAAAAGCCCAACATTGGTTACTTTCATGTATTTGGATGCAAATGTTTTATTTTGAATGACAGGGATAATTTAGGCAAATTTGATGCAAAATCGGATGAAGGTATTTTTCTCGGGTATTCTACAAATAGTAAAGCTTATAGAGTATTCAATAAAAAGACTTTAACTGTACAAGAATCTATGCATGTAGTATTTGATGAATCTAATTCTCTACTCTCCAAGAAATCCATTGATGAAGAAACAGGAGGTATAAATAATACAGAAAGTCTCAATCTCAACAAAGAGAACACAATAGAGGAAGTCCAACATGGAGACATCAGGAAAGATCATCAAAATTTAATACGAGATGCAACCAAACAGTGGAAATTTGTGAAAGATCATCCAGTGGAACAAATTCTGGGAGAACCTTCACAAGGTGTAAGCACTCGATCATCTCTTAGAAATATTTGCAATCATACTGCTTTTTTATCTCAGATTGAACCTAAAAATATTGATGAAGCACTTCTTGATGAATCTTGGATTCTAGCTATGCAAGAAGAGCTTAATCAATTTGAAAGAAATGATGTTTGGACACTTGTTCCTAAACCCAAAAATCATACTATTATTGGAACAAAATGGGTTTTTAGAAACAAGAAAGATGAGTCCGGAGTCATTACTAGAAATAAGGCTCGACTTGTAGCCCAAGGTTACAATCAAGAAGAAGGAATTGATTATGATGAGACATATGCACCAGTCGCAAGATTAGAAGCTATTCGAATGCTACTTGCATATGCTTGTTATAAAGATTTCAAACTTTTTCAAATGGATGTTAAAAGTGCTTTCTTAAATGGTTTTATAAATGAAGAGGTATATGTTGAGCAACCTCCAGGTTTTGAAAATCATATTTCTCCAAATCATGTTTTCAAACTCACAAAAGCACTATATGGACTCAAACAAGCTCCTAGAGCGTGGTACGAGAGACTCAGTGGTTTCTTGATTAAAAAAGGTTTCTCAAGAGGAAAAATCGACACAACTCTTTTCATTAAATACGAAAATGATGATATTCTTTTGGTTCAGATTTATGTTGATGATATAATATTCGGTGCTACTAATGAAAATATGTGTCAAGTTTTTGCTAAGACTATGCAGGATGAATTTGAAATGAGCATGATGGGAGAACTTACATTCTTTCTCGGATTGCAAATTAAGCAAGTAAAAAGTGGGACATTCATCAATCAATCAAAATATATTAAGGAATTGCTGAAGAAGTTTGGGATGGAAGGTGCTAAGGAAACTGGAACACCAATGAGCCCATCTACTAAACTTGATAAAGATGAATCCGGTAAGACAGTTGACTCGAAAGTATATCGAGGTATGATTGGTAGCTTATTATATTTGACAGCCAGTAGACCAGATATTATGTTCAGTGTGTGTTTATGTGCACGTTTTCAATCATCTCCAAAAGAATCTCATTTAATTGCAGTTAAGCGCATTCTTAGATATCTTAGTGGTACAATTAACCTAGGGTTATGGTACCCTAAACACACATCTTTCGATCTAATCAGCTACACAGATGCAGATTATGCTGGTTGTAAAATAGATCGAAAAAGCACTAGTGGAGCATGTCACTTCTTAGGTCATGCATTAGTTTCCTGGTTTAGTAAAAAACAAAATTCTGTTGCACTATCTACTGCTGAGGCAGAATATGTTGCTGCGGGTAGTTGTTGTGCTCAAGTTCTTTACATGAAGCAACAACTTGAAGATTTTAAACTCATGTATAATCACATTCCAATCAAATGTGATAATACAAGTGCTATAAATCTTTCAAAGAACCCAATACAACATTCTAGAACTAAGCATATTGAAATAAGATATCATTTTCTTCGAGATCATGTGCAAAAAGGCGATATAGTACTAGAGTTCACAAACACACACGATCAGTTAGCAGATATATTCACAAAACCTTTACCAGAAGATAGATTATCTATGATTAGAAGAGAAATAGGTATGATGCATATTATGAATATCTCTTAAAAGACAGATCAAAATTCATAAAAATAGATAGATTTTTCTTAAATACTTTTACATAAACTTGAGGTTCTTAGCCTCATGTTTGAGACGCTCATTCTCTTCATACAATATCATGTCATCCCTATTCATGGGAACTGGCAAGCGGAATGAAGAATCCAATAGAGATTTCAACTTTTTATTCTTCTGCCGAAGGATTCCTTCCCTTGTGTGAGACTCTTGAACAATTCGTTGAAGTACAACAATTTGTTCCTTAAGCTTTTCAACCTCATGGTTTTTGGCTTGAACCCGCTGGGAAAAAGCAACAATAGAGGATGAGTAGCGAGTTCCGAGACTCACCAAGTCGTAGATAGCATCGGAGTCTGACTTATTAGCCATACTATTATTTTCTTGCTGCAACATGGCACCAATGGTAGCTGCAGAAAGGACAGGAGATTGAGGTGTAGAATACCTCATGGATGCATCTAGAGGAATGTTAGAAGAATGAGCCATGGAGAGAAGAATTAAAAAACTTAAAGCGAGAATGTAGAAAGAATGCAGATGAGTTATAGAGATAAGAAGAAAACTTGATGCGGATTGGATGAACTTTAAGACTGCTTTTATAGAGATAGCATAAAGAACAAGACGAGCTATCATCCAAGTCAAAGAGTAATGTTTTTTTTCCGTTCGGTGAAAATGACATTTTTTAGAAACTCGGAGCCTTCAATCTCGTTTGTCAACAACATCAGGCGATTTTTTCAAATCTCCAGCCACACTTGTCGGGTCACGGACGGATCCAATTATTCTCTTTTTCAACTATCTACAGTGTATTTTAACGCACCGTTTTCTTCAGTCTATTTACTTGCTGCCGATCCTTTTTAATGATGCCAAAAGGGGGAGAAGTTTTAGACTAGAACATTAACATTGTTTAAATTGCTAAACTTGTTATATATGCTTGGAATTATATTTATATTTTTGCTTGAAAAACTAACGCACATTCTCAGGGGGAGCTTAAGTATTAATACAGGCTTCAGGTTCTATCAAGTATTTGTCATCATCAAAAAGGGGGAGATTGTTGAACCTAAGGTTTCAAGTTTTGTGTAATTATATATTTACACATGGATTTTGATGATAACAAATGAATTCAAAGAATGAAGGAGTCTCAAGCTCAATTTGTCCACACAATGGAGTCAAGCACATCAAGGAACCAAGCATGAGCAAGAAGGAAACAAGTTCACATTAAAGTCATAGAGAAATGTTGTAAATCTCTTAAAATTCGAAATTAGGATTAAGGCTCAAAAATTAATATTTTATCATAAAGCATTAAAATACATTTTCCACATGTGCATGAATATTTTGAAAATTAAATTTGAAAATTTTGAAAGATAATTGATTGTCATCTTTCACATGTGCATGCCATGATTAAATGTTTGAACTTTGAAAATATTAAAGATGATTGATTGTCATCTTTCACATGTGCATGTTTTATTTGAATATTTTCAAAAGTGATTGATGCTTTTCTTGACTTATGCAAAAGGAATATGCCTTTGTTTGAATATTTTGAAAAGTAAAGTGTGCTCCTTTTGTCATATGCAAAAAGTAAAAAATTAGGTTTGAAATTTTTGAAAAGCAAAGTGTGCTCCTTTTGTCATATGCAAAAAGTAAAAAGATTAGATTTGAAATTTTTGAAAAGTGAATGATGATGTCTTTGACATGTGAATCTTTTTAAATTTGAATATGAAGTCTCATATGCCTATAAATAGATCATTTGAGAGCTTCACATTTACAACACCAATAGCATACAATATTCATTCAAAACTTTCATTCTCTCTTCTCTAAGCATTGAGCCTTAACCCTTGTTCATTTTGAGAGATATAGTTTGTACTGTATTGTTTTTATTTCACTCATTGAGGAGTGCTTTCTGATATTCTACCCACTATCAATTCTTGTATCAGTAAAAGGGTGTGTATAACTCTTGTGCGTGTAGAAAGTGTTCTACACAGGAAATAGTTGAATCACCACGTGTGAAGTGATTGCAAGTGTAGAGGGTGTTCTACACGGATCCTTTGTAGCGGTGTTGTTCAAAGGTGTAATAGGTTTCTATCTTCACCTGAAGGAGGTTGAATAGTGAATTCGGGGATGCTCAAGGGGTAGCTTGAGGCGAAGACGTAGGCAGTGGGGCCGAACCTCGTTAACATATTGAGTTTGCTTCTCTTACCCTTACTCTTTATATTTATTGCTATTTTATATTTTGTTTATATTTTATATTGTATATTTGATTTATAATTGTTATTTTCTTAAATACAACTCAATTCACCCTCCCTCTTGTGTTAGTCATCTGGACAACACCTTTGAAAACTCGTCAATTACACTTGGTTAACCATTAAGCACACTTCCAAAAAGACTCCAATAAAGACACGGTGGAGGATGGGATACTGGATTTTAAACCTATGGATTACATGTGTTATAAATAAAGAATAATAATTAAAAAAAAAAACTGAAATGTTGACACAATAAAAAAGAAAGAAAAGATATTAAAAATATGGAAGCATGGGGCTTCTCTCCAAGTGTAATATTTTATTTATTTAAGGGTGATGTGTAGTAAAAGAGTATTCCAAAAGAAAAACCAGGAGATAGTCTAGAGCTGTACACTCTTCTTTTGACAGAGAAAAATGGTGGAGCTTTCAACAAAAGCTGAGTCTTTTTGTATGGAGTGTCTGTTTGCTGAGAGACAGTGGAGTCAAGGATTCACTTAAACAGCATGTGGTCTCCCCGCCTAACACGGACCCCTCTTATCACCCTGCAGAAGACTCTGGTCAAAGACTCAAAACCTCTTCTTACGGTTTCTGGAGAGCTGATGCCATTTCCAGCATCTGTCAACACCCAGCATTATATTTTTTTATGCCAGATCTTCTGCTCACCAAGATCATATTAAATATATACATGTATGTGTGTACGTACGTGCGTCTACATATATATAAATGTTCTTAATTATGTCACCTGCTCACCTAATGAAATAATTGGTTTAATTTGAAATTTTACTTCGCATCAATCGACACAATAGAGGAATACTAAGGGGTGACTTATGTGTCTTGTTTGGATATTAAGCTGAGTAGAGATGGGCTATATTTTTTATAGATAATAATGAGTTGAGATGGTTGAATGAATTTTGTGATATGTACCTAAAATAAGTTTATATGCGTTTAGTTGTTAAGATAAATTTAGATGTATTTATAGAAAATTAAAAAAGGTTATGAATCTCGGATATAAAGAGGTGTTGAGAGGTTTTGAATTTAGATGAATTTAATGATTTGAGAATCGGATGTTTGGATGTTAAATTTAACTTAAGATGAGCTGTATAGATCAATGTTAAGTTTAAAATTTCTTATTAACACTCTTAGATCTGGTTTGGATAGTGAAATTATCTCAACTCATCTAATCATTATAAATTTTTTTTTTAACTTTCAAACAAAATACAATAGACAATTCAACTTTTTTTTTAATTTTTAAATAAAAATAATATTAAAACATAGATTTTTAATAATATTTTATTTAACTTTCAACTTTAATCTTAACTCACTATTCAAACCATATCAAATTGTTAAATTTGAGAAACTGATTTACTCATAGAAAACTAATTATCAAAAGTTTATACATTTTTTAAATTCATTTCAATAGAAGACTAGGTAGCTGATAACTAACGTATAAAATACAACAGACTTGTGACAAAAATTACATGTATATATTAATATTATTTCACAAACGTGACATTGTAGAATTTCTATACTAATTATGATAGCTAATGTTCAGAAATTAAGATTGTGCTTTATAAGTGAATTATTTTGCTATATTTATATAAAAATGATATATGCAATCACTTTTACGTATTCTTTTATATATTTTATTAATGTAATTTTTTTTCTCAACAAGTAAAGTATTTTATAGATAAACTAAGCGGTTACAATGATACAAGATTCAGTAGGGTGAGAGTCTTCAAGAGTCATTCCAAAACACTCTACAAATGTAATTAGCTGCGTTATTTTTTTAATATAAAACAACAGTTTTGAAAATCAAATTAATAAAATACGTAAAAAAATATATAAAATGATTGTTTATAACAAAATTCTTATTTATATTATCAATTATTTATTATTATTATTCACATATGAGATCATCTCAATTTCTAGACGTTAATTTAGAAAAAACAAAAATATAAAACGTCCAAGTTGTTACCAAATTTAAACAAAAAAAAGAAAGAAAAGGCTCCAAAAGTTACTTGAAAAAGAAAGTGCATTTTAGTGCACACACCCACGCGTGACAAAAGGCGCGTGGCATGTGGATATCCCATTCCCACTTTTCCTTCCTCCAACAACCTCCGAGCATCGATGCCACGACCTGTCAACCACCAAACCAAAAGCGTGCGTTCTTCTCAGATCCCCACCGTGAATGCTCTAAATATCTTGATCCAAAGGCTGGGAGTCCATAATGTACGTACACCGGGGAAACACAGCAACATCTCTTATCCTAAGTTCGGCTTCGGACATTCGAACCTGGCTCCAAAGCTGAGGTGCGGTACCGCACCTATCGGCGTTTTTATCGATGAAAATGTTTTTAAGTAAAAATTCTCTCTTTCTCGACACGGTTTCGATCCCTTTTTATCTTCGGTCCCGGTCCGAAAATCCGAACTTTCTCACTCTTCTGCAAGTCTTTAGAGAGAGAGAGAGAGAGAGTGTGTATGAGAGAGCTTTAGGACAGCCATTTGCGTCTTCGTCGTCGTTTCGGAGCTTAAGCACTGTGAATTTAAGCTTAACAAAGCCCCGGGTTTTTGATCAGCCACTGAAAAGGACCTTCTAGACAACGCCGTGAGTCCGCGCAGCTGAAGAACCCTAATTCGCTTAGCTTGGATCACACTCCGAGCTCCGAGTGAATCTCCTCTACTTCCTCTGCCTTCCGGGTCTTTCTGTATTTTACTTACCAGCTTGCTTGTTGCTCAACTAGTGTGAAAAAGAGTAATTGACTTCATAATTTTATGCTTTTGGTTTCTGCTTTGAATTTTAGTTGAATTTGCATGGAAATGCTTGTGCATGGTTAATTTGTTCGTGTTATGCCAAGAATTTGGGCCACAGTGTCTCTTTCTGAGAAATAGAGTGGGTTCCTTTAGGGTTCTGAGGTAAAGGGTTTGGCTTTCAATTTTGCTAAGATTTTTCCATCTATGCCGGGGTTAAGTCTTTCAAGCCTAAAAGAAAGTTTTTGACAGAAATTTATTTTGCTATGATGTGTTATCTTGGCCTCAGAGAACTAGCATTTGCTAAAATTTTACTAATTTGGCGTCTTGGCAATGTTAATGTTTTCGTTTGTAGCTTTAATTTATCTCCTTTTTATTTCCTTTTACGGCGAGTACCGTTTTTCACTTCATAATTTATCGTGAAATTATGGTAAGATTTGTGAGAAATTGACATTTTTATTTTTTTAGTGGTAACCGAGTCCGGAATGTAACAACTCAGGAACCTAAATTTAATTGTATACATCCACAGTTCCACTTAGTGACCAAGAATTTGTTGCTAAAGTGAACGAAATCCGGAGTCTTTCTATGGTTTTGGTTTTTTTTTTTTTTTAAGATTAATTTGTTGATTGTATGACATGGGATCGTGTCTGGACTTGCATGGAAGTTTTGATTTTGTTGATGATACAATCCTCTGGCATTTGTAGATTGGCTTCCAAAATATGCTTCATTATAATGTCCTGAATGCAATGAAATAACGTTGATTGAAGATTTGATTATACATCTCGTATAGTGGTAGTACACTACTTTACACAAGCATTTTTTTTAGCGTATGGTTTGTTACAGTGTGTCCCTCTTTTCATACTTTCAAATGATTTATCACAAACTTTTAAAATAATGATTTATTTATATTTTGTGTTAGGAGCAGTTCATAATATGCTATTCTTTCTTTCAGCTATTGTCTAGGACCATTTCTAGTTTCTGTCATTTACTAACTGCATCGTTCTTGTGCAGGTTGGTGTTCTGCGAGAATATATTCAATTAGAATTGTCCCTACAGAGTTAACACGTGGTACTGCTTTCAAATTAAGTCTGTTGTATTGACCCTTGTAATCGTGGATATCAGATTGTTTGATCTGCGATTATGGGCAAAGCTACTTTCCAAAAAAACAAGTAGCTGAGTAAATCTTGGTGGCTGGCCTTTTAATGCCTGTTAACGAAGTTGAAGATAGGATCCACAAGTTATATGTGCTAGATAACTCTTCCCAAGACCAGCAACAATCTCAAGTGGTGGAGGGTAGTTGGCCAGCACATAACTACAATCAGTGGGTTGGGAAGCAGAGGCAGATTGGGGCCGCTCTGAGTTTCAATCTGAAAAACTGCAATGTGCAACAATTAGGTATCAGTAATTTCCATTATTTATGATATACTTCATCGGTTTCATGGCTCTTCTTTACCGCCATGTTTTGTATATTGGTGTAAATGTTAGTGGTTTTGTTCCTCTCCACATTTCGAGTCAAAATTCATCTATGGTAATTCGAAACAGCCATTTCATGCTCATTAAAATAAGAATTGTATTTATTTTTATTTTTGCAGATTCTGTGAAAGAACATGGCAGTGAATCTTTGAGCTTTTCGTTCAACCAAAACTATACAAAACTGATTCAAAGACCCGAGTTTTCCAGCATTTATTCTAGAAACCAATTGCTGAATTCAAATGGAGATATGCTTGGAAGCCCAAAATTCCAAGCAATGCAAAGACAATCAAAGTGTTTGGGTGAAAATACAGTTTATGATCCACATACCATAACTTCAAGAGGCTCTTCTTTCTTTATACCACATAGAGAAAATGTGTCTGGGGATAGTCCCACCTTGACAACAAATTCAGAAAAATCGGAAATTACCGAAACTTCCTTTGACTTTGACTTCATTCAAGGGAAGCAGCAGCTTGCCAGGGGCCAGCAACTCCATACTCCACAAACTTACCTAATGCAGCAGTCTGGGTACAATGATATGCAGTTACTGCAGCAACAGCACATGTTGTTCAAGCAGCTACAAGAACTTCAGAGGCAGCAGCAACTTCAGCATCTGGGTGATGCTAGGCCACAGAATTCTTCAAACCAGATTTCTGCAATGACTAAACAAGCTACTGGTGCTCAGAGTTCACCTGTCATCAATGGAACGCCTGTTAATGATGCATCACATATGTATATGAACTGGATGCAGCGAGGTACATTTCCCTCTGTGCAAGGCGGATCCAATAGAGCCATATTTTCACAAGATCAAGGTCAGGCTTTGCGTTCCATGGGTCTGGCTTCTCAGCAGCTTGATGTATCCTTGTATGGTACTCCTGTTGCTAGTGCAAGAGGTAGTATGAGTCAATATTCCAATCTCCACGGGATGTCTCGTGATTCTTCAACTGTGTCGACTAAGGTTAGCGTTCAAGCGCAGAAGCCTATTACGCAGTCGTCAGCCTTCAGTAACCCCTTTGTAGGTGATCAGGTTACTGTTTCTTCAGAGCAGGTTTGCGTTCCCCAAGAAGGTTTCGCATCCAAACAAAGATCTCAGGGAAACAATATGTTCAGTCAGGTTCCTGTTCAGGGGTTGAATAGTGCTGTTATTTCAGAGAAGCCCCTGCTGGGAAATACTTTGCAAAAAAATGCAGCACCAACGGAATTTAATGCGAGGCAAGAGCAAGGTGGTTGGTCTGGAAACTTGCAGCAGAAAAATATGCAGCTTGGCCCTTCTCAGGGTTTGGTTCCCCTGGATCCAATGGAAGAGAAGATTTTGTACAATCTAGATGATAACATCTGGGATGCTTCTTTTGGCAGGTGCACTGACATGGGCGTAGGAGGCTTTGGGGCAGCATTGGAACATACAGATTATCCAAGTGCATTTCCTTCTATTCAAAGTGGAAGCTGGAGTGCTCTCATGCAGTCTGCTGTAGCAGAAGCATCTAGTAGTGATACTGGGCCACAGGAGGAGTGGAGTGGCTTGACTTTTCAGAACACAGAACTCTCAACTGATAACCAGCCTTCAAATGTTATGGATAGTGAAAAGCAACAAACAAGTTGGCTTGATAACAATCTGCTGAATACCTCCTCCTTAAGTTCAAAACCTTTTCCTGTGTTTAACGATTCTAGTGTGAGCTCTAGCTTCCCTGGCTTTCATCAACCAGGCATCCAATTCTCAATCGGGCAGAGAGACACATTGCACCTGGATGACTCTCACAAATCGATTCGGAAGTCTCCCAAGAACACTGGTGAGTGGATTGATTGTGGCCCTAAACAAAGGCCATCCAGGGAAGGAAGTCAATCAGCTCAACCACTCATGCATCTGGGCAATGCATGGGCTGGTCAGATTTTTGAGCATCAAGAAGGTGATTTCCATCAGCAGAGAATAGCCTCATGTAACAATGTTAGCCAACCATGTAGTGAAATAAAAGGTAGAAACATCATTTTCTGATCATCTCATTTTGGTATTACTATTTTTAGCTTTCATAATAACATGAACTGACTGGATAATTGTTGGATAGGTGATGTCAATGAAGCTACATACAAGGGGAGGGCTTCTGATGATTATCTGTGGGAGGTCGATAGTAACTGTGGGGTAAGCTCTTTTTCTAGATCAGCTGGAGGATTGGAGCAAGTACACTCTGGCATTACTCTGCCCAACAAAGAAGATTCACAAATATTTAACTTTGCTGCTGTACCAAATTCAAGCCCTTCTAAGGCCTTTCAAGAAGCCAGTCAACAAGTGCAACATGATAATCAGCTTGATTATGTTAAGCATGTTGATACATCTAGGAACAAGGAAAATCAGAGTATTGGAAAAAACCAGCATCAGATGAGTAATGGTTCTCATGTTTTGCATAACTATCTTTTGGAAGCAGGTGGAACATATGAGATGCAGCAGAAATGCTACCTAAAAGACAACTCTTATTGCAACTATGGCTCGAAAGGATTGAGCGGGCAAGAGCAAGAATGTGTAGGGCAGCTCAAATTCATCAGTGATGTTTCTAGCAGTCCTGTGACCTTGGATAAGGTGAACATTAGATTTCTACATCCATTGATGATATTTTCTGTTGTGTATTTCTCCTTTCTTGATGATGTAATTTGTCTCCTGTTACAGGTGCACTTACCTGATTTTGAGGGAAACTCAAAAGCCTCAGAGACAGCTTCTAGAGGTGGTCTCAATACATCTACTACCTTTCAGAGGTCAGTTCATCCTCATCATGAAAACATTAGGGCTCAAAGAAGGTAGTTGGTCATGAAATAACTATGATTTGGATATGTGGGTTTGAATGTGATAATTGTTACACCTGATGATTGTTATCTCACTATTTTTTCACGCAAACCTCTACTGATCTATTTCATTCTCTGCTTATGAATTGTACTGGTCTTCTTGTTCTCTACTCACTCTGTATTCCTGTAGCTTAGCAGAATTCCATCTTGATTTATTGTTCATCTGAATTCAGTCACATTATGCCATGTTTATCCACTTATATCTGTATGTCTCATGGAGTCTTTTTCTGATTTAACCATGGCAGTGAAAATATGCTTGAGCTTCTTCATAAGGTTGACCAATCAAAAGAGAATAGCAGTATACCTCATTTTGGCTCTAGAGGTTGTGATTCATTGGTGTCTGAGACAGGAACTCCTGATGGATCCGATGCTCAATTGTACCATCAGTCTGCTGCTTCTCAAGGTTTCACTTTGAAATTAGCTCCTCCATCTCAACGGCTGTTCAATATGAACCCTTTCATCTCATCTCAAGATTTTCCAGAAGTAGCACGGAACCTAAGTTTCAGGCAAGCCAATTCTGAAATTGGAGATAAAAACCAGACCTGGTCAGCATCCCCATCTTTTCAGTCATCGCCTTCATCACGTGAATCATGTCAAAGACTGCATTGGGATAACAAATTTAGTACTTCTGTACAGACAAGCATCCCCTCGTCTTTATATATGCCTGGAAACTCTATTGCATCTTCTGAATCGAGTCCTCCATATGTAAGAAATCAGCTTCAAACACAGGGCATGTTGAATGCACCTCTAGCATGTCCATCTCCACAGGCAACATTGCCTGGTACAGTTAGTAGATACCCACCATTTAACCTTGATTCCTCTCAAGATACTTCTCCGCGTATTTTTGCCAACTCTCCAGGTCAACAATTTCATGTTTTGGAGGCTAAGCCCGTCTCTAATCCTCATGTAATGTCTGGTATGCATCAGATGGGTGCGTTTTCAGTGAGACCACCTAATCTATGGACAAATGTCCCAGTTCAGCAACGTATTTCCGGTGTAGAACCTCAAAAGGTTCTGTCTATGAATCTATCAACAAATAACCTGGAAACTTCATTGGCACCATTGGGGCTCAATGATCTAAATTCCCAAAAAGTTGGATATGGAACATCAGAATTAAGCGCATCTCCTAGGAATTCACAAGGCTTTGAACATGGGGTAGATCAGCAAGAGAAAGAGAGGTCCCAGCTGCAAATATCATCTGAGATACTTGATGCTTCACAGACTGGTAGTTTGCCAAGGAATATCTCTCATGCAAATGCTTTTGCCTCTGGCTCATTGTTGTCTCATTCACACCTGCTGAACCTTGATAGAGTACAGCACGAGGACAATGCTCCTACTCCCTCTGAAAGAAATCTTGGAACCATTGGCCGTTCTTTGAAACCATCACATGTTTTCCATCCGAATTACTCCTTACTAACCCAAGTGCAGGCAATGAAGAATGCGGATACTGAGCCAAGTAGGAGAGTTTCGGATGTTGAACACGTTACTGCTATGGATGGACCACAGTTAATATATGAAGATAATTCCAGGTCCAGAAACCAAGTGGATCCCGGACTGATGTCAGTGTCCCCACTCAACTCAATGCTATCTGGGGATACCAAAATGCAAAGTTTCTTGACAGAAGCAAGAGAAGATTTTGGCATAAAAGCTTCACCACAGCCTACTCTCCTCGATAGACCTTCTCAAGGGATGGGCATGTTTAGTCACAATGATCTTCTGAGTCAATCTACTGCCACAAATGTGGCATCTAATCATGCAGGGAATCCCCAGGTTAATCTACGCACGGCACCCGCCTGGTTTAAACAGTACGAGGCTTTCAGAAATAGGCAAATGCCACCGACTAATGAGGCAGGACATGCAAAGAATGCTGCAGGACAGTTCTCTCTTGGAAAGCCTCCCCATAATTTGAATGTATTTTCTTCTGAGGAACGAGTAGATGCTGCTGATGCCAGCCAGAGTGGCAGACTTTGGCCAAGCTCAGCAGCCACCTTAGTAGTTAGTGAACCCTTTTCTGCTCCATATTCACTGCCTTCAGATGATATCGAACAATGTATGGCAGTTGCGAGACCAAAGAAACGCAAAACTGCAACATCTAATCTTCTACCATGGTGGAAAGAAGTAACACAAGGCTCTCAGAGGGTTCAAAATATCAGGTTTTTGGATTGTAGCCCTTTTTTTTTTTTAATTATTGTAGCTTTGTTTCCTTTTTTGCTCAATTTTATTCCTTGGAAGATGGAACGAAAGAAAGAATTGTGTTAGAAAATTCTTAATATTCTTTTCAATAAATCTATCAACTTGGACTGAGTGGAGCATTACAGTTAACATATTGATGGTCAATACAAGATAGAATTTGTTACTAACAGAAACACGAGATAGTATTTATAATTTTCTATCTCTCTTCCTATTCATTTTATTTTATTTTTTTATTCTTCATATCACACTTCTTCCTTCTCTGTTCATTTTGTAAATGTTTACCCGTGCATGTTCTTTGCAGTGTTTCAGAACATGAATGGGCGCAAGCCACAAATCGATTGATTGAGAAGGTTTGGTCCTCTAGGACAGTTCATATATCAAAATTTTATCATCTTTAAGTATTGTCGTAATCTAGGTATCAACAGGAGTTGTAATATTGTCATTTCTAATGGCAGGTGGAGGATCAGGCTGAATTGATTGAAGATCGGCAGTCGATGCTTCGACCAAAGAAAAGGCTTATCTTGACAACACAGAATATGCAGCAATTGCTATGCCCTGCACCTACATCCATTCTCTCTGCAAAGGGTGACTCTCAATATGATGTTCTGGGTTACTTTGTTGCTAAATTATCACTAGGAGATGCATGCAGCCTGACCTCTTTCACTAGTAATGGTTTGCTGCACATACCGCTGATTAACAATACCTTGTAAGTATAGCCCTTCTGGATCTTTTATGCTTCTTTTCCAAAATGTTAAGTTTGTTATGAAACAGAGTGAAATGATAAGATTGGGGGCAGTGTATCAGTATTGTGCAAACTAAAGGAAAAAAAGAAAGGTATCATAGACACTCTAAAATTGGACTACAAAGTTAAACTTTACTTTCTTTAACTTGTAAGTGGGATTGTAACGATTGTCGATGCATGGATTTGTTATGCATAGAGTATTATTTGGGTACGGAAAGAGTTTCATCACAAGTCTCTGGAAAGATAACTTTCATCTGTAAACGTGTGCAGGATTTCAGAGAAGCAGCCCAAAGTGATTGAAGGTGTTGATGACCAGTTCCTTTCAAAAGTTGTAGAAGACTTCAGCAATAGAGCAAAGAAGCTGGAAAATGACTTAGTTAGGTATGAAACACGTTTTGCGATTAATGAACTCATATGACATTTTCAGCATCAACGGAATTGCAAATCTTTATCTAGAGGATGTGCTAAACCTGGTCACAAGCTTATAAACTATATAACCATATACACATGCCAGAACAGCAACTTTCTCAATCCCATGGCGTTTATTTACTGCTTATTAAATCAAAGTAATAATGCCTCATTTCAGGACAATTTGAAAACAGAAGCAAAAATGAGATTAAAAAAAAAAAAAAAAAAACTATGGCTCCTACTCTAGTATTTTTTTCCTTCTCATTAACACAGGTAGAAAGAAAAAGAAAGATATATTTAGCCAAACAATTGCATCGCGTTTTAATTAATCTTATGTGATGGTGCAGATTGGACAAGGTAGCATCAATTTTAGACATAAGTGTGGACTGCCAGGAGTTGGAAAGGTTTTCCGTCATTAACCGCTTTGCTAAATTCCACATCCGACAAGCAGATTCCTCTGGAACCTCATCTTCGTCCAGTGCTGTTGCCCCTGCACCAAAACCCTTTCCCCAGAGATACGTGGTTGCACATCCAATACCTAGGAATCTACCAGAGGGGGTACAATGTCTTTCACTGTAATTATCAATTGAATGATCCCCTTTCCAGTTGAATCTTCTTTTCATCTATGCTAGACATTCCATGTCCTGTTCATATCCCACCGATGATCTCTTTCTTCAAAATCCATGATGGCACCATGAAAGAAGAGAATTTATTGATGGAATGCAAAGCAAGTCAACCTCGTAACAAAGGCTGCTTGTTCAATCTTGAACTGAGGTTGATTGTTGTCATTTTTGAGAAAGTACATATTATTTCTTGTATATTTTGATGAATTTCCAAGAACAGTAGGTAGTGCCCTAACTAATCTTTTCCTATAGCAAGAGAATAGTTGTTCTGAATGTTCCTCTAGTTGTTACATATATGCATAATTTATAGGTATATATGTTAGCTATGGTTTTGTAGTTTTTCTTTTCTCTACTGTCTTCCACTTTTCAAGTTGGCTCTGCATTGAGCTGGGAGAGAGGAGAATCGTTATCTTGAAGGGCAAGCAATTAGATAGTCAAATAAAATATTTAGGAAGGTGCACCTGGCTATGATTTTATAATCAATTTTTTTTATCAGGTGCCAAGGAGATCCCAAAGCTTCTTTGACCTTTGGATTTCATTAATGATTTATTCTGCTTGGTCCCATGTCCATGTTGTTTTTCCTTGCGTTTTGTTGGGGGAACAAAAGATCTCTGAAAAGCTTGCAGAAGCTTCTTTGACAAAACTTTACAAGCATATTTGTTTTCTTTGAAAAGTACACAGTTTCAGAAATTGATTCTCTGTCCCACCTCAAATGTTACAAAAAAGCATTTATATGTGGAGTAAAGGACAAGGAATGGCTTTTATTCTACTACCAAAAGCTTGTATTTTATGTTGGTTGGAAGGATTCTTGGATCTTTGTACTTGATTGTCTTATCATTACCTCATAAAATTGACTGAGCAGACACGTCAGATAATTTGTGATCCTCTTAATAACCTACACTTTTTTGTCCACCCTCTATGTCTGTATCGGTATCTGATCCACTCATGATAGGAAAGTGATGTGAGATACGAAAAGCTGAAAACAAAAAACCTTCCTAAGCAGCAATAGCGGGGGGAAAAAAAAATCAATTTTCTTTTGAATACTTGTGGGGTTGGTTTATCCATACGAGGAAAATTCTATTGGTGGACAATGGGGGCTGTCCAAAGAAGATCTTGCTGACAAACATTGGTGGGTTTTGTTTTCAAAAGAACACTGACTTTGTCATCAACTTCATCATTCCATCCCTCCCCCCACGTGGCTTGCACTTTTGCTAGTTTGATGTGGGACCCGAACCACCTCAGTCAGACCAAGGACGGTCCTGGCTACGTTGGATTTTGGTTTATCTCACTTTGGACTTTTATGTTTGTGATCATTCTTCTGTGGTCCTGTACACCGGCAATATTAGTTGCTACTACTTGCCCCAAAATAAATACATGTATCGACATCCTCAGCCTAAAATGGAACTCAAAATCAATCGAAATATCAGATCAAGCAGAGTTGTTATCCCTTTTTAACTCGGTTTACATTCCCAATAGTCTACTAATTCTTACTGATATAGGAATAATTTGATGAGTTAAAATTAAACTCAGAAATGCACGAGGTTTGTATTCCACAAAGATAGTAGCATTAGATCTCTTTTATAGTTTACGATAGAACAATATATCCAGTTTTCTCTTTCTGTCTCTAAACTATATTGCAATTTGCAAACCTACTAGTGCCAACAAGTTTGGATAACATGAGGGCATCCCCATAGCACCCTAATCATATTTAACATACCCTTGAAGTCCTTTTGATCTATGTCTCGTTCGTTTTTACGTATGAGATGAGTTGAGATAAAAGTTAAAAATTGAATAAAATATTATTAAAATATTTTTTTAATATTATTATTATTTTAAAATTTGAAAAAGTTAAATTATTTATTTTATTTTATATGAAATTTTTTTAAAATAATTGTAATGATTAGATAAGATGTGTTATAAAAGCAAACGTGGAGCCTTCATGGCGGCGAGTTTAGGCATACGTCATTCATATATACAAAAAAACCTTTGTTTATAAAAGTGATATGCTTGGGGAATACCTTACGGAATAAGGAACAATTGATAAACTTTTTTTTTGTAAATTTATGCTTAAAAGAAGTCCAAGAGCCAATTACACACTACCTATTCCATTCCATGCTTCTTCTTATTTATCATTATTTTCTGAAAAATAATTGTTTAAATTTAGAGGCATAGAGAAAAGCTTGAAATTACTAATCAAAACCCCGGGGGGGTGGAACCCTTCTCATGTCTTTTAACAAATCAGGGTTTACAAATTGAAATCATTACAGTAAATTCTTTTTTCTTTTAATCTACACTCTTATTCTTATTAAAACATTCCAAAAGTCTAACAAATCTTGGGCAGGTTTTATATTGAAATCATCGCTTCTCATTACACTTTTGGATGACCAGCGAATTTCCACCTGAATCTTGTTTGAAAATTATAAATGATGCTAGTATAAGACTATTTTGGTTTATCTCAGGCCACTTAAAAAAGATCGCTGTTGTATCAGTTTGAGTGTTCACATGTGAGTGACTTGTAAAACACAAATTTTAGCAGCTTCTTTGGTCCAAAAGCAAAATCCTGCCCAATTTTCATCAAGATGACATGGAAATTGTAATGGTTCAAAGTAGCAGGTTGAAAGTGAAGGTATGTAGCTGTGGAAGGAAGGAAGTCGTGATTGCTGGATTTGTGTGCAGAAGGAATGGGAAGGGAAATTGACAGTTTAGTTAGTTGGCGTTGTGTAATACGGTGTCGTATGTGTTACATTGTTTGTTGTTGTTTTGGATTCAGTCTTATTTGGGATGCAAGTGTATAAGTAGAATGTTGTCGTTTAGTTTAGTAAATAAGTGCAGTGTTGTATAAAAACGATGCCGTATGAAGTAATAAGAAACTTCAAAGACAGAAGGGAAGGAGGAGGAAAACAACGAGAATTATTCAGTCATATTCACTCACTCTCTCTGTCTAGCTCTCTCTCTTTTCTCTCTCTACTTCTTGGAGATTGACTGTCTCTAATACAGTCATTAGTAAGGGCCAATTACAGAAATTCAATTCCCCTTGCCATAAGATACAAACTTGTAATAAATGTTGCCAAGAAGTACGGACGGGGTAGGCGTAGCCTCTCCCTCTCTTCCCCAACTTCATCCAAAAAGATAAACTATTTTACAAGTTGTTGTGACATGACATAGTACATCTAATTGCAAATCTCCCTTTATGGTAAAGTAAGCCTTTAACATATTACATCACACACGCCAATTTGTAAATCTTCTCTTTATAATTCTCTATGCAAATGTATCACTTTTATAATGTGCTTGACTCTATAATTGGCACTCAGCCTAAAGACTTGTGTTTTATATATTTATTTAGTAAGTATTAATCTTGAAAATGTATATTAAAAAAATAACTACCTGTCAGGATGATGATAGGTTTGACAATAGGATGAAGATTTATAAACTTATAATGTTTCAAAGAAAGAAAAATCATCACCAAGCAACTCACACGAACAACTTAACCATGAGTCTGTGATGAGTGCAATGGCGCCTGAGAAGGATAACTGCATGGGTTCAGAGACGAATTTTGTATTTGTAGGGTAGAGTTGTGATTGCAACATTAACAGTAGGTATTTTCACACAATACACAGTTAGCTTTAGTGATGTGTGAGACAGTTGACACAATAACATACAACCCCAATTACATACTAGAGTAGGATAAAACAGCAGGCCTTTTCTTCAGCAGGGACAAGTTCCAGCTAAGTCTGATGTCAACCTCTTAGCGGCAATCACCTCGAGCAAAGTCTGCAATCAACTTTGCGACATACCTGGGTTTCTGGACGTGAGGGAGATGCCCACAATCAGGTACTTTCCGTAAAATTGCATCCTGAAGTTCACAGTGCAGCCTCTGCATCATATTTACACCAGCAACTAGTAAAAACTGTTGACAGTATTACGAGTGTGATAAAGATTCAATCCTATTTCTAATAGCTTATGACCTTAACTTCAACCAAATTCTAGGGTGCAAGGATAAAAACTATGAAGGAAGAAGGCATTTTATCATTTATTTCAAGGTGGCAAGCTTCTTATTATTGCAGTGGCTGCTGCAGAGTTACAACCCAAGTGCAAATACCAAACTGTGGAAATCATATAGCTACATGTCAAAGACTTGGAACATGATTTATCTCTGTCTTGAGTTTGAAAGTACCGAGTCCTCAAAGTGAAGGGAGTTTCAAGGAGCATATTCAGACACATCGCATTAGGCAAGAAACCCATACTGTCTTCACACCTTAGAAACAGTCCAAGTATCTAAAGTTAATATAACAGTAACGGCTGACAAGCAAGGGCTAATTAATTTTATGATCAAAAGACCTTGTAATTTTTTGCTTTTAATTTATAGGAAGACAGAGGGATGGCCTTGATCTAGAAATTCTATTTCGTGGTATTGGTCATTATAAAAAAAAAAGGATCTCATATGTAAGGTGCTAAAAGCCAAAAAACTAACCACTGCTTGCTTGTAGCCAATTATCTGATCACGCTCACCACAAATGATAAGTGCTTTCTGCTTTACCTGTAAAACATAGTTTTGGACAAGATTTTAGTGCAACTGGGGACTTCTTTAGTTGCTGAAGTTCGATCACCTTAAGTTTGTTAGAAGGTCTAGTTCTGATTTCATAAATAGCTTACTGTACCTACAAAATTTACCTTCTATTTGGTTCTCAAAAGTAGTTGAGAATACGAAAACTTAAAAATGCCTTCGAACACACATTATGAAATCAATTCCTTTCTCAACTTTGTCTCCAAGTATATTCAACTGATAAAATTAAACAGAAACTAATGAAACCTGTTTACTGACTTCAGTCCTCAGGATCCTGCACACTACTTGTATATGCATATTTATTAATTTGGGACTACTATACCTGTTTTATTTGGGATATAACATTGTATCCTCCGCTGCATATAAAATTAATGGTTGCATCTTTCCACCAAGGAAGTAGACAGTGTAAGCGGCCAACCTAGTTTGCAATAAGAGAACAGCACCATCATTAGATCAAAGATATCCACTTAGCCCAAGAGATTTCAACAGTACATTAGTTCCCCATTTTTATGGCACCTGACCAATCAAAGACAAAAAGATCTCATCAACGAAATATATTATAACCTTACATTGGTCCAATCTAAGCTTGTGGCTAATGAAATTCCATTGAAGGCCAGTATATTTGCATAAAAGCGTAGTGGGATGCTTTTCAATAAAGAAACCTGATCCACACAAAAGTAAGGAAAGTCATGGGGGGAAAAGCTCATTGATACCATTGAAGGCCAGTATTTAGTCTCCTTCCATGCCGTGCCTAGTCTCGACACAACAAAAGTGGTATGTTTATGGTATCTTCAATCTAAAAGCTAACAAGAAAGCAACATTGTAGAAGCAATTAAATCTTTAACAGAGAGCTTGATAGTTATATTTATGTTCGTTTCTTTAAACCTATCAAAGTAAGGGCTGAGAACAAGCAGAAGATCAAACCTATGAAGAAATCGAAACTCTGTTATAACTTTCAAGCTCTTTGTTGTTTGTCTGACCATGTATTTTAAGGCGTAGGAAAAGATTCACATATTATGTGCACATATAACACTTCAAATACAATTTTTGTCTTCCGTAACTAAATAACCATTGTCAAAAGTCAATATGGAGCACTGCCCTTCACAAAGTGATAAATTATTTCAAAACTCACCAAACCCTGCGCTACTATTGTAGGTAACTTAGCTAGGTCTCCTGTACCTTCTGCATACACACTTGCATTAATCAAAACCAGTTTTTCAACCTGTAAATAGGAGAGATAATATGTCATAAGTACAGCCCTTGTTGGCCAAGTGAGCTTCCTATATAAGGTGAGAGCAAAAGTACTAATAAGAGTAATAATAAAAGACAGAGCACGAGAGCAGCCATTTTAGAAGAACAGATATTCTAGGTTATATATTGATAACAGGGAACGTTCGATGGGAGGGTTTAGGGACTTTTCCTTTCATACATTGTTACTTTGGGCTTCGGCTATTGTATTGAATGGGATTAGTTTTATTGACTTTTATGCTGTTTTTCACAGCACTTAGCTTGTAATTAGAAATCTTGATATTGCCAAAAAGTTGCTGCGGAAAAACTCCCGCGATAGCCAGCTCTCTGTCTTTTCCAGATGAGTTCTTATTTCATACAAACTTCTCTCTCGCTTATATCAACCCAATCCCACAATCGTCTTTTTATTTCATCTTTCTAATATCTCTGTAATGGATATGGAAAATCTGATCAACCAAACCGAAGCACTTTCATGGGAAGATTTATGCTTTTCTCCGGAACAAGAACCTGCAAGCGAAAAAGAAGATTTGTCACTTATTGGAAGATCGTTGCCACTCGACCTCTCAACAAGACAGCACTTCATGCCTCCTTTAGAGCAGCTTGGAACTTTGTTAGTAAGTTTCACATAGAAGATCTAGATGTCAACCTATTTCTCTTTACGTTTCAAAGGGCAAGTGATATTCAAAGAATCATGAATCAAGCTCCATGGAATTTTAAAGGGCATCTACTTATTCTAAAAAGCTGTCCAGTAGGTTCATCGTGGCAAGATATCAGTCTCAGCACTTCTTCCTTTTATGTTTAAATACATGGTCTAATTAGAAAACATATGACAGAAAAATTGGCCTCAAAAATTGGAAGGGCTCTTGGAAATTATCTTGGTGTGGATGAAGACCCTTTATTTGGTTTGGCCAGTAAGAAATTTATCCGGATCAAGGTGGAAATAGACATCAGCAAGCCTTTGAAACAAGGAATATGGGAACCTAGGGAGGCAAGTGTATCATGGGTGTCGTTTAAATATGAACGACTTTCTGATTTTTGCTATGCTTGTGGTAGAATCGGTCACTCACATATTTTCTGCACCTTTCTAAGTATTATCCCAGATCAGCTACCTTTCGGACCATGGTTGCGTGCAGACTCTTTAATGTTCAAGCCGAATCATACTCAGAGTAGTCACTCAAACATTTCAAAGCTAGCTTTGGTCAAATTCATAGAGGAGAAAGGTTTTGACAACTCATCACATCAAACTGAGTCTGAAGGAAATTTATTTGGAGAAACTATGATACCTGATCAAATTTCAACATTTAGAGGAATCAGTGCTCCTACTGAAAATGAAAAGGGAAAAGGGGTTGCTATCCCCCAAGAAGAATTTTTTCCGGGTATAGAAAGCTATCACACAAGGGATAGACGGGAATTCCTTTGGCTAACAACCCAAGATGGAAATCACATCACCACGGAAGCAATGAACAAAAAGACTCAACCGATCAAGGTTAGATTTCCACAAGAACTCATCTCAAATTTTATTCCGCATGAGAATAAATTTAATACTTATGTGAATGAAAAAGCTGAAAAAGAAAAGATTGAAAATCTTTTACCATACCGGATTGAACATGGAAAGCAACTAGAACAGATGATTTTCAAGCCTTCCCCGCCGACCATCAATCCAGCCGTGCTAGGTGGTGCATCAGGAAAGAAAAAATTGCTTGATCCATTGGAGGAGATGAACTCAATTACTGTAGAATACAGTAACAATTCAGACTTTAATGTCACCCCAACAACTGGAGAAGGAAAAATTTATGAGAGTAATCAATTCTATCCGTCTAAACTCTTACAACCAGTCGGCATCACCTCTTTTCAGCATGGAAATCCGGATACTCACAGCAAACAGCAGGTTTCTTCACAGCTGGAGACCGAAACAAGTACTAGGATATGGCCACCACGTGTGGAACTCATGAAGGATATATCCTACTCGGTTTTGAAGCCAGAATTTTGGCCATCACGCTGGACACAGCTGCAGGAGGTGCAGAAAGATTTTTCGGCCATTAAGTCTCTCCAATCAAATCCACAGATGGCCCCACCAAAGGATTCATCCAATGAAGTTATCTCTCCAACTGCTTTTGGTCTTGAACCGGACAGCATAAAAGGACTTCCTTTTGAGTTTGGCCAGCCAACCATATTAAATCAGCAAAGGGAGTTTGAGTTCGGCCAGCCAACCAAAATCAATCAGCAAAGGGAGAAAAAGTGGAAGTTGGGCCCACCTTTTAATGCACACAATCTTTACAGCAAAAGCCGAAGTCAAAACAATACACTCCCTCAGTCAAATTACAACCTGTCCTTCTCAATCAGGAAAGCCAACGACCAAATCAAGCACAAGGTTCTTTCTCAAAAAATATTGTGGGGTCGGCAAAGAATACAATCATTTTAACTACACAGCCAGTAACTGAACCTTCCTCAAAAAGGTCGCTTCTAGAGGCTGAAGAAATACATCTCCCGAAGCATAAAGTTCAAAAACTTTCAGAGATAGAGGGCAAGCTTCCTGATACTAGCAATGAAGAAAAAGAGGCAGCACTCATGCTATTGACAATCAATAAAAAAATCAGAGGAAAAGAAAGAAAAGTAAAAGGAACAACTCGAACAAAGCCTTATGGTAGGGCTACACAGAAGGCATCTTCAACTGGGGAAACAAAAAAAGCTGACGAGGCGGGCTCAACCATGCCTCCAAATTTTCCATGAAAGCTTTGATATGGAATTGCAGGGGTCTAGCCTGCCCAAGTGCAATCAGAAATATTAGGGCCTATATAGTTAAATATAGTCCGGATATTATTTTTTTGTCAGAAACTATGGTGTCTAGTAAAAACACCTCCTCTATTGTAAATAGGCTAGGTTTCCATCTTTTTGTTAACTATCCCGCCTCGGGAAAAAATGGAGGCCTTTTGTTGCTTTGGCGCCCTGGCGTTGACTTCGAGCCAGTTCATGTTAATGAAAATGTCATTTCTGTTTTGGTTTACTCTGATCCTCCCAATCATCCATGGTTGGCTACTTTTGTTTATGCCCCTGCTCAATGGAAACATAAGGCAAAATTTTGGACACATTTGGAATTAACCCATCAATCATACCCAGGTCCCTGGCTTTGTATTGGAGATTTCAATGATTTATTAAGTCAAACGGACAAAGTGGGTGGAAGGCCAGTTACTTCTTCTTCTATGGGGGGATTAAAAAGCCTAATGGACTCACAGGGCTTAATTGATATAGGCTTCTCGGGACCATCTTTTACTTGGACCAATAAACGACATGGGAAAGCGTTGATTCGAGAGAGGTTAGATCGTGGTATTGCAAATGTCACTTGGAGTACGCTTTTCCCGGATGCTTCTATTCAACACTTAATATCCTCAACTTTAGATCATAAGCCTCTTCTACTCAATACAATAAAGATAAGGAAAAATGCCTCCCCCTTTAAGTTTGAGGAATTTTGGACCCGAGAACCCCTAAGCAATGTTATAATCCAAGATGCATGGAACCTTACATGCAATGGAAATCCGGCTTTTATCCTATGCAGCAAGATCAAGGAAACAAAAAAAGCACTCAAACTCTGGAATAAAAATCACTTTGGAAGAATACAGACAAATATCCAGAAAATAGAGTCAGAGCTCAGTCAGCTACAAGGTACCCCACCTAATCCAAGGAACATCCAAAGAGAGAACACTCTTCTTTATAATCTACAAGAACAACAAAAGCATGAAGAAATCCTCTAGAGGCAAAAGTCGAGAATAAATTGGCTCACTACAACAGATTTGAACACAAAGTTTTATCATCTGTCAACAAATATACGCCGAAGAAGGAATGTGATCGACTCAGTCAATTTAAGCCCAGGTATTTGGACTCTGGATCAAGAGGTGATAGAATCAAGTTTCATAGAAGATTTTAAATCCATATACACCTCCATGGAACCAATTTTCCCAGACAATCTAGAGAATCTTTTTGAAAATCACATCTCAAGGGAAGAAAATGATTCTCTCATTGCTTTACCCATGGAATCAGAAATATATGGTGTTCTTAAGCAAATCCCAAGCCACAAAGCCCCAGGTCCAGACGGAATGACAGCACTCTTCTATAAGCATTATTGGCATATCATAAAGAAGGAGGTGGTTGCAGCAGTGCAAAATTTCTTTAGAAGTGGGAAACTTTTGAAACAGATGAACCATACACACATAGCTCTCATCTCAAAAATTGCAAATCCAAGCTCCCCCCATCATTACCGCCCAATCAGCTTAACAAATGTTATCTACAAAATAATCACAAAGATTTTGGCAAACCGGTTAAAGAGAACTCTCCCAAGCATTATCTCTTCATTCCAAACAGCTTTTGTGCCAGGCCGAAATATTAGAGAAAACTCTATTATTGCACATGAAATGTTCCACCATCTAAAGAAACATAAGGGAAAGAAGGGTCAGGTGGCCCTAAAGCTAGATATGGAAAAAACTTTTGACTTTATTGAATGGAATTTCCTCTTTGCTGTTATGAAAGAGCTAGGCTTTAGCTCAATTTGGATAAACCTCATAAAGGAGTGCATCACTACAGCCTCTTTCTCCATTCTCATTAATGGATCTCCTACAGGATTTTTCACATCACATAGAGGTCTCCGTCAAGGCGATCCCATCTCGCCTTTTCCCTTCATATTATGTACGGAGGTACTCTCAAGACTTTTGGCAAGATCAGAAAGCACCAGAAATCTGGAAGGTATAAAAATCAGTAGAGAAGGCCCTTCTATATCTCACCTTCTTTTTGCAGATGATCTAATTATTTTCGGGACAACAAAAGAAAAATCAACAAAGGCCATCAAAAATGCCTTAGGAAAATACCAAGACTGGTCAGGCCAACGCATCAACCAAAACAAATCCTCAATCTTTATCACGCAAAATACTAGTCTAGCAGCAAGAAGGAAAATTTTGGAAACCCTGCCATACAAAGAATCTTCATCAAAAATGAGATATCTGGGAATCCAAACTACTTTCAGTCGTTCAAAAAAAGATGACTATGAAGAAATGCTGGAAAAAATCAACAAAAGACTAGAAGGCTGGAATTCAAAACTCCTATCTCAAGCAAGCAGATCAATGCTAATAAGAACAGTAGCAAGTACTATCACCACCGATCAAATGTCAACACACTTGATCCCAAAGTCAATCTGTAAGTCTTTGAACAAAAGCTTCAAAAGTTTCTGGTGGGGGAAAACAAAAGATCAAAAACACAAGCTCTGCCTCAAATCATGGAAATCAATCTGTCAACCAAAAAAAGAAGGCGGCTTGGGTCTTCAAAAAATGGAAAATGTAAATGCTGCTTTACTAGCAAAGACAGGATGGGAGATGAGTCAACCAAACGTGGGCATATGGCACAAGCTTCTCTCAAAGAAATACTTAAAATCAAATGCCTTCACAACTGTTCCTTCCAAGACCACAGACTCAAGTCTCTGGAAAGGAATACTGAAAACGAGGCCCCTGCTGGAAAAAGGTACGTGCTTCAAAATCACAAATGGATCTTCGGTGAGAGTTTGGCTAGATCCTTGGGTTCCAACTCTGGATAATTTTAAACTTCTGCCTCTTGAACCCCAAACAGAGTTTACCTCTAACCTCAAGGTTTCGGATCTCATAAACAGACCCCAAAACTCCTGGGATATTAAAAAACTACACTCTCTTTTCCAACAAAGTAGTGTTTTAGAAATCCTAAAAATCATTATTCCCACTTCACTAGATAGACCAGATAGTCTCTTTTGGACAAAAACTCAAGATGAGAAATTCTCTGTTAAATCAGCCTACCATATTATCTCCAACATGACAAACACAAACCGGACAGTCATCCCAAATTTCTGTTGGAAAAAGATATGGAATTTCAGAATTCACGATCGCCACAAATTTCTTTTATGGAAAGTCATTTGGGATATTCTTCCAACCAGAGAAAGATTAAAGAGATTCATCTCCAACATCCCATCTATAAATTGCCCACTCTATGATGAAAAAAAAGAGACCCTCCTACATCTTTTCATAGAATGCCCGATTTCAAGAATTTTATGGAATCAGAGTAAGTGGCCTTTAAATCTCTCATCTCTGAATATAAACTCTATGAATGATTGGTTCCCTTTCATATTAAACCCAAGACAGAAGCTGGGTCTCAATTCACAAGATGAACATCCGTTCAGACTTTTTGCAATACTGATCATGGATTACATCTGGAGGCTTCGAAATGATATAGTCTATAATGATACGGCTTTATCTCTTCAACAAGCATCAAAACAGCTGAACCTCTCATACCAAGAAAACCTCCATGCTTGGAAAGAAAAGCAAAACGAGAAGGCAGACAAATTATGGCAAAAACCTCTCCAAAACCAAATCAGTATCTCCTTTGATGCAACTGTCAGAAATGCTTTCTCGGTAGCCTCAGCAGTCAGTAGGAACTCAAAAGGGGAGATTATTGAAATATGGACTGAGGACAATCCAACCACAAGTCCGGTGATTGCTGAAGCTCTTGCAGCAAACTTGGCTCTCAAAATGGCGAAACATTTTACTTATTCATCTATCAACCTAGAAGGGGACTCACAGTTAGTCATTTCTTCCATCAAAGGAGAAGACGTAGTCTGGCAAATCGCTCCAATCATAGAAGATATAGCAAATTCTTTAAGATCTCATAAGGATTGAATCTTCAAAAAAATCGATAGATCTCAAAATCGATTTGCGCACTCAATGGCGCAATGGGCCGCTACAGACTCCAAGTTTGGTAGCATTTCATTATCTAGCATTCCAAATAGTATTCTGTATATTGATAGTGGAAAAGACCCTCCTTAGTTCTCTTGTATTTCTTTTAATATATATATGCAAGCTTGCTTAGAAAAAAAAAAAGAAAAAAAAAAGCTTGTAATTAGGTTCATCTCTTGTATACTTATTGTGTACTTGGGCCTTGCCTAATTATGCGGATTACTGAATTCTTCTTACTTATAAAATATATATATATATATATTGATTCCATGTCAGCTATACATCTGTTATTATTCTTAGCTTATTCATTTGAATGCAAAAAGTACATTAGAAGGTATTCGGTCAGTCAAAACTAATCGCATAGAGTATAATGAAATTAAATAGCTGTAAGTTTGTCAGCCTTTTGACTAAAAGGAACATGTCACCTCCCTAATTAGCAACTTGTTAACAAGCTAAAACAGTACTGGAGCCACTAGAATGCAGACCCAAATTTCATGTTTGTCTATTGGAAGCAAATCGGCTGTAAACTCACAATCTGAACAGCAAAGGTGGATCCAAATTACCTTGTTCTTCTACAGTAGGAGTGTATCTTTCCATCCCAAACTTTTGGACTTTACCACTATTGATTACTGCAGCCTTTATGCAGTGACTCAGTAGTTAGATGTAAAAGCCCCCATATAAGGGCCAATAAATCACGTCACAAAGCAGAGGGAAAACTCTTTCTACTTACTGAATATAAATTATTCCTTATCATTTTGTTTACTTACTTCTCCAGCATTAGTTTTTTTTGCTCAACCATAACTTTACATTTTCCCAACCTCTATAGAAGTTTGAAATGTTGCCTGAAGTATCATTATTGGATGGGTATAAAATGACAGTAAGTAACAACAAAAGAAGATCGCAAAATCAAAATACATTGGCCTGAAATGATAAATAACTGATTAAAGAGTTGAATGCCAAAATATGGAATACGCTGTGTCTCAAACATCCGCGGTATATGTGACTTGAGAATGCTTCAAAGACCCTACCCTTTCGCCTTTTTTTCCTTTCTTATAAAAACATATGTGACTTGATAATGACTAATGAGCTCGTTTGGAGGGAGAAACTTACAGCTTCTGGATAATTGACGGCAAAGTCAATTGCAACAGCGGCACCAAGGCTTGGTCCAACTAATATCATTGGCCTTTTGATGTAGGACTTCCAAAGCTAGACCATGAAAACAGATAAACTAAGAACAAGTACTGAAATGCTGTTTCAATTACCTCTCTCAGTGATGAAAGTCAATTCTTCGAAGAACTAATTCATTGAACATATATACCTTCATTTTGGAACCATCAGAAATCATTTTCAAGTGGTAATGCAAACGAATTACCTTGTAGCCAAGAGCATAGATAAACAGGACATGCAGTATGCAGATAAGGGATTTGCTCCTGATCATACAGCAGGGCCAAGCGATTGAAACTGTAGAAACTAAGTTTTATTTCTGTGGACTTGGAGGCATTTTTAACTCTGTTGAATGAATTCTTGTCCTTTATTCACATTGCTTTTTATATTGTGTGCCTAAATTATCAAATAAATGACATAAATTTTTAGGAAAAGTTGCGCTGTAAAATTAGTCGGTAAACAATCACATGAAACGCATTATTGGTGGTTATAAACCATGAGACCCACTGATGAAATTTATTTAAGCCCTGTAAATGTGATTGGCATTGTTTGTAACAAGATCACTTTAGAAAGATTATAACTCTAAATGGACAAGGAAGGTATGGCGTTGATGCGTGTGCATCCCGTTCTTGGGACTTCTATGAATTGGTTGAAACTAGACTAGACTCGGTTATGGGCTACTATATTTTTTCTTACCCTGTTACCATTCAGAAAGAAGAACCTAATTGAGGAACAACGAAATCTAGGATTTTAGGAGTCACGGCAATCCAGCAATACCTGATAGAGGTGGTGACGCTTGGAGGCCGCGTTGCATGGTGGAAGCCTTTCTAATACAGGTAAGCATGATAAAATAAAGATTATTAGATAATCTGCTGTAACTTAAATAGAAAAATAACAATAGAAAAGACATGTAAATGGACCTAAATCAGAGAAGCCCCATCCAAGAACATCGATGGCCCAAACCTCCAGACCAGCCTCTTCAAGCAAGGGGTACGTGCACCTCCATTCTAAACAAGAACTAAACAGTACAACATAATAAACCAGGTTCAGCAGATGATATGTTTTTTTTATAAGTAGCAGCAGATGATATGTTATATCCTGGACAAACTTGCATGTAATTTCAAACCTGTCAAAGCAATGTAGGAGAACCATTGGATTGGTCTCCCTTTGAATAATCGGTTTCACGCAGCTACTCATTATGCAACTTTCAGAGGTTCCAATCTGCAATCATAACAGGAATGCCACCCAAGAACCATAATATTGTTAGGAATGATAAGAAAAAAAGAGTAAAATAAAAGGTGGAATCAATCACACATGATACAAAGAATCATAACACGTGGTTCGACAACTTATCTACATCTACGGAGTTGCAAATAAATTTATTTCCAATGATAAGTAAATTTAGTGCAGCGGCTGTACAAGAGAATAATACAATGTATATGTTGGGTCGGATCAAGACCCAAAAATGATCAAACAAATTTTCCTGGGAGCTTCACCTCCAGACCCATCGGCCCAAGCCTCTGCTCTATGTTTAGGTGTGTTTGGGTGTTGAAAATACCTTAATACTTCTTAACATATTCCACTACATTTATTACTTTATTATTACTTTTCACATATTTTTTACTATTATTTATTACTTTTTACTACTATTTAATATTCTATAATTACTTTTTACCTATTTTTTCACTACTATTCACAACAAACATTTCTCAACACCTGCTTGTTCACTTTCACAAAACATCTCATCTCACTTAATCATTACAACTTTTTCAAATTTTTATACAAAATAAAATAAATAATTCAACTTTTTTCATATTCCAATGTAAAAATAATATTAAAATAATATATTCTAATAATATTTTATTCAACTTTCAACTTTAATCTCATCTCATCTCTGAAAACAAACAAAATCTACTGACAAAATATAAAAGATCTTTGTCGGTTAGAGCTTTACTACACATAAGCTCATACACCACATATAATTTTATTTTTTTTCCAAATTTTTTTTGAGTTTATTCTTTTTAAACTAATTAAATTTTTTTACTCATTATCTACCTACCAAACATTTGATAAAAGAAAAAAATTAATAAAAATTAAAAAAAATATGGTGTGTGATGTGTAGACTTGTGTTTAAAATTTTTCTTATCGGTCGAGCCATCAAAACGGACTGCCACAGGCATATATAACCAAACTCTACTCATAGGGGCCCAACAGTGCACATGCAAACACACCGTGAATCCAGAAACATCACAAGTGGGTATAACACAAAAAGAATTTCACTGTCGTGTCTGGCTCAGCCAAACTTAATCCAACCTGGTTCAATTTTTCTGATTTCAGTTCTTTGTATCTGATATCCTTTCAGCAGCTAAAATGCCACCCGTAAATGTAATGGATCAAACCCGAAACATGTTTGCATAAATAAAAATTTCTTAGACTTTTTAGAACATTTTTCTGAGGAAGGATTTATGTTTGCTAAAGTGATGACCCAACAAAAAAGTATATTTAAAAAGAACGAGCTTTTGAGGTTTTTTTTTGTTTGTGTGTAAAAGCGCTATTTAAAATAAATAATATTAGATATAATCTTAGAGCGCAAGTGTTCCATAATTTTTTTATAAAAAAAAAAATAATTTTAATTATTAAAAAATAACTAATATTATATGCAATCATTAGTTATGTAAGACTCGCATTCCTTTTAAAAAAATAAGGTGATTCATTGAAAATTTAATTTTTTCATCTCATCTTATTTTGAATTGAAAACGTCCATGGCTAATGTGGGTGCTACTGATCAGCAGTAAACACGTTTATGAACATATATGTGGCAATGTTTTTTACGAGAATAGGAAAAAAGGTCCGTTTGAAACTGTAATAAAGGGGGAAAAATGTAAATAACCATGATATTTAATTATTTATTTCCTAGGTGGTTTTTTAGAAGGGAAGATGATGCTACAGTAATATCTTTCTTAAGGATTCTCGCACTGAAATAGTAGGAAAATCTCCAGAGCATATTTTGAAGATGGGTTTGCCTTGGCCTAATCATGAGTTTTGGAGAAGAGAGTAGTAACAGTCAACAGGGGAAATTAGTCCAGGATACCTGTACAGGAAGCCTCTCTATTCTCTGAGCAAAAGTTCTGGCGAAAGGGTCTTTGATTTTCTCAACCTCCTTAGGAAGAAACGATGGAAACCCAGCACCAGTCCTACCACCACCTCCACCAGTTTTACAAGCCAAAACCCTGCTGAGACTCTCACATTTTTCTGCCATGGTGGCCACCCGCGTTTGTGCAGGTATTGGTGGAGAACCCCACATCATAGTCACGATGCCTTTGGAACCCGAAAGGGAAAAAAGAAGAAAAAAATATATCAAAGGCAAAAAAGATCCAGCCACTTTCTTTGAAATGAGGAGAGAGAGCAAGAAAAGAGACAAGAGGTAAAAGTTTCTTTAATGGCAAAGCATTAGGCAGGCAAAATGACGACGCGGTGTTAGCAGTAAGCACATGTGGGGGCGAGTCGAGTTTTGGAGTCGGAGAGTTATGCGAGATGGCAGCATCGAAAAGGGGTGAGTCGTCTCAGGCTCTCAGCTGCATTATAACTTAGTAACGGATGTACGTACGGATTTCTTGGAACATTTCAGTGCAAGGATCCTGCAACGTCAGTCAAAGTCGTAAAAGTCAGAAATGGCCACGTGGATCCTGAAACCGCCGTAAAAAAAAATTACAGATGAATTTTATATAAATATATTTATTTATTTTAAATTTTTAAATTTTTTTAAACAATTTATAATATTATTTTAAAATACTCTTTTAATTATTAAATAAAAACAAAACAAAAGAAAGAATCGGTGGCTTTTTTTTTTTTTTTTTTTTTTAGGAATAGCAGTATCCTTCATTACAATTGCAAGGTTGTCTACTTCCACAAATGTATTTATTAAAAGATGCTGACAAAGTGGCATTTACATCAGGAAGGCAGGTAAGGCTATTTATAATCGTGAAGTCATTACACAATTTTTTTAATAAGAATATGATTTATTATTAAAAAATTAATTTTTTTATATAAATTTTTTATTTATTTATTTTTTAAAAAAATATTATATAATAATTACACATTACACGATTGTAAATATTTTTTTAAAAAAATACAAACTTATTAAAACAACACTTTTTTTTAAAAAAAAAACTTGATTTTAACTATTAAGTCAAAAAAATAAAATAAAACAAATAATTCAATAGAATTTTTTTTATGGAAAACATTAAAATTGGTTTGTCCTGGATTTAGACAGGGATTTTTTTTTTTACTTAATAATTAAAAGAATGTTTTTCAAAAATATAAAATTAAATTAAATTAAAAAATAAAAGGTCAATTGGCCTTCCAAACTAGAAAGAATTTGTCGACTAGCACGACTATTTTTGAATTTTGATTCACTCAATGGAAACTATATCGTAATTGATTTACAATTGAGTATTAAATAATTATTTTGAATTAAAGTGAAAAATAATAATTTTTTAATATGAAATTATAGATAAACAGTAAAATAGTGGGTGATGTATCATTGTCTTTTCCATAGTACAATAGTCGGTGATGTATCGTTGTCCTTTTCATTTTCCTTCATCAAAACATTAACCTATTGGTCGCCTCGCGAAAAGACGTTTGATTCCAAATGCACACATCTCTTACTTTCGTGCATTTATGAAATATATAATGACGTATTACAGTACTATCTTCCTTAATAAATATGGTTGTATAAATAATAGTGGTCGTGTATGTGGTCATACTAAATTCATATATGGTGGTTATCGATGGTGGCCACCGATTCTCATTTTATTTATTTATTATTTTTTACTCAATTGTTAAGTAAATTTCTTTAATGAATTTATAATTTTTATTTATTTTTTAAAAATTTAAATAGATTAAAAAAAAAGGATTTGTTTAAAAAAAAAAAAGATAAAAATTCAATTGCCTATTCGGTGGAGGTTTCAGTGGGAGTAACAGCTCCCTGTTAAAAAAAAAAAGGTTCAAAATTATTCCTACTCACTAAAACTCTATATTTTTACACTAATCTTAATTTTTATTTTTAATCTGTCAGGTAAGAATGCGTTGGGTGATCTAATGATCATTTGAGTTGATTTATGAATAATAATATTTTGTGAATTTTATTGAAATGTATTTAAATGTATGAAGTAGGTTGAAATATATATTTAAATGTATAAATAATAATTTGCATAATTTAAAATATTTTATCACTTCTTAACTTTAAATTTTAGTCTAATTTTATTTATTTTTGTTGATTTTAGGCTTCATTATTGTTATTTAAATTTTATATCAAATTTGAAGAAAAATAAATATCTAAATTTTAGAAGCCTATCATCTAAAAATTCTTAGATTTAAGTGAAAATTTATTTAAATGTAAGAGTTAAATTTTTGAATATGCTAATCGATAAGAATGTTCTTGGATTTATTCTAAATTCAAAAGGGTGAAAAGCGGGCCTTTATTTGAAGGGTAATGATTTGACCAATAACCCACAACTTATAAACAACTTTAAATATAATAATATTTTTTATTATATTTAAAGACATCAAATCATAAAATCAGTCTTAATAAAATTTAAAATAATATTATTTTATTAGATAGTAGTATACAAGTTGTTAATCAAATGTAAGCTTATCATTTTCTTTATTTGAATTGAAGGATGAAGTACGTGGTTGGTAATTTGACTTTACTAAAGCTTTTACTTGGACGGTGCGTTGTTGGGGAAAAAAAAAGGTACACAGTGGCAAAATTAATCTTATACACAATAAGGATGAAAAAGAAAAGAAGGGCAGCCTTCTTTAGTTTGACTTGATCAATTGGTGAAAGACGTAGAAGTAGTTTTATTGGAGGTACAAAACACGGAACTTGATTTCTTTGGCAATTTGACTTGAGATAGAGATGCAAGGGTGGATTTGATGCATGGGACACAGAGCAGTAGCAATGAGACGTGACATGTAATTAGATTTCTTTTGATTTTCATTTAGACGCATGGACGTCATTTGGAGTGATACCTTTTCGTTTGAAGACGATGCTGCGACTGAGAGGCTGTGACTGTGAAGAGCATTTTTTTAGTATTCATTTTCCTTTTATTATTTTTTAAAAAATTATGATAAATTCGTTTATATTAAATTTAAGTTTTGGTATGAACTAAATTTTTTTTATTTTAGATAAGATGATGTAATTTACTTCCGAACTATGCTTGATTTTCTATACTAATTTGAAGTAATTCTCTTTCATGTTTATCTGATTTATTCTGAGCTTATTGCTTCTAATTAACTGGTCATTAATTAAATAATTTTAATATTGTGATTTGTTATTGAAAGAGTGAATTATATGATAGATATTGGATATTTTGGCATAGGTAAATATACAGATCGAAAGACTTGTATGAATCTATATAATATTAAAATCATTGGTCTTATTGCTTTCTTCTTTTATTAATTTGCATACTCTTGTGTAAAATGATGAATAAGAATAATTTCTAATTGACTATCAAAATAGGATTTTGGATTAATTAGATATTTGCTAACAAAGAGAGAGAATTAAATTCAATTAGTTAGATGAGTAAAGCATAGTGAGGGATTCGGTGAAATCGATTTTTTATAAGTTTTCTTTCCTATTGATTTGATCTTTGAACAATATATTTCTTTTCATTTGAGTATTTTCTTTGAATTAATTTTATTTTAAATTGCAATTACAAAAATCTTAATGATTTTTCTAAATAAAGTCGAGATTAATATAACTTCAATATTTGTCAAAAGTAAGTTATCAATTTATGAAGACGATACTCTTTTCATTACTTTACTATAGAACTAAAATACTGTACACTTACAATTTTGCATCCATCATGTTGCCCCCTTCATTCTCGCGCGTTTGAAGTCGCAGGTCGACCTCTGCTCCAAGGTTGGGGTCTTATGGGTAGGGCTGCAACCTGGCCTGCCCAATGCAATTTTTGACCCGACCCGTCACAACCCGGCAACCAGACATGATGAAAATGATCCGAACCGACTTGAATACATTCGGGTCGGACGGAAGTGACCTATTCTGCTCACCCGTACAGTCATCAGCCTGCAATTTTTTCTTTACCGATAAGTTCAACACGATCTGCACGATTTCAGGACTGATTGCTGCACGATTCCAAGAACCGATTCTACACGCTTCCTTCCCATGCCAAAATCAGAGAGAGAGAGAGGGAGATGAAGATTCGGCGTTGTTGGTGCTTAAGTGCAGCCTGGAAGGTCAGATCCGGTCATACTTGAGAAACACGATGAACGTTAGCCATTTAGAGTACTTCCAGAGGTCAGCGTCAAAGAGTTATTGTCTTCTCCGCTTGCACAGTCGCCAAGCGCACCCCACCCTCCCAGCAAAATAGCCCAAAATCGATTTGTGTTCATGCGGCCTGCCTGCCCGTTTCCAGATCTTGTGCATCTTGTTGATGGCAACGAGCACATTCTAGCCCAACTGATCGAGCTCCATGTAAACGATGAGAGAGAGAGAGTGCTCCTTGACTTCAAAATGATTTTCTCGGATGATCGGTTTCGACCGATTTTGGGGGTAATTAAACCCATTATTAGCTTTGAACCGATGGACCCGACTTTAGTCGGATGGATCCATATCGGATCTTTCGGATTGATCGGGTGAGGCGCTTTTATGCACAGGCCTACTTATGGGGTCTTCTGATCAAGAGATTACTTTCATACATTTATGAAATATATAATGACGTTTTATAGAGTAATCTTCCATAATAAATATGGTTGTATAAATAATCATACGTGTATTATTATAAAGGAAAATACTAAACTCATATATGGTGGTCCCGATGGTGGCCACCGATTCCTTATTTTTCCTTTTAATATTTTTACTTAATTGTTAAGTAAATATTTTTTAATGAATTTCTAATTTTTATTTTAAATTTTAATAGATTTAAAAAAATTTGAAAAGCAAACCCAATTGCCTATTCGGTGGAGGTTTCGGTGGGAGTAACAGGTCCCTATTATAAAAAAGTTCAAAATTAGTCCTACTCACTAAAACTCTATATTTTTACACTAATCTTAATTTTTATTTTTAATCTGTCAGATAAGGCTGCATTGGGTGATTTGATTATTTGAGTTGATTTATAAATAATAATATTTTATGAATCTCTCATTTAAATGTATTTGAATGTATGAAGTAGGTTGAAATATGTATTTAAATGTACAAAAACTTCATATACAGTCACTTTTATGTATTTCTTACACACTCCATTAATGTGATTGGTTATGTCATTATTTTAAATATAAAATAATTGTTTTAATCAATCACATTTGTTAACGTCATGTTTTACACATCTTTAGGCCAAACTCTCAGCAACTAAGGTCTTTAATCTTGAGCCCGCAAACACAAAGGAAACATTGCGAGACGGGGGCCTTGATGGAGGCCAAAGAGTCTCTAATACCAAAGTTAGTATTGTTTTAGTGTTTTGTACGAGTGAATAAAGAGTTCAAAGAGAGTTCATAATACTTGATGATTACCTTTTATACCTAATCTTTGAAATTAGTTGCCTATGACCTGAATCAGAGGGATGTGTCCCCTCAGCAATTCCTTTAATCAGATTCCTTTAATACAGCATGACTTCTGGGATGGAGTAATTAATGTTGCATGGCTCATTGTCCCATTTATCTTGTGAGTGCACATCTTCAGGCTTTTCATTCCCTCTTTGTCATAGAATCAAGGGCTCCCTTGCACCCACCTATCTGCTCAGGATTATATGAGACTGGACTCCGTAAAAGGATGCTGAGGTGGTATGTTCCCCCCTTCATTCCCGTACGTTTGAAGTCGCAGGTCAACCTCTGCTCCAAGGCTGGGGTCTTCTGATGGCCGATGGGTTACTTAGTTGACTTGGGTCACCTCGTATTTGGGCCTGCATTCTGAGCCTCTAGTCCAAAAGAAACATCTCCTTATAATATAAGTGGAAGGCATAAAAAATATGTAAAAGTGAAATAAATTAAAATGAATTTTAAAAATAGCCTTACTCAGCATGAGTATTTAAGGTACTAACTCCTCAGTGGGGGAAAGGAAAGTTGGAAAGGCATGCGTGAATAATGTCATTTCCAACCTCCTGCGCACAAGAAATAATTAGAAAAATTAGACTTTTTTTTTGCACTAAAGTCATTTTCTTTATTAATCAATTTTATTTCGCGCTTGTATTTTCTCTACCATTTCAAAAGTTTATATATTCTTGCACGTCTAAGTTATTAAAAAACTTTAAAATATATTCTCCAACCGGCTGCCACCCAAGCTGCTGGGCTCAAGAGTTGTCTTGTGTTTGTAGAAACAGGTTGAAGACCCGCATTGCAGAGGGCTCAGCCTAAAAGCGTATACAACACGCCGTCAACACAAGTATTATTTGTATTTCTCAACTATTTCAAAAGTTTATATATTCTTGCTTGTCCAAGTTATTGAAGCTTTAATAACCCTATTTTGTGTTTAAAACAGAATTTTCACATCATAATTATTAAACTAAAAATCAATCCTAATTATTAAACTTTAAGCTGGAGAAAAGCATAAAGCGGTTGAAGCTTTTACCTGCTCCGTTGAAATTACTACACTCCTTAATTGAAATTACTAGATCATCTTGAGATTTTTTCGGTTTGAAATGACTCATAACCATAATGATTGATAGCGAGGCAGTCCGAGATAATCTCAAATTGTCTCATTGACCAAATATAATTTGGCGTGTTTAGATATTAAGGTAATCTCAAATAATCTATGAATACTTTATGAATAATAGTGAAAAAGTCTAAAATGATATGAGATCACCCTACTAACCGAGCATAGCCTATCGTGTTTAAACTAAAATTTTGAATGAATTATCATATTTAAGTGATACAACTAATGTAACGGTCCAAAATACTTTAAAATCAATTTATAATTACAAAATTTTGAAAATATTTTTCAATTTATACACTAGTAACATAGTTTTTTCATTAAAATATGCATTCTCATCAAGACCCATGTCTTATCAAATAATATTTAGTCTAGTGCTAAAACCATTTGTAACAACTTAATAATAATAATGATAATAATTCAAGCCATATTTTAACTTATAATAAGGTTTAGTTTGGATACAAAAATAGTTTCATCTAATCTCATTTTATCATTACAATTTTTTTAAATTTTCACATAAAATATAATAAACAATTCAACTGTTTGAAATTTTTAAAAAATAAAAATATTATGAAATAATATCGTAATAATATTTTATTCATCTTTCAATTAAAATCATCTCATCTCACGGTTCAAACTACACCTAAGAAAAGGAGTGATGATTAGAAAACTTGGCTCCACTTTAATAAAAGAAAGTAAATGTGATAATGATTGATGTTTAATTAATACATCCTTATTAATTATCATCACTTCTCCCAACTAATTTGAACCTTTGTAGACAAGTTATTAATTATAAAGCGGTTCCTCTCGTCTTTGTGGTATTAATTATACCGACTCTCAACTGTCTCCCCAAAAATACGAATCAAGGGAATGAATCAAATCAAGGGAATGTAATCAAATCCATAAAAAAAGGAAAAATCTTATTATTCTTGAAATAATAATTAAAATAAATATGTATAGAAGACCAGCTAAAAAATATAATTTGGACTATAAAAATATGCATCATACTTGCATCACAAAAAGAGACATAAGATTGTAAAATATAATCCGGACCAATTGATAATCTAGAAAGAAAAATGTTTTAGCCACAAACAGATATAATAAAAGCAAATTTTCATTGTAAATTAGATCTACTGTATCATACGAAGTCATATTAGTTTATGAATTTAATTTTATAGAATTTCTTTGTGAATGTAGTTTTATTGTTATCTAAAAATTGAATAATACAAAAGTGAATAAAAATGAAATATGAAGTAATGAAAGAGCTAAATTTTGGTCAATAAAATCACTTCAGGGCATTTGGTCTAGTGGTATGATTATCGTTTAGGGTGCGAGAGGTCCTGAGTTCAATTCTCGGAATGCCCCTCCATTGCTTTTTTTTGTTTTTCACTGAACTTAGATATATTAATTTTTTTAATAAGTTTTATCATTATTTTATCTATCATTTATCTCTTCGATGCGATTATTTTAAAACTAATTAGTGTTAAGATTTTAAAATAACATATTATTCAATACCATCTACTAAAATAATAAAATAGATACTACTTATCATCACACACAACACATTTTATATATTTTAAAATTTGTATTATTTTATATTTTATTTTATTTTTACTAAACTAATTGAGTTGTTCTACTCGTCATCTATATACTACATATTATTATAAGAAAAATAAAAAAAAATTAAAAGAGGTGTGGTGTGTGGCCAGTAGGGGTCTAACCAGTCTGATTGGTTCAATTCTGTACATTTTTTAGAATTGAACCAATATACACCAGTTTTTAAAATTTAAGAACTGATACCGGACTAATTTACTATCGAAACCATAACTTCATTTTTATTTTTTTTATTTTTTGTTTCGGTCCGGTTTGGTCCAATCTGATTTTTCCGATTTTAGATATTAACTATGTTAGTAATAATATGAAGTTTATATATACTAAATTATTAGTCTATTTATATTATATTAAATAAATAATAGTATTGAATTTAACTATAGTCTATATAAGCTCTAGACTTTTTATGAGTATATATGATCAATTGTGTAAAATTGTATTTCGAAGGGTTAAGATTTATAATATTGTTACTTATTTAATATCATTTAAAGATATTTATAGGAATTATAATAAATATTATAAAAGGATAGTGCTACTATGCTCCTTCAATTTGCCGACTTGTTGTGCCATTTAGTGCAAATTAGACTTTTCTTTTTATTTATTTTTTATTTCAAATATTTTTTAAAATATGTTTAAATATTTTTATAAAAATAAAAAATTACTAATATATTAATAGTCACTTCCTTAATTAATAAGTAAATTTTTTTTTTAAAATTAAATATATGAGCAGTCAAAAATAGTGGACAAAATAAGGGAGCATACTAACATTATTTATTATAAAATGATCTTCTCAGTTTAGAGCTTGATCCGAAAATACAAAATAATTAATTTCGTATGGTAAAAGAAAAATGCTAATTAACCATCTCAAAGATATTGTTTGGGTATTTTGTTTTGTTTAATATTTAAATTTGTTGTTAATAATTAATTTGTGTGTTTTTTTTTAAATATTTAAATAATATTTATATTTTTGCTTTTAAAAAAAGAAAAAGAATGGTAGCGGTAAGTAGCAGGAACCCTGGGATAAAAGTCTTGAAACCGTCGAAAGTGGCGGTAATTGAGTTCCCAGTTCAAGTTCTCCGATGGAGTAACCTGTCGCTTCCATTTTCCTCAATTAACTGAATCAAACCGCAAGCTCAAAGAAAAAGAAAAAGAAAAAGAAAAAGAAAAAGCTGCATCAAACAACAAATAACGACATGACGGAGGACGGTGGTTCTAAGATCTCTTCCGAGGACGCCTCACAAACCAGGCAAAGGTTTGTGCGCTTGCAGACCAATCCCACGAATGTCCTTAATTTTACGGATTTGTTGTTATTTCAATTCTTGTCCTTTCTTCTCTTTGGGTTCAAAATTAATCAATTCTAACGTTATTGAGCTCTTCCCACTTCGTTTTGGTCCCCGCCCCCCTTTCCCATGTAAAAGATTCGAGTTATTGTTTCATAAATTGGCTTTGTTTGTCTTCGATTTTGGATAGGTGACTTTCTAGGGTTTTCTTGGGGGCGGTTGAATTTAATCTATTTTCTCAACGAGGGCATTGGAGGAAAGTGAGGGTTTTGGGGGGTTTTCGTTGTCGTCAGATTTCAGTGAAATATTAATGTCAAGCGTTGCCTGGGAGGAAGAACATATCCTTAAAAATAATGCGTTTTTTTTTTCCACATTGAATTTTGCATGAGATGCAAAGGTAAGTTGTTGAATAGAACGTTAAAAATTCACATGATTACTCGCAAATTATGTTGCTTTGCATGATACGCTTCAAATTGTTTTGGGATTGAAAACTCGGATGAGGATAGATGCATATGAACTCTTTCGCCTTACAGTGTCTTAAGCATGAAGGTGTATGTACAAATTCACTTTTTTTTTTGCAAGTAAAATGACATTTTATTGATAGAAGTAAATAGGCAGAGATAGAATGTGATACAAGAAAATCATTGAAGCAAGCTCTATTAAGTACACAAGAGGGAGGCCTAAAGAAATAAAGTATGGAAGAAGAAACTTCTTAGCTCATCCTGAGATTGCTCATTATCTTCAAAGCTTTGACCATTCCTTTCAATCCATAGACACCACATGATACATGGAGGAATCGAATCATCCTCCATACGTCCACAATATGTGAATTGGCCTAACATCTTTGCCAACATGCAAACAAATCAACCCCCCTCTTGGGCATTACCCAAGCGATGCTCGTTCTATTAAAGATCTCTACCCATAACATCCTTGCCACCTCACAATGAAGTAAAAGATGATCCACCGATGCCCCACCTTCTTACAAATATAACACCAATCCAGTACAAATTCACGTATTTTACTTTAGTGATGCTACTGTTATTGACCTTGTGGCTCTGTCACTAACCAGTTTTGATAAGGGATGCAACACCATAACTTCTAACGTTTGTTACAGAAAGAAGAGAAAGTGGGATCAACCTGCAGAGTCCTTGGCTTCAGCTGATTTAGCAGCACCTGGAGTCCTCCCGCTGGGCAACATGGGACCCCTCGGAGTGATTGCGCTTCCTGATGTGGCTCCAATCTCCGCTTCACTTTTAACAAATTCGCTTCCTGCTAGCTACGCAACAGTACCCCAGGTGCTTCAGGCATCTTCAATACAACACACTGCCACCATTGCTTTAAAAGTAAGCCTAGCGAGATGCACTAGCATACATGACTTCACTATACCTATGTTGTTTAAACTTTGATGCATTATTTGTTATGATTTTTACTTTTTAATTGGAATTATATTATTGATAAGTAAAATTAGAATTATATTTTAGCTTAATAAATACTGAATGTGGGAAAATATATCTTTATCTGAAATATTTGGGGCGTTGAAAACCATATATATATGCTCTAATTGAAGGAAGTATAGCAAATGCGTGTTTTTGGTCTGGCAAGGAATAATATTTAAATTAAAACGAAATTTGGATTGATTACTTTTGCTAATATCAGGATATATCATGCTATTATAATTTAATTCAAGTGGCTCTGGTCTACAAACAGAAGGAATATGTACAATGCACATAAATGACAGCAAGATGTGAGGTCAAACTTCGAGACTATAAAACTTCTATTATGTTCCCCTTTTCTCTGTTTTTTTCCTATTCATTTTTTTAGTTTATACTTTGCATTATATAACTTCTCATTTTGTGTTTTCCAATTCATTAGTTTAAATATATATTTTTGGTGTCCTGACTAATAACTTACTGCCCAAATTTAAGATTTATTTGCGTCCACCATCACCCTGCTACAACAAGGTGTTTACTTTTGTTGTGGAACATTTTTCTTTTAATTTCATTGGTTACATATAAGCGTGTATAAATATTTTAATGGAGCTTTCAGAAGATTGCTGTACATCCACTACTTCCTGAAAAAAGAATGCAATATAACAGCATTAGAGACATAAACTTGATGCATTGGCTATATAAAATACACATTCATATTCCATTTACTGATACTGATTTGTCATTTTTATCAGTAAAATTTTGATTACTTATAAAATGAATAGTATTATTTTTATTTATTAAAGTTATCCCTCATGTGTCTATTCATAAAAAAAAAAAAGTTATCCCTCATGTGTCTACTGTTTATCTGGAATTGTCATCCGTTTCTCATTTTTCCCTTGGTCTGTATGAATAAATTTAACCAAAGATCCAAGATGAGTTAATAGCACGAGAAATTGTCATAAACGATGCCGAGTCGTCTATTCGTTACAAGCTCACAAAACGCCAGACACAGGAGGAGGTGAGTGGTTTGCTTGGTTGAAAAATTGGTTTATTATAATTTAAATTGAGTGGAATGCTCCCTTTTCCATTTTTTTATTCAATGAGATTGATCAACATAATTTACTTGCAGATCCAAAAGTTCACTGGTGCTGTAGTTATCACTAGGTATGCGGGCCTTTAAAAGGAGTTATGTGTTTTTCCTTTCATATATATATTGCATAATCTGATTTTCTGTTTCAGGGGAAAGTATCAACCACCAAATGCACCACCGGATGGGGAGAAGCCGCTGTATCTTCACATTTCTGCTGGGGTTCATGTAAGGATGATTTAGTGCTTTACAAATTGGTAAAATAGTTTGAAATCTGTTTAGTTGTAATGTATTTTTTGTCTGTTTAGTGAAATGAAGTGTGAACCCTTTGTGGTTTGGTACAGAAGCATGTTTAGTTTTGAACTTTGAAAGAAGAAAAATAATCTGCAATTTTAATCTGTTGGTGGAAGAATCATATCTCATAATATCTTGAAACTAGAAAAAATAGAATAATGTGGGTCACATGGGCTATGTCCTCCAGGGTTAATTAACTGCTCCTTTGTATAAACCTATTTTTAAGACATGGAGAAACATCCCTCTTAATATTTAACACTGCTAGGCAATCTATACATGCCTTTGGTTACATTGTAACAGTGGATTGCCTCTACAGTTAAAAGATACAGCTGAACGGATACTAGCAGTTGATCGTGCAGCTGCCATGGTTGAAGAAATGCTGAGACAAGGTCATATTTTACAGCCAGCTCCTTCCACATTTCATCTGGCTATGAACATTGGAGTGAAGGTAGGCATGCATTGCGATGCTAGCTTTTGTCTGTGTTGGCTTAATTGGGCATTAACACTACATTTGAATTCTCTATTATTGGGTTATCAGGCACTGAGCGCATGTGTGTTTCTGGGATTTGACCCAGACCCATCCTTGAACATTGCTGCTCGTATACGTGGACCAAATGTATGCTTTGTTTTTCTTTCCTTCTCTCCTCTTTTTGTATTTGTTTTTTTCTGATAGTTTAACTATGGCAGAATGTTCTCATGGTTAGTTTGTTTCTCTTTTGTTTTCTCTGTGTATAGAGCTAGTTCCATTTTCTTTGGTTTGCTTGTTTCTTTGTTTTTACGTATGTATATAGGGAGTTACATTTTTGGTAAAAATATATAGATCACTGGTTTTGAGGTTTGGTTTTTTACTGTACGATAATCTGGGTTGTTCATGGCTTTTACGAATATTTTGTTATCTGTTACCAATTATTCTATTCATGCTACATGTAAATATTAATTTTGCATTCCTAATATATGCCTCCATTTTCTGCTAAAGTTGTGCTGTTATGTTTTTCCTTATTTATCTTGAAGTTTACATGACACATTGATGAAGATGAGGGATTCTAATGTTTGAAGCTTTCTCTGACATCTCCATGCAATTGGGAGAGATTGTTTTTCTGTTGGTGGTGGTTCGGTTTTGTGCATGCAGGACCAGTATATAAATCACATTATGAATGAAACAGGGGCAACTGTCTTGCTACGAGGTTGTGGTTCAGGGGACCCTGAAGGCACACAGGGAGAAGGTACAATCTGGCTGTCTGCAATACGATCCGTTTAGGAGGCCTTTTGATGTCTAAACTCTTCCATAATGCTTGCAGAAGGGCAGCAACCACTGCATTTATTCTTGTCAAGCAATAATTCAAAAAGTCTTGAAGATGCAAAGTGTTTGGCTGAAAACTTGTTGGATACAATCAGTGCAGAGTGTGGCACGTCTAGGTAATTTCCTTTTAAATCATGCTGGGTGTAAATTGTTCTGTGTGTTACTCCATCCAAACTATTACTGACAGGGCCTTTTATAGTACATTGTATTTTAAACTCTCTCTCTCTCTCCCTCTCTCGTGTGGTACCTAAAAGAGTTCAGATGAATATTTGGTTTGATGAAACAATTGTGGATCTTGGTAAATGACATTTTGTTTTGCACTCTAGCTTGTTCTTTCTAGTGGAAAATAACCTGTGGTTCCAACTCTTTAGGGTTTCATCATGTAAGGTTTATAGTGCTGTTCCACCCCCACAGCAGGTTTACAGTGCTGTTCCTCCTCCGCAGCAGTTATTGGCTGGAGTTCAGAGTGCTGGGAATGAATTAGCAGTCAATACAAGTTCTGCTGCTGGTTTGACGTCTACAACTATGGGTTCTACACCAGCTTCCCTTGTTTCCCCACTTGGAGTCCCTGGGCTCCCTCTTGTCTTTTCTCAAGGGACAGTATCACAATCTGGTGGGTATTTACACTCTGGGCAGTCTCAAGGAAATGTGGTTGGGTATTCCCAGCCTTTAGTATCTGGTGGAACAAGCTATAGCGGATATGGTGGGATATATCCTCAAGCCACACCCTTGCAACAAGTTGCCCTGGCACTTAGGCAGCTACCTACTCCTGTCACTTCTGGAATGGCAACACCAATACCAAGCAAAGAGAAGTCAAGTGCAAGCTCCAATCCTGAGAAGGAGAAACGGCCTCCACAGAGGCGAAAGTTTCAGGAACTACCAGCTGGCTCAATGTCTACTGCAAAATCCCATCAGGTATCAGTGGAATCCCCCTACTCGGTTTCCCCAGACATGTGAGGCATAATTTTTTTTGTAGTATAGATTTATTTGTTAAACATTGCTGTGAGTTTAAAGAGCGTAACATACTGAGCAGATAAGGCAATAACCATATTGTATTCTATAATCTTACCCTTCCAGATTGTACTCTCTCTCTCTCTCTCTCTCTCTCTCTCTCTCTCTCTCGTGTGCATGCGTGCGTAAGGGAGGATTACATTTGCTGCCTCTGGAATACAATCATGTAGATTTAAGATATTTTCTGTTTCTTTCATTAAAGTCTAGTACCAGAATAGTGGAGATTTGTGATTCAAATATGTAATTATTGATTCTGATATGACTTGTAAAAACAAAAAAAAAACATTATTGATTCTGATATAATGTTGGAGGATATCTGAAAGTATACCAGGATTAGATTTGGGAACATCGTGTTCAATTTGGAGATTCTTTCTTGTGATTTTAACCCTTTGCTTGAACGGAATATCTCATAACTGCAACAGTGTGCTCGAGAAACTCATTTCTGGTCCATATATTCTTGTCCCAATTTGGGTTGGTGTTTATTGCAGGCCTACACTACCTATGGATACCATAACAGGCCTATAGCATCCTTCGTGACTTGGAAAAATGCTAGCCACATTTGCGCTATAACCCTGAAAAGACTAATACATTTGAAACTATCCTACAATCACTTTTAAAGTCCAGTTTTCCTTAACAAGTAGTTAATGTGTGATTTAGCACGTATGACTATCTTTATTACTTTTATCACACTCTATGTGAGTTATTCATTTTCTCAATATGGGATTGGTATGTTACTATCTGCTACCATATGTAATTACCCTGGGAAAGTGCTAGCCACATCTGCGCTATACCACAAAAGATTAGTCAATTTGAAGCTTTTCTCGAATCACTTGTGAAGCCTAGTTTTACCACTCTATTTGAGTTGGTCTTTTTTGCAATATGGGACTGGGATTGATTTTGGTTGAGCGAAGGATGATAAGTTTGTCAGTAGCTTGCTACTTTTGCCAGTAAGCCAACTATGGTCTTAATGGGGGACATAGTGGCAAGTCTGATTTTAGTTTATTGTTAGGACCTTTCTGTGTTATATCTCCACTCCTTTATCAAGTCTTTACTTTGTAGCTTTGTTGTGGTGATCCATTTTTACAAATGGTTGCAATGATATATGTGTTTACTATGTAGTTAGGTTTTCTTGAACATCAACATCATTCTCTACTTCAAATGGTTCTTATGCTGACTTTCAGTGCTTATTATTCCAGGTATTTTATCTGATCTTCTTTGAAGCTAACACGTCGGTCCTGGACCTCTCTATCTGGTCGTTGGTTTGTATGTTTCACAGGGTTTTCAGTTGTAGAGATGTGATGGCTGGGGCAATTATGGCTTCAGAGCTTTTTATCAGGGTTCAATTATAGATATGTGGATTGGTTTTATCTTGTATGTTTGACCTGTATTGTTTCAAAATACCAATTTTTAACTTAGGGGTTGTTTGGATGTTGAGGTGGTTTCATCCCATCCCATCCCATCTCATCTCATCCCATCTCATCACATCTCAACATCCAAACACCACTCAAAACATATACTTTTCAATTTTAAATTTTTTACTTTTTCATCTAATCATTTTACCTAATCGTTACAACTTTCCCAAACTTTCAAACAAAACACAACAAACAATTAAACTTTTTCAAACCCCAAAACAAAAATAATATTCTAATAATATTTTTATTCAACACTTTCTCTCTCCTTTCCCAAAACTCTATAAAACATCATAACTCAAACCATTTCACTACTATTCACAGATTTCTCATCTCATCTCGTTCCCTAAGCATCCCCTTATTGTACCATAAATCCAATGTTGGCTTCCTTAATGGGTGGCCACCACCAATATGGGCAGCGAACCTACCACTTCAGAGGAGGTTCTGCCACAACCAAAGTGAGCTTGATTTTAATGTCCTTGGAATTTATTACTTGCAGAATAGATTATTTCTATTCAAGAACCATTTTCATACTGTTTGATCAACTACTTATAGGACCTTAATTTTATCACTGCATTTTGACTTGACTTGGGGTCAAACTGATATGGCTGCTTTATGCAGTGGTAAAATGAAAGCTATCATCAAAGCTAACATCTGTGTTGGTGGCTCAAGCTTACCCAACAGGGATTTGATACTCAATGCATGTTAAGTCACAGTTATACATGTCACTAATAGTGTTTTATATGGTGCCTTATCTTCTGGTACTGGGCTTCTATTTCAACCCCAGTCACGTGTACTTTTCTCCCAATTGCATCCTACCATCTTCTTTTGTGTTATAGTTCTGAATTTTTAGTCTGACTTGGAGTTTTCTGCTATTTATTTGACATCATATACAATATAAATTTTGTTGTTGAAAAATTAGGGTTGGATTGTCCTTTTCTTACTCATTGCAGGGTTCAGAATTTTTAAAGCCTGCTGAGCCATCAGCCGATTTCGGTGTGAGAAATGTATCAACTATGCCGGCCCCGAAGAAGTTGGTCCAGCCGTCATTCAGTGGAATGCCACCTCCCGGGCCAAGAATTATGCCCCCACCACTACCACCACCTCCGCCAAAGTTTACTTTGTCGACGCATGCTATTAAAGGGGATGACAAGAATAATATTCTGAATAAAAGAAAGTCAGATTCTGTTCCTGGTAAGAATAGAAACTTATCCTGCTTTGTTTTTACTGCTTCTGGTTAGTAGCCTCATTGTTACTACAAGACGGAATTGCTGTTTATTAGAGGCAGGAGCATTTTGCTTCTATGCTTCTGTTGGCAAATCCCACATTAAATTAATTTTAAAATGCGCCTGATACCATTAGTTATTTCAGATACTCTGTTCAAGCTGATGGAATATGGAGAGGAGGATGACGACCCTGAGGAAAACTATGAAGAACTGCCTAGTGGCAGCTCCAGTGCAGTAGCTCGAAAGCCCTTCTGGGCTTTATAAATTATAGGCCATGTTGATTGATCGATTGTTGGCAATGAGAAGGACTCGGTCTGAGTGTATGTTAAGTTCTCGGTGAGTAAGATGTAGCCTTCCCAGCGTGGTCAGTTTGTCTGAAGCTATTGGTGCAAGGATGTTGGGATGTGAGACTGCTTGTTGAGTAGCAATTTGGATTTTATCTCTTGCTTATGGATGTCTTGGTGGCTTGGAAGGCCACGAGAAGATCTCTGGTGCATTCTTGTTGAGTATAGGTGTGTTCATTAATATGCTTTGTGCAAATAGGAATATCTTTTAATCAATTGGTAATGTCATTTGCTGTAGTCTGTGTTGGAAGGCCTCGAACAGAGTTTTTTTCCCGTCCTCCCTCTCCTCCTCTTTCCCCCTATTTCATGCAATTTTGATGCCAGATACTATGTATCGACTGACAACGAGGGAGCGTTAATGAAATGTAACACTCTCAATGTAATAGGGACTATAATTAGGGTTTGTACTCACTTTGAGGGTGAGAATCCTCTAGAAACTTTTGAGAGAAAGATGGATGGGGATAAAGGAAACCTCAAGAGGTATAATTTTGTATTGATATTTAAGATGCCTCTCCATTACACGTTTTCAGATACTTATAGCTCTACTACCACTAACTGCTTGACAGAGCCTTTAACCAGTCAAAATAGCGTCTGGATAACAAACATAAAGAGCAAGATAGTAAATAACAGTAAAGGGTAAAATAGTAAATGACAACAATAATATGCCTTTGAAGGCCTAAGATAAATGAATTGGGCTCAAGCCCATTTGCATAACACCCATGTGACTTGGTCTAAGCCTCTCGTGCCCCTGGCCCACGATTAGCCCAGCCTCTTAATTCTCGGATGGCTTGATGCGTGTGACAAAACTCTCATCCTTAGAACACTTTGCCCACAAGGGGGTAGGTTTTCTTCAAGTCATGGGAGGGCTCACACGATACGTCCTCTAGATGCTGCCCCTGCCAATGGATCAACAGATCGACCACGACCTGGTTTATAATTTTCCTCAGCCTCCTGACCAAGACCTTTTCTGGTTTAGGTTTAATCACGCCCTCAGTGTCAATTGGAGGTAAGGTTTGGAGTGCCGTTGTTTGCTGCCCTAACTTTCGCTTAAGCTGAGATACGTGGAACACCAAGTGAATAGAAGATGATGGTGGGAAATCCAACCTATAAGCCACCTCTCCGACCTTCTGTAGCACCTAGTAGGGCCTATAAAATCTAGGTGAGAGCTTCAAGCTTTGCCAATGAACCAAGGACATTTGCCAATAGAGTTGAAGTTGAAGGTAGACCTACTCTCATACTTTGAAATTTGATTTTTTCTTTCTAAATCCACATACTTTTTCATTCTGCTTTGAGTAAATTGTGCTTGAGTAATTGTAGAATCTTTTCCCTCAATCTCAGATCTTCATCCACAGCCTTTAGCTTCATAGTCCAGGGGTGTACCAGATAAGTTTTGGTGAGGGATAGCCATACAGGGCCTTGAATGGGGTGATGTGGGTAGAGGAATGGTGGCTAGTGTTATACCACCATTTTGTTAGGGGAACCCAACCCACAAAACATCTGAGATAGTTTTCTAGGCACTTATTTAAGGTCTCTATTTGACCGTCAGTCTGGGGGTGGTAGGAGATGCTAAAGGCCAGTTGGATCCCTTGGACCTTGAATAATTCTTGCTAGAACATGCTTGTAAAAATACTCCCCCTATCATAAACAATGGATTGGGGCATCTCGTGTAGCCTTAGGACATGTTTAACAAACAATTCTGCCACTATCTTAGCTGAAAGAAGGATGTTTTAGAGGAACAAAGTGAGAATGCTTGGTGAGCCTATGAACTTGGTAAGCTTTCCACAAAATCCGTAGTTATGTGGATCCATGGTTGTGAGGGAATGAGAAAAGGCTGTAAAAGTCCACTAGGCTTGGACTAGTTAGCCGTTACCCCTTGACAAACTTCACATTCTCTTATAAACTGTTTAAGGTCAGATCTTAGCCCAGGCCAATAAAACTCTCTGTTCACTCGTTGCAACGTTTTTTCATAGCCTGAATGTCCTCCTAAAGGCCCACTATGGAGTGTTTGCAATACCTTCAATCTAGAATCCCCTTGATTAGCCACACATAATCTCTGCTTGTTACAAAGCAGGCCTTCTTTTATTGAAAAATTCATAGGCAGTTGCTCCTTTTGGGTCAAATTGAGTAGGTTTTCATTGTAGGGGTTCTGAGTATATCCTCTTTTTATCTCTTCCCACCATTCTACAGTAGGTACTGTTATGGCTGAAATGCTAAATTCCAGTTCTTGTATACTGCCCTCCTTCCTCCTTGATAAAGCATCAGCCACTTGGTTTTCAGTCCATTTTTTGTACTCCACTCTTATATCATACCCCAAAAGTTTTGAGACCCATTTCTACTGCATGAGGGTTCCCACCTTTTTTTCCAAGAGGAACTTAAGGCTTTGGTGATCTGTCTTAACAGTAAAACCTGCACCAGTAAACAGGGCCTCCACTTCTGTATAGCAGCCACCAATGCATTCAATTCTTTTTCATAGGTTAACCTAGCCAATATTCTACCCTTTAGGACTTGACTGAAATAAGCAATGGGCCTATTCCTCTACATTAGTACAGCCCCAATAGTCTTCCCCGATGCATCACACTCAATGATAAAAGGTAGTGTGAAATCTGGTAAGGTTAGGACAGGTGGTTTAGTCATTGCTGCTTTTAGCTAAATAAATGCCTTTTTAGCTTATGTTGTCCATCAAAACTAGTTCCATTTTAATAAGTTGATTAAGGGCCCAGCAGTGCCACCATAGCCTTTTATAAAATGCCTATAATAGCTTGTAAGGCCAAGGAAACCCCTTAAGGCCTTAAGGGTAGCAAGAAAATGTCATTCTTCGATGGCCTTAATTTTATCAAGGTCTGCCCCTACCCCCTATGCCGGAATTAGATGTCCCGTATAAGCCACTTCAGCATAAGCAAAGCTGCACTTAAAGGGTTTAGCCAACAACCTATGCCTCCTGAGAGTCTTCAAGGTTAGTTTTAAATGCTGGACATGATCTTCAGTTGTCTTGCTATAGACTAAGATATCATCAAAGAACACTAGAATGAATTTCCTTAAGTATGACCTAAATATGTCATTCATAAGGCTTTGAAATGTAGAGGATGCGTTAGTTAGCCTAAAAGGCATAACTAAAAATTCGTAATGACCTTCTTGTGTTCTAAAGGCCGTCTTAGGGATATTTTCTTTTCTAAAGGATGTGGTGATAATCATAAATCCAGTTTTGAGAATACCTCGTCCCCTAACTCATCCAGCAAATTTTCTACTACTGGTATGGGGAATTTGACCTTGATAGTGGCCTTATTGAGTGCCCTATAATCAACACACATCCTCCAAGACCCATCGCTTTCTTTACTAGTAAAACAAGGGATGAATAAGGACTTTGGGAGGGCTGAATCACCCCTTTTTTGAGCAACTCTTGAATAATCTTCTCTATTTCTTCTTTCTGGAAATATGAGTACCTATAAGGTCTTACTGACACAGGTGGAGCATTTGGCAGTAGAGGTATGGAGAGGTCATGGGCCCTTCTTGTTGGTAATCCCTGTGGTTTCCCAAACGCATCAGCAAATTGGTTCACAAATTCCTGTATGGGCCTAGGAAGTTGTCTTTTCTCCTCAGGCTTCCCTTCCTCAATTAATTGCAACCAGATGCCCTTCTTTTCCTGTTTATTATACTTGTTTAACCCCCCATCTCAATTTTGGTTTGTGGGCTCAAACCCTTAAGTTTCACAGATTGTTTCCCTTATTGAAACTGCATAGTGAGGTCCTCAAAATCTCATAGGATTGGCCTCAACTCTCTCAACCAATGCACCCCAAGCACCATATCACACCCAACTAACACTAGAACATGTGCTTCAGTTTGGAAATTGATTCCCTGCACCTTAAATCTTAGTTCAGAACACTTCCCCTCACTGGATAGCAAATCTCCATTAGCTATCTTGACATTCACTTTTTCATTCAATAGCACGGAAATACTCCACTTCTTGACTACTTAATGATCTAAGAAGTTGTGAGTGCTTCCTGAGTCAATAAGTATCACCACTTCTTGCTCCCCCACTCTGTCCCTCACCTTTATAGTCTTAGGGTTTTGGGACCTCACTAAAGCATGCAAGAATATTTCTGGTTGAACATTTGGTTTTTGGAAATCTACAATTTCCTCAACCTTTATCTCCTCAATTTTCACCTCCTCCCTTGAGTCCTCCATAATTTCTTCAATTAGGAACTACTTAGGGTTGGAACATTTGTGATTTGGACTCCATTTAGAGTCACAATAGTAACAAAATCCATTCTCTCTTCTATCCTTCATCTGGGTGGAGTTTATTTTTTGGACAGGTACAACTGCTTTAGGAAGGCCTTTTGTGTATATTTGGGCTGTTGTAAGGGTATTTGAGTGGTGATGTTTGTGGTAAGGACAACAGCCCTTTGGAATTTCTTCTTTAGGCTCCTAGGAGTTTCTCTTGGATTCTAGCTAGACCATAGGCAGTAAGCAACTTGGTTGGTTTAACATTTTTACTTGCAGTCTTATCTCATCCTTGAGGCCACTCATAAAACAACTTAGTTTGTGGCTTTTTGGCAATCCCTTCAACCTGTTTGACAGAGCCTCAAACCTAGATTTGTAGTCCTCTACAGAAGTCAGTTGTTTCAACCTTGTCAAGGATTCCGTTGGGTTATCATAAGAACTAGGGCCAAACCTATTCAAAAGTACTTGGGTGAATCATTCCCAATGGTCCAAGTTTCCAGACTCTTTTAAGTCCTGGAACCAAACAAGGGCTTGACCCTCCAAATAAAATGATGCCAGCCTCAATCTTTGTTGGGATGGTGTGTTGTAAAAGTGAAAAAAATGGTTGGCCTTATAAAGCCATCGTGTGGGGTATTCCCCATGGAAAGTTAGAAAATCAATTCGTACTGACCTTGGTATTATTTCTCCTCCAGATTCATTAGATTCTTCATGGTGGTGCTGATGGTGGTTGGAAGACTCTCCCTGGCAGGAATTCTGATTTAATTTCTACAGCTCCACAGTCATTGCAGCCAGCTGCTGCACTACAACATCTGATTGGTCTTTCAAGGCCAGTATTTCTGCTTCTATGGTTTTAAACTAGGAATTTGTGGATCGAGTGAAATTTGCCAAGCCATTTTGTAATTGACTCAACCTTGTACTGTCTGCCATTGTAATTAACACAGTGAAATCGAAATCTCTGATACCAACTTATAACACTCTCAATGTAATAGGAACTGTAATTAGGATTTGTATGCACTTAGAGGGTGAGAATCTTCCAGAAACTTTTGAGAGAAAGATAAATGGAGATAAAGGAAACCTCAAGAGGTATAATTCTATATTGATATTTAAGATGCCGCTCCATTACGCGTTTTCAGATACTTATAGCACTACTACTACTAATGGCTTAACAGAGCCTTCAACCAATCAAAATAGCGTCTGGATAACAAACATAAAGGGTAAGATAGTAAAAGATAGTAAATGATAAAATAGTAAATGATAACAATAATACGCCTTTGAAGGCCTAAGATAGACGAATTGGGCTCAAGTCCATTTGCATAACACCTATGTGACCTGATCCAAGCCTCTCGTGCCCCTGGCCCATGATCAGCCCAGCCTCTTAATCCTCTGATGGCCCGATGCGTGTGACATGAAACCATTGCAATTTATTTGCAAAATTGGTTTCGAAGAACATCATGTTCTTAAATGACAAATACTAATGTATTAGTCTATTGGAGACATTATTTTTCCTTCAATAACTTAGGTTTAATAATTAAAATTGTTAAAAGTTTTATTCAACCACATAATTGGTGTGAATAATGTGGCCAGACACTCAAGAAAACTGAAAATCTTTTTATGGTAGACACAGAATTGAAAGGTCTTATTTTATTAGATGGAAAATTGAAGGGGTTTTCACTTTTCAGACTTCAAAATCGTTTTAAGTAAAAATGTGATGGCATTGTTTGATATGATCCGAATCTTTTTTTTTTTCCCTGGTTTTAGATGTAATCCTCGCCTCATGTCAATGACACCACTGCAGCAGCTGAATGTTCCGTTTGAATTACTATTATTTTTTATTTTTAATATTATTGATTATAATTTAATATTTTATTATTATTATTCACAAAATATCTAACATCATATTACTCGATTCTCCTATATGCTATTATAATCCAACCAAAGAATCCTCGAAAATCACAATGCTTTCCAGGTAATTTTCCCTGTATACTATTAGAGAAATGATACATTATAATCCAACCAAAGAATCCTCGAAAATCAATATGCCTTCCAGGTCATTAGCAAATACTATTCAGGCTGACTTTTCTTGTTGCATCCAAAATTAAAAAGAAAAAGAAAAATTCAAAGCTGACTTTGGCCACAGAAACCACGTAGCTCCAAATACAGTGTCTCGAAAAATATCAATTAAATTATTGTTTACTGTTAAAGAAGAAATATAATCGACAGAAGTTTCAAATTCCCTTATAAATGGCGGGCCAGAGCAGAAGGAATACTTAAATCTCGCTCGATAGCGATATCTTAACAACCATCACATATACCGAAGGACATCCTTTTCACAAAATGACGAGTGTATTCAATGTCCTATACATAGTCATACTCCATGTTTGACTTCTATTTCTTGTAATTTCAATCTATCCACCGCGCTAACCGCAATGCTAAAGTTTACTTTTTTTTATGCTCTTTCGAGGTCTCTGTGTACCATTACTAGTACCCTTTTCTTGGTCTCTAAAAGGGTCTTGTTCTTTTCCTAAGACCTTCAACTTGAGCGAAGACTCCTGCCCCTGAGTTATTTGTCCTGTGCTGCCGCAAAACTGAGGCGCCATCATCTGTACCTAATTCATATGTTGGACGTTGCAGCCTATTCTTATCATATATCTAGTCACATTGTCGGCATCTCTCTCTCTCTCTCTCTCTCTCTCTCTCTATTGCTATTATTTTTAAATCATGAATTAGGCATCTCTAGCAAATGATAAGCGCATAGATGCAACCCAAGTTACAAGCTAGTTTTCATTTCATTCACCTAAAAACGGAAGTTACAAGCTAGTTTCAATTGTTTATGCTCACTACACTGTTAAAACAAGAACAAAGTAACAAATGGCATACGATATGATAATTTTCAGTCCTGCAAGATTGATTACAGATGCTAGGCACAGCGGAACTCAAGGAGAGACTGGAATGAAACCCAACTTGCTTATCATCTCCTAGAGTTATTTTGTAATGATTTTGGAGATCCCTCGAAGAAATCCAAAAGATAAGTCTCTAGGTCATCTGCACTGTATTTAATATGCTTGTCATATAAGTGAATGGAATGTCTTCCCACAAATGTCCTATAAGCCTGGATGACCTTGAGGGATGTTGAGATTCGTAAATCTTCTCGGAGCTGAATATCTGGGATAACCCATGCTGTTTGGGTCTTGTATATCTCCTCAAAAGCAAGATAAAAACTCCGGAGCCTTTCCTTGAGGAGGGTTTTTGAGATAGAATTTGAACCAGGATTGTGAATGCCATCCTCCTTAAGCAAAGAGAGGATTGAACTCCAACTAGCTCGCTCATAATTCATTGCTTATTGTTGGAATTTCCGGTTCTGCTTCCTAATCCATTCATCTCCAAATATATGCCTTAGCTCAGACCCCTTGACCTTTTCAGCCATGTAATGAATATTGTTCATCAAGAAGAAGTGCTGTAGCGAAGCCTCCCTGTATAGCTTGGACTTACTATCAAGGCTGATTTGCAGAATTGACGCAATCGATCGGAAGTGATGAGCCATTGGGGAAATATCGCTTGAAGAATTCTTGCTTTTGTTCTCCTCCTCCCTGGTTGGACTCATGTCAGGTGACAGTGAACTCGGATCCTCTGCATCATGGTCCTTTAGCAGCAAATTGAGCGTCTCACTGTAGTCAGTTAGAAACTTGATGTAATTCATGACGTATCTGGTAAGATGGTGAATTCCACCTCCTGCAAAAGGGTTTATCGATGCATTTGATGCAATGGCATTCTTAAATTCAAAAAAAGTGGCCCTTACAGTATCACCCAATCTAATAAGAAGGTCGTGGCACTCAATTCTAACTGAAGAACCGGCCTCATCCGAGTATAAAGCATCTATATCTGGAAGAAGATCTGCTAGCACCTCATACATGTCAAGAATTCGAGACAACTTCTCTGGTTGATGAGGGCCTATAGAAATGGCTTCGCCAAAATTTAGAAGCTGCCACATTGAAGCCTTGGATGCTTCAACAAAGCAAATTAGATTAACTGGTCCGAGCTCCCCAAAAATTTGCTCACCGAGCCATTTCTCAATAGCAAGATAGACCCGCACAAAGATCTTCATTGTTCGTACCCATTGTTTGATCTTAGAATTCAAGCTATTCCACTCCATCCTCAGCACGTCTTCAATGCTTAGTTTCTCCATTCCAAGAATGATGAGGCACAGATCCAAGGCATCCTTCTGGGCGCTGGTATAGGCCTGGTAACATTCCCGATCATAATTTGAACTGATCATCAATTTGGCAATGCATCTGAGGCCAGGAATCACATCCGGATTAACCAAATCAACGATATAATCCTCAGAGGCCCTGCTCACGGTGTCTCTAGGAATTGAGTCTTCAATGGACTCATCCCCAAAAGAGATAATTGAGGCCTCGTCCACAACATCCTCTTCACTGGATCGAAAAGACACATGCTCTGGCTCAAAAGGCTGCCTGTTCTCAACAAGCATGTGCCTGAACTCTTCCTCGAGTCTTTCCATTGCCTTCTGAAGAACATTATGAGCCCTTTGTAATTGAATATATTCATCATCATCTTTCTTTAGACACATCCTCTCTAATCTTTCGGTCAATTTTTGGGCTTCACCAGCTGCATTCAAGTACTCGAAGGCTTCTTCTGGTCCTGAATCCCATATCATAGACTGATCTTCCTCCCAACTCATGATCTTCTCCTCAACAGTGTTAAGGAGATCTTCAATCTCACTTATCTTAACATCTTTTTTCTCATTCACTGTAGGTGTAGTCATAGCGGACAACTGGGTGCCAAGTTGAGCCAAAATTTTCCTTGCATCATCTGTAAGGTTCTTTTTTGACCCCAAAGCTTTCACAATGTGTTTCACTGCCGCAATTAAGTGTTCTTCTCCTTCTACTTCTGGAATCTCACAATCCCCCATGGCCAACAAGAAGCAGGGGCCAAAAAAACAAAAGGACGACTAGGAGCTCTTCAAATCAACAGGAAAAGACTCCTAGAGCCTTCTCACTCCTCTCCGATCCTTACCACCGTTCTGAAAAGGGCTTTGGAAACCCTATCTGAAATCCGAAATGCCAAAAAAATATCAAATACTGAACCTTTGATACAAATTAAAAAAAATAAGACAAAAACAATTCAGATTTAAATTCATGCATTTGTAAACAATAATATGACCTCTATTCAAATCAAGCATATACAAAATAGAGGAATCCGAACAAAAAAAAAAAAAAAAAACTGAAAGGAGAATGAAATCAGATGAAGGTGAATGAAGGGGAAGGGACAGGTCATTGGACGGCCAATATTTTCAGAGCTTGCAGATCAATAGGAACCACTACGAATAATTAGATACAAGAAAATATCCAATTTCGAATCAAGGGCAGTATACTAATTAAGGCACGAACAGATAAAGCCTATACCTCCTTGAAACTTGGACTTGGGCAGTTTGTGACCAGAGCGGAACACGGACAATCCTGGAAGCAGTGAAAGCAGTCAAAAAGAACTCCACTACTACTTCAGATTGTGAAAGTGTACAAAGAACGAAGATCGTGTACGGAGATAACAAAGTAGTAGACTTTGATGGAGCTACGAAACCGGGGAAGAAGAAGATATTTTAGGTGCGAGCTTTTGGGCTGCAATCTCAATGGCAGATCTCTCCCTGTGTTTTTCTGACTCTGACCGATTTTCTAGTCGAATCCTGAAGTATGCAAGTTGCAATTGTTTTCTCTTGCAAAGTTCGTGGCTTTGACCCTCTTCATTCCACGCGGAATGACACAGGAAAACGCTGAAAGAAACACTGTATCGTGACAAGCGTCACCAATCTCAAAACAAAAGGCCCTTACTTTTCTCCATTTTTACTGGTTTTTTTCAATTTCAACCCCATACGTTTTTCTTTCTTTTTTATTTTTTATTTTTATAATTCATAGCACTTTCGTTCCGTTTCGATCGAAAGGACCCAGATATTTCGTACCAATGATTAGAAATCGGATTATTCGTCGTCAAAAAACAAAAAAAAGTGGTTTATTCTTTTGGAAAAAAGGGAAATAAATGCTCCTCATCCTCATATATTATATATTTTAATATTATTTTTTATTTTTTAAAATTAAATAAATTATTTTATTTATCATCTATACATTATATATTTATTATAAAAAAAAATATGTAGTGTATAGAAATGATAAGTAAAATTATTCAAAACAAAGTCAATTAAATTTGTGAGTTTCCACCTTCCTTCGATTATTTTTCTTTACGAGCATATACTTATTATCTGGGCTCACAATTGAAAAACAATACATCTTATGAGGAACATATTAATTATAAAATATAAAATATTTTTTATATTTATTGTTGTGTTAGATATTAACCGTGTGTAGCACCGCTATTGAATTAATATAATATCGACTTGTTCTATTATCTATGTAGAATAAAATGCACATGGAATAAGCAACTTTTTTTTTTTTTTTTTTAAAGAAAGCGGTACTCCAATTTTGTTAAGGGAAATTCTATTTGTAGTTTTGAGTGAGTGACTACGTCTATAGTCCCATTGATGAATGAAAGTAAAAGGGAAAAAGTATCATTTTAAAAATAATATTATTGTAATTTTAAATTTTTTTTAAACATAATTGTATATGCTTGCATGAGTAGTCCTGCAACACTATAATTTGCTAGTACATTACCTTTTTTGTAGACATGATTAATATTGAAGGGAAAATCATTCTTAAAATATAAAATATCATCACAAATGGTTGAGTAAACCTAGGGGAAGACGAACCTTTAGTGAGCCAATTAACCACAGTGAGAGAGTCAACTTCAATAACCAAATCGGTGATGCTCAGTTCATAACACAAAGCTGAATCAAATCTTAAGGCAGACAATTATGCAAAAGTGTTAGTACCAACAACCAAAAACAAGAGGACTCAACAATGTTAGAGCAATTATTAGAACGTAAACCAACATCACAACCAGCAGGCCCAAGATTACCTTTTGAAGCATAGTCAATATTTAGCTTAAGAATGCCTAAGGGAGGTGGAATCCATTTGACCAAGATTAGTCTTTTTGCCCTAATAGTGATTCGTGAGATATGCAAAAAATTGAGAACATCAATATTGAAGTAAGACACAATATCTTTAGGTTTAAGCAAAGAGTTTAGGTCCTAAAGCCAGTCAAGAAAAAAATGACAAAAAACAGAAGAGAAATAAAACCAAATGCTCTTCGCAAGAGAGCGGTCCAAAAAGACATGGTTAGTATATTCAATAGATCCCTCAAGATAACAATAGCATTTAAAAGCCATGTGAATCATGCATTGTTGGACTCTATCATTAAGGAAAATTCCATTACGACACATTTTCCATACAAAAACTGAAATTTTATTCTATTATGACACATTTTCCATACAAAAACTGAAATTTGGTAAGGAGGAATTGATTCCCAATAAAACTCAAGGCATAATGCTCTAATTTTAAGAAAAAAAGTTCCAAGCTGATTTGGAAGAAAAGTTACCATCATGAGAATGTTTCCAAACTCTAATATCACAACTGGGTTTAAGAGTGATAGGGAATTGATTAACTTCTTGAAACAGGGTGGTATCACCCAAATTAGAAAGAATATGTATTTTCCATCCACTCGATAAGCAAATATTTTTTAATTGAAGTTGAGAGAATTGTTGACATGGAAACCTTTTTGAGCTAAGGAAGCATTCCTCGTCTAGTTATCATACTAGAAATTTAAAGTGCTCTCCCTAATTTTTCATTGGCTTTCTTGGTGAATGAGTGGGGGGTCACGACATATAACTTAATTTCTAATAACTAGAATAATAAGATTTAGGTGCCGTTTGGATAGTAAGTTGAGATGAGATGAAAATTGAATAAAATATTATTAGAATATTATTATTTTTATATTATTATTATTTTGATATTTGAAAAGTTGAATTGTTCATTTTATTTTATGTACGAATTTGATAAAGTTATAGTGATAAGATAAGATGAAACACTTCTCGTAACATTTATAATGTCAAGGGATGGAATGTCATTTCTCATGTATTTGCGATGAGATGGATGTATTTGCGATGAGATGGACTAGGTAACTCTTTTTCAATAATAACTATAATGTTGTTTTATTATCTGTTTTTGTTTTGTTTTGTTTTGTTTTGTTTTTTTTGGGGTGGAGAGGGAAGTGTTATCTAATGTTTAATGCTCTTTTCTCCTTAATCGTTTAATCAATAAATATTTTACAGTATTTTCTTAATCTTGTTTTGTAAAGGGTAATGAGAACTCATCATTTTTTGTCTTTGTCCTCTAATACTCAAGTGGCGTCCCCCTTCTTTAACTCTTGTCAACTTTCTTATTTCAAAATCGTGAATCAATTCTTGAAGTACCTTCACATTAAATTGATTTTACATTCTCTTTATTGGGGACTTATTATAATTTAAAAATAAATAAATAAAACACAAATTATATTAGCATAAACGTACTAGCGACAAAAACATATATAGTTGCGGCAGTAACATCAATAATTAAGAAAAGAAAAGAAAAAAAGACAGCTAAAAGCTAACAATTACCCCTTTAGATTATCCCCCACACCAACCTAAAAAGCAAACCAATGCATAGTTACAAACAAAACCTTGATGCTTCCAATACATTTGCCTTTTTGTATTTGCAAGTTCAAATGCTCTCTGATCACTCTCCCGCAACATCGTTTTGATCTATTTGTTTCCTAGCCATTAAAAATGACATTTCTTTGTCTATAACAACAACGTACGTACAGTACAGAAGAATTATTTAAATGGGGAAGACATCTTTTTCTCAAGACTTTGGAAGAGGCTTCCCTCTAATAAATGACTTAAATAGCTGAAGGGCTACTCTGGGCTTGAAAAGTGGGACTTCGTGGCCTGCCCCTCTCACTGTTGCAAATGTTAGCCCTTTATACACCTCTGTCCAGCCTCCCACCTTCAAGAAAACCATGACCCATGTAGCAAAATAAGCAAGTGATCACAAACGTCATACTCATTAGGCATTGTGTTGTTATTTGTTTTGGGACCTTTTGAGGAGTGAGTGAACCAAGATTTACTTCTGAATGCATGATCACTCCCAGCAGATAAGGAAAACAATGATCGGTTAGCCGCATCATGTGTCGATGAATCATGACTAGTAGTTGGAAACATGCATATATTTGTATTTTTCTTGGTATGAATAAGCTAACATTTTGGATGATTCCCTCTTACTATTGGGAAGGTATATATAAATATCATACAATTAACTAAGAAAATGAGGGTGTTGGAAATCAGAATGTAGAAGGTTAAAGCTCATGACATTCCTCAACCTAATCCAAACCTCATTCAGATTGCATTTACACTGAAGCCAAAGAACATTAATTTAAGATGTCCTGCTTTTACTAGGCTACTTTCATGGGCTGAAAGCATCTGAGGAGACCAATATTAGACACGATCGACAATAACAAGGATCTTGTCTGATAAAATCCGAGGCTTGAAGTTAATTTACTTACCTGCTTATTAACATACCAAGGGTACCATGGAATTGTGGTTTCTAATTTGAGCTGAGCAAGGGCATATCTGGTGGCCGTAACTGGCACCACTGAGTCTACATCACCACTGCATCATCCCGAGAAAAGAAAACAAAATTGTTATGCAGAATGCATGGCATGTACTGAATAGGTAAAAAAAATATTAGGAGATATCAAATCGTTGGGGGGAGCAAGCCAACCTAAACACCCAAATTCTCAAACCACCGGCTATCATTTCCCTATAAATTGGAAGAATAGACGCATCGGTGTCATTCCAATTTCGGTTCAAAACCTCGCTGCATCATGTGAAATTTGCAATTAATATCTCTTGTAACACTCACTAGAAAGGGATCAAAAAGTGAAAACAAAATGCTTTAATTTTGAGTTGCATGCGCTGTAGAGTGATTGAGCAATATGATAATCAAATCTCCGGTTATGGACTCACCTGCAAGCAGTCCACTTATAAGGAATTTCGGTTGTGTTGGCATGGAGTGCTTTCTGCACATCCGGCCTATTGTAGTAAATCTCAGCATATTTCTCGGTACAAGGATCATACCCTGACATTTGCCGGAAAATCTGGAAAACAGATTAAAAAAAGCAACTTCAAACAAAACTTTAGAATCTCCAATCACACTTGTTGATGTTTCATATTTTAAGATACTGTATAGTATTTACCCGACGGGGTTGGTGAGGCAATCTCATGGTATGGCGAGTACTGGTACTGGTACCACCACTAGAACTGTTACAACGGGGTGCATAAATGTTGTATTGATCAATGTAACCAAATTCTTGATCCATGGCATAATTATACAATGACTCGCATTCATCCGATTCCTTCTGTCGCTTGAAATCGCATGTGTTGACCAGTTGCCGGTATGTTTTATCGGAGATCATGGCATGGCTCCACCAGTATGTCACTGTCCCAAGGTTATCATAGTAGTTGTCTGTGACTGCATTTCCAACCTGCGCGCATTTCATCAACGATCAGTACCATACATAGCTAGCTAGAAACTTAATTGGATGAATATATTTATGTATATTAAAAGAAGTCATGCAAAATGCAGGAAATAGAAACATGAAGAGATTAATATTGAATATACCATAATTCCTTTCAGATTTATCGTCTGTTTCGATTGTATATTGTAGGTCATAATTCCTTTAGCCAGCTGAGGAACATAATGGCCAGCATAACTCTCCCCGGTGAGATAGATTTCTCTGTGCTTGTAACGTGGGAAACGATCCAGCCAGCGTATAAGGAATTCCAAGGAGTCCCTGGCTAAATCATAACCTCTGATAAGAATATTACTTCATACTCTAAATGGAATATGTACTCTTAAAACTATTAACTAGTATTAAATGGATTTTTGTTTTTTTTTCCCGATTTCAAAGGCATCATTCAAATGATGATTTTCATTTTTCTTCTTACATCATTAAAGAAACATCAATCATGTAATATTTCTCAACGGCCAAGCTGATCGATTATATATGCAAAGGTTGTCAGATGTAATAAGCGTGGGGCAAAGATCTGTCAAATCCATATGGACATGCAATTATGCATGCTTCACATGATATATATTAATGTCGACTCTTCGTGTTCTACAATGGGATGATCTTAATCTTCAAAACCCATGATTAAAATGCATGCAACAGTTGGTCAAAATCTTAATTTTAACCAAACAGCATAGAGTACGTAGGACCATATAAAGTACTTCATCATAATTGAGTACTGCATGCAAGCTGCTACAGCTGGGCTCTCAAATAATATTATGGCCTACATGCCAATAATTAATCTTAGTATCAAGAGATAATAAGAATAATGATGCGAGAAAAGAAAAAGAAAAGGAGGGGTTTTGGAGTCCAATTACCAGTGCGGCGGTCACCGGTATCAAGAAGATCGGACATCCTGTTGCTGTAAGAGAAGCCGACGCCTGCCGGAGTTTCCAAGAACAAGAGGTTTGCTACATTGTTCCATGAGAACTTGTTGAGGTACAGACCTGAGGCCGTCTTATTTATTCTAAATGGACCTATTTCTTCGGATGCACCATATGCCACAGAAGAGCAGCCAGGGCCTAACACATCATCATGAGCAAGTGCTCCAAATTAATTAATGGTCAGGACCTAACATTTATGATATTCATTCATGCGGTACTTACCATAGTCTTTTTTTGGGTAGAAAATGCAAAAATTACATTTGATGGTGACTAATTTATATAAATATATGAAAGAAATATTTTCGATTAATTACCCTTATAAAGTCCTAAATTAAATATTTCCAATTCCTTTTTGCGTATTAAATATCCATCATTCTATATATTTCATGTACTGCTCAACATGATCTTCGGCCTCGATGTGGGCATACATTCATGGTACTGCACCTACACTGCATACGGACAAAGCAAGAGCTGCGGCTGATCAATAAATGTGGTAGCCCCTAGCTACCCAGTTGTATAGCCGATTGATGTGGGCTGAATTGTCCTTATTTTTCCTTTTTCCCTTTTTACGTTTGGGTGTAAGAATTAATGACACTTATGGCAAATCAAAATTGAAAAAAAAAAAAAAGTTTATTTGCTTCCACCAAAATATTAAAAAAAAAGCATTTCTATTTATAAACCTCATAAACTATATACCTAATTTATTTTATTTTTTAAAATTTATTTTAAATTTATTCTTTTTAAACTAATTCAATTTTTCTATTTCTTATTCATATACTAAACATTTGATAAAATAAAAAAATAAAAAAAATAGATAATGTGTAGTGTATGGGCTTATATTTAGAATTTTTCTAAAAAAAAAGATGCCCAAAGATGCATATATATATTAAATTTTCTAGCTCCAAATATTTATAATATAGATAAAATGATAATTAATACACGTTTTCCTATGATTTTGTGATAAACATTATGGTTTTATTATTTAAGAGATTCACAATCATTTGTTTATATTTTGAGATTATATTTTGGTAACTTAATTATTAATTTCAAAATTTCTTCAGAAATCAGTATCGATGATGTCGGCCGGCAATGAGAGAATTGTAAGTGGTTTTTAGGACATATATGAAACACATGATTTAAGGATGTAACATAATAAAGAAAGAAATTATGAGAATATTCGACATGATCAATCGTATCGCTTAGGGCAATATAACAGTGACTTCAAAAAACTTCTGATTATTTCCCCTGAACCATCTCAAATAACCGTACTACTTGCGTGTCTATTGCATTCACGCTGAAAAGTTTCGAGCACGCATATGTAGAAGGACATGCATATATCCACCCAGATTTATGTATTTGCAGAGAGAGAGAGAGAGAGAGAGAGCCTAACCTCCATTAAGCCAGACAACCAAGGGTTTTGATAAGGGTTCATGGACAGCCTCGGTGAGCCAGTAAAAGAGGGCTCTGCCAACAGCATGATTAACAGTTACATAGCCTGAGAACTGTTGGAAAGAGACCTTAGGCTGCCCAGGAAGTTGTAATATCCTGTCAGCTTCTTCTTCTTCGTTTGCACCAATCAGCCCAACAAGCAAAACAATGACCATGGATACAAAGATCTGCCTTTTTGCCATGACCACGGCCTCAACGAAGAAGAAGAAGAAGAAGAAAAAATAAAGAGAAATTTCTCCTGTTTTGAGTAGTCTTTAAAGGAGGATGTCTTTCTTCCTAGTTGTGTGTGCCATGAGATGTGCGGAGTGTGTTATTGAGGATGGATTAAATAGGAGAGAGAGTGATGATCAGAAGTGTGCGGTATGAATGTCATCAACCGATGACAGTGATAGGAGCACTCGTTTACAATTTTGTTAAACGGGGCAACGCACAAACTTATCTTAATATTAAATACTCATTTTAATATTTAAATACATAATTTTTAAATTATTAAACTCATCTTAACTTAAAATCTCATCATACATAAGACTTACTATTTTTTTATAAATAGTACTAAATTCATCTTAACATCTAAATACATTTAAACTCATTTTAGATGGATCACACATAACTCACTCCACCTACTCAACTCACTACTATTCATAAAGAATTAAATTCATCATCCGAAAATAGCCTTAATTTTAGCCGCATAAACCCAAATAATTAGCTTTTATTTTCTCGTATTTGTTTTAAAAATAATTTTATTTAAAAGTTTTTATACTATATATCATTCATGTAATATACTTTGAATAAATAATATGAGATATTATCAAACTCTAAATCTTAAAATTTCTATGTTTAAAAAGTTACTATTAAGAAAGAGAAATTCTTTTCATCAGCCACTATTCACCACTTCACACCACACACCCTATGAAAAACACTCATATACTCTATGAAAAAGCTACAAGTGTGTAGTGTGAAAGGAAATAGTGGCTGATGCATAGCAAATCCCATTAAGAAATTTGTGTGTATTTTTTTAATATTAAAAAAATACTAATGTACATAATTAATGTGAGATTTCATATAATAAAAATAAGAATAGGTGGTGAATAAAAGAATAAGAGCAGTTGGTAAATGAGATTGCTCGTCACATTGCCTGGGAATAAAAAGTTTTGCTTTTAATAAAGTTTTGATGGGATTTTAATTGTATCATTGATTAGTTCTTTTAAAATATAAATCATGTAATTTGGGTGTTCTAGTATTGGAGTGTTACATTTAAAATATACGTTTAGTATGCAATCTAACATGGTAAATTATTATACATATATAAAAAAAAACATCGTAAATTATTTGATTGTAAGGAGGGAGTGCCCATGTAACGTAACTTTGAGGTGTTTTTTGAGGGATATTGATTTGTAATAAATAAGAGGGTGCAACTGACTCACATGGCTTTCGCATGCCCATGAAACAGTCACTTTAATCCTCCATCAGTTCGTTTTGTATTCATGTACGAGACTTTGACTACCTTTTTTGCCAGATTGGCTTTATCTTGTACTCCTTTTTGGCAAAACTAACCATATTCCATTTATTTTGCGTGACACTATAAATGAGCTCCATGCACATTTTAATCTCTCTCTCTCTCTCTCTCTCTATATATATATAATATCTCTTTAATTATATATTAGAAGGCTTTTTGCTAGTGGATAGATAAGTAGTGACAAGGTGCAACATATTATTCTTTTCTCTTTTCCAAGAATTTCAGAAATTAATATGTTAATTGATAGGCACAGAAAGACTTGTGTTGGATAAAGGGGCTTTTTTCTAGTTCTCTTTATGTGCACGCGAGGAGGGGCGAGGCAGGCATCATGAATGATTTCCAAAAATTTAGAGCATCGCCGCGAGTTAGCAAGGCCACGATCATGATGGCCAGCCATGATGATGCCTTTGGCTTTGGACATGAGTTATGACTCTGTAGATCAGCCTCATGTGTATCTTATGAGCTTCAACCCTCCCTTGCTAGCTAGCTATTTTATTCTTCACCAAACGCTTCCTTCAAAAATATATCTTTCCACTCATTAATTATTTGGATGTTTATGAAGTCTCATGACCATGTTTTCAACAATGCTCTCAAACTTACTTATTGCAGGCTTTTTGGCAAATTTGACAATAGCTTTAGAAGATTCTATTCTTGCAGTTTCTAACTTTGTTGCCAAGATCAGCCCTAGATTCTCATACATATATACATATCCTAATGCCAGAAAAAAAGGGTCATTGGTTACATTGCACAAAAATGAAAACTGACCTGCAGCTTCTCATGATTCTTCTTTATTTCTCCCATTCTTTTTGTTTTTTATGTTAGAAAGAAAAAGTGGTTTATAAATCAACGTCGATTGTTTGTTTTTGGAGACATTATATCCCCAGTTTTGAAGTTTTACAGGAAAGTTTTCATTGAAAATGAAATATCTCATGGTACCTGCAGGCCGGAAAATGTGGAGATCAAATGTCGTATATGCATCAGAAATGGAAACATACGTTGCAGAAAGGCATGGATCGGGACCATCTGGTTCAGGCCTAAAAAGAAAAAAAAGACACACAATCATTATAGCGTTCTCAATATTAAAATTTGAGTAATACAAGAAAGATTGCATGCAATATATTAATATATAATGAATATATAGATGTAGTGGTGGAGTAGGCTACTAGCTGTAGAATGACTACAGAAAGTGATTATCGTATTTATGACATGTAGTAAAGTGGAGACTAGAGAGAGCAACGCAGAGAGTGGTTGAAAGTTGAGACTGCAGCTCAGGGAAAAAAATCAGTGGTTGGTTGGAAGTTCAGGAATTTAAGAAGGACCTCAAGGCTCAAGCCCGTTTAGTTAGCACTGTATTACTCGCAGTTAATGGAAAGAGACTGAAAAAGAAAAAAGAAAAAAACACTGAGAAAAAAGTGCACACTTCCATTCTTTACAGTTCTCTGTTAACTCTAAACAGACCTGCACTGCACTGCACTGCACTGCACAAGCGATTGAAAATGCTCATTATTCTGCCTACAAATTAAGAGATGCTTGATTTTCTGTTCTATTGAAATAATACAAGGGAATTAAAAGCTTCTTGCTTAAGTGGAACTCATATTTTTCTGGATTTTTTAATCTAATTTTTTACTCTTGACTGTTTGCTTTTAAACTGAGAAGAAAGATGTACTCCTTCTTGTAGTGATCACTACTTTTTCCCATACACGTAAGTTATAAAAATAGCAGATGGATCTCTTGCTTCTTACGCTTGCTCACTCAAAAAGTTCTCTGCGAGCTTCTGAAATATCAGATTCAGATCCACAGTTGCTTGGACGTGTAGGACTAGGCCTGAACAGTGGTACGTCCACTGAACACACGTGCCATTGGTAACCCTCGTCCCACTCATGTCAATCGTTGTGCCAAACAAGGTTGACCACAGCTTAATTAATTTGAGCCAAGCCGGCATAAGAAAAAAGAAAACCAGGGAATTTCTTCACGATATCCCCTCTTGTTGCAGTACATGATTTTCCTATATATAATTTGTTATTTAATTAATGTTTTTGGGTTGAGTTTCTCTCGTCCTTTTTTCGGTCGAGTTTCAATGAAAGACACCTAATTATCATGCATGTCTGACTTTAGTTATGATCATGACATGTTCTGTGGTGGATAAGTGCATTAATACTACGAGGGACGGACGTTTTTTTGGTTGAGAGTCGGAAATTATCTTGCTTCGCATGTAGAAAACGTGGGAAATATACATAGAATGGTTCATATCTTCGATGATCTATTGATTGCATGGGTTAGGTGAAGTGGGAAGCCAAACTCTATCCATAATTACCAAAGAAAATAGAGACCATGCATGCATGTGGCTATGTAATTAGATACTTTATCAAAAGCTAGGAATCCTTCACGTTTTGAAAAATCATTTGAGAAATTACAGTTACTCGAGATGAAGATGATGGATTAAATATCACATCCACTGCTTGGAGCTCGCTAGCTCAATCCATGATCAGTTAGAATGAACTCATTCTCTTTTCAGTTATGTTTGAAATAATCACATTCCCTTGTGTGTCCTATGGCTATGGGAGCAAACCAATAAGTGCATCCAGAGTAATGAGCCAGAAAGGCTACGTTCCTCGATCTCACAGTTATAGGCTGGCTATAAAAGCTATAATATATAGGAGTACAATTATCATAATATTAGATCTATGGATTTACCATCTAATATCTACTTCCATCAAACCCGACATCGATCACATTAGGTCAGCTAGAAATTACTACCAATTACTGTCTACTTGTTTGTTGTCGCAAATGAAATGATATGAATTGATTTAAAGTTAAAAAATGAAAAAAAAAAATATTGCTAAAATATATATATTTTTAATATTATTTAATTTTGTTTTAAAATTTAAAAAAATTGAATTTTTTATTTTATTTTATATAGAAATTTAAAAAAATTATAATGATTAAGGCCCATTAATTTGGTTACTGATCAACCTCTCTCAACTAATCTCAACTCATCTCATCTAATCATTATAATTTTTTCAACTTTTAAGTTTCAACAAAAAAATAATAATAAATAATTCAATTTTTTCAAATTTTAAAATAATAATAATATTAAAAAATAATATTATAATAATATTTTATTTAACTTTCATCTCAACATCTTAACGCAACGTAAATGAAATGAGATGAATTGTGAAAACAAACTAGGCAACCTCAAAGAAGAAGAAGATCAACAAGAACAAAAAGTATCATATGTATGTTGACTTTCATCCACTTTGTGTAAAAATAATTAGAATCATGATATCCATGAACCTTAAAATTAAAAGAGCTCGACAATGTACATCAAGATCAGCAAAATGGATCCATACATATAATATACGTAGAAAGATCCTAATTAAGCATGCAACAGAGAAGCAAAGCCCCGTCGATCAAGAATGACAGAATCAACCAGCTTTATAAGAAAAATCTGTCAACTTCAAGGCTACTGTTTTCTAATCAAAGCATATTAATACATTACCACCAAAAACTGCTAGATATCAAACAGAGCTTGACAATCCAAGGAGTAAATTGGGTTATCGATCTGCATCATTTAGAGTGTACAGTAACGGGTTAAAAATCTGAAAAGATATGGGAATCTTGAGATTAAATTATAATCAAGAAATTAACACGTGCAAATTAAAATGTGCTCTATTGGTAGAGATGAACCCCACTAAAGGAATGATACTTGTGTAAGTAAATGGTCAAATAAAGAAGGATAGCATTATCATCTCCTTTGCTTCTAGTTCAAGAAAAGTTGGGTCCCTGCTTTGGGAATATCTTCTCCTAGATCCATGAACAACTGGGGTCAGCAAAGCCATAAGAACATAGCTAAGCTGGCAATGCAGCAGCGGACCTGGCGTTGTCCTGATTGTGTGGCATATGCACGACCTTTTTTCTGCTTGTTTCCAAAGTTTGAGACAACATAAGCCTTCTGTCTTTCTACGAAACAGTAGTGGACAGGACTTCGCTTGTTTTTTTTTTGTTTCTTTTTTTAAGAAAGTATTGTAACTATATCCAATTTTAACGTAAGAACCGGACCCAAGTCTAGCCCACTTTAGTGTTCATCTTTTAAGCTCAGCTAGTTTTAAATAGGTCCAATCCTGAAGCCCTAAATGCGGAGGTGGGGGCTAGTTTTGGACTGGCCCTATATCCTGAGGGCCAACTTACTTCATTTCAATGTCAGTCGCATCCAAAGCATCAATTCGACCGTTGGAGTACCCAACGGTCATCTCCATCACTCAAATTGCCTCCCTCCTCCTCCACCTCCTCCTCCGTTAAATTTCGCTTCGAATTCTCTACCCCAGTACCTCTCTCTCTCTCTCTCTCTCATTAATCACAGTACGTATTCAATTCCCGTTTGCTTTATTCACTGTACATTTTTGTTCTGTCCAAGTCTTACACATTAATTTCAAGATGGTTAATTAGAGTCGGTGATGCTTTTTATTTTTCCCAGGCAGGAAACCCAGCTGTAATTTTAATGGAGAACGTGCTTAATGTGCCTCCCAAGAGCCCAATTCAGCCAGAAAACACCATAATCGACTGCAAAACACCGCCCCTGAATCAGCAAAGTGATCAAAATCATCGAAATCCAGGCAATGATTTGCGCAAACCCAGCACCCCGGACCGCCTCAAAGTCCCCAAGGCATTCAAGTACCCCGAAAGGTACATCATTTATTCTTCCCCATACTTCTCTTTATCATACCAAATTTCATGTTATAGGTCCCTATTTTATCTTCGTAAGTCGTAACATTCCCACCCCCTTTTTTCCCGATTTGGTCTTGCAGATATAGAAGCCCAACCGACTCGATGATGTCCCCGGTTACAAAAGGCCTTCTTGCCAGAAGCAGAAAGGGCGGCGTGCTTTTACCACCGAGTATAAATCAGACCAAGGTATTATTATAAAGAAGTTGTTTCAATAATTTGAAGTTTGTAAGATAATTGGGAGAACTTCTTCTCTTACTATATTTTAGTTTTGCAAAACTGGGACTTCTGAATTCTGATAATTTACCATTTACCAATTTGTGTTGCTTATGTTGTTGCTTTAGATCCAGGATTTGCGTGCTCAGGAGGTGGGTCTCTTCGAAAATTAAAAATAGGAAAGCAGTTTGGATAAAGCTCAAGATCAGATGGATTTCTTGATCCTAATGGTTGGTATTAAGTTCGATTTGATGGGAGCAATGAAATGATATGACCCCCGATATGGTTCTTTGTAATTCCAGTAAGATGGGTGAAATGTGGTTATCTGAGGCTTTTTCGATATGATTTGAATATATTGTTGTAATAAAGAAATAGCTCACTATGTCCAGATAGGCAGATACTTTGTTAAATAACAGTTTCACAAGTGTGCAATGCACCTCTGGGGATAGCCTGTACTGGGTATGCGTTGTGTTACTTGCTGATTGCAGGGCTAGTCAACATGAGTCTTCTTCCTTTGCTTTATTTCCTCCATTTTTGCATGCTTTCTGGCAATCCAAACCCACAAAATGAATTCAATTTACAGAATGAGAACTGCCTTCCTGGCTCTTCTCACTCCAAACCAACTTTACTAGGAAGGAAACAATGTCGGCAATGCTTTTCCAGCCAATCGCTCAACTTGCTTTTAGCTCTTCCTCGGATACAAATCTTTCAGTCCTCCTATGTGCCCTTCCCCTCCTCATTGCAGAGTTTTTATAAGAAGTATCAAAAATAGGAATTTTATTTTTTCAAAATATGAAGCTAAATTATCAGATGCAGGAAAACATCTGGCCAATGGCCATCCGCTAAAAATAGAAAACAGTGAAGTCATGGAAAGTTTAATCTATTTTTAGGCAAGACAAGAAAAAGACCCATTCGAAGGTATATATGAAAGTAATCTGAGTAATACGGAGATGTCTATAACCCATACTCCAACACAATCCCTGGTTGTATCAGCCAGCCAAGACTTGCCCTCGTGAAATTGAGATCTGACAGTATACCATGCCACATCCACCGCATGCATAGGTCCCCTAAGAAAACACTCCAATTATAACATTTCCCTAAGATTGTATGCGTTGCAGATTTTCATGGCATATATACAAAGTAACATTTTTAGTCTCGCTTGATGTATGGGAAGGATTTTAAATAAGTAGTTGTGCTGTTTAAGACCTTAAATATTAGATATTATTAATTGACACTGCAAAACCAAAACCAATAATCCAAATCTCTCTTGTAACCTTGTCCATACTCTGTTTTTAAGAGCTTGTCCCTGTCCGCAGCAGATCTAGACGCAAGCAGGTCGAGACTGAAGGCGATGCTAACTCTATTCATATATAGGAGACTAAGTAATTATTATATACCACGTAATTAAAATTGTTAACAATTAAAAAAACGATGCTTCTGTTAACAGATTTAATTAGATGGCCACATAATTATTATATGATAGGAGTACACTACATCATCTGTATTTCAGAATCCGGGATATCTAATAATTCTCCTTTAGGAGAATAGTAGGCCTGGTTACTATAGCCATTCTTAGAGCATATTCACATCCTATTCCCTATAAAATTCCTTATAATTTAACTAAAATGTACATTCTCTAAAATTTTTTTCTGAATTTTACTCATCTTTCAAAAACCTTCTACATCCCATTCCCTATCATTTTTCTTTCTATTATCTTTATTACTTTTTTCTCTCACTTCCATTTACAAACTTAACTACTCAATATTTTTTCTTATGTTTTGAACTATTACTCTAGTGAATATTTTAAACAAAAATTTAAATTATTTTTTTGTGGATATGATAATATTTTTAAAATTAATTTTTTTATATTTTTGTAATTAATTAAATTATTTTTAAAATTATTATTTAAAACTATAATAAATATGAGTATGAGAGAAATTATAGATGATTATAAAAATATTTCTTTTATATATTAGAAAAAAATATTAATAAAAAATGATTTAGGAGATGAACAGTGAGTCCCCATATTTGGGGATTCACTGTTTATCCCTTAAACATTTTCCCTAAAATGGGGATGTGGGGGACATTTTGCTTAAAACCCTATAATAATTCTCAAATTATGGGGAATCCGGTGCTTTGGGACACCGGATGGGATGCTCTTATAGGCTTAGAGCTGGTTTGGTTATACAAAACTAAACTATCTATCTCATCTTATCTTATATATATCATTATAACTTTTCTAAATTTTCACACAAAATATAATAAAAAATTCAACTTTTTTAAATCCAAAATCAATACTAATATTAAAAAGTTATAATATAACAACATATTTATTCAATTTTCAAGAAAACAAAACATTTTATTTCATCTCCTCTTAGTTAGATCCTAACTACCACATGCATACAACTTTTGTTAAAACTCCAAACCAATCAAGAAAAAAAGTTATGTCGAGATCCTTTAGGCCAATTGGCAATACCTTAATTTCGCACTAAGAGAATAAGGATTGAATTCCCTCTCCCATGTATCCCAAAAAAGAAAAAAAAAAGTCCTATATGAATGCGATATATAGCCAGAACCCAGATCCCGTCAAAATGATTACCTCGAGGAAAAGGGGTCAACACAAGTACGTTCTAACTTCTAACTGCACAAAATTCTAGTTTTTGTATTAAAAGGTTCTAGATCGAGACCATAACTGCTATTAACATTTGGAGACAAATTAATCACGAATGTAGAATTATATTGACCGTAGCGGATGCAGTACCATTATATTATGAAATTAATCATGCGGTCTTCACTTTTTCGCATGAGGTCAGAAAACTAACAAACTGTCCAACCGAAATGGAGCCTTTCCCGCTTGAGTGCTTGCCTATTGGTTGGATCACATAGCAACGGCTACAAGGGTGGTTTAATCCGTTGCTAGAAAGATAAAACCAAATCGAACGACCGAGATCCTCTCTTGGCCCTCCTTTGTTAGTCTCCAAGCTTACCGGAACACAAAACAAACCTTTGTTGTTTGTTCCCCAACATTGCACATAAAGAAATATTCCCAAAGGATCGATGTTTTTGTACATTTTGTTGGGGCCGGCCGGGAACCTTCTTTTGTGGTCAGGTTCATGAGGTTTGTGAAAGTGCTTCTGGGATTCATTTCTTTGAGCTTCATGTTTTTGTACGTGTTTGATTGAAAGAGGAGATTTTTTGTTTTGGTTGTTTCGATTAAGTTTCGTTACTTTCTGCTGATTATTGTTCTGTTTATCAAATGTTCAGGGCCTTTGATGAAAGCCCAATTGTCTTAAAAGCGAAATCGATGTGAAACTTTACATTAATATATATCTTTTGCAGAAGTTTAACATTAATTTGTATTCGCTTCTTTGTTGTCTGCATGATGAATACAAATTCAAAAATGGCACAGCAAGTTTGAAGAAGACATTTAACTAAATAATGGATGTCATGGATCATGAACAAAAGAGAGGCGAAAGTAGCAAGAATCTGAGGGTGCATTTTGATGTCCCTCCGACAGTTTATCCCTCTAATCATCACCAACGTTCAGGCTCTACTCCATCATCTGGTTCTTCATTGGATCTTGATGCTATTGAGAATGTCCTCGACAGCCTCCCTCCCCAAGAATTTAAAAAATCTACCCTTGAGATGCAAGAAGCAACATCATCTGCAGATCATTCTTCTCCTCCTACTCCTCCTGTTGGGAGCAACCAAAGTGGATCTGCCCCACAATCTGCTCTACAGGTGATGCCCGGGCGACCCGCGGGCTATGATCCGAATCGAATTCCGTCGTCAATATTCACAACTAGACCAACAACAGCTATGGATTGGAGTACTGCTTCGAATGAATCGTTGTTCAGTATTCACATTGGAAACAGCAGCTTCTCGAGAGAACATTTTATCATGTTAAATAGATCTGGTGAGTTGCCGAGGACGGATGAGTTAACGGGTCTCCCGACAACACTTCCCAGTGTTTCTGAAACAGGAGAGGATAAAAGCGAGACTGCTAATGCGGAAAAGGACGCTGAAGTAATACAAGGATCAGGTCAATCCGGGAATGGAGCTTGGTGGGGCAGTTCTCCAAATAATATGAAGGAAAAAACGAGTCCTAAGGACGTCGGCGCCCGCAACTATAATACTACCTCTTACCGTTCTGATGAGAGCAATCACAGCGCCCACTCCTTTAATTTCCCACTGTAAGCTAGGAATCTTTTCAATCACACACACACACACACACACATATACATGCATATAAAAATGATTAAATTAGCTAACTTTATTAAATGGAAAACAATATATATCTTTGTGTTTGTTGTTCGATCAAGTATATATATATATATATATGCAAATATTGCACCCAGATCATGAGCTAGCGTTGTACTTGACATGCATTTTGGTTGTTTCCGGCCGGCCATGCATGCCAGTTTGGCAGGTGATAGTGGATTGAGTAGCCCTGCAACATTGGACATGGAAAAGCAGCACCTGCAGCAGCAATTACCACCCCAAAACCCACAAATCATGACTTCAAAGCGTGGTTGGAACAATATGTTTTGTTGCTTCAGTTTTCGCTCTCGATATTGGACATGTTGAAACAGATCTAATTTTCCATTAATTATTCTTTAAGGATGGCTAGCTAAATGACTGTCCCAGAAGAACTCTTGCCAAATTACTAGTCTGATCTCCAACCTGGCCTCTTATCCACACAGATCATGGACATGATCATCATTTCAATCATTATGCATTACGACATCCAAAAAAATAAAAAAAATCATAACTTGTAGTTAAGGATTCTTTTTAATTATGTTTGTGGGAGCAACTGGTTTTCACTGTTTTAGTGATGAAAATAAGTGATGGGGAAGAGGAGTTATCTATGATGATGCTGATCAAAGATTTGTGTATATATCCACATCTATAATGATGGTTAATTTCATCTTTGCTTGAAATGTTTGTAACCGATATTTATCATCATATATATCGTGTTGGTCTTTCAGCCGGCCTGTCTTTTGTGATCTGTTATTCTATACATGTTTCATCATGAAACATTATTATTAGTTTCTAATCTATCTTTTGATCTGTTCTTGTACTTAATTTGCTTCGTCTCTTGGCTTGAATTAGGAACTATCTGCTCAGATTCATTAATTAGCTTATATTTTGTAGTACTTAGGTCTCTAGAATGACCGACCATAATCTAAAAGTTAAGCAATTCCATACCCGAGTTTTATACCTACAGTCACTTTTGAGTACGCTTTACGCATTTTACATATATAATTGGTCAAAACAGTTATTTTATATTAAAAAAAGTGATGCAACAATCACATTAATAGAGTGCACAAAGAATGCATGTACAAAAATGACTGTACATAACTATTTTTTTAGAAACTGATCATATGCATAACTATTTCTATATATATATATTTTAAAGTTTCTAATTTAGAATGAAAGAGATATAGATGTATAACATAATTCTCATGTATTCATGATAAGTAATAATTAGTAGAACATTTTTATTTATCCATCTTGATCTAATATATGTATATATAAGTTCTAAACTTGGGACAGAAAAGAATTTGGTCCAACCATATCATGAAACCACCTAAGTCATGTATTTCTAAAATCGACAACCTTGAGATTGTCCCAAAGAGTTTCGGCCTTTTGGTATTGTGATGCTGGACTGCTACAAAGCGTCCCCATGTAGATGCCGGCAACATGTGACCATTTTACTTTACAGCGTTTTATGTCACACTAGGAAAAAGTCATGTCTTTGTTTTTTTTTTTTTCCTTTGCAACTATTACTATGATAATAATATTAATAATTATATAAAATTTATTTCATCATTTTATTATATAATATTAGATGATTAAAAATTAATTATTATATTTTATTTAAAAATATATTATTTAATATCATATTATGATAAAATGATGAAAAAAATAATAATAAATAAATTATTCTATTAATATTATTGTAACATTATCTAAGGTCGTTGTCTTCAAATTAATTTTGAGCAACAACAGTGAAGTGTGAACCTAATAATATTTTAGGACGGTGCTACTCCCACGTAGGGAGGCCACCAAAACCCTTATTAAATAGATAAAAAGTTTTTTTTATCTTTTTTATATATTTTTTAAACTCTTTAAATATTTTAAAAAAAAAATAAAAATCATAAGTATATTAAAAATATTTACTTAACTATTAAATAAAAACTAAATAAATAAAAAATAAAAACTCACAGTCTGTAGTGACCACCTTATGTGCGGGAAAAGTAATTTCCAATAGCCCAATATTTTATGTTGAGACTCCCATCAATCCTATTCAAAAGACAGTGGGGCCTAATTTTTAGGGGAGAGCGAGGGGGGCATGGCTTATCTGGACCGCATGAACAAAGGAACAAGGACGGTGTTACAGGCACCGTTTATGGCTCCGTTAGGTAAAAATATAAATCATTTATAATATTATTAAATAATTTTTTTTAATCATTAAAAAAAAAAATTACCAGCGGTGGCCTCCCGCAGAGTCACCAGCGGTGGCCTTATTGTTTTATAAAGAACGATAATATCAAAAAGTCGGTGGGGTCCTCCTTCACCTTCTGGAAGAGCATCCCACGTGGGATCATTTACGTGTAGCCACGTGTTGAACTTTAAGGAATCTTTTTTTATTATCTTTCTTTAAGCCCCATTAATCCAAGCCTTAACTACCAAAAAGTTGACGAGGCTGATGCATTCATTGACCGGCAGTGGAGCCCACTTCTTTGGGCCACCCGGGGGGTTGTCCGCCGGACCCCACATCACCCACCCAAAACCGACAAAAAAAAAACACATAACCCCCATTTTTGAAAAAGAAAAAAGAAAATTACACCCTTTTAATCCAAAAACAACCTTTAAGAAAATATTAAAATTAAAAAAAAAAATGGAAAAAGAAATGAAAGAAAAACGCGTTTCCTCAAACGAACAGAGTTGAACCTTCTCTCTCTTCAGTCTCTCCCTTCCCCAGTCTCTCTCCCCTCTCCCCCCCCCCCCCCCCCCCCCCTTCTTCTCCCAGGCCCCAGAGCTCCAAACTTAGGGTTAGGGTTCTCCTGGGAAAAAATACCCTAATCTTTCTCTGCAATCGAAAGGGAAGGCTTCAGGGTTCAACTCTTCGGGTTTTGGACACCCTTTTAGGTGTTCAGAAATGGGCTCCTCTTCTTCTTCTTCTTCTTCTTCAGTGATCAAATGGCAGTCTTTTCACAAATCCTTGTCCTCCGTACTCATACTGAAGCTCTTCTTTCTGCTATGGGCCTTCTCACTTTGCCTAAGCGGCGTCGTTCTCGCCGATTCAGACAAATCGGTGCTTCTCCAGTTCAAGAACTCTGTCTCAGACCCCTCTGGCTTGCTCTCGAGCTGGCACGCCGACAGTTCTGAGCACTGCTCGTGGTTCGGGGTCTCTTGCGACTCGAATTCACGCGTAGTTTCGCTTAACATTTCCGGAAATGGCCGCCAAGGTAACTCGTGTTCCGATTTAGCTCAATTTCCGCTTTTTTATGGGTTTGGGATTAGAACGAACTGTTTGAACAGTAGAGGTAAGTTGGTCGGGAAATTGTTGCCTTCGATTGCTAAGCTCAGTGAGCTTAGGATTTTATCACTTCCCTTTAATGGTTTTGATGGTGAAATTCCTGGCGAAATTTGGGATATGGAGAAGCTTGAGGTTCTTGATCTGGAGGAAAATTCGGTAACTGGGCCCATCCCTGTACAATTCGCGGGGTTGAGGAATTTGCGGGTTCTTAATCTGGGGTTTAATAGGATTATGGGGGAGATACCCAGCTCGCTTTTGAATTGTGTAACCTTAGAGATCTTGAATTTAGCGGGGAACGATGTGAACGGGACAATTCCTGGTTTCGTTGGTCGGTTAAGGGCAGTTTATTTGTCGTTTAATCGGCTTACTGGGGGAATTCCTAGTGAGATTGGGGACAGTTGTGGGAAGCTTGAGCAACTGGACTTGTCGGGTAATTTCTTGGTCGATGGGATTCCAAGGAGTTTAGGGAATTGCGGTCAGTTGCAGTCTCTTTTGCTTTATTCAAACATGTTAGAAGACTTTATTCCGGCTGAGTTGGGTCGGCTTCGCAAGCTTCAAGTGTTAGATGTTTCTAGGAATTGTTTAAGCGGTCCGATACCTTCTGAGCTTGGAAATTGTTCCGAATTGTCTGTACTTGTGCTATCGAATCTGTTTGAACCCCTTCCTGAAGTTAATAATGAAAAAGGGGATTCTTTTTCAGATCAAGTTGGTTCGGTGAATGATGATTTTAATTATTTTCAAGGGGGGATTCCCACAGAAATCACAATGCTTCCTAAGCTGAGAATATTGTGGGCACCAAGGGCAACTCTTGAGGACACGTTCCCAAGCGGTTGGGGTGCTTGTGAGAACTTGGAGATGATCAACTTGGCTCAAAATTTTTTGGTTGGGGACGTTCCCGACTGGTTTAGTCACTGCAAAAAGCTTCATTTTCTCGACATAAGCTCAAACAGGCTTACTGGGGAGCTGGTTGAGGGGCTTCCAGTTCCTTGTATGACCACGTTTGATGTCAGTGGGAATTCCTTGTCGGGCACAATTCCTAAATTTCTTGGCAGCAGTTGCCCTCCTGTCCCTTCCTTTAATGGAAGTCCTTCTGAACCTGAAGGTGGCCAGTCCTCACTTTATCTATCATTTTTCTCTTCTAAAGTCCGAGTTGAAATTCCTTCTCATTCACTTGGAGTAGACAGTGCTCTTGCCGTTTTCCACAATTTCAGGCGCAATAACTTTACTGGCACGGTCCAGTTGCCAATTTCACCTGAAAGATTAGGAAAGCAGACTGCTTACACATTTTTGGCTGGAGAAAACAAGCTCACTGGACCATTTCCTGGCAACTTGTTTGAGATGTGTGGAGGGTTGAGTACACTAATTGTAAATGTTAGCAACAACAGGATATCTGGTCCGATTCCAGCTGAATTCGGTACAATGTGTAAACCCCTTAAACTTTTTGATGCATCTGTGAATCAGATTACTGGACCCATTGCCCCCAGTTTCGGGGAGTTGGTGTCTCTAGTTGCCCTTAATTTGAGTTGGAACTTACTGCAAGGTCAAATTCCAACCAGTCTTAGTCAGATAAGGGACCTGAAGTATCTCTATTTGGCTGGCAATAACATGACTGGTTTCATTCCTTCCAGCTTAGGGCAGTTGCAACATTTGGAAGAGCTGGACCTTTCTTCAAACTTTCTCACTGGGGAAATACCAAAAGATCTTGTAAACTTGAAGCACCTGACCGTTCTTCTGCTTAACAACAATAATCTCTCTGGACAGATTCCTGCTGGTTTGGCCAATGTAACAACACTCTCAGCTTTCAATGTTTCATACAATCATTTGTCTGGGCCGCTGCCAGTGAATAATAGCCTAATGAAATGCAGTAGTGTTATTGGTAATCCAGATCTATGGCCTTGCCGAATGTTTTCTCTGACAGTGCCATCTTCGGATCTGCAAGGAAGCAACAGCGATCCAGGATCTTATACTGTTGCTTCACCACCCCGAGTTCCATCCCAAGGAACTCGGAATAGCGGTTTCAATTCAATTGAAATAGCGTCCATAACATCTGCATCAGCTATTGTTTCGGTTCTTCTAGCTCTGATTTTCCTATTCTTCTATACCCGAAAGTGGAACCCGAGGTCCAAAGTTATTGGATCTATCAGAAAGGAAGTAACTGTATTTACAGACATTGGGGTTCAGTTAACCTTTGAAAATGTTGTGCGTGCCACAGGAAATTTCAATGCAAGCAACTGCATTGGGAATGGAGGTTTTGGGGCAACCTACAAAGCAGAGATCCCGCCTGGAGTCCTAGTGGCGATAAAACGGCTTGCAGTTGGACGGTTCCAAGGGGTTCAACAGTTCCATGCAGAAATTAAAACTCTCGGAAGGCTCCGCCATCCAAATCTAGTTACTTTGATAGGATATCATGCCAGCGAAACAGAGATGTTCCTTATTTATAATTATTTACCGGGTGGTAATCTGGAAAAGTTTATCCAGGAAAGGTCTACAAGAGCAGTGGATTGGAAGATACTTCACAAGATTGCATTGGATATAGCCCGTGCACTTGCATACTTACATGACCAGTGCGTACCACGTGTCCTTCATCGCGATGTCAAGCCCAGCAATATTTTGTTGGATGATGATTACAATGCTTATTTGTCAGACTTTGGGTTGGCTAGACTTTTAGGCACTTCAGAAACCCACGCCACGACTGGTGTGGCTGGAACTTTTGGATATGTGGCTCCAGAATATGCAATGACTTGCCGTGTTTCTGACAAGGCTGATGTGTACAGTTATGGTGTGGTGCTTCTCGAGCTACTCTCAGATAAGAAAGCTCTGGATCCTTCTTTCTCTCCGTATGGAAATGGTTTCAACATTGTTGCTTGGGGGTGTATGCTCCTGCGACAGGGCCGTGCAAAGGAGTTCTTTACTGCAGGGCTATGGGATGCAGGTCCCCATGATGATTTAGTAGAAGTTTTACACTTGGCAGTCGTGTGCACAGTCGAGTCTCTCTCTAGCAGGCCGACAATGAAGCAAGCTGTACGACGGCTGAAGCAACTTCAACCCCCATCATGCTAGGTGCCTTGGCGAGACTTTTCATTAAATTAACATAGCAAATTTTAGAAGGTAAGTGCCATCGTAATTTGTGCTTGTGCACTCAGTCCTCTTTGTGGACTGCCCTTGGCTTGAGTTCTAAATTGTGGTCAAATCCACTTGTAAATTGTAATATAGTTTTGCCCCCATTTTTTTTTTCTAGTTATTTCCCTGATTAGGGGGCTGGCCGATGATATGATTCTGCAGAAGAATGCAGATATTTATTTTCCACTTTACATACTTGTACTTCAGTTTAATTTGTTGTTTAATAAAACGATAGAGAATAGAGAGATAACTCGGAAGTTTTTGCTAATCACTTTCCCATCCTTGAATGATCTGTGATGCTTCTGCTTGCAAATCAGATACGTGCAAGCAATGGAAGAAAATGACGTCCGGATTCATGGGATGAGGGCACCACCGAGTTCGTGAAGGACTCCAAGCTCCAACCATCAAGTTATTGGTCTGAATCTCAACTAACAATATCTCAAAAATATTTTTCTGATTAATAATATTTTTCTCTAACTTATAAAAAAAAATAATAATAATATCTCAAAAATCCGTTTCTGAAGCCATGCAACTTTCTGGCACCACCCCGAGTCCACTGCTCCTCCAACATTGCGTATACGTTGGAGAGAGTATGCCACCTGTTTCCCTGAATTTGGCAGGTTGCTCATATATCATACGTACACACAAGCAACTAAGGGGCGATCGGACTGTTGGTCCTTCATGCTCAAGTTCTGGTACATATCAAACAAGGAAAAAAAAACAAAACCAGATCATTCCCATCAAAACAAAATATTAAAATCCATTTTTTACGTTTTGAACAGTCTTCTTCTGGTACTGAATACAATACATGTGCCGAGTCTCTTAAAGACGAGAAAATTAAACATTAAAATCATGGAAGAGAATTTAATTTTGAATTTCTCCCGTCATGGACCAATGCATCAAAAAAAGGAAGTAGGGTTAACTACTATATGCTTTAGGGGTTGTGCCACGTCACCACCACCAGCATGCTTGACAAACTCGGCCGGAGATAGAAAGCTGCCATGACAAACACACACTATCCTCACTTCCTCACCTTTCCTATATCTGTATAGAAAACCTTCTATCCTTTTTCCATTTGGGCCATCACCTTTGGTGGACACACTGGGCATACCTTCCAACACATTCCTCACAATCTCCTTAGCTCCCTTGTCTGCGTCATTAGCTTTATTAGATTCATTCTCTGTCACAACTGCAGAAAATTGGGTTGATTTTTCGGTGATTGTCCTTCCAGTGTAGACAGCTGGTTTCTCCCCACTTTCCGGTGAAGACTCCAAACTGTTCGGACTTCTCGCTTCTATGCATTTATTCATTCCAGCTGCATAACCTGAAACATGTAAAGCATGAGTGGGGAAGATGAAAGAATCAAAGCATAGCTCAAGAATGCTTGGAAACCATTGTGCTCTTTCTGCAGAACAGGGTTGCTGAGTTTATCCTAACATTGCGTGATATTTCTGGCAAAAAAATTTCAAATAAAGGGAAAGATGAATGCCTCGAGAAACACTCATTAACTATTCAAGTGTCCGTAACATGTAAAGAAATCATTTTGGTCTCTCATCATGGCCAACAAACACCACTACAATTCTGAAGTATTCAAATCTAAAGCCTTATCTGCTGCTTTAGGTTAGGATGTCATCAGGGTGAGCAGACTTGAATGACTCTGCTTGCAAGCCATCACAGTTCTAAGATTTTTTTAAGGTTAAAAAAAAAGATCAAAGATTATGAAGTGAGTTAACAGGGTTTTTGGTGGCTTGGAAATTTTAACAAGACATGATTTACTTTGTTGATTGAAATTCTGCTGAACAAACCTCAAACAATTGTTTCTCACCTAGGCTTCACGTGTTGCAATGAAAATCTAATAACTATAAGAAACTGAATTATAACCTGGATAAGAAACTGCACGACTCATAAACTTGCTTTGGACTAAATGGTTCCTACATCTTAACTTTAACAATTGGTTCGAGGCTGACGTCACAAGTTCAATCCAATATAGATCGGGGCACAGGGGGTGGGGGGATATGTGCCTATCAATTCATAGTTCATGGATAAGTCAATCCAAGCAGTATATCAAATATATGATAATTTTCTCCATAGCTCTTTTAGAAAGGGATTATCTATGGCTTGAATGAGCATCCAAGTTCTACAATTCGTCGTAGACTTCTTGCAATATTTAGCATTGCATTAAAGGACAATGGCGAGTGTAGGCCTTCTTCTACACTTCTGAACTTTTCCTTCAACCAATAGTTTTTTTTTTTTTTTTTTTCCCCGTTTAGAGGATTAGGGCATGCCACGTGAGCAATGTACCATATCCTGTATTGATTTACTTTCAGAGTTAGAAACCCAATGTACTTGAAATAGATCTAGCTTTTCATGATTTCTCTTCCAAGATTCTTGAAAGTAGAAAACATCCAAACTGTACAGTAAACAGAACATCCTTCATTTTTTTACAGTGAAAAATAATACACATATGATGCAGTCTTGGCAATTAAGGAACCATTGTGACTAGTACCATCCCGTGCCCAAGATAGTCTAGAATACCTTTATGCAACGAAGATTAGCTTGCGCAATTAAAATCCATGTTATGGTATAATAGGCACGAAGACAAGCATCAACTAAAGAATCAAGTATCTCATTAAAAAGGCGAGAAAAAAAACTCACATCCCCTAAGGAAATCACCCTAACAAGACAGCATTTAATCCTCCCCAACTCAAAAGGGAACCTATTTTGTCATGCTTTATACATCGCATTTTGCATCAATATCATAACTTTATGAAGGCATGTCCACGAAACGTTCCATAAATAGATGAGGCAATTGCAAATAAGAAAAGGTAACGTGAAAGGAATAATGAGTGAATGACAGCACATTTGGAAAGGCTATAATTGACAAAGAAGTACTCCAATGAGTCACGCTAGGAGAAGGGAAAACAAACAGAACAACTCAAAAAATAATAAGACTCCATTATCTCAACAGGGTTAAGGTACAGAAAAGTCCCCCGTAGCATTTTCAGAACTCATTCCATTCTGCCTCATATAACTCCTTAGAACGCATTTGGATCTCAGCTACCTCTAGCTTAACATGCGTCAAAGCCAGTCAATCACAAATTTTCATGACACAGCAATTAAACTAAACATAAACATAGAAACCCATTGCACAAAATCCATGTTAGTAGTTCCAATATAAAGATATAGACGAAACAAATGCAGAAAGCACATAGAATCAACAGATGCAAGCATTAACATGTTACATGTCACTTCCCTCCAAATTCCAAACAAGAAAACTAACGGCATCTTATCCATTTGGCACGCAACTAAGCATAAGAAGTTCCATAATCCAAGGGAAAAAGGTGATAAAAAGATAACAGTGATGAACAGAGAAAGGTAATGCAATTACCTATAGCCGGTCGGCTTTCAGATTCTGAAATCCCAGAAGACCCACTCCCTTGGGAACCGATTGACCCCTGTGTTAATGATGGTGGTTGCGGCTCCTCCGACGAACCACCAGAATCCAACCCATCCCCCCTTCCAACATTCAATACAACCCCACAACCTCCTCTACCAACAGAAACCCCCAGAGGGATCGCCACCGAGCACGAAAACTCGTTGAATGCCTTCATATTCTGCTCTTTCTGATAATTCCCATAACTACTCTCCGTCCTCTTATCCTCCTCACCGCTCTCCTCCACACACAAATCCCGGCTCCGATCCTTCGTCGCCTTCGAAGTTCTCTGCTTCTCTGACCGCTTCCGTTTCGCCTCCATTCTTCTCAGTGTTTGCAACTCTTTCCTCTTCCTCCATTCTTCCTCTGTCTCCGTAGGCAAAGAACACGTCCTGATGAGCGGGGCGCAAGCCATAGTTACAACACACGCCGCGTCTTTCTCTCTCCCCGTGTTCAAAAAGTCCGGTATCGACGACGACCTCATTAGCTGGTTAGCTCTTAAAGGGTCTACCCCGAACCTACCATTTAGTGAGAGCCCGAGGCTTAGCTCAATTTCCTCTGCACCTTCGCTTGGCTTTTCCAATTTTCGCGAAGAATGGATGCCAGATGTAAATCTCTGCAACAGATCTCTCGGAATCTTGCACCTTTGCATGGGAGTTTGTTTGGGTCCTCTGCTTCCAATATCCTCAGCTTGTGCCATTGAAATATGGCAACAATATACGAATTGATCAAACTTCGAAGACCCAAATGGGTAAACTTGATGTCAAAGTAGACTCCTAGAAAGATTACCCCGGAAAATGAAAATACACAGAGAGCTGTATGTAAAAACAAAATTAAAAAACCCAGGATAACAGAGAAGATAATAGCATATCAGCTCCATGTTTTCCATTGAAAATCAGTTCCAACATTGTTTCTTTGTGTCTCAAAAGAAGCTCCACATTTTCACGTACTTTCCGGGCAAAAACTTCCCCAGAAAACAGACCCAGCCATGAGAAGGAACAAACATCACGGAGAAAGAGAAAAACAGGAAGAAGAGAGAATAATAGCAGCAGAGGAGGAAGCCCAGGAAGAGAGGAGGGGGGGGGGGGAAGGGAAAAAGAGAAGAAAAGAAAACTATATTAGCGCAATAGTAACTAAAATTACGGGAACACCCTACCAAATTAAAAGACGAAAGTCGCATATATGCACCACGTGGAGGACATGAAGAGCCCTAGAGCCCACGTGGGCTTGAGAACCGGATCTGGAGGAGACACCAAACAAGAGTCATCCCTTCGTTGGCTTCATACAGAACAGAGGGTAGAGACAATGGATTAAGTTTTCAATAGCACACGTGTCTTTCAACCAATCAAGAAGTCAAATAACTGCCACGTGTTATAGATAACCCCGGCCTCGTAAAGCCGCAACTCTGTTCCCTAGTTTTTCTCTCTCTCTCTCTCATCTAATTTCGCTCCAACCACTACCGTATGCGATTGAACCAGCACATGACACGTATGCTAAAACCTCGGGCATCGGGTCAGAGTCTTTTCGTTGCCGTCTGTTTAATCGATGTCTCTCGCTGTCCCGGGAAGAAAGGTTGCGCGACGTCGATGTCGGAGCCACTCGCTCCATTTACATGACACGTTTCCGAAAGGATATGGTCGTGTTTTGGAATAAGCCACTGAGAGTTGTGGAAACCTAGTAGCAACGAGAAATCTCAAGTTGATAATTAAAAATTAAATAAAATCTACGTAATTATATGATTATGTTTGGAGAAATGCTTAAAGAACTGAGAAGTTGAAAGCAGTTTGTTGACAGCACGCAGGAAATAAGATTCAGCTTGCGTACCGAGATGATATAAAATCATTTTAAATAAAAGTTAAAAATAAAATAAATAATATTATTATTTTAAAATTTAAAAAAAAAAAATTATTTATTATATTTTATATAAAAAAATTTAAAAATTATAATAATAAAATAAAAATAATTTCTGAATCAAAACTGCTCAAAGCCGAATATTCATATATCGGGTTATTTTTTATAATGAGAAGTGATATGTTAAACACATTAAAAAAAAAAACTCTTCCCTCACTTAGCTTCGGTTTTTATACTTATTTTAAAAAAGAGTGATGTTATATTTATTAAAAAAAATTATATAAAAAATAATCTCATAAATTTATGTAATTTTATTTTATTTATTAAATATATTTTATAATAAAAAATAAATTTATAATTTAACGAAGGGATACCAATTTATAATAAAATTCTTTTGAAAAAACATGTTTAATTATAATAATACCTACCAAATATTTGAAACATCGTATTGGGTACTCCCACGTCAAAGTCATAAAGGTACGTACCATCTACATTATTAAGCTTCAAGTTGTCTGCCTCTGATGGGTCCAATGGTGGGATTCTAGCAATCTACATTTATATATATATATATTAATTTTTATATTGCTGTACACCATCCGAAAATAAAATCAAACAGAATATATTGTTGTCTTCAATAGCTAACCTCGTCTTCACCTCCCCAACACAACAACGTCGTATCCATGCCATCGCACGAGTCATGCCTTCAGTTTTAGTTACATCGGACGGCTAGAAACATCCCAAACATTTCCTTGTACGTACGAATATTATACGTTAGAAAAAAAGCGAAAGAATCTCCGGGGAACACGCAAAAAAGGCCAAAAAATCAAGAGGGAGATCGGGGCGTGGAGCCCAAGCGTACCAAGTTGCACTATTTATCTAATCTTTCTTTTAGCGTCAGTGATATGGGTTGTCGCCACGTGTTTATGAGGAGGATGGTCTAACACATGTCGATTTCCGGTTGTAGGTTCACAGCTCAGCAGGCTATCAAGTTGGCGGAGAGCGACGGGTCGAGGGACTTTTCTTTATTTGGAGAAAGGAAAGAGATAATGAAAAACATGAAGGGCGATAATGACGTCCTACGGCGTGTCGTTCGCACGCGTCCTATGGAAAGCTGGTCATCCTACGTTGATTAAGAATGATTGAATGCGGGGAGAGAGAGTGGGCTGTAACAGCTGGTTTCTGTTTGTGCGACATCTGTCCAATGCTGGACTTGGCTACCACACAAGTTGCTAAAGTTGGTGTCCGGAAGGAATATAATCCAAGAAAATATCTAAAAGCATTGTGTATGGAGCATGGACCGTGGAGAAGTTTTCGAGTATGAGCACGTGCAATGGGCCACCCATGTCACAACAAAAGGTCTTTTTTTTTTTTCGTATTTAATTTTAATATTTATGAGATCTATTTTAAATAAATACTCATTTAAATAATAAATATTTTATCTTTGCAATATTAACAGCAACAAGGCATTCCCTAATTAATTAATTAATTTAAAAAAAAAAAAAGGAAAATTATAAAACAAGACAAAAAGCGATGTGGCCCAACAAAAGCGTATTGAAAAGAAAATGAATTATTCGACAGTTTGGCAAAGCATGTGTTACCGTCATCCCACGCAAGAGCTATCCAACACAACCAGAAGTGGCTTTCCAAATTGAAACTGATAACCTCCACATATACAAAATAAACAATTAAATAAATAAATTCCCACTTGACTCACCAAGTGATCAAGTTGACAGTGGAAAAAAATATAAATAGATAAAAAAAAAGACAAAGTTGGAGAAAAAAATAATGAATTTATTGACATCCACTTGCCAAAATAAAAAAAATATTATTGGAATCTAAGCACATCGGCACTTAAATATTGACTTTTTTTTTAAAATGACGTCTATTATTAAAAAATTAATTTTTTCGTATAAATCTTATATTTATTATTGAGTTTTATTACGTGCAAGTAAAGTTATGTAATAATCTGCGTATAAATACTAATTTATTCATATTTAAAATATAAATTAGTATTATTTTTAATAAAATCTATTTTTTGACCAGTCACATTAGATTGGTGTATATATTAGTACGTAGCTATATTTACAACTAAATTTTTCTTTTTTTAAAAGAGATGTGCAGTACTTACACACTTATAATTGCAATTATCATATATTTAAATTTAAATTTAAAGATAAATAAGTTGCCTGAGTAGGTAGAAAAGTAAGGAATACAGTCAGCACAAGTAAGATCAAACTGAGATTTAGATTCACAAGCAATTTGATAAACGAAAAATTAGGCATCAATGAAAGAGATTATAATAAGATAGATGGAGTTTGTCTCAATTCGATAACGTATAACATAGAGTCTACTCCACCAAACTCTCACAACATCAATCTCTCCCTTACAAAAAAATGACCTTTAAAATTTTTCAATAGTGTTATTTGAAGGTCTTTACACCATAAATCATTCACGTTACAAAAACTTGATTTGTAAAATTTAAATTTTCAAATTTATCTTTCAAATCAAATTAAATTATGTGACTGATGTGTGGTGTAAACACCTTCGAATTAAGCTGATGGGACTCGTGCATTCATCTCATCTAATCATTATAATCTTTTAAAATTTTTACACAAAATATAATAAACAATTTGACTTTTTCAAATTTTAAAATAATAATAACATTAAAAAAATAATACTTTAACAATATTTTATTTAACTTTTAATATTTATTTTATTTCAGCTCATCTCAACGTACTATCTAGACCTCCCTGTACTTGGAAATATTTTCAAGAGTAAGTAGTATAGAAATATTTCAATTAGCAATGTTATTACTCATATATGCATTAGTGTAAATGGGCCATGTCTAAATCAATTATGTTAATTGGGGCTAAGCCCAGTAAAAGTAGGACAATGTTTGCAAAGCCCAACGAAATTCGCACGTTCCTGGGGGCATCATAGTTCCAGAAAAGGACTAAACTAAGATGAATCGAACTGAAATGGGTTTTCGATTCAGTTATTTGGGTATTGTTTTCGTAGATGGATCATTACTCCTTGTCGTAGGGGTCCCTACTGTTGGTAGACAGGGCTTCTAGGACATTGTTTTAGGTTTTTCTCCACTTCTCTCATAATATGTTTTTTTTTAAATCATTATTTTTCAGTAAATTTGCCTGTTGCATTTTGAAATAAGAATCAAAATTAATCATTCGAAAAGTAGCTAATCCTTGTTAGCTAAAGTTACCGTCCAAAGTAAGTATTTTGAAAAGTAAATATTTTAGCACACTGAGATTTCATAAAAGTATATTCACAAACTGATGTAACTTGATATAATATATTAAATTATAAAACTACTTTTAAGATAAAATAAATTTGACATATCATAAGAAATTATGTCACGAATCCCCTGTTTCAACCGGCATATAACAAAACACAATAAAAGTTGTTTTTGGGTTGGGTACAAACTGAAATTTGAGAGTTATCGGTTTGTTTCAGTCAACTTTTACAAGTATTTTCAAGGTGTTCATCACTCGTGTTTGGGCTGGAGACGCCTATTCTCTTAGAAATCCGAGAGAATCAAAATCCTATTGATAAATGCTCAGTGGCAACAGAATTTATCAATGAGGCACTAGAAATGGTAAATAGAGCTGTGCCTTGCAATTGAACACATGCGTTAAATAAATGGGAAAAAAAGGTATCTGCTCATGTGGATGCACCCTACAAATTCAGGCACCTGTTGTCAGCAATTCCATCGACAATCTCGGTCTGGATACAAGACCAGGTGCCTGACATGTGATGGGATTCTATTGGAAAGTCAAATCAACATTGAAAATAATGTGAAAAGAAAATGGATCTGAGGCCAAAAACTTCAATTTAGCCCTCTTGAATCCAGAGCCTTGATAGCTTTCTTCACACCTCAATTCATAGACACCAAGCAAAATGCAGGATTTCATTGAGGCCCAAGGTCTAGAGTAATCAAATTCAAGATGACTTTTAGATAAAATTGATACACCCCGGATGATAAAATAATTCAATGGTATGTATAGAAAACCAGAAAAACATTCCATCTACTCAATGGTTAGATCATAACGTAACAACTACCAAAACCTCCAACCATGGTTGTCCCACTGGGGAAACATCAAAAGCTTTTTGCAGTCTGTAGGTTGAACCAAAGCCACATTTGTACCAAAATTGTATGGAAAAAGTGCCACAAACATTTTTCACGTTTTTTTTTTTTTTTTNGGTTGTTTGGTTGGGGGGGGGGGGGGGGGGGGGGGGGGGGCCTAAACTACATAATTCGTCTCAATTTTCACTCCCAACCAAGAGAGTCCAATACTCAAACTAAATGACTTGCACTTCTTTTTTATCATAGTACTGATCACAGAAACAATTTTATCAAAAATTGATGATAAAAATGACCTCATAGAGTTTCATGAGGAAGCATTTTGCTTTGGTCCACTGGGACGTCCTCCTCTCCCTCTCCCTTGCTGATAATCCTCACCACGCCCTGCATGGCCCCTCCCACGACCGGGAAAATCACCCTGGATTCGGTACTCATTTCTACCATATGCCCGGCCACCACCGTAACTCCCACGGCTTTTGAAGCTGTCACTACGATAACCTCCCCTTCCAGAAGAGAACCTAGCTCTTCCACTAATATCTACTGCAAGAACAAAGAACATGGACTATCATGTCAGACAAGCATGGAGTTTGATCATCCCAAATTCTATGCAGATTCTTTAATAGTCCAACAGTGGTTAATATCATTTAGTTCCAAATAACTGATTCAATGGAAGATAACCCATGACGATTGCTTCCTAATTACCTCGAGCTGTAGTTCTCTTTATTTCAACAGCAGCCTTACGCCTCCCAATTATGATAGGTGAAGCCTGAAATATCACATTTAGTCTAAACATGGTAGAAGCTATCAAAACAATAATAGATCAAAACAAGGAACAAGTCTGATTGAGATAGAAGCTTACTCGAAACGGTAACAATAAAAAGCAAGAGAATGCATGTAAAGGTTGATAAAAGGCATGATGGTGTGTATGTTATTGCATACATCATGCTCGATTGGACAGAATACACAGAAAGCAGGGAAAATAAATCACATTTGAGTTTGATGGCAGCTGAGCTGACAAATGGATATATCACCTAGCAACATCTAACACTAATAGATAAAAGATAAAATTTATTGAGAATGGAGAACTGGTTAACACAGGAAATACCTGAATTGCACTATTCATGGAGCTTAAAGACTGAAATTCAACAAAGCCAAAACAGTATCCCTGCTGCTGCACAGACCCAAAACCAGGGGGAGAGGGGGTTGGAGGGGATAAATTTGTGTCAGAAAATGCTGAGTGAGTGGATATATTCTATGCAATTTATACATCTGAAAAAAACCTTATTATTTCTGACTTGGATGCCTCCTTGCTTGATTGGCCCAAATTTCTTGAATTCTGAATCAAGCTGCTCAACTGTCACACCAAAGGGCAAATTACGAATGTAGATGGAGTGACCCTCAACTGCAAGGATAAAAATGTGGTTATTTTTTATATAAGTTATACCCAAGAATGTGGTTATTAAAATTGGCAACATGTTAATTCGAAGCCTGACACTATGACTCAAATTCAGGGAGCAAATAAAATGACCCCTGTAGTTATACCATTGCATTCTATTATATGTGATCTTTAATTTAAAAAGCATTAAAGATGCACAAAGAAAAAAGGTAATTTCAAATCTGAAAGACAGGCTTTCATGGGGAAAACACCATGCATTGTAAGACATGCACATCAAAGGAACAACAAAGAGATATATACCTTCATCTTGAGTATTGCTACTTTCAGGGGTGCCAACACTACTTGGGGCTGATGCCTCAGGAACTGAAGTAGGTGCCACCGACCCAAGTGACTGGTTCTCAGTTTTCTTGGGAGCCACCTTTATTGTATTAGTTGGTACATAAACTTGGGTTGGGCCTGAACTCCCTTTTGTAACTTTAACCTACAAGACCATATAATAAAGTTCAAAAAATAATTCTATAACAATGCTTGCTAAAGAGTATTCGGTCACGAACTCACAATTGATGCATAGGACTTCTTTGGAGCATCATTTTGGCCTGAAGAATAAGATGACTCGACAGCTGTGGAAACATCATGACCATTTGAATGGGACTGAGACAGCATGACATCCTCTTTTTCAAAAGACAACTGTATTTCTTGCTCGGACGAGTCATAAGATTTCTCCTCAACATTTTGATCTACTTCCAAAGTAGAAGTTTCCTGAACTGTGGCAGGAGGATCAGAACTATGAATTGGCTCTGCAAACAAAACTTTAAACAATGATAAAGGAGTTCCTGATGCAATGTCAGAATGGAAGAACGGTAACAAAAATAGCAGTAGTATGGCCTTACCTTGGTCAGGGGTCAAGGGGACAGTTTTTACACCAACTCCATTAGCTGCATGGTTGTACAATGATTCATCATCTTCCATATACCTAAAAACATCATTACGGACAAAGTATCCATTGTCTTGTGGAGCAAGGAAGAAGGATTGCGCAAATTTCCTTCTCAGGTTATCCTTGCCTGTTAAACATCCAGTTACTAGCACAGTCACTCCATCATTGTAAGATTTCTGAGCATCTGCAGTCTTTATCTCTGCCTTGTAGTCTTTGTAATCCAAGGAAATAATCTTCTCATTGATACCCTGCTCAAAGAAAAACCATTTTAATGTTTTTGCACCAGGAAATCTCCATCCTTGTAGGACTTCTGACAGTTAAACAACCATAAGAAAATGCTCTACTACCAATCAAATTTATTTCTTTAAATAATTATCTCTTTAAGACTAGAGGGATAGGGAGGGGAATGGGGAGGGGGAAGAAAGAAAGAGATAAGGAAAATGGAGACAGTGGCTATGACTCAGGTGCAGCAAAATGTAAGCCTGTAAGGAAAATCAATAACTAGTTACGGTCCTAAATTTTGTCAAATTCGCGTAGTCAACAATGTTGCTGGATATTAGAATCATCAATGATTTGTTCAATAGAAGAAATTGAATTGGTCTTAATCTTGTATGTAAGAGTTAACCAGAATCATTCAACAATACAACTTGTCTGCACATTGGTTGCATTCTCCTGGATAGGTTAAAAAGAGAAGTTAAATCACAACCGGTACCTACCAGTAAGATTTTATTTACTGATTGGGATATTAGTATAATACCCGCAAATAGAATTCTCAGAAATAGCATGTCAAATATTGCTTTGACATATAAATATTGCCATTTTTCTAACTTCAAAATTATATATGCACACATTATTTGGAATCTCAAGCAAGGGAGTCACCTAGAAATAACAGAGCAGTTGGCCTTCTAGTGCTTGGAAGATCATGCAGGTATGAGCATTTTGAAGTCAAGCTATATTCAAGAATTTTCTTAGCAAACAAAAGCCACAGACTGATGTGAAAAGTAATGCAAATGTATATTGCACAAATGATTAAAAAAAAAGAAGAAGTGCTTAATCAGTTTTCCATACAACAGGATGAATTTGTCACCTAACATAAAATAGTGATAGTTGCATAAAAGAACTATGAATAAATGCTCTTCTATTTATTATATAATAATTGATAGCAACAGGTTAGTTCACCAATAAACTTGTAAATTATCAGTTGACAATGAACCAGGAAACTTACTTGCATGGTTGTCACTGAGGTCATCACACCATTAGAATCAGGTCGGCTTAGCACACTTGAATCTTGATAGAATCTATAGACCGATTCTGGCGAGTGGTGAAGAATTTGATAGTACTGCTCAACAAAAGCGTTTCCAACCACTTGGGCACTGGGGGTAGCAGGAGGGTTTTCTGTTTGTAAGGCCATTCTGCTCAAATGCCAGCAGGAGAATATTATAACTAAAAATTCTCTCCTCATCTAGAATAAAAACTGGAATATCTAGGTCCAACAGATTAGTGCGACAAAGAAGACTTAATTTTAATCACACAACCTTCCGATCAATGTTCAGATAACACCTAGACTATCACTGGGCTTGCAAAAACCAGAAAGATATCTCTGTACCTTTAATATTTCAAAAAAGTGAAATCGATGATATAATGATACCCCACAGTGCGACTAAACGAAAATCAAAACTATAATCATAATTATGATGACTGCAATTCTCTCTCTAGGCAACAATGCGTTGGTGGATGGTTGGTGACGAAACTCATGGATTTCAAAATATTACAGCCTCCAAACAAGCACAGTACTGTGACAACTTGGTTGTGTAGATCACCATTCACCAGCTTCCAAAGTGCCCAGGCATATGTTTGCACAGTTGCATTTTACACGTGTACAGAGAGGGCTGAGTCTTGATAAAGAATCAATGGAGCTGATTAACTTTTTCTCTCATTTCTCAAAATCCAATAAAACATCTTTAACTCAAATCATTTTAATGTTATTTATAAACTATTTTACTTCTATTAACAGATATTTTGAGATATTTTAAATGTTCAAACTAGCGTGATATAACACAAACACGTTCTTATAAAGGACAAAGATCCAGGCTTTCTTAATTATATAGCCACATTGGCATAGAAACCCCAAGGAACAGGTAAGTCAAAAACTAAAAAAATTAGACAAATGAACAATCTTTAAACTGAGAACCAGATTAGTTTTGACTGCATGATCAGAAATTATTCAAATACATCTGTAGAGTCGGCACAACTTTGAAAAAATAAGATTCCCGAAGTACAACCAATACATTCCCTGCATCCAAACAAAGCAATACCCAAAAACTAAACCCTAAACCGTACTCAAAACACGACTAAAAAGAAAACCCAATTGAGGAAACAAAAAAATTTAATAGATAAAAAAACCTTCTTCCCACCATTCAGACCAGACATGACATAAAATTGAAAAAATAGATGAAGACAGAGATGCTTCTCTGTTTTTTTTTTTTTTTTTGTTGTTGGTGTGGGGGGGGGGGGGGGGGGGGGGGGGGGTGTTTAAGAAGACAGAGCTGCTTCGTTAATCATAACAATGCCCGATCGTACAACGAAAAGCATATGACAAAAAGCTACTTCTTCTAACGTAGTTAAAAAGATATAACGATATTAAGCAAATAAAATGCTACACAGAATTACATACAAACCCATCAAATACTATCAACAATTATCTGAAAAATAAAATGCTTTCTGTAGGACCTTGTACGTGGGAAGGTTTTGGCTCGAAAAGAACAGGGATTGGCTACGATGAGATGGTACAGTGCCTTCACCACCGGAGCGCACGGAGAGAGAGAGAGAGAGAGCACCGAAAAAAGGCAAGCCTTGAAAGCTACCTCCGAACTGTGATGTAGCTTGCCACGACTGAGGACTGTGCATATGCAGGGTCCTTTTTGTGAAATTTGTCCTGTTCTTAAAAACCTACTACTAAAGTATTAAGATTTAAGACGACGCTCTTTAAAAAAACAAAATTTAAGACCAAGGATTATAATAGAATTAATAATTAAAAGAGGGATCTCCGTGTAGATTGGATAATGAGTTAAGATGGATGAGAAGAGTTAAAATAAAAATAAAAATTTAAATAAAATATTATTTTTTAATATTATTATTTTAAAATTTAAAAAAATTTAATTATTTATTATATTTTATATAATAATTTTAAAAAGTTGTAATAATAAAATAAGATAAGATAAAACATTTTTTGTATCAAAACCGACCTTAAGTTTCTAAAATTTTTGTTGGCTTATTTTCTTTTAATAAATTTTTTTAAGGGTTTTTTCTTAGAATTAAGGATTTAAATATTCTTAGACTCTTATAGATTTGGATTTAATGAAGGAAATGCAGGGTCGTTATTATTAATCAAATTCATAATTGTGAGAATAATCAAACTCATCTATCCATCAAATTTTCATCAACAATCCATTTGAGATGTTACACTTAAAAAGGGGAAGAATTAAAATGAAAAACTGAAAACTAGAAAGTAAAACTTAATAAATAAAGCAGAACAAATCATAAATTTATTCTAATAAATTCATAATAAAATTGTCTTTAAAAAACAATAAAATAATAAAAACATCTAATTTCTAAAAAATAATTTTTTTTTATATTTTACATTTTTTTTTTGGTTGAGAAAAAGATTCATTTGAGTAAAATGTAGGTTTCGAACCATATATATGTAAATAAGCCAACTAAAATCGCCTCAAATCATGGGTAGATAAAATAGATTTATCATTCAAACAATAAATTAATTTTTTTGAAATAAAAAATAAAATAAAAAAATTATTTTGTGTGCTTGGATCTCATTGTGTTTTGTGTACTTTTTAGATAAGTTTACATTAGATTATCATGTTCGACTAAATTCAAAAGTCAGGAAATTACCCCTTCCCTACATGAAATAAATATATATTTAGAATAATGTTTGGCTTAAATATAGTGACAAGTTACCACATGTGTCTTGAGAAGTAAATGAATGGACTAAATCGATTATAGTAAAAGTTTTTAACGAGGCACATCCAACAAACAATTACTAGATATGTAAAATGCCAACTACCGCTTGGGGGAGGGGGGTTGTTGGCGGCGGCGGGGGGAAGTTGGACTTAGGGCGAGGCTGCCCATTGCTATCTATTCATTGCCACACAGAGAGAGATATATATATATATATATATCTGGGACTGGGAGCGACAATAAGAGAAAGAGTTCAAGAGATTGGTGGCTGTCCATTAAGTGAAATAAAGACAGAGAAATGAGTGAGATAAAGAGAAGAAAGTGGTGGGGAGGGAGAGAATGAATATTTAAAAATAAAACTTAAAACAAAACGGCATCATTTTGTTATAATAAAATTAATATATATTTATATGTATATTGAGCCCGCCGTGTGAGGGCAGGTGCCCCGTCCGGCCACCGTGTGGAGGTGGGCTGGATGCGGCCTCCAACCCTACCAGCAATAATAGTTTAAACTTAACAAACAAATATATCAGGAATGATTGGGCTCAGTCCATGGGCTTTATCTAACTTTCTCTAGGTACTGTTTTCGAATTTAGGGTCTCCCAGGCCCAATCTCGGTTTAAAAGCGGCAATCCGCGTGCTGCACTGTTAGGAATAGTGTTAGGAACAGTAAATATTTTATTTCCTATTTTACCCTTAGTTTTATTTGGCAATTACGGTAGTTTGCATTTTACTTTTGTTTTACCGACAGATATTTTAGTCTTTATGCCTTTCCACCAACTGATTTGCTTTTTATTGTTTTATTTCCAATTTTGCCCCTTAATTTTATTGTTCAGTTCTTTGTCTTTGCCGTCGTTTTGCTTCGCCAACTTGATGTTAAAGTCTTTTTATAGTTAATGGTTATCCTTTTGTCTGACCACTTGAATTGAACTGAAATTTAAATGTTAATATTTCTTTCATTCTGTGTCTTGTGCTCTCTACTCTCTTGTGCTCTCTACATTCAGTAGTTGTAGGTACGTTCTTATCGTTTTTATCGATGTTGTAAGAATTAATTGTATTGTATGAATGTATTTGTTACAATATCTAATTAGATGATATGCATATACATCACAGCAAAAAAAATGGAAAGAAGATAAAAACTATATTTGCGTAATCACATCTGTTTTTACAGAGAGTAAACCCAACAAAAAAATCAAACACATCATACAAATTCCATCTTCTGATTTGTTCGTATGTTCTGAGAGCACAAAAAAAAAATGCAGTTAGAGTGAAAAAAGAAAATCCAGTTGTTTCAAAATTTTTGAAAAAAATACATGTAAACAAAATGCAGCCATACAGAGTGCCTCAATACACCAAAATAATACACAAATGAAAAAAATCTCACCTTTTGGCGTGGTCGTGGGCTACCACGCGTGGCCATATGCAGCGGATGTGAACCGCAATGCGAGGGAGACCCAACAAACAACAGGTCCAACCGAGAAATCCAAAAAAATCCATCAGAAAAAAACTCCTTCCAACAAACAACAGATCCAACCGACAAACCCAAAATATCCATCAGAAAAGAAAAAAAAAACACCCAAACAAAGTGCCTTAATACACACGAGATGGTGAAATAATACACAACTAAAAAATATCTCACCTTCCAGCGTGGTCGTGGGCTGCGACGTGCGGCCATAGGCAGCGGATCTGAGCGACGATGCGAGGGAGACCCAACAAACAACATATCTAACCGAGAAACCCAAAAATATTCATCAGATAAAAAAGACCCAAATAGAGTGCCTTAATAGACACGAGATGGTGAATTACACACAAAGAGGCCGTGAGGGATGAGTGGTTGTCACTGGCCAAGCACGACGAACGCGAGGATGGTGGTTCACGCCGATAGATGTCTGAAAAATCCAAAGATAATATACATCAAAAAACAAAATGAGAGACAAGAAGAAGATGATGAGAGAAGAGACAAAAATAAAAACAAAAACAAATTTGTTTAGATCTGAAAGCAAAAATAAAAAATAAAAAAAAAAGAAGAAAAAGCAATAAACAAAGAGATAGAGGGGACACAGAGAAATGCGCTGCGTGAGAAAGAGGAGAAAAGGAAAAAAATAGAGAGAGAGAGAGAGAGAGAGAGAGAGAGAGAGAGAGAGAGACGAGACGAGACGAGACGCAGAAATGTAGGGGGTGAGAAAGGAGATGTTGAAAAATAAAAGATTTTTTGGTTTAGTAATGGAGAAGAAGAAACGACAATACTAAGAGAGAGGTTGTGTAATTCAGTAATAGAGAGAAAAATAAGAAGAAGGTGAGAGAAATCTAGAAGATGATGACTCTGTCGGCTTAGAAAGTAAAAAGGAAAGAGAAGAAAATGTCAAAAAGCACTAGGACTTTTAGGTTTGTTTGAACCGTGTCCCATAAATCAATATATGGGTTGAATTTTTACAATTATTTTTTGCTCTATAAAGCAATACATTTTACGAAGCAACATTAAAATTTTTTTTTAAAAAGAAATATCTAATAAAAATAAAAGCTTAAAAGATAAAATTAATGTTGCATAAAATTTTATTTATTTTTATTTTGAGTTTGTTATACATTGTTTTTTCTTTTAATAATATATTTCCAGTTAATGATTTATTTAAATATATCATTTCAAAATGTAACTATTTTTTTTCTTGAATAAAATTATTCCTTTAATGACAAATGTGATACTAATAGGAAATTTGATATTTAGAAAATATGATTTTAATTGTTCAATAATAATTTTTATATTAATAAGAAATTTTATATTGATAATACCATTAATAGCATTACTATTATTTATTTATTTTATTTTGTGGTGATAATTTTTTACCTATTAGCCGCTCGATATGATTTTATAATTTAAGTACAGTGTTAAAATTAATTTATTCTACGTTTCTATAATTATAAAATTTATCAAATTATTAATATATAAACTAATTAAAAAAAACATAATAAAACTACTCCCCTCCCATCAACCTGCCATCACACCTCTCTATACTGATAAGTATGATAACACTTCACATCAGCATGCAATATATTTATTATATTATGTAAAATCCAATAAATGACAAATCTGTCTCTAAGAACTAGATCATCCAGTAAAAGAGAAACAGAAGAACCTAGACTCTATCAGGTAAACAAAATTGAAAAGACCGAAATAAAAAATTACCACAGTCAAGTAAGGCTAAAAATGAATTTTTTTTTAGTACAAAGTTATGTTATAATATTTGTTATTTGATTACTTCTATTATAAGCAGTTTATCTAAAAAATTTTATCACATTTCTTGTTTAGTTTGAACATAAATTTTGTGCTATTTTTAATGATATATATTCTCATATATGTATAACATATACATTATGGTTTTTTTTTTCCTTAATTAAAAAAGTGGCACATTTGCATGTTTATTGAACTAGCTATTGGCTTATACTTTATTTGAATCTTGTCGTTTAGTATATTAATCTTCATTTTCATTATAAAAATACTATACTAATTTTTTATAGTATTCATAATGATGCGGTATGTTTGTCAACGGTAGATCGTCTTTTCCCTGCATTTTTTTAGCTCATATACACAAATGTTAATATATTTTGAAAAATTATTTGTGCCTTGTATTTATATAAATAAAGTATATAAATTTATTACATTTCAAAAAAAGTTTATAGAAAATTTATTACAGTTTTTTTAAATGTAAATTGTCATTTAAAAAAATTTATCTAAAAATTTAAATTGCATTTCTTATTTAAACAAAATATAATTTCCATTTATGTTTTTATTAATATATTATCCTCTATGTGCAACATGTGCTATCTCGTTCTTTTTAGTTGGTATATAAATCTTGTTTTTGATCATAAAAATAGATATAATCATTACATAATCTATTTTGTTTTAATAATATGACAAATCTTATTAAAATTTTAATAAATAAGTGTTAACAAATTAAATTATATTAACATTATTAACAGATTAATTTCTAATATGTTAATATAATCTTATTCAACAAATTATAATATATTATCAGAGTGATTGTGTAATGTTTTATAATATATTATTTTATAGCAAAGTTGCTACATGTATCCTTGTCTTTGTGCTCCTTAATTTTGTAAGCTAAGTTACATATGTATATATTAATCTCAAACTGCATAAATAGCATTTTTGTTAGCTTGAAAAAACTTTTATGATATACATAATGTTCTTCAAAACTTACATTTAAAGAGTTCTTGTGATACTTTGTTAATATGCTTTATATATATGTTTTGTGTAATATTTTTACTGACAAATTTTTGTAATTTAACTAAACAAGTGAACAACCCAACAAAGCAAACATGCATCGCACGTTGCACCTTGACTAGTAATTTATTTAAGTGTATAAAAAGTTGTCTCGATGTATGAAAATTTTTACAACCAAAATAGAAAAATATTTGTAGACTTTTGTTGGTTTCTCCATTTTGTTTAAAGGGCTGCTTGGAAGAGGTTTTACCTTATTTTATTTAATTTCATCTTATGCTTAAATATCATTTAAAAATAAACTTAATTTAATTTAAAATATTTAATTTTCTATCTAATTATTATTTAATTATTATAATTTTTCAAAACTTCTAAAGAAAATATGAAAAATAATTTTATCTTTTCAAATCTAAAAATAATATAATATTAAAAAAAATATTATAATAATATTTTAACATTATAATATTTTTCTTTAACTTTTTATTTCTCATTTTTTAAAACCTAATAAAATATTATAATTCAAACCATTATATTACTATTTATAAACTATTTTACTCCAATTATCTCATTCCTCAAACATTCCTATCTTTAATCTTTAATGATACATAAACAAATATTGATTCGATAAAGTGAAGAAGTTAGGGATAAAAAGCTTTAAATTAAAATTTACAAATTAATATATTTAATGAAGAAATTTTATTTGAACTATTTTAAATAAGAATTATCCAACTCAACCACCTTATAAATCTTATATTATACATTTATTAATGCTGCTCTTTACTTTATTTTTATTTTTTTCCAGTTATTATTTTTCAATATATATTTTTAATAATATTAGATACAGTAGCGTCATAAAATACTTTAAAAAATAATAAAATTAATTATTAAAAAATTAATATTTTTTATATGATTTTGATATTTACTTATTTTTTAAAAAAAATTACGCCAACGTCCACGAATCCCTCCTTTTTCCGCAAACACGTGATCAGCTTTGTTTCCATCTTCGTGTTTGTTTCCCGTTTGATCAGAGGGTTCTACTGGGGTTTATGCCCACTATTAAACCCTAGAATTCAAACCAACGATCTTTTAATTTTCTCCGGTTATTCTATTCAAACCTAGTATTTCTTGGATCACTGTTTTCCAAGATCAACTTCCTCTACTTCTTCGATTCTCAAAGTAGACACAAACCCTAGAAATGACCGGTGAGCATTGCTGAGCTGAATTTCCATTATTTATGTTACATGTATTCTACTCCTATCTGTTTGTGTAACTAATTTATCAAAAAATATTCTTGTGTAATTTGGAAAACGCCAGTCTCTAGGGTTTTGTTGTTATACTTTGAATATCAGGACGTCTCTCATTGGTTTTATTTATATTTTTAAATTTATTCTCTATAATCTGGTAACAGCATAGAGAACAAATTTTCCATGAAGAGTTACTTTATGTTTGTCAAAACGCAGGTGTATAACGTTACATATACTCGAAACATTTTAAAAATTCAATTGGCAGCTGAAATTTTGGAGCAATGTGAAAAGTCATAGAATAACACTAAATTAGGCTCACTTTCATATGTTATCTTTCTCATTCTCATTTTTCTCTTGGTTTTTATTTTAAGGATTCATTATTCAATGTTTTTATCTCTGATGGTTTCCAACATTTTTTTTATATTTTCAAACATTTTATCAGATACCAAAGGAAAGGTAATTGATGAAACGATGATTTGTGGGCGAATAAGGCTCATTTTGAGGAATTTGTTAGAATGGTGCATTTGGATTGACGACATTGGATGAAGTGATATGTGGAGTTGAATATGATCCATGGAGGTTGGGTGAGTGAAAGTACCTGAAAAACCAGCTCCTCGGAGGAAAGCTCATGGAGATGAATTGGCCCAAGCTGTTCCAAAGATTGCGGTAGCACAAATATGTGAGAGTCAGGGGTTTCAGGCTTTTCAGTAGTTTGCTCTTGAAACACTATTTGATGTTGCCATTCGGTATATATATATTTTTTGATAGGTAAGAAAGTATATTAATAAAGAATGTCCTAGCTACGTAGGAGCAATAGAAGCAAGGAAATCATGAAAAACTTGGCCATTAAAATTAACGGCAATGACCCAAGTACAAAAGGTTCTAAAAAAGAAAGCTTTCATCTCCTCCATTGATCTCTCTTTGTCCTCGAATGTCCGTTCGTTGCGCTCTTGCCAAACACACCACATGATGCAAACAGAAATCATCTTCCATATAGCCTTGATCAGGTTGTTGCCTCTTAAATCTGTCCAGCTAGCTAGGACCGCCACTATTGTCTCAGGCATAACTCAATCCAAGTCTAGTTTGCGAAAAACCTCATTCCATAACCCTCGAGCTACCTCATATTGTAGTAGGAAATGATCCACAGATTCGCCCCCTTTCTTACACATGCAACATCAATCTACAATGATCACCCTTAGTTTTTTCAAATTATCTGTTGTAAGGATCTTTCATAAGGAGGCGGTCCACACAAAAAATACTGCTTTGAGAGGCCCCTTGTGTCTCCAAAGCTTTTTCTATGGAAATGGAATAGAAAGCTCATGTCTTAGAGACTTATAAAATGAGCTGACCGAAAACATGCATTTACCCGTAGGTATCCACCACAATAAATCAACATGTTGGTTACTCGGTTTGGTTGAGTACAAAAGGTTGAAAAAGGCTTCAAAACTGTCCATTTCCCAATCTTGGGCCGCCTTGCTAAAATTGATATTCCACTGGATTTGTTCCCCCACCATCACCATGACTTCCGCCACTGAAACATCTTTGGCACTTGCAACCCTAAAAAGTGCCGGAAATAGTTCCTTAAGTGCACCACTAGCACACCAAGTGTCGTACCAAAATTTGATCCTGGCCCCCTCTCCTAAACTAAACCCGGTGTAGCGAGAAAAGACCTCCCATCCTCGTCTAATATTTTTCCATAACCCCACTCCACCGTTCGGTATATTTGTGACATTGGTAACACCGCCCGTCTTTATGCTAATCTTGCAGGTAGAACAGAGTGCAATGTTTTTTATATTATTCAAGGGTTGGAAGATTTGGGTTTGGCACTGGGGTTTTTGGGTGCTTTAGACATAGAGCATTGCCTCGCAAGTTCAGGCACGGTTAGGGAACTTGTTCAGTATGTCAATAAAGCTGATAATATTCCGTTTATCTATTATCTGCCTCAGTTTCCATATACTAATGTCCGGAAGCTAACTCCAAGTCTTATGCTAATTGTGGAAGATCCTCCAGGTGAGCATATACCCACTTGGTTGCCTGCTTTTCCTGATCCCAGCACTTATGCTTCATCATATACTAGGATTGAGAGAAGTACAGAACCTCCCACAGCTAATATTAACCAAGAAAACCAGCACAGAAAGGAAGAAAGGTCTTTTTTGAACTTACATCAGTGGTTGGCTTGTAATGGATTGGAAGGAACCTCCTTAGTCAAACTGTGGGGATGCTGCAAAGGCAAAACAAGCAGTAAGTAACCCATTTCTTGCCGTGCATCTACAATTTGGAGAAAAGGAGGTGTCTCCTGTTCTCCTTCAGGCCAAGACAATTTTAAATGAAGCAACCATGAGAAATCCCATTATGGAAACTAATGGCATTGATAACCACGTCTCAGTGTCAGAGGCATTGGCTGCAGATATTGAAGTGATGAATAGCAGATTGCTTGTTTCTGAGGGACACAAAATGGTTATTTTGGAAATCAGGCCGACTGTGCAATTTAAGATGGGTGTTGGGATGCCCTAGGCCCCTAAGGGACCATGCATCGTTCAAGCCTACAGAAAACAATTTTTGAGGTAACATCACCGTGGTTTGGAAGGGAAAATGAAAAGGATGACAAGAAGAGGAAGCTGAAAAAATTCTGAATGAATCTAGGGGAAACACGTAGGATCTGGATCATTGTAAAACAGACTTGTTTTAGAATTTGTTTACTTGTTTACGATACTGGTGACAGATGATGATTCCAGGGAAATCTTAGTCGAGGGCATTATAGATTGAATATTACAAACTGCAGAGGGAAATGCTGCCAATTGAACTAGTTTCTGAGGTATGCGAATGTTGGTTTACATGTGGACTCAGTTAATCATTCTTTCTCAATGAAATTCTTTCTGATCTATTATTGCGATCTAACATTAAATGTTACAAGTTTTTCTCCTGTGCTGACCCTTATCAAGCTTTCCAATGCATATTCATACTGTTAAATTGACTGCGTAGAATATCATTTTAATTAAGGTTATTATAAATGAAGATCAGAAGTTCGATTCCTGGCAAAGAAAACATATGTTTGTTTACCTATAAAAAAAATGAAGATCAGAAAAAATGAAATCGCATGTCCTTTTGTGCCTTTAAATGAGACTAACAATGGAGAATAGCTAGGTACCCCTACTTTTGTTCAGCTTGCGTTGAAGTACTTTTCTAATTTGATTTATTGCTTTCCTTGACTAGCAAGAAAATAGAATTCCGTGTTTTATGCCTTAGGCCATCATAAATTCAGCTATGTGGTTGGCAGACAGGTGGGGGCCTGGGGGTAGGTCTGGTAGGGGTTGGGATTTGAAACTTTCATCTCTGAGTTCTAATGACTGTAGAAGAGTCGTAAAAGATATAAAGGAAATTGTATTTTACTATTTCATGTCCTGCTTTTTGTTGATATTAGCATGTAATTTCATCACTAGATGAAGACTATTTATTTTGTTTTCTTAATTTCTTTATAAAATATCTGCTGGGAAAAAAGAGTGAAATATTTAGCTTTTATGAGATTGATCAAAAAGACTTTGGGACTATTCTAGCTGGTTTGGTATTGAACGGGTTTAAAGAAGAGGGATTGGAGCTTTTAGACAAAGTTGAGGGCTGAGTTAATGTTTGAATGTGTTCATGAGAGAGAAGTTTCCAAAAAATTCTCTAGGAGTTTTCTCAGAAGTGCACTTCGAGTAATTCAAGGGGAAAATTCCCCAATCCGATGGCCCCTAGGGGTTGGCTCAAATGGTAAAGGCCTTGGGCTTGGGGGTATGTCCCCCCAAGTCTAAGGTTCAAATCCCCTTGAGTGCAAATAATCTCTAGGGGCCATCGGACTGGGGGATTTTTCCCTTGAATTACCTGAGGTGCACTTACGGGAAACTCCTTGCTGAGGGTTTGTGCACCCCTGGGATTAGTCGGAACACTATTCCTGAACACCTGGTGAGAATAAAAAAAAAGTTTCCAAAAACTTCCTTTCCATTCCTTTTTTTATTTTTCATAAATATATTTGAAGTTTTGACAAAGGGATGGTAAAGGAGCTGGTCTAGTATTCTGATCGGTACCATGTTGGTAGTCTTAAATCCTAAAATTCATGGCTGCCTGACTTTTCACAAAGCAGTTTAAGCTCCATATGTGGGTAAAACCTGTTAGCCATGTTGTAACAAATTAATAGCTATGTTCTATCTAGTCTGGCATCCTGGTGTCAATTTAGATCGTCACTGTGGTAATGGCTCCCCTTACTATGAGAGTGAACATAATGTGGATTTAGAAATTGTATTGACATTGGATATATATATTTTTTTGATCGGTAAACAAATATATATTGATCAAAAGTGTAGGCAATAGCCCAAGTATACCCAAGTATACGGGACATATACAAGAGCACTGCCTAAGCGTGCTAGTTTAGAGATACAAGGTTGAATATAAAGTTATTACTAAAGCTCAGTTAGTAACAAGAATGATGACATTTGGATCATCATTCTTGAAACTGCCCAATTATGCAGGAAACGATGCATAATATTGCTAAAGGACTGGGGAATTTGATTACCGGAGAATTCTGGTTTTGTTCAATTGATGATAAAGTTCTAAACAGTCTGAATTTGTTCCTGCCTACTCAAACGCATGATTATGTTTGCTTTTGTTGGACTGTTATGCATATTTTCTGAATCTGCGTGATTTATGTTCACTAAGTTCCTAGATCCTTGTAGCCAAGCATTTCTTCTGGAAGTTAGTTATGCAGCTGTCTTCTGAAAAATGAATTGTGGTTTGATGCGATTACCTGAGAACATTGTAACCTCTCATCAAACAGAACTCTGAAGATCATTTTTCCCTAATTATTGACCATATATTATTACTTTAATCTTCTCTTTGCAAAATTATAAATTGCTTTTGGAGAATGGACTTGTAGGCACTTCATAGATGCTAGAATTTATAGAAAGTAACTAGCAGCCTTGTGGAATTTGCCATTGAAGTGGGTTGAGGAGTCCTTTGTCTTAACTACAACATCTGCATTCTTTCTTTTTCTTCTTCTTCTTTCTTTTTTTGATAATTAAACATTTATATTATAGTAATACTAATAGGCATAGCCCAAGTATACAAGAGATAACACCGATTTAGGAAGAAGATATAGCTTCTTCTTCTTCTTCTTATTATTATTATTATTTTCTTTTTGGTTAAAAAAATGGATAAGTTCAAGGTCAGCCAGTGGATGGGAGGTTAGATGGAGCCAAAACTTTGTACGGGAGGATAAATTATTTGGGGAATTACTCATTTCACCCACAAACTACTACTTATTTTTTACTTTGCACCCTAAAATACAAAAAGTTCCATTTTGTACCCTGAACTAGCAATAGGTTTCACTTTGCACCATCCATTCAAATCTGACTATCAGGACTCTGGCGCATGCGCAAGTTTTCGTTTGTCTTAGGGGTCAGATCTTAACTTAGAATGCAAACTGAAAAATATAGGGGAATGCAGATTGAAACTTTTTGTAGTTTAGGGTGCAAAGTGACTTATCAAAAAAGAAAAAAAAAGAGTTTAGGGTGCAAAGTGAAAAATAGGTGGCAGTTTGTGGGTGAAAAGTGTAATTACCCCCAAATTATATATCTATCGACTATAATTTACATCAATGTCAAGAACCTCTATTAGACATTTACAGGCTAGCAAAGAGCTCAATCATTACCCAATAAATATTGTGATTTTTTATAGAGTAAACCCACCCAGCTATATATGAAATGAGATAGAGAGAGAGAGAGAGAGATCTTTTGTATATTACCAAAACTCCTACGTGGAAAATAACTTTCTGGAACGCCCACCAGGCCTGCCTTTCAGACCAGCTCTCTCCCCGTTCACAAATTCAGTTATTAAGTCTTTAAAGATCAACCGCTCAAGATCCAACACCATGCCAGGAATCTCACAAGGGCAATCTATCCAATCCATGGACTGTTGCATTAAATCTTCCGATATGATGCTCCTCAAACTGTCATCTTCCTCATCTAGGCTTCTGTTCAAGTGATTATTCTGTAGCTGATCTACTGCTGAACACATTTCTTCCAGAAGCTGCTGCCCTCTTGGTTTTCTTCCTGCTAGCTTATTTGGTGAGAACCACTTCTGTAGAGGACCTCCCAACAGCAACTTTTGAGCAAGAATTTCATTAACAGTATCAAATATGAGTATTCTTTGAATTTTGTCAGAGTGTTCTGGTTTAACAATCTTTTTGCCACTTAGTTTATCATTCAAGAGCCCTGCACTTGCCTTTGTTTGTTCCAATGCAAGGAACACCTCAGAATTGATGGCGTGGCCTGATGCTTGGAGCTGAACGGTCATCGTGTCAAAGTCAAGATCTCTGAGGAGACCTGATGCTAACAATATTTCTGAAATGTATCTGTGGTCTGAATTCATGCTCTCGTGGAGGGCTGTGGTGTAGTCAGTGATGGGTTTCTCTTCAGTAGAGTTTATTTGTTGAAGATTCTGAAGTACAAGCCGGATGCTTTCTGGTTTGTTATCATCAATGTAAGCACTGAAACTGGGTTTTGTGCCCTTTGGCAATTGAGCTAGATCTAATGGAACCCATTCCCCTTCATCAGGATCTTGAGCCTCATAATCTGTAGCAAGAAATTTGAGGAGAATTGGATACGTTAATCGATACATTAACAAGTCTTGTATCCTGTAATAAAGTAGCCTCTCTCTCTATCTCTATTGTAATTCGTAGCGAACAGTTTCGCTCCTAAAATGGCTTGTAGATATGAAACAAATCGAATATGGAAAACCAGGGTTGCTATACCTTGTGATGCATTGATGTTGTTGTTCATTTTAGAATTATCCATGCTTATGTTAACATTGTTCTTTTTTAATCATCATTAGGAAAGCATTAATCAATGTTGTACATGAGGCAATTGTTTACTCTCTATCAATGGATTAAACATATCATGTCAAATGCACAAGAAACAAACCTTCGAAGGCATTTAATATCTTCTTCACAGGAGATGGTGACTCGTCTCTATAAAATGTAGCATCAAGAACAGAGACAGGACTTGGTTGTTCCAGGGTAGCTATTGACGGTTCGACTATCAACCTGTCTTCGATGCACCCTGTTGGATTCTGAGTGAGAGAAACAAAACCTGTTAATGAGATAATAAGGTTCTTGTATGGGTAAATAAGAGCATGAACACTTACCTTTTGTTTCTTGCCATCCTGCTGGAAGAAGGTGGTATTGATCTTGTCAGATTGATTGGTTCTCGGAACTTCCATGTCAATATCGGAGCACAAGCTAATGTTGCTTTCGGATTGCAGAGAAATGGTGTCACCTTGGCGACTTAAATCTCTCATGCCACTGCTGGTCTCACTCAATTGGTCATTGCATTGCTGCAAACTGGGAGATCTTAGTCTGAGTTTTCTACCAGGGGAGTTTGATCCCATTGGTTGTCTAGTAGGTTGCCTAATGGCATTGCTTGAATCTGAAGATGGCATGGTAGGAGGTGACTGCTTCTGCAATCTGAGCTTCCTTTGTTGCAGTCTGGGGCTCACAGTTGCTGAGCTCGTGTTGTTTTCTCCAATTATGTGTCGGGGTGCCGTTAAAGCTGATGTTGATTTTGAAGTTCTCGCATTGGTTTTCTTATCTGTGGAGCAAGAAAGTGAACTGAAATGGTCTTTTAGATAATTGCTTCCTGGAGCTAGATCTTTTGCTCTTAGCGTGTCAACCTTTCTCCCATTTGCAGTGTCACCATGCTTGTTGGGTCTTGACATACTCTCAGTTGGGATTATGTTGGAAGCGCAGTCACTTGTTCTTCTGATTAGTTTAACTGGTTTCATGACAGCCGTTGGGGGTCTATAACTCTTTGGAGAATGTGACCCCTTGATTGTGTCAGAAATTGGGTCCTTATTTTGTAGCTTTCTTGGGCTTGCTAAATTTGAGCTTTGCAGAGAGCTGCCATAATTGCTTCTTTGAGATGCAAATTCCGAAGCCTGCTCTCTTTTGGTATCTAATGCTTCTTTAGGCTTCTGCATTGCTTCAAGTATCTGTTTAAGAGCTCTGAGATCCTTGCCAGATTTATTGAACTCCAGCTCAGCCAACCTTTTTTCGATTTCCCCATAAACAGAGGGGCAAGAGTTTGAGGCTTTTGTGGTTACTTTCCCATGCCCGAAACTTGTTTGTTGAGAACTCTGGCTGCCATCTGGCTGCCTCCTTGGAGTTGGTTCTGCTGGAAATCTTGATCCTGAGGTAGGCCTTATAAGATGATCAGCATTTTTCAACCTGGCTTGGATGGGGTCCTTGTGTGATTTCCTTGGGGACCCAGGAATTTGATTTTGCTTGTTTCCATCAGTTGTTCTTGAGTTTGAGAAGCGGTTAGATTTCTCAGTTTGGCAGCTACTGATGAACCCTAATGGATTCTCGCTGGTCAATGCTGATTGTTGGAAAGCTTCCAATCCCATCAACTTCGCAATAATGGTGGATGATCGTCTGGAACTTTCTGGTTCTTGCTGCTGGTTAAGCATATTGCTGGAGTTGTCCGACCTTCTTTGCAGATCCTTCAAAAGAAAATTTGATTTTGTTTCAGAGGCGGAACCCCTTAAGGAGCATACTCTGCTGTCCAATGACAGCCTTGGGAGTTCCTTCAGCTTTATGGTAGACTTGGATGCATCTTGTGATACCCTTCCATCATAAGAGAGCCTAGGAGCCTCCTTCAGTGACAACAGCTTAAGGCTAGCTTTCTCTTCCTTGTAATTCCTTGATTCCTGGAGTTTAGCAAGAAGGCGAACCGAATCATTGGCACCTGAAGCTCTGGGCTTGATAGAGTTGGGAAGCTGCAAAGGCCGCGGTGAGTCGATGTATTTTAATGTACTACCCACTGCTTCCTCCTTTCTACAAGTTTTTACTGATAATGTACGGGCTTCTCTGTAGATGGAGTCTTTAACAACATCTCGGAGGTCGTGGGATTGCTGCCTTGATTGCAAAGACGCATTTGCTTTGTTCATGGGCCGAGTGGGGGTTTCAGGTAAACTGGGTTGGTTATACGAAGATGACTCAAATTGAGCTATTTTATAGTCAAGAGAGGAGAAGCTAGATGAACATGAGGAGGATGAAAGAGAGGTTTTGGATGATTCTGTCGAGGCTCTATGTTTCTCTTTCACAAGCTTCTTTGGATTTGTTTCCTGCAATTGTTAAGGGAAAAAAATGCTCAAATGCATCTGCTAGAAACAATCATTGTTGTAGGGATTAAAGTACAAAGTTCTTACCTTAACTCTCTGTAATGCACTGTCAGGCTCTCTTGCCGGGCTGCCATTTTGACCTATCATGACAACTAAAAGTGAGATGTTGAAGAAATTGGTAGAATGGTTCGTTATTACATGCTCAGGCTTGCAAAACAAAAGCGAAGGAAGAAAATATAGTTTGCGAGTGCATGGTTTAATAGATGCATGATGCTGAAAGTTATCAACAAAAAGGGGGAAAAAAAGAACAAGTGCTGAAAGTCACTACAATGTTATGTTGCAGGAAGAACTCTCAAAAAGCTTTTGGTGCAAACAAAGAGGCCATATATTTAAGCGGTTTCAGAGCCATGGAGATGGTAAATAATAGCTGCTCTGATGTTAACCTACCAAAGAATTACATTAAATTGACCATATGAGTTTCATTCATGAAGATTTGTGTGCTCCTTCAAGGCTAAAGTGAGAGAGAACAGCTCATGGAAAATGCTAATAATTCATTCCTACAACAAATCCTAAAAACTGTTGAGAAATATTTCCTGAAATTATCGTTTAAGCATCTCAAAAACTCAAATCTTTAGGAGCTAAACGAACCCTAAACCGCACATTCCTACCAAAGACAATTACTTGGAGGTCCACATTATTATGATAATTGAGGTTGGCTGAAACCTGAAACACACCATCATGGAATGGAGGAATACCTGGAAGAAGTCTCTTGTGGTCATGGCCGTTGATGCGTCGCCCAGCGAGAAAATGGCGGCGGTCAAAGAGCTGAAAGAATCCATTCATGCACCCAATCTGCTTCTGCAGATCTTGATTGTCATCAGTCATGGTACGCAAAAGCTTTGCAGACATTTTCACCTTCTCTTTTCTGGTTCCTACTCCACAAATTACACTTGCAGCACTTCCGTTAAGATTCCATCTCCAAGAATGGATAACAAAGCGACAGGATTCCAGGTATATTTTGTTGCAGAATCTAAGATTATACTTGAGATAGTAAAATCACACATTGACAGAATTTGGCTTGACCATAATAGAACTTCAATCTTTCCTGAAGTCGTCGTTTTTTCCAGCTACTTGGAGGACAGAAACACTGCACTAAGGCTTCTTTATGTAAAGTATCACTCTGTAGGGAAAGCTCAGTGGCTTGTTTCTTTTAGAGTTACTTTTCTTTCGGAGTTTCAGAGAATTTTCTGAAAAAAACAGGAAATAGCCGAGGAACAGAATGAAGGAGACGAAGAGGAAAGTACAGAACCTCAAATAATATCCCTATCCATGAACAGTAAATTAAGTTGTTCTATGGGGATTTTACAGAACAAGGCAGACCATATCCTTTGCAAAACTCAAGTAACAAAAAAAGAAATGGTTGGGGACCCCAAGACCCAAAAGTTACCACTAGTCCCCACCTTCTAAGTGCCATCAATATAAATCTGCGAGGAAGTTCTGCAAAGCAAAGTATTAATGTTTTTCTGCTTTTCCTCACAGAACAAAAGAATACTTTGTCTTTTGGCTGGATCAAGGAAATGAATCTAGCTAGAGCCTAGAGCATATGCTGGTGTCTGCAGTTTATTATATGGAGGCAATGCTGAATATCAGCTTGGAAGAATGAGAAGTAGTGACGACCTTTTTTTATAATGTTACGTGAGAGAGAGAGAGAGAGAGAGAGAGAGAGAGAGAGAGAGAGGAGTGGAATGTGTGGGTCAAGTCTTGGGGGAGGAGCAAAACAAATACTAAAATGAAAAGAAGATAGGAAGAAGGAGAGCTGTGAATTTGTGGACCAGATCTGGACTTATCATTTTCTCCCACTTCCATGTGGACAAAATAATGTGGGGGGGTAAGGACTCGGGAGCCAGGACCTCTACATGAGCATGTGGAGCCTGTCAGAGAGTGGAAGAAACATGGAAGTGGATCTATGTACTGGAAAGCCTGCAGCGTCTAAAGTCCTTTCCATACCATTACACTCTTATCTATCTATCTATCTATTTTTCTACAATACCCTCCATTAATAGATTCTCCATCTTTTCATTTCTGACTGACCTTAAAAAGAGAAGGAAGATAATTTTATACTGCGACAGTACTCTCTTCTTTTGCACAACAATGGTGTTCTGATCATCTCTCTCTCAGGACATTTTTATCTTTAATATATTCTTTTAGTCCTTTCATCAAGGTTTAATTTCCCTCTGGTTTTTCCACTTTCATATCATCTTAGGCAGTGATCATGTCCTCCTGAAATGACATAGAATGCTCATTAACTAATCTTTTTATATTCTTTTGGACATTCTCTAAATATTCTTCTTGCAGGCAACATGGTACTTGGTTACACATGCCTTATAATTAGTGACATTAAGCACAATCTCCAATAGGTAGTCATATCTCGAGCTAGAATATCTATACAAGTTCATAATGTGGGGTGTGAGCACTTCCCGGCCCGGCCCCTTGGAAGGCCGGTTGCGGCTTCGCAGTACTTGAAATAAAAAGTTTGGTATGCGTTAATATCCTCACATCATACTGCGTATTCACTTGGGACTTGTCGTATTGCATGCCATTTAGAACTAAGGATAGAATCAAGTTAGTACATCATATTTGCTTAGCATTTATTTGATGGAGATGCATGCAGCATGCCTATGTTTCTTATGAAACCTTCAATCAGTAGCAGTAAAAAGATGATCTAGTACTACGTAACAATTACTCAAAAATCTCGAAATGATTTTATTTATTAATTTTGTTAATATCCCGAATATATTCATAAGGGTCGGCAGCGGTGGACCTATGTTCACCTAAGAGGAGGCCATGGTCCCCCCAAAATTTTTAAAAAATTTAAAATATACCCTAATTTTTAATCATAATTTTATAAATACACAAAATGGCCCCCTCAAAAAATTTATAATTCCTATCTACTCTGCAAAATTTTATAAAATTTCAATATTCTTAAAAATGTCTCCAATTTTTTTTTCCTATAGTCCTAGGATTTTGTATAACTTATATATATATTATTTATTTTCAAGAGTGTGGTCTCACTAAAATTAAATCAAAACTAAGTTTAGGAGAAATAATAAACTTATTAATATGGCTCCCAAAGTTTTTTTGTTATACAATATTAAGTTAATTTCTTAATTAATATGGAATTTAAAGTGAAAATACAAGAAAAATCAATTAAGGTTGGTGATCTATATGAAAAATAGTTGAGAGATTTTATCTTCTAAACCTTATTGGGCAAAAAAAAAAAAACTTATTTAAGGTCTCAATTATAGTATTATATACTTAATGTGACACAAAAATATCTAGAATTTATATGAAACTTAATAAACTAGCTTATGTAATAGAATGAAAAATGAAATTTAAAAAAATCAATTGATAGTTTTTACAAAGTAAATAAATTCTAAATATTTCATCACAAAAATAATAATAGATGAATATTATTTCATGAAGTATTATTGTCAAAAATATGAAACATATATTAAGATGTATTTTTAGAATTTGATTTCTTTATATATATTGTAAATTATCGAAATCTAATTTTATATATAATTATATTTTTATGACTTTTAAATCACAATGTGTTACACGTTAGAAAATTTGATACCCTTGTAGAAATTGCTGGTTCCACCAATGAGGGTAGATGTACGTCCTCGTCATGAGTATGCTTTTGGAATGATTGTGATGCACTAGCCAACATCTACAAACCCAGCTGTAAACAAACCTATATATATATATATATGTATATGCACACACACACACACATTGCAAAGGGCTCAGATTAATTATTATGATTATAGTTTGAGTAGATTCATGAGTTTGCTAATGAAATCCCGAGGAAAGTGCAGATTTTATATATGCAATACTGGGATATATATACGTACGTACTTCATGTTTATGGTGAGGAATAGTGGAGCTGACGATCTTGACTATAAAATTAAGTAATAGGCCAGTCTTGTCTTGACAAGGAAAAAGAATATCTCCTTAATCTGATCTCTTGCATCAAGTAGTACTATGATTGAAAAGTACTTTGATTACAAATAAAAGTACTGATTTGAAGTGGATGGCCCTGATCTTAATTATAATATATATATATATATATATGAGTAGCTAGCTAGATACCTAAGGCATGCATGCAGATTTGTGGTTATGGATCATCGCGTCATCTTCTTTCAATAGTATTATTGTTTAGGTTTCCGCATCATCTGCATATGCATGCTTGCTGTTGTTCTTTTGTTTTCATCTTGAGTTGCAATCAGGCACTGTACAACAAAGGCAATTTGACAGAGACCACGCTGCATGCAGCCAAAAGTACTTGTTTTCTTTTCAAAAATATATAGCTTGATCTAGAAAGAAAAATAATAAGTGTACGTATATCAAAATTAAGCAAGTTTTTGAATTTATTTTTGTAAGATTTGTTACTTCATGATTCTTGATCGATCTCCTTGGTCAGTCGATGGAATAAGCTGTTTATTATTTTTCTTTTTAATATGAACTGTAATATTACATAAAGTGCTACTGTTCATGATGTGATACCATTACTCCTCATTGGATAATATAAAAATGATTAAAGAAAAATGATGGGAATCTACATGCATGCACTTCTAAAAATATGCCTTATTGACAACATGAATTTACATTAATTAGATGGATCCCAAGGACACGGTTGTCACGTGTTTCTTCTTGCCTTCTTGGAACGCGGTTATTAACCATTAACTAGCTGTGTAGGGACCTTATAACCAAAATTGAGAGAGAGAGAGAGAGAGAGATCCTTTTTTAATACCCATTATTGTGATTACTTAATGCTGAAAAAGGAGAGAACTCTCTCTTTTTGTGCAGTATATATAATTCAATAGGTATGAAAAGAATTCCATTGCAAATTAATATAAATATAATTGAACAATCATAGTCAATAATGCATGTGAATTAGACAATGCGTGTCGATCAGAATTAATGAGATGGAAGGCCTCTTAATTAGTCCCGGCCATTTTCGGTTCCCTGGCCTGATGATGGTACTACTTCATTTAACTGTGAACACAACATTTCATGTGCCATTAGCCATATGTTTCCTCCCCATATTAATGCAGTAGTCGTAATTGCGTGATCATAATGTTCTTATCTCGATCCCTTGTTTATGTGTTGTCTCTATCATCATGAGTTTTGCAGCTTAAGCAGCAAAGCAATACAATATATATATATATATGAAAAATTCTATACACCATACAATCATCCTGCTTACATCTTATTAAGTAAAATATGACATATTTACCACCATTAAATGATCATTTATTGCAGGCTTCTTTATCATTAAATAGTAATAAATGCGCCACATCATATATAGTACTGAGATGCAAGTGAGATGGTGGTGTGGTGTATAGCATTACTTTATATATATATATATATATATATATATATGTGCCTGTTTTCAGGGGTTCTCAAAGTAGAAAATATCATCTTTTAATTCTCGCAGAACCAAGTAAATAAAATTGTAGAAAGGAGATGAGTTTATCTAACAGGTCGGCACTTTCAATTAAACATCACCTATTAATCTTGGGAAAGATCTAGACCGGAAAGGGAACAGTTTGGGGTTGATGGTGATGCTTGAAATTATATACTTAAGCAAGATATATGGATAGCAGGAAGGATGCACAACCACATGGAAAAAGTGAGGATCGCACATGAGATGAGGGCTGGGATGCAGCCTTAACTACTTCATTAGGCATGCATGAAGGGAACACAACTAAGCTATCTCCATCATATTAAACTAGGTTCCAAGAAATGCATTACCCCATCAGTCTACCATGATTGGCACATGATGTCCCCCCCCCACCTCACCCCACCCCACCCCACGCCCCCAACACCAAATCACCATGTGAATTAGTACATTAATAATAAATATTCTTGGGTTTTAAAGTCAACAAAATAAAAATAGTAACTTAAATCAATTAAAAAATTATGGTCGGATAGATATATCTTCTATATATAAAAGCGCCAATCCTCAGATGAATAGTAAGCATAACATTTCTTTCAATTTTATCCTTCCTTTTTACAGTAATATCCAATTTCATCCTACACAGTAATACACAGTAACTATGCACAGTAATATAATAATTCGATTCCTACACAGTAATACACAGTAACTATGCACAATAATATAATAATTCGATTCCTACACAGTAATACACAGTAAAATGCACAGTAAAAATAATATAATAATTCGAATGAATAGTAAGATAATAATAAAAAATTTAAAATTCATAGTAAATATATTAATAAATAATTCAAAATGCACAGTAACGATGCACAGTAAGATAATAATTGTGCACAGTAACGATGACAGTAATATAATAATTCGATTCCTACACAGTAAAGATAATAAAAAATTCGGATTCACAGTAAATATTTGGATAGATAATTACAACGGATCTCGATAAATTTGTATTTCAGTACCACACTCTTCCAAACACATCAAATCAAAATCAAAACTAAAATAAAATTTTTAAAAAAATATTATTTTATTAAAAAGTTGTAGAAAAATGGGAAAGGTGTAGTTGTTTTATCATTTCTCCACGTCTCCAATTAATAAAATAATATTTTTCTACACATGAGTATTACAGTGCTTACATATATTATGAGTAATATTAAGTACAATTATATAATATATAAATATTGTGTAATTATTTTTAAAAAATAATTAAGATTTTTATTAAAAAATTAATTTTTATTTTATATGAATTTTATATTTATTCATTTTTTAAAAATAATTACGTACTCAATTTTCCATTAATTATATATGTACTTGGTGGTTAATTATAAGTTGGGCTAGCTGATTTCCAGAAGTTAGACGAAGGAATTAAAAAGTTAGGGATCCATGCCGAATCGCATCATCATCGTCATCATCGATCATGTTGGTCCAGCTGCTATATATTAAAAAAATAATTCCTTTTAGACCAAAAGCAGTATTAGTACTATTACTCGTAATATTTATATCCATGCATATCATGAATAATATTGTTGTGATATGACAAATATATAGAAAAGTAGAGCTAGCTAACATTATATATATATATATATATTATTTTATTATTTTTTGTAATTATTTTCTCGATCAAAATAATTCATCATTCCACTATCTCTCCTCAGCCTTCCTCAATCTAGACCCTATGTCATCAAGCTCTCTCCCCTCAAACTCTCTCCCAACTCATCGTACCGCTCACTGTCTCTCTCTCTTCAAAATCTTTTCGATTTTTTATTTTCTCATTATCAAACCCCACTTCTGTCATCACTTCACTCTCTCTAATTATATTTATTTATTATTTTATTTTATCCTATCTCATCAATCTCACCGAAACTTTTTTATTTTGTCAAGCTATTTCTCTCCTCACATTGGATCCCTCTCTCTCTCAATTCTTTTCAATTTTGTCTTTTTTTCTCGTAAGACCCCCCTCTCTCACTCTCGTCATTTTTACCCATCATTTCGTCCTTTCTCAGCTAATCGCTCTTCTCTCTCTCTCATCAAGCTCTCTCAGTCTCTATTCTCAAACCTCTCTCTTTCACGGGCCACGTTTCTCTCTCTCCCCGTGCTCTCCCCTTCTCTTTTCTCCTTCCCGTCGCCCCTACTTCGGCCGGCCATTGCACCCCCGTCCGGTGGAGGTGTCGTATACCACCCACCCAGTTTTCTTCCCCTCTCACCGGTGAACATCCCCACCAAGTTTCACCTCCATCCGAGCCACCGTTAGCCACCTACAACCCATCTAAGCCGCACGGTTTTGAGCCGTTTCCGGCGCCGTCGCACCACCTCCGCCCACCATCTCTTCACAGTTCTTCCCCTACAAACAGGTCTGAATACATCTACAAAGATATGAAGAGATATGTTTTTGGTTGATTTTCTTGCGTTTATTTCAGATCTGTTTGTAAAAAATTTATTCAAGTTTTTCTTTTCCTTTCGTTTGATTTCTATTTTTCAGATCCACAGAACAATTTCTTTTTCTATCTGTGTTCATATGTTTTTTTTTCTTTTTGATTCAAGTTTTTTCTCTTTCAGACTTTCATCTTCACTTTCTCTTTCCTCTTCTCTCCGAAAGTAAACTTTTTCTCTCTCTTCTTTTCTTTTGTTCATGTTGAGGATCGAGAACAAGATCAACACGCAGGTGACCTTTGCTAAGCGGAGGAAAGCTGTACGAGTTTTGCTGCAATTCAAGGTATTCACCAGAACAACAAAACCACTTTTGCACCCTCTAAACCACAAAAGGTAAAGCAAAACCATCAAAACTGCTTCCTTCTATTTTTATTTCTCTATTTTCTAAGTCATCTTTATTTTATTTTCATCTCCGAGTTGATTTTTTGAAAGAGAAAAAAAGTGATTTTTTTGGGTGTTGAACATGTATTTTTGTTGTGTATTGACAGATCTATATCTATTCCTTTAGATCTATTAGTTTTCACTTTAAACGTAAAAGTTAATGCAACCCTCATCTGCTACCAAAAATAAAATGGAACACATAGAATATCTACCAGAAGATAGAAACACAAATATGAATATTTCTGAAATATTATTTTATTATCTTGAAGAAAAAAATTACAGAAATTTGAGGCATTTCGCCTCATTCTTTAAACGATCTTGTTCTTCAAGAATCTGCATGGCATCCTTATCTAAAGCAGTAGGCAATCTAAAAGAAGACTTAAGCAGAGATTTTAATTTCCTATTCTCTTGCTTTATTGCTTCTATCTTCATGTTAGACTCGTGAAGAAGGCGCTGAAGGATAAAAATTTTCTCATTGAGTTTGTCCAAATCATAAGGTTTGGATTGTAATCGCTGAGAAAATGCATAAATAGCTGATGAGTAATGGGTACCGAGATTTACAAGCTCGTAGATAGCTTCAACATCTGACTTATTAGTCAGATCATTATTGTATTGCACTACAGCACCAATAGCGGAAGCAGAAACAGCTGATGAAGAGGGTGTTGAATATCTCATGTATTGGTTACGAGAAGATTGCTGAGCCATTGCAGAGTCAGAATGCAGAAAGAGATTACAGAGTAAGAATGCAGACTAATTACAGAAAAGTAAAGAAGATGGGATGCGAGTGAAGATGAGCTGAATATCTCTTTTATAGAGAAAATTATGAAAGGAATGACGAATCACCTCTATTGCTTCACGGCGTCCATCGTGAAGCGTCTCTCTACAAGAGACAAGAGATGTAGTAGAATAGCCTTGCGGCGCCTGACAATTCCAGAAGATCTATAAAAATAATGCGGTGCTTGTCCGGTTTAAAAACGTGGCTACCGTTTTTGTTGAATATGGAGGTTGGCGAATTAATATTGATGACTTCTCCACTAACTATGTGATTTACAGCTGCATCAAAGGATCAGTCAGTGCCTTCTTTTTTTCTCTCTGTCTTTGCAGGTCTCCGTAATCTCTTTCCTCGCCCACAGTTTGGCTACAGAACCGCCTATGGAAACCGTGGTATAACCGGCTATTTTGTATTTTTTATTAAAAAAAAAGAGAGATGAACCCATCACTGCTTTCCCTCTCTTTATCTTTCTGGCATGCATACAAGGCCGTGGGAACTACTCCAACCACTCCCTCTTCATATTCTTCACCCTCCAGACTTGATCCAACTACTCAGCGCCCTGATATTTTTTATTTGTGATTTATATATATTCATATCATTTATTAACTCAATTGATATGTTATTACATATGAATTCACAGGTCATATGTGCCTTGCACATAGTCCATTTACTAGTATATATATATATATATGATATAATTTCAAAAGGAAGCCTGTAGTGCGAGGTTCCTATCCACATTATAATTTAACAGTTTATATATACAGAAAGGAGTCGAGATTGTGTGACCATTAAACAAGGGATAGTGCCACTACGAGGGACGTACCTCAAGAGGTTTATTCAATTGTGGGGTAACAAGATTCCATCTTATCCCTTTTTCACATGAACTAGCTTAGAGTTCTTCTGATCTTTCTCACATATCTAAGCTGCTTGGGGTGTAAGAAAACCAAAAGGCAATCAAGTTGGAAAACTTTATCTGTCTTTCTAATTATTTTCCGTTTTTACCAATAAACACAAAAGCCAGCAGTAAGTAGTACTATACATATATATATCTTCTATTTTGTTCTTACAAACTAAATTTGGAAGAAAATGCTGATTGCCAGCTCTGACGTATGTATATGGACAACTTCATAGCAACGGAAACCTAAATAATTATCAGCACACTTTTGGACATGTGGTCTGGCCTTGATGATCATGCTAAGAAAGCCTTTGATTATTATCGACCAAAAAGAAAAATATCATTTTCAAATTCATGAGAACCAAAAATAATAATAATTGTGGCAGGTGTACAAAGAAGATTTTTAATACATGAGATAGGTAGCGTGACTAAAAATATTCCTTCGCTTAGCTGCAGGATTAATGGCAGTTGGGAAAAGTCAAGGAGATGATGATCATAATATCAAATTGCCAGGTAATGAGCTTCTCAAAGTCATCTATCTCACATGCCAAGTTCCATTCAATTATTATAATGCTCGTATCTTAGATCCTATATTCAAAACCAGTTCAGACTGATGGTGGGCTGTAAACAATAGCCACCCAAAAGGAAGAAAAAAATAATACAAAAATTAATGCCACTGTTCTGAATCTGTAGCGAAGATTACTAGGTAAGTTAACTGGTCCCTAAGACACATTTTCTTTATCTGGTTGGTGGTCCACGTATGGAGATAAACCCCCATAGCAGTCTGACCTGGAGTATACTAATATTGAAAACCATGCATTATGATACCAATCCTTTTTGGAATTTGGTAGGATACATGTGATCTTGTCTATAATTGCTGTATTGTACCTTACGATTCTATTGTAGAAAGAGTATGAGAGTTGTGCGGTAAAGGCTGGATAGGAATGGGTAGTCGGATACAAATGGTTTAGGGTCAGAAACAAGGATCTGTCTTTAGGAGAAACGTGTAGAAACAGAGCATGATGGCAAGGCAAAGTCATGAGTATTACTGTGTTATGGCAAGATGTTAGTCAGCAGCTTTGCCAGACCCTAAGTGGTCCTCAATGAGATAGATGCAATCGTTTTCACTTATTGGTATCAGTTGGAACTTTATGTCGTTTTTGTTGAAGGTGAGAATAATATCAGACGAAAGTCCTTCCCTAGTATATATAACCTTTCGCTCAGAAACAAAGGCAGGATTTCAGTCTTCGATCTTTATTGCAGGTCTCTTGGTATCTCAATGTCTTTTTAGTGGTTGGAAAGACTGATGCCTTTGTCACATGAAAAAGAAAAAAAAGAGCAAGCTTGGATCTTTAATCAAAAACAGAGAGAAAAGAAAGAAAAAAGGAGTAGTTTGAGACAAGATGAACCATATACAAGGTTGGAGCAATGGTCCCTTCAAACATTTTAAGATTTATAATTGAATAAATTGGGATTTACTTCCTTGTGGATAGGCCCATTCATTCAACATTTCTCATTGCATGTTTCTCAATTTGGACTGATATTCCGTTTTCATTTTCTGTTTCCCCAACTTTTTTGTAAAATTATTGGCATTTACCATATTTAAATTCCAAGAGTACCATCAAAGTCACCATTGCCTACTCAGTTTGTAGCCAGGGGAGAGCACAGTCCGGTTCGGTTCGGGTGATGGACCCATCATTTTTTTGGACTGGACTGGACTGGACCGAACATCCCCAAGGACCAGACTGGTAGCTATTGGTCCGATTCAGTCGGTCTAACCTTTGTTTTTTTTAATCGATTAATAAAATAGTATTTAAAATATTAAATTAAAATTAAGTGACTTATTAAATAAGAATTATATAAGAAATTGTACAATTATTAATATATACTAATACTATATATTATAGTTAAATATTAAAAAATATAATAATACATTGATTTAAATATATATAGTTATAGACTTAGTACCAATACTATAACTAATAACTATACTAGTAGTATTACTAATATACTATATATTAGTGATAAATTGGTAATACTATATTAAAAAATACTCTATGTAGTTATAATGATTTAATACTAATATATTAAGTTAAATATACTAATACTATTATAAATTTATACTATAACTTTTATAATATGTTAATATATTAATATATACTAGTACTATATATTATAGTTATACATTAAAAAATATAATACTTATGTAATATTGTGATATATATATAATTAATTTATACAATTATTTATATAAATAATATATATAATTTTTTTTAAAAATTTTTCATTTGGTCTGGGATGAAAAATCTCTAAACCGCAAACCGGACCAAATGAATTTGATCATCTTATTTTTAGACCGGACCAGTCTAGTCTGGTCTAAAATTGAACAGTCTGATCAGTTTATCCGATTTGACCGGCGATGCCATCCCCTATTTGTAGGGGAAGAAGCCCTGCTGTATTTTGGCAAAAATGAGCCATTTTGATAGTCCATTGAGTTCAGGGTCATAATAGCAAAATGGGCTAGTTTGTTTACAGCAATTCTGGAGTTCGTCTGTTTACAGTAGTCGCGTTGCAGTTAATTACTTAATTCCGTTCCGGACCTCTCACAGAAGAAAATGCTTACAACAAACATTATAAATGAAAAGCTATGACTTTACGTTTTTATTTGGTGCTGTTTAAGGCATCTTTGGGCCCCAAGAGAAGCCTCAACTTTTTCCCCTTAACGCCTCATTGGTGACTTACTTTTTCAAGGCCCAAAAGGAGATAATAGGTGTTGAGACTTGAGAGAATGCTCTGCACATTTTCGCCTAGAAAATCTTGAGCCAGCACATTAATTTATAATAAGCACTTCAGCAGTGCTTTTCCTCGTTCTCTCAAATATGCCATAAAAACCACACAGCCATAAGGCAAATGACAGTTGCAATTGTAAGAATAAAAGAACCTTGCTGCACAGGTGCTCATTGGAATGTATGTCATCTGAATGAGTTCCATTTTATACTCCAAACAAAACAACAATGGCGCCAGTAATGATTTCCCGAATCAGGAGTGGCTCTCTTTGAAGGCAATTCAAACATGGTTATAATGACTAATTTGTAAAAAAGAAAATTACAACATTCAACGAAATCATTACACTAAACAAAGAATGTAATTTTTATGAATCACCAGCTCTACTTGATCACCGATGTCATGGAAGGGTGTTCCACAAAATAATGAAAGCATGATACATGCGATCCAAAACTTGGCAATTAGAAAATTTTAGCATTAGCACCAAAAATAAGCAATGCATGCTAAAGGCAAGACCAAGAAACGTTATCCAGTCGTTGGTAAGGATTCCAATGATCTGATAACCGTCTGGTAAAAGTCCCACGATTTACTTCTTTGAGTGATAGCACGTTGACCAAATGGGTTTTTCTCTACATACTTTTTTGTATTTCCAGCCACAGCTAAGCCCTCTAGATAAACCCTTAGATCACCACCAGCACCTGCCATGAATTACACTGACTAATCATTTGCCATACCCTACAGAAGAAAAAATAATTTCACATACACTACACATTGTAGTGCGCAGCTATAAGATGAAAAACAATTGAGATTAAGATTTGGGGTGATCAACAGGAGAGGGAACTAGCACAACCCAGCAGCAGCATATCAGCCAGGAGTCTCACCAGGCGCATCGCCATGCACCACCATTAGATATGAAGACTGAAGCAACAAATATAGGACGCTACATTTTCTGTTGAAGTAAAAGTCAAGCTGATCAAGTCAAAAGCAATCTTACCTAATGACTTATCGCTCCTTTTCCGAAACGTGTATGAATAAGGGAATATTGCAGTGTGCAGCTATAAGATGAAAGTTTTACACGACCAAGAGAATGAGTTAGGTACGATTTCAAAATATCGCCTGAATTTAAATATGAGCCTCCCCCACCACCCCCCAAAAAAAAGTGGAAAAGAAAAAACGGTTAACATACAGGATTAAGCAAGGCTTTATATGGGGAATCATCCAACAACAATGTATTTGACTCGTTATAGTCCCCTTTCTCCCATGGAAGATTAGGGTCGTGTTTTTCCCATATTCTCCTCAGCTCCTTAAAAACCATAGGCTTATGCCTGTCTTCAAGAGTCTTGAACTTTGTAGCGGTGCAGTGAGATTGATCCTGAAAATAGACCAGGAAGGTATGCACAATTACTGCATTGGCTCAGAGCTAGAGCTGCTGTCCGTTAATAATACTTCACTAAATATACTTATAAAAATAAGTTAATTAAAAAATCTTTACAGGTAATCAACTGATGGTTGCTCTCATTAACATGCTGGGATAATTTCTTAAAAGAAATACATGATGGGATAATAAAAGAATACGAGTCCTATTGGCAGAGTTATAGATTAGAAGATTGCATTGCACAATGATCATGCTGTCAAATTTACCAAATCAAGCGGGCAGTTACCCACCAAAATGACCTAGAATTTAGACGGGCAGACTTGTAAAAAGATTTATTTAACCACTAACACAAACTTAATTGGCAGGAAAGTTGCATGAAAATGACATTAGAAGGCATAACTTGAGAAAAATCAAAGGAAAAAAAAATGAAAAGTGCATACCCAGCAAAGTAGCAGCTTGTATTTCATATCTCCCATCAAATAGTCAATCACTTTTTCCACATTTTTCCTTCAGAAAACAATAAACAATTGCAGTTAATGCTGTTTATGATACAGACTGGCAACAATGGCACATGCTATTTGGGCGGGGGGAAGTGTTTGGTTTTTGTTGTTTTGGGGGGGGGGGGGTTGGGGGGGGGGATTGGCGGGGAAGCTGTTTTTTAAAACTCTAAATTAAGAGAAACCAAGGTAACATCAAACAAAGAGATATATGAATGACATCATGTAAATGTTGATTGAAGAGTACTTGGATCTTGAGGACCACACACCAACTTCAAATCTCTCAAAGCAGAACGTCAGAAAATCAAGATAGAAGGGCCTCTTGAAAACTGAAAACAAGGAGCAAAATACTCAATTTTGAAGGTGAAAGTACACTGAACCTTGTAAGTGAACAATATTAAAAGAGAAGTGATTTGTACAGGCCCCAAATAGATAAGCCTCGCGCAGGTCTTTGTAAAAAAGTGGACTCCACCTTGAAAAAGTGTATAAAAAAACATTATTTTTAAGTGGGACTCACTTTTTTACAAAGAGCTTACACTGGACTTGTATATTTGGAGCTTGTACCTAGCATTACTCATGTTAAAAAGACATTTCTCACTTGCCCGTCCTGCAATGTTTATGTCTGATTTGCATTTCTTTGGAGGTGGACGAACAATATCCGCAAGCAGACCATTTATATCAAGAATAAGAAGCTTCTTCCTCAGATGACCAATTGGTGCTCGTACAAGAGGAATATGAAAAATCTCTGAGCAGTTATTTCTCTCATCTGATGGCGTTAGAGTTGATATAATATTCATATGATTCCTAATAGATGGGCAACTTTCCTCTGGGAGCGTTTGAGCTTCACTACTATTTTGCAGTTCCTCAGACTTCTTCCGACTTCTCCTTTTTTTCTTCTTTTTACTAGCTGGATTCACGTGCAGAGAATTTTGGGTTGTTTCTTTTCCCACCTCTTCAATCCTAGAAAAAGAAGGGCACACAGTTGAATCCACCCCGAGAATAATATCCTTTACTTCACTCTTGCTCGTTGAAAAAGAATTAGCATTCCCGAAGACTTTTCGATTCTCATGTGACAGACTTGGAAAAGAATTGGTTGCATCAGGACCCAATGAAATAGATTTTTCTATTCTTGCATCCAAGGGACAAGTTGCTGACATAATATTTGTTTGATGACTTTGTGTGGACATGGCATTCATAATTTTTGTTACACAACCTTCCTCTGGTAGCTTTTCAACTTGTCCACTAATTTGCAGTGCCTTAGGTTTCTTCTTCAGACTTCTTCTTGATTTCTTTTTACTCGACACATTCACTTCCACAGAATTTTGGGCTATTTCCATGCCTGTCTGTTCAATTCTAGCAAGTGAAGGGCAGAGCATTATATCTACTCCTAGGACGGTACCTTGCACTTCACTCTGGGCCACTGAAGAAGAAGAAGTACCATTGCTGAAGACCTTATAATTGCCATGTGACAGACTTTGTGAATACTTCGTTGCCCATAAAGAATTAGTTTCATCAGTACCCAGTGAAACAACTTTTCCTCCACTGTTTCTTCCATCTGATAGACTTGGTGCTGACACAATGTCTGTACGATTAGTGCAAGTCATACAGCCTTGATCTGGTTGCTTTGGACCTTGTCCGTTATTTTGCAGTGCCTTGGCCTTCTTCTTCCGAATTTTCCTATTCCTTTTCTTCCGACGTGCCACATCCACTTGCATAAGATTTTGGCTTGTTTCCATGCCAGTCTGTTCAGTCCTAGCCAAGGAAGGGCATAGTGTTGAATCTACTCCTAAGACAGTATCTTGCACTTCACTCATGGTCATCAAGTAAGAGTTTCCATTGCTTAAGTTATTAGAATTGTTATGTAATAGATGTCGTGAAGAATGGGTCACAAAGAAGGAACTAGTTTCATCAGTACCCAGTGAAACAACTTTTCCTCCACAGTTTCTTCCATCTGATAGACTCAGTGCTGCCACGACGTCTGTATGATTAGTGCTAGTCATGCAGCCTTGATCTGGATGCTTTGGACCTTGTCCGTTATTTTGCAGTGCCTTGGCCTTCTTCTTCCGAATTTTCCTATTCCTTTTCTTCTGACGTGCCACATCCGCTTGCATAAGCTTTTGGCTTGTTTCCTTGCCAGTCTGTTCAGTCCTAGCCAAGGAAGGGCATAGTGTTGAACCTACTCCTAAGACAGTATCTTGCACTTCACTCTTGGTCATCAAGTACGAGTTTCCACTACTTAAGTTATTAGAATTGTTATGTAATAGATGTTGTGAAGAATTGGTCACAAAGAAGGAACTAGTTTGATCAGTACCCGGTGAAACAACTTTTCCTCCACTGTTTCTTCCATCTGACAGACTCAGTCCTGACACAACGTCTGTATGATTAGTGCTAGTCATGCAGCCTTGATATGGATGCTTTGGACCTTGTCTGTTATTTTGCAGTGCCTTAGCCTTCTTCTTCCGACTTTTCCTACTCCTTTTCTTCTGATGTGCCACATCCACTTGCATAAGATTTTGGCTTGTTTCCATGCCAGTCTGTTCAGTCCTAGCCAAGGAAGGGCATAGTGTTGAACCTACTCCTAAGACAGTATCTTGTACTTCACTCGTGGTCATCAAGTATGAGTTTCCATCTGATAGACTCAGTGCTGACGCAACGTCTGTATGATTAATGCTAGTCATGCAGCCTTGATCTGGATGCTTTGGACCTTGTCCATTATTTTGCAGTGCCTTAGCCTTCTTCCGACTTTTCCTATTCCTTTTCTTCCGACGTGCCACATCCACTTGCATAAGATTTTGGCTTGTTTCCATGCCAGTCTGTTCAGTCCTAGCCAAGGAAGGACATGATTTTGAACCTACTCCTAAGATAGTATCTTGCACTTCACTCGTGGTCATCAAGTAAGAGTTTCCATTGCTTAAGTTATTCGAATTGTTATGTAACAGATGTGAAGAATTGGTCACAAAGAAGGAACTAGTTTCATCAGTACCCAGTGAAACAACTTTTCCTCCACTGTTTCTTACATCTGATAGACTCAGTGCTGACATAATACTCATATCATTTGTGCTAGTCAAACACCCTTCTTCTGATGGCTTTTGAGTTTTCCTCTTTTTCTTTTTCTTTTTATTCGACAAATTCGGTTCCAAAGAATTCTGGATTGTTTCCATTCCTGTTTGTTCAATTCCTGCAAAGGGAGTGCCGATTGATGGATTTTCTTCAGAGACAGTATCCTGCACTTCACTCTTGGCCATTGCAGAAGAGTTACAATTCCTGAAGACGTTATAACTTTCATGTAAGGGTCGTTTTCTATTCGTTGCCATAACTGGGTCAGGTTCCTCATGCTTTATTGGATCCTTCATCATTCAATTCATGAAATACCCCTGTATGGACAGTTGAAACTGATTGGAATGCCCGTATTTTTTAAAAAATGACAGTAAACAAAACGAAAACGAAAACGAGCAAACATGCATTAAATATATACAGCTAGATTTCATAAGAATTGAGGATCATGTAACATACAAATAACTACAAATACAGCTTAGTATCTAGTGTGCAAGACAGAAAATGTTGCCTGCCAGAGTGAAATAATTTAACCTTAGAAAGTGAAATAAGTTATATTTAATGTTTCTCTTTGTTTTAATAAGTAAAGATGTTTTCCTTTACTGGCTTATAATATGATTTCAGTTTTCACTACTCTAAAAGGGGGAAGAAACAAAAAAAAAAATACATCCTAAAGTATAAGACCTAAATTCCAGCCCAAAATCATTCAAATGCTGCAAATATGGCAACTAAGCTAATTTTTTGGAGAGCTCATACGAAGAAGCGAAATTATCCAATGCTAGTACCAAGTGAATTCATATTTCCTTGTTTTAGCTAGGTGTTTTCCTCTATATATGTAATTGAGTTTAGGTAAGGTTTGCTCTCAAATTAGATGTGGAGGGCCGGGGGTGCATAATGTAAGGGTTGTGAAAGAGGACATCATGAATGTATTTCAGGAATTTTTCTTCACTAGGAAATTTAAGAAAAGTCTGAATTCTACTTTCATTACTCTTATTCCGAAGAAAACTGGGGCTTTGGAAGTGAAGGACTTTAGGCCCATTAGTCTCATTAACGGGATTTACAAAATCTTTTCTAAGGTGCTTGCTAATGTCCGGATAGTAGATTGAAATATGGTATTGCAAGGATTATTTACAAGTTAGATATGGAAAAGGCATATGATCTTGAAAACTGGGACTTCCTCCTTTATTTGTTGCGAAGATGTGGATTTGGGGAGAAATGGTGTATGTAGATCAGATGATGTATTTCAACGGCAAGATTCTCAGTTCTGATCAATGGCAGCCCGGAGGGTTTCTTTGACAGTTTTTGAGGTTTAAGACAAGGAGATCCTTTGTCCCCACTTCTTTTTGTTATCATCATGGAGGCCCTGAGTAGGATGTTAATGGCTCTGGTTACTAACAGCTTTATGACTGGTTTCTCAGTGGGTGACATGAATAGGGGCCTTATCTCTATTTCTCACTTGCTTTTTGCAGATGACACATTAATTTTCAACGTGGCAGATAATGAACAACTTAGGGCATTGAAGGCCCTTCTTTTATGCTTTGAAGCTGCGTCAGGTCTTAGAGTAAATTTTGATAAATCAGAATTAGTGCTAGTCGAGAGAGTCAGTGATACTCGGCAGTTCGTTAGCACACTTGGCTGTAAGGTTGCTTCTCTCCCTATGACTTATGTGGGATTATTGTTGGGAGCTACTTCACGATCCTTACCTACCAACATACTTCTTGTCTTTATTTCCTATTCTAGCTTATGTGGCGGCACGCATTGAAAATTTTTACCGAGATTTCTTATGGAGTGGGATGGGGGAGGAATTTAAGTTCCACCTAGTCAGGTGGGATAAGGTGTGCAGACCACTCCCATCAGGTGGGGTGGGGATAAAGAATTTAAGAACGTTTAACCAGGTACTTATTGGGAAATGGCTTTGGAGATACAATATGGAACTAGAAGCATTATGGAAATTAGTAGTTGATTGCAGGCATGGCAGATCATGGGGGGTTGGTGTACTAGAGAGGGGAATGAGCCTCATGGGGTGGGGATTTGAAAACATATTAGACGAGGGTGGGGAGTGTTTGCTAATCATACTAGACCCCTGGTGGGGGAAGGGACTTGTATAAATTTCTGGAGGGACATTTGGTGTGGGGAGGAGGCATTGAAGGATGCATTTCCAGTTGTGTTCTGAGTGGCATGTGAGCTAGAAGTTTCGGTGGCGGACCTCTTGGTTCGTTCAGGAGACCAAATCCATTGGAACATCACCTTTAGTAGAGCAGCCCAAGATTGAGAAGTTGACAGTTTTGAGGCTTTCTTCAGCCTACTATACTCTATGAAGCCGAATGGCCAGCGTGAAGATAAGTGTGGTGGACACCTGCGGGTAAAGGTAATTTCTCAGTTCGCTCATTCTATAAGACCCTTACAACCATACCAAACTCAAACTTCCCTAGGAAAAAATTGTGGAGGAATAAGGCACCTCCCAAAACATTTTTTTTCATCTGGACAGCAGCCCTAGGTAAGATTTTGACTACCGATAATTTGCGAAAGCGTCGGATAATTATTGCGGACTGGTGTTGTATGTGTAAGAAAGCTGGTGAGTCAGTCGACCATCTCTTGTCACATTGTGAAACAGCTAGAGCCTTGTAGTGTGAAGTGTTCAGCAAAATTGGGTTAAATTGGATGATGCCTGCTACGGTAATTGAAGTTTTGGCCAGTTGGGGGATGCTAGGGGGACTTCCACAGATTAAAGCTATGTGGAATATGGTTCCTATATGCATTATGTGGTGTATTTGGCGAAAGCACAATGAAATGACCTTCGAAGATAAGGAGCGGACACTAGAGGAGCTTCGTTTTCTTTTTTTCACCACTTTATTTCTTTAGGCCATTGCTATAGACTTTAATGGCCAAAATGTACATGATTTTCTCCACGGGTTCACATCATCTTCTTTAGCGAATTAGATAGGTCTTATCTCTTGTATTACATCTTGTATACTTGGGCTTTGCCTATTCGTATTAATACTACCGTTTACCAATAAAAAAAAAAAGTGTAAGGGTTTTCAACAAAGCACTTGTGGAAATGGTTGTGGAGGTATCATAGCAAAGGAGAGGGCTTATGGAGAGAAGTGATAGAGTCTAGGTATGGGAGCATTCCGCGGGAGGGTTGGTGCTCTAACGAAGTTAGGGGGGCACATGGAGTGGGATTGTGGAAAAACATAAGAGCTGGATGGGATAGATTTTCTCAATTTTTCAGATTTGCAATTGGAAGCGGCAACAATGTTTACTTTTGGCACGATGTGTGGTGCGGGGACATGGCTCTTAAGTAGGTGTTTCCTATGCTTTACCAAATTTCTTGTGATAAAGAGGCTGTTGTGGCTGATTTATTGGTACACTCTAATGGTGTTGTCCATTGGAATGTGAAATTTTCGAGAGTGGCTCAAGATTGGGAGCTGGACATGTTTATTGGTTTCTTTGATTCGTTATATGCTATGTCAATTGGCAATGAGATGAGGGATAGGCTGTTGTGGAATCCAAGTGGAAATAAAAAACTCTTGATGCACTCTTTTTATTAGGCTCTCTTGGGATTTTCTAACGATCATAGCTATTCTTGGAAGGCTATTAGGAAGTGCAAGGTACCCCCCAAAATTGCTTTTTTCGTTTGGATGGCATCTATTGGGCGGATTCTCACCTTGGATAATCTGAGAAAAGTGGTCTCACTATTTCAGATTGGTGCTATATGTGTAAGAGTAATGGGGAATCAGTTGATCATCTCTTATTATACTGTGAAGTGGCCCGATGTTTATGGAATGAGGTCTTTAATAGGATAGGGGAGGCATGGATCATGCTTGGAAGAGTTAGGGATACTATGTGTTGCTGAAAAGGTATCGAGGGAAATGCCCAAATTGCTACTGTGTGGAGAATGATCCCTCACTACATTATGTGGTGCTTGTGGTTGGAGCAAAACAAGAGGTGCTTTGAAGATATGGAGCATTCTGTAGAAGAACTGAAACGATTTTTCTACAATGCACTTCTTTCATGGGCTTCAGCCATTATTTGTAACATGGACAGCCTTCATGATTTGCTTGTAATTCTTACTAGTACTTAGTTGTAATCCGACATGTTCTTTGTATACCATTAGTGGACTCAGGCAATGCCTCTTATATCAATAAAATTTACTCTTACCTATCAAAATAAAAAATATGTTCAAGTTACAAAATAAAATATAGAGGTATCATTAGTTATCAAAAAAACATAAAATGGCCAAAGTGAAAGGGTAGTACATTGTAGGGAAATTCAAAGAGTTCTTAATGAATCTCCATTCTATTCAAAGAGTTCTTATTGAATCTCCATTCTTTTTAAGTGCATATGGAAATAAAAACAAAACCATTTCAACAGATTATCCTTATTTACATAACATCCAATTAATGACAACATATATACCAATTTATCATCAACCAACAACAAAGGAAAAATGATAACGAGAATAATATCAACACCCAAAAAATCTCAAAACAAAGACAAACAGATTAACTAACAAACAAGTACAGTATGGGTGGTTGCATAGAACACCCACAGAAGAAGAAAAATAATTTTTCGAGTTTCATGAAAACAAAGCCGTTCCAAATTTCTCACAAAAAGAGTTTCCAAACCCAAATCTGGTTTTTTCGCTGAGGCCTCCCCCTCCTCCCTCTCCTTCTCTTCTTTCTCCATCTACCCACTTTGTTTATAGAGTTGGTTCTTTTTAACTAGTTGTTTTGTTTCCTCCAAGGCCGAAAAAGGTAGACCTGCAGTTTTCAGGCAACATCCAAGAGACACGAGCGGCATGAGAATGCTCCCAGGCCGCAAATCGTTCGGAGAGAAGTAGTGGCTTGGGACTCGTGCCACCCCATTAGGGAGCTTTTCTCACCACATGCGCCAGACCAATGGACTCGCCACCATCAGATCTTTCAGATCTAACTGTTGTGGCTGCAAAGAGGCAGACAGGCGCGTGGGCACCACGCGCCATCACAGATTCCGAAGTCTACCAAAGTTGGTCCAAACTGTAATCCGCCCATTTTCACCTCTATCTTATTGCTTTCCTTATTGCATTCCTTACTACCTTTCTCAAATTTTGCTAGGATACTCTTATATGTAAAGAGTTTAATAAAATATTTGAACTGTTGGCGCCTGACAATCACCACCTCCTCTCTGGTCCATTGGTGGTCTCTCTCCTCCACAACCCACGAGCCCCAATTTTTTTACTTTTGCATGAGAATTACATGCACTCCTTTGGGAGAGTGTGGAGTTTTGCATTTGGGAGAGTGTGGAGCTTTGCAACAATGCATAACGCAATAGAGTTCGGATTTTTTAACTAGTTTTTTATTATAAGAGTTGTCCTATTTGGCCGTAGGATCATGAAGACAAGGCAATAGACTTCACCAACAGCCATTTCAAGACAAAATGCAGTCACTACAATAACCATAGCCTACGGGCATGGAACTACAATCCCATTCTCGGATTGTATAAAAACCGCCACTTTGTGCGGCTCCCACATAGCAGGGAAGGGCATGAAACGTTTATTTGTTTCTAGGGCCGATTTCTTTTTCTTTTTATTAAGAAAATGTGTTTGTTGGGGCCCTCCTACCCCTTACTCATGTATTTCTGCATTCTTAATTTAATTATAATATATGGAGCTAGCTTGGGGGGAAAAAAAAAACCGTTCCAAATTTCAGGAAAAGAAAGCCATAGAGACGATAGTAAACGGGCTTATCTAGATAAAACTAATTTTTTTATAGGTAGCATCGGGTCCGAACTATGAAAAGTCTGGTATGCAAAACCACAATATGGATGCAGAAATATTTTGGTAGAGAGGGAGGGAGAGAGAAAGTTCTGACCTTTTAGTTTCAATGTCGCAGCCAAGCAGTGTGAGCGCATCTTTGAGAGTTTTGAGACTCGGAAATTCGGACGGAGTACGATGAGCTTTTCAGGGTGCGTTTTGGGGTCTGACTCTAAACGACGACGTGTGCGCGAAAAAAAAACGAGGATAAACATGTCTCCAAGCTGGAACTCGGAAAGGCAGGGACGGGCTAGAAGTGAAGCCGAGCTTGGGTTGAATTTATCCAGCCCATCCTCTCAAATTTTTCATAGCAGGCTCTCTCTATCTCTGTCTCTCATTCGTTTACTTCTTGTTTTGTATTGGGCTTCAATGCAATCAGGGCTGGACTTTAACGGGTCTTTTAATAAGGTAGGTTTTATATCCAACATTCTTCTAATTTTTATACTCGCTAATATCTCACCATCCCACGAGATTAATATAGAAAAATTAATACAATTTTTATAAAATTTAAAATAAAAATAATACTAAAAAGTTATAAGTAATGTTATATATAGTAGTAAAGTGTACAATTATTATACAATCATTTAAAAAAATAGAATCTATTATTAAAAAATTAAATTTTTTTTTATGTAGATCCTGCAATTATTTATTTAAAAAAAAATTGCGTAACCTTTACAAATTCCGAAACTGCAAATATATTTTCTCAAATAGTTAACTACCACAATAAGCCATAATCATCGCATTATAGAGAGAGAATCTTGAGAACATCTGATCAAGTAAGCAGTAACTATGGGATAATGATCTGCTCATATTCTGTACATATCTCTCATTTGCACAGTTGAATTATTACCCAACAGTCATGGCCATGATTGCAGCGAGCGGATTCATAAATGTATAGAACATCTTCGTTGGAGAAGATTCAAGAAGGGGGAAAAAAAAAGAATCGGAATTTTTAACATAAAGGATTCGTGGAGGATTTGGGCAACAGATGAGAGGGCAGAAGAAGCAGATATTTAAGAATAAACAACAAAAAGCCATTGAAAAGGATCGACTGCTTAAAATAAGAGACTGTTCAACAGTTTTTTGGGGCTTCTTCACCTCTGCAATCATGGTGGCTTCAGCCAGATGATGATCACATTTTTTTTTTGGTCAGTTTTTCATGTGCTGTACTTTCACACGTTACTCTGCAAGAGGATGATCTCATGCAACCACATGCTGGAATGCATAAATCTTCAAGATTCCATGATGCTCTGCTCATGCTAGAGTAGAGCGTACAATGCTATATGCTTTGCTATGATGCCGCCTGCATTCCATTCAGTTGCACACCAGAAGAAGTGGCCCTGAATCTAGCTCATTACCGAATTTCCATTTCAGAATTATTATAAAGACACCCTTTGGCTTAGCTATCGTTGATAACAAGTTTCTAAGAGCATTCTTGATGGCTTTTTCATGATTTCATCATATCCATTAAAATACATCATCAATACTTATTTTTTTTATATTTTAAATACTAATTTTTATAATATACCATACATCAATTTATTTATTTATTTATATCATTTAAATATTATACTTTTTTATTTTTGATATTTGTAATATCTCTTTATATACAAAGTCATATCATTATGTTTTATTGTAAATTAATCCAAAATTATTAACCACTTCTATTGCCTCATGCAACGATGAGATTTTGCTTGAATCAGAAACGTTGAGATTTGAAGCAATAAATCTTGATGGAAGATGAGTAGAATCTAAGTACGAGGAAGGAAGATGTGCGAAATAAAAAGAATTGAAATGAAATAAAATGAGTTTCGATAATGGATAAGAAGACACGTAGATGAGAGATAAATGAATTAAAAATATATGCAAGTGTGAACAGTACAAATTATATGTAGCGGTAACACTATAGCAAATTGTAAATTAAAGATGAAATACATAATCGGTTGGATGAGAGTTTTGAGCTGATTTCTTTAAATTTTACATAAACATGGATTTTACATAACCAATGTTCTAAATTTTTAGTTAAAAATATTATATTTGTAAGTTTATACTTTATATAAATAAAATATAGTCATAGAAATTATATTTAAATAAGAAAATTTTAAAATAAAAGCATGGTATAAAGTGGGTGGCAACTAAAGCAAAACAATTTGCAGACTTTACACCACACCATCCAGCTAAAGACGCAAAAAGAGTCGTAAGAAATTAAAGAAAAGTAGCAACCTTTGAGAGGATCTTCACAGTACTAAAAGTTCATGGCAGCCAATCAACTTTATATTCAACTCATCTACCTAAAATAAAAGGCATCAAGACCTTTGTCTTTTCTTTTATCCTAATTTAACAAAATAAAATAAAATAAAAATATGGAGAAACAAGACCTCATTTGCCTCCTTGAACGATTATTTATTTATTTATTTATTACATTTTTGCACAATTTTAAGTCTCCGATTTCATATTACTGTCCAAGAAATTTGTGAGGAAAAGGAAGTATCGTGTGACTTTTGACAAGTCTAAGATGTCATTATCATGAAATTCTTCCTGTTTGACCATTGATATTTGTCACTCAAAAACGTGTTTTTTTTAATGTTAAAAGTAGTTTAGTGTTCGTAAGATGTTCTAATTCCATCCTATCAAGGTTCCTATTGGGGATTCTATGTGGGAAATGAACTCTTAACATTAGAATATATAATTTTATTTTATTTTTTCCTATTATTATTTTGGTTTGATTGGGACTCATTTCTCACTTGACCAAAAAGTGCAAAGAGGAAGGCTTGTTTGAGGCGAAGTTTCACGGAAAAACCAAGGCCATCTTTGTCATCGACTCTCTCACCGAATATAAATAAACAAGCTCTCTTACCCCAAGAGTACCGTATTCTTCCAAATAACACTCTGTTCCCGTGACTTATGAGGCTCTGACTTCGCCGCCATTTGTTCCCACCTGCGTAAGCTCCATCTCCATTTCCATCTCCGTCTCCGTCTTTCTCTGTTTATTGGCGTTTGTTTGCGTGCGCTTGTGTTACCCTACATGCACCACCAATGGGCAACCTCTGCGCATGCCTCTCACCCAAGCCGGTGAACAGGAAGAAACCAGCAAAGCGGATTGCTAACCCGCCAGCAGTGTCCTCCAATTCAAGCAACAGATGGAACCGAATCCGATCGTCGCGCCAAGAAAAATTGGACGACGCTTTAATTCAAGAGCAAGCCCGTGCCGCTGCCACCATCATCCTACAACAACACAACGGTAATCTCCCGTTCGATCGATCCGCTTCGCTCCGGTACCCGAATTCGGGGTCCAAGAAGAACCAGCTGCCTCGGAGTTCAAGCTCTAGGGCCCGGTCACTCACTGATCCTCTGCTGCAGCCTCACCAGCTTGTTAATCAGGTTCGGGTTTGTGGTTTTTTTTCCCTTGCTATTCTAAAGGTTATCGTATTGGATGGCATAGTCGGAATTCGGAGTAGTTTTGAAGTTGATATTGATTCCCGTTCCTTGGTTATTTGAATTCTTGGGTTTCTCGAAATGGAAGTTTTATTTATGGAATTGATGCTGTACTGCGGTTGTTGTGGTGAATTTTCTTGTATGGTGGTTTCATCGATGATAAGATGTTTAAGACATTTGATTTTTTTTTTGGGGGGGGGGGGGGTCGGTCTGGGAATAATTATGATTACGTGGAGGTCTAAGATTAGCTTTGATAGTTGCTTGCCATTTTTGTTTATATGTATATATGTGCCTCAGCGGATCTTTATACATTATGTATGTGATGCATCTCTTGTGCTATCTTAATAATGATTACAAGGTCACCGTATGAATTGGAAGATGCGGTCCTCTAGGTCATGAATTTTCTTAACCATGGGTCATAATATTTTGGAATATGATTTACTATTTTTGACTTTTGAGCATATTATTGAGTTATGACTGTATGGGATGCCTAGATTTAAGCTTTGTATTGGAAATATTTTATTGGAGGCGTTTTACTTTTTGTGCGTTGGATACTCTTTAATGTATTAAAAATCATTGAAAATGAGTCTTATATAGAAAATTGGAGGTCATTACACTTGGTGCAGAATTTAAGTCTCCATGCTATTTAATTTGCATCCCTCTGCGTTGTTGGCATATGATTAACAATATATTACATAACTCCACTCCTTATTGTTCTGGATATTTTTTTTATTATAGCGAGACTGAGGGAAATTGACAAAAACTAGTTTCTTCTTTGTAATAAAAATGGTTGCATGCATATAATGTGGTGCAAGGTAAATGTGGCAACTGATAAATTGAAGGCAATGAATAAATATATATTGAAAGGTTTCTCTTTCGTTTGTGAGTAACATAAATGAGGAGTTGTTGTTTACGCTCAAATAAGAACTCTGTTAGACATGGTAGTCCTTAGACATAATCGTGGTGTAATCCAACGGTAGTCTACACACAAATATACGGTTTGTGTAACCATCGTTATACTTTTTTTCTGTAATGACTTAGTAACATATTAGAGTAGTTCTTACGGTCCCTTTTATTTTTAGAGGCAATGTTTACATGATAGGAATCAAGTTTAAAGTTGTGCATATAATCACTTGCTAATTTGAGTTGGTATCTGGCTAAATTTTTCTATTTGATTACTTATAAAAAAAAAAAAAATCTATTTTATTTTATTTCAGCATTCATAATTTTAAATTGATTTTTTATAAGTAATTTCGAATTGCTTTTTATTCCAAACTGTCTCTGTTTGACAGGATATAAAGCTTGATGATCTAGAAACCAACCATTTTGTCCTTGTCCATGGAGGTGGCTTTGGTGCTTGGTGTTGGTATAAAACTATAGCACTTCTAGAAGAAAGTGGTTTCAAAGTATCTGCCATAGAGTTGACTGGTTCTGGGATTCATGCATATGATACGAATAACATTGCCAGTCTTTCACAATACGTGGAGCCACTCACCGATTTTCTTGAAAATCTTGCTGAAGGCGAGAAGGTTCTATCTATTTCTTTTCAGTTAAATTTGTTTTTTTATGTCCACCAGTGTGCTCACTTAACACAGTCTCTGAAAAATTTAACAACTTGAGGGTTCGCTCTTGCTGGAGACTTCGGCTTCCTCATTGCCAAATGAGATGAACAAAACTGCCAAACTCAAATTGTGTGTGTGTGTGTGTGAGAGAGAGAGAGAGAGAGAGAGAGAGAGATGAATGGAACCAATGCAGCTTGCTCAGAAGTATTTGAACTGGCTGTTTAGTTTTTGAGTTTAAATTCTTATTTTTGTCATATTACTGCATTAGAAATTGGGATTTACTTGTTGCAGTGCTTAGTTTGAAAAACCTTAATAAATCTTTTTGACGGTTTCCCTTAATTTAAACTTGCCAACTAGAAATGTGAATTTTGCTGATGAAATTTGTTTCTGTTGTTATGGAAAATTATTTTGTAATCCCCCATAATATTCTGAGTGGATCATTAGTTAGTAGAGCATTTTTTTTTGCGAATCTCTCTCTCTCTCTCTCTCTCTCTCTACATTCTTATTGCTTTGAAATTTATGCAGGTTATCTTGGTGGGACATGATTTTGGTGGTGCATGTATATCACATGCAATGGAGTCTTTTCCTTCTAAAATCTCAAAGGCTGTTTTTATTGCTGCAGCTATGCTGACTAATGGACAAAGTACTCTTGATATGTTCTCCAAACAGGTTCCCCTTATTTTAGTACATCTGTATTTTTTGAATTGTTTACTTTCCATTAAACGATGAATTTTGCATTCTTCAATTTGAGCTGTTTCTATGTCCCCTTTACTGAAGCAACCCCCTTCCAAGGATTGCCAATATATATATGCATGTCTCTCTCTCTGTGTCTGGAGAGAGAGAGGAGAGAGAGGGAGAGAGAGAGAGAGAGAGAGAAGAAAATATTGCTTTTGCTCTGATATTGTACTCAAACCTTCATAGAATGAAATGGCACCCCGGCGAAACTTGAGACTCACCCAAGAAGAAAACTTAGGGTTTAGAACTAGCTCTAGCTGCAGATTACAGTACGTAACTTATGAACCTAACATCATGAGGGGTGAACCTTGGTGAATCCTGAGGTAGCTGAATCCAGGTAGCTGAATCTGGAGGTGCAGGTTCTTCGTAACTTTAACGAATGTCTGACCCTTGCATTCCTCTAATGATAAGTTTGGCTATAAAAGGGGACATGTTATTTTTCAATAAGAAAAAGTTAGGTATAACAATTGTTGGGGTTGACGTTGACTAATATATTATTAAATTGCAGGCAGGTTCCAATGATCTAATGCGACAAGCTCAGATATTTTTATATGCAAATGGGAATGATCAGCCTCCAACTTCTGTTGATATAGAAAGATCATTGTTGAGAGATTTGCTATTCAACCAAAGTCCTGCCAAGGTATAATTTACTTCAAATTTATTAAATTATTGATAAGAAAACTGTGTTGTGTTTATCCTTTGTAAATTGGTTTAGTCACACATGACTGCGAAATTTGGGAGACTTCTATTGAATGCTTGTTAGGAACATGGATATGTTGACATACACAAAATGCAATCGGGGAGAAGTGTGTGAATGTGCATGTGGCACTCACATGGTTTGCGTTGTCTTGATTGGATTTTCACATATAAGACTTAAGATCATCTAGCTTTGTACCTCATAGCTCTGAATAGGTTGTTTCCATGACATTTGTGAAGCCTATGAAGGACTTGCCAACTTAATGAAGCTGACAAAGGACTAGCCAATGTAGCAACATTTTTAAGTTGAAGATGATAGAGACAACAAAGCACTCTTTAGCCTGTCTAGACATGGTCTTTTGCAATAATTGATATGTGCTGGAAGCCTAGCGTGGACATTGAACCCATTGGAAAACATAAAAAATTTTGAGTTTTTAATGGGGAATGTGGAATTGGCTTGAATGTTTTAGTGATTTTGAAATGGACGTTTTGGAGGGTTGTCTATTTGTTTCTGTATTACTATTTACTAGTCAACTTTATAGAAGTGTGACCTTTAGTTTACTAAGTAGTTTTCATTCTACAGAAGTTTGCCGTCCTATTTTGAAATGGCTTATTGACGTTGCAAACTGTCTCTCATATGTCTGTATTTTTTTTCAAACTTGCTCACTTTCTAGCATCCTTGCTGATCGCTTTCTGCTTCTCCCATTCCAGGATGTTGCTTTGGCATCTGTTTCAATGAGGCCAATGCCCTTTGCACCAGTTTTGGAGAAGCTCTCTCTTACTGATATTAAGTACGGATCTGTGAGGCGGTTTTATATAGAGACTCCTGAAGACAATGCCATACCCATCGCTCTTCAACAGAGCATGATAAACTCAAGCCCCCCAGAATGCGTCTTTCGTATAAAAGGCGCAGACCACTCGCCCTTTTTCTCAAAGCCTCAAGCCCTACACAAATTATTGGTAGAGATCTCAAAGATTCCCTCAATTTAAAATCAGTCTTGTAGCTAGATGGCATCTAGAGACTTATCCCTGCTAAGGCTCCGCTGACATGATATGGTAAAACTACCAGATTCATTCATCATTCATGTATGCAGTTCTAGTGATAGTGTAAATGCTCGTAACATTGAGAACATTCTATGTAGTGCTTTCACCTCAAAGTAAATATGTTCACGTTAATCCTTCAGGACTGCTTATATGTAATTAAAATATAAAATTAACCACATCCTTTGAGATTGGGATGGGATTTTCCAACTTGGGACCTTATTCGATGAATAAAAATGGTAAAAAAAAAAAAAGTGTATTGATCGATCGATACAATATTATCTTGGTTTAAGGAATTATATTCAGCTAAATGCTTCGTGATGGTGTTGAGATTTCCCCCTTTTCCTAAACTCCCCACCAAACAGGCCTCTCTTCTTTTGTCTGCCATCGATATAAGATGGAATCTAAGCTTTATGAGCAAGACATCAGTTGGTACACTGGTTCTTGAGACATACACAACATGGACACTTCACTGCAAGAGAAAGCTTGGGTTTTGGCAGCTTTTCAGGTAAAAGTATTCTCGGTTGCCTGCACTCGCCTGTGGCTTTCGTTTGTCCCCAGCAACAAGAAACCAAAAACGTAGAAGCAAAGTGCACCACAATGGTACCCCATCAGTGTCCACAAGGTTGGTCTTTTAGTATGTTTTGGTTGTTAAATCCATCTCAAATTTTCTCAAACTAATTATTGACGAGACTTAATAAAATAGTAAAAATGTAATTAGCTCTAGCCTGGAGACGGGGCATACATACCATAAGGTCATAGTAGTACCATGGGAAGCCTTCTAGTGAAAAACTGTAACTTATTTCATAAATTTAAACACATTTCAACCCATAAAAATTTAAAACTCATCTCAACCTACTTTATATATTCAAATACATATATCAATCTATTTACATCTAAGCACATGTCAATAGGATTCACAAAGTATTAATATATACATTTTAACTCAGATCATCTTAAAATGAACCTTAAAGATAAGATTCATAAAATATTACTATTCACATATAAACTCAAATCATCTTAAATTATACCTAAAAGCAGCCTTAAACTAGGGGTGCTTGTTTGGCATCAAGGAGCTTTTGCAATTTTCTCAAATTTCTTTAATCTAAATTCAACTTCTTCTTACCAAAATAATCTCAAAAATACCTATAAAAAAAATAATCTCAAAAATAATTTTGATTAAAATATCTTATCTTGATTTTTGTAAAAAAATAAGAACAAAAGCAATTTATACAAAACTCGTAAAAATCTCTCACAAATTCCAAATATTTAAAAAAAAAAAAAAAACTGTTTCTGAGTTTGAAGGAAAAAAAAAAAGAAGCTAAAATTATATTCAGATCGATTAGATTTGAAATCCAGTGGCGTTTGATAGGTAATCAGCATCACATCGACTTTGCGGGCGCGCGGCATCCCATCGTTACTTCTTCTGAAAAACCACACGTGAGTCCCATGACAATGATGACATTGCCAACCAAGACGACCCCTTTAACCAAACCGAAAATGCCAGCTCCGACATTGACCACGTCAATGTTTTGCTACTACAACCTAAACATAAGCATCATCATCGATGAGAACTACTATATTTACAACTAGTTTGCTTTGCATTTTGCTTCGCATTCTCTGTTTGCTTTTCTTCAGGTTTTGGTGTCCCAAAACCAAAGGTACGAAATCCATTCCACCACTTTCCTGTTTATCCCATTTCATTACCGTAAGCTTTCTCGCTTTATCTTTCACGTTTTCTTATCATTTCTGCTGATTTTTATTCGACATGTATACATACATCATTGTGTAAATGAATATATATATATATATATATTTTTTTTTTTTTTTGAAATTTGGATTCGGTGCTAACCTAATGGATTAAATCATTATCTTGACTGTCTTCTACGTGATATCTATTGGTCTTTTTTTTTTGTGTGTGTTTGGATTATTATTATTCATGAGCTTGTGATGGGATTATATAAATTGGGTTTGCATGTGCATTCTTTTGCTGTATTGCTAGTTGGTTATGTGAGTAGGAGGGGGTATTTCAGAATTTTACTGCTCCGGTTGGTTATATTATTTTGAATTTTCCCATCTTGAACTCATGGCATTGGCGTCACCTTCTATCCTGTGGTTAGGAGAGAAGGAAATGCTATTTGAGCTGAAGTTGATTGTCCCGTTTACATTGTTTTGTTTTTGGTTGTCGAAATAGCGAAAATGACCAAGACTCTATATGTGCATTATGTATGGATGAAAATGAAATTTGAAGTCCACATATTTAGAACATAGGAAAAGGAGGCTTACTAATCTGTGTATTGAGAATGGAGTTAATACAGGCAGGAGCTCCAGGAGATCTTTGTCCTGTCTTACTTGGTCGCCTTGCAACAAGTGATGGTTTGAAGATATGGAGGAGAAGGAAAGAAAGTAGGAAATTTGTATGGTTATAGCTTAGGATAGAGATTGTTACCATTATCTGTCAAAATATTAAGAAACTCCTGAATTGGTGTGTTCAGTTCAGCACATGACAACGGGTTGAAGGGATGAAATAATTGAATAAATAAAAAAGGAAGAATGGCAAAGGTTATTTGGAGTTACCGAACAGTCTGTTTGGGTCTTGTGTAGCAAGTGCTAAAGCAGTTTAGTTTTCTCATCCAGTTTTGGTGCCCACTTACTAGTGTAGCTTATGTGCTCAACATTCTGATATGGACCAATCCTGTAAGATTTAATATTATTAAATTGATTAAGAAATGAACCTCGTTATCTCTTGAAGGTGTGTCTGTGACATTCCTGTCAATGAAGGCACAAGTTGTGAATTCATCTAGTTCATGAAGAATAATTTATGATTCTGTATGTTTTATGCATTCACTTCTGTATGTATTTTGAACTTTCAATATTCTTATCAGTTAAAAAATCCGACTGAAATTGGGAGAAAATGGGTCGGGGTGTCAGTGCCGGCGGTGGACAGAGTTCTTTGGGTTACCTATTTGGAACAGGAGAGACCACTAACAATACCCAAGTTGCTCAGAACCAAGAGCCAGCAACAAAAAATGGGCCTTCACTAAAGACTGCTGCTGCTTCACAACCAATCGATAAGCAGATTCCAGCAGGTGTTCAGGGGCATCTTACGAACAATTACTCCCGGGTTGATGGGCAGAACTGTGGCAACTTTATTACGGTATGATCCTATTCAAGGGTGTCAAGGTCATTCAGACCATATTATATTTGATAGTCATCTTTGCCTACTTTCTCATTAAATTTTTCCTAAATCCATAAACTCATCGAGTTCTTTGGGGCACTTTAGCCTTCAGACCTGTATATTTACAATAGGAACAGACCGGAAACCAGATAGCAACTCTTTGCATTTGTTCTCTTAGATGAATAAAATCCACCTAAAAGGTGCCAAACTGGTTTCAACCTGAGAGTTGTCCCATTAGTGAGATATTGTGAAGGGGCTAATCGAGTCACATGATCTGATTTAATGTACTGCTGCACGCACAGTTTTGTTCTCTTTTGGAATAGAAACAGTGTAATAAATTGGTTTGGTTGCGTTGTAGTCCCAAATTCATTCCTTTCAATCATATTATGAATATCATAATCATCGTACACCTCATAGATCATGAGTAGGTTGCAGATACTCCCATATGCTTGATAAGGCACAAGATAGTGGGGGAACTGGTACTAATAGCTGCATCATTACTGCAGGTCACCTTTAAGCTTGCCTTGTTTTTCTGCTTCTGTCTAGAGCTATCCACTGAATTAGCAATTCTTGTAGGTATATAAATTCCAAATTTGGAATGTCATAGAGACTTCAAATGTTAATGTGATGTGGAGAATCTTGAAACTGAAAGAATTCCAGTGTGTCCATGTGTTCTTGATGCCCTTTACTCCTTTTGGTGATTATGGTATACTCCTTTGTATAATAATGTTGCATTTTTTGTTCAGATTTGGTGTCCAAAGCACCATGCTGAATAATTTGTGAGTACTTGTCCAAACACACCTCCTAATGATATTGACACTGTAGCAGAGATAAAACCAATGTGCTTGCACCCGATTTAAAGTTGGAGAAATGCACCTAACCCAACCACACTTGAGTTCCTCCCTTAGCAACGTTACCATGCTAGCGTGTTCTAAATGAAATTTTATTTGTCCTTTTGTAGGCAAAGCTGAATGTAGTCGACACACACCCATGACACTTCACCAGAATAGTTTTACTGTTGTAAAATTTTTATCAATCGGGAGGATATCCGATTCTTTACATTTCAGAGGGAGTTTGTAATTGTACTTATATGTCATTTCTTTTGCTTTTTGTTTTTTCCCCCGAAGAATATTGATGGTTCTGTCGACCTGCCTCAAGTTATTTGCCCTCACTTGCGCTGTTTGATTGCCAAGGGTCTCTTCTAAGTCTCTAGATGCTAATATTATCATAATATTTTCAAAATGTTTGCAAATGCGAGTGCAGGATCGGCCTTCAACCAAAGTTCACTCTGCCCCTGGTGGTGGATCTTCGCTGGGGTACCTCTTTGGTGGTGGTGGGAACTGATGTCTTTGATCCTCGTGAATGCATCAGTCATGCACTATGAGCTGATATCATTCATTATTGTTAAAATAAGTATCTCTTCTATGAAAAAAAATGTACTTTGTCCTTGGGCAGTGTAGAATTGTCTGGATGGAATTTATGTGCCTGGACATACTCTGATTTAAAGAAATGGAAGAAGAAAAAACAGATATCGTGGATTTTATATTAAATGTCTAGTTCAGTAACCTAATACACCTAGTAATAGTCCAAAGCTTCAATTCCTTCTTAACCTATGGAAGGAAGAGTACAGTTGTATGCCTTCTTTAAAAGAAGAAGAAGAAGAAGTAAGGATGCTTAAACCTTTGAACAAACTCTCCCCGAAAGGATGCTTCTGGGAGATTCTTGGTTGGATTTTTTGGTCATTACAGGAGGGGCACTAAGAATTAATGGCTGTCTTGGATGGTTTGAAACTTTAACTGGTTCATTGGTTACAACTTACAAGTGTGTCTTCCAGAAAATGTTTCAAGTTTTGGGAAGATCAGATACCAGTAGCATGCAAGATCTTGTTCACAAGTCAGGGCGGCAAATCAGGATGCAGATTGCTTAGTTAAACCATTAGATAACTCAAATCTGCCGTGAACAACATAATAGATTAGCAACGCGAATAATTTCAAACTATTAGGTTACAATAGAGTTAAATTCTAAAAAGTAATTCTACCTACTATCATGAAATACGTAAACGTCGACTAATAGTTTTGAAAAAAAATGAGGTCTATTATTAAAAAATTAGTTTTTTCTTTTCATGTAAGTCTTATATTTACTCTTTTTTAAAAAAAAAAAAACATTGCGTGGCGCTTATGTGTTCTATGACTGCCAATATCATTTTTGTTTGCCTGTTATGACAGATTATTCCTCGAGTTTTATATTTGAACTTTTAATCATTATATTCTCAATTTTGTAATCTTTCTATCACCCCTCCATTAGACCTACTAATAGAATCCTCGCCACGACATGGTACTTAATATATATCATTACCAATCAAAATGTGCAACATGTCACAATAAAAAATAAAAACAAAAAGAAAACTTAAAAGTAAATAAATAAGTAAAAAGTTTCTAATTGTTCACTTCACAAGCTTTTGACGGATAATTCTCCAAAATTTTAAATATCATATCGAAAGTCGTACCGGTCAAGATTTTGGAATGAAATATTTTAGTAACGATACCGTTTTATGTACTGTTTTAGAATAGTCAATATATGAGTAAATTAGATATATAAATATATCTATAAATTATATTCCAAAATAATAGTTTATATATGAATAAATTATATATATATATATAAATTATAAATAATTTGGTTTGAATTAGGGATCAAAAAATAAACTTGTAATTTGAAAAAATGAAAAAAAATTAAAGGTTGAAATATCAACCGGTATGAACCGGTACGAAATATAAATAATACCTGTGGTCCGGCCAGTACGATATTAAAAACTGGGTCTCTCTCTCTCTCTCTCTCCTTTTCAGATTGTGAACCTTATCTTTATTGAGATATCGTCTTTTGTTTGCTCATTGATGTATTCCAGCAATAAAGACAGCAAGTTGAGAAATAAAATTTAATTCGATATGGAGCAATGGATATATTCTCGTTGAGATTATCTTGAATTCTCCTCTTTTTGGATTTTTGTAATCCAGAGTGATAATAAAAGACCATTACAGTCCAAATATAGTGTATTCTTTCAATCCCAGTCCGAATATCTTAGTTAAAAATAAATATAGGGGTATTACTAAAATGATTTTTTGTTTTATATTTTAGCTTATAATTTGGATAGAAAGAATTGAAGAAAATGAACAATCAAGATCTAATTTGGAAGACATCTTCAAAGGAAATGAAAGGAAGAGGCCATGGGATCCACTCCTCTGTTCCATTCCCTCCTAAGCATTCTGATCCAATTCCAAAGTAGAGGGAGGATGAGTGCAATTTTCAATTTTTTTCCTCTCTTTTTTAAAAGACAAAAAGAAAAAGAAGGGAATAATTCTTAAATCATTACTCCCTTTCTTTTTCATTCATTTTTTAAGAATCTCTCCCTAGCAAGCAAGAAGGGCATACCCTCGTGTTTCACGGTTTGACTCTCATGATCTCAAGTATTCACTTATTTTTTGTTTATAAAATACTAAATACAACATTAATAGAAGTGATAAAAAGTAAAGAAATCCAACAAGCTAGATCTATTGGACCAAGAGGACAGGTGAATAAATTCTGTTTGATAAATACAACAGTTTCAAATGCAAATCATATATAACATAAATATGAAGAACATTCAAGCTGCTACAACCAACGTAGGTAAGAGTAGATTGGAGTTTTTTGTATAGCAATATCATTTGATTCATTAACATAAAGTACTAAAGGAAGAAAGTTAATATCCATTACAGAAACTAACAGTACTACAATTGTTTGCATTGGATCGACAAGAATTTTCATAACTTCATCGAAAAGCAAAATGGGAGGGAGCCCTTAGAGTTTTCTAGTCTCTTCCCTTTATTCCTGGCTTTGACGTCTGCAAACCTTATCTATATAGATTGCTGTTGCTAGGCATAGTATGACAATTAGAAACCATGTTAGCTTGATCAGGAAGTAGATATATATATATGGCTCAAATCTTGTTCCATGCATGCAGTAGGTCATGTAAGCATTTATTGCAAAGAGTTTTTATTTAGCTGTGTGATCTTCAACAAGCATATTCTTGATTTTTTAAGGAATATACTGATTCAGAGATCAACAAGACTAGGCGAATACACTTTAGGGATGCAACCAATTCCTTCTGCAAGCATTCTGGAAGAGGCTGGAATCAAGTTCCAGAGAGTAAAATCTAGTTGCATCCTGGACATCAATTTACGCAATGATCATGTACTAGAAATCCCACCATTATTGATTCAAGAAACCACAGAAGTTGTGTTTCGTAACCTAATAAGTTATGAACAGTGTCTACCACGTTGCAGACCCGTGATCACTTCTTACGCTATACTCTTTAACAACCTCATCAAAACTGCCAAGGACGTTAATATACTCATGGAGAAAGGGATTATACATAACTGGTTGAATCTGGAGGATGCAACTCAATTCTACAACAAGCTTTACCTGGATACCTATGTCAAAGAGTACTTCTATTTCCAACTATCCCGGGATATCTACTTACATTGCCGCAGCCCTCGGGCAAAATTACGCACTTTTATGGTGCGCAATTATTTGTACACCCCAATGGGTATCATTTCTCAAATTGCTGCAGTTGTCCTCAATATTTGCGGCATCATACAGGCTGTGTGCGCCTTCGTCAAGAAGTGATCAGCAGAGACCTCCTTTCCAATTAGCTAGACTCCTCCTGATCACATACTACTCGAGATCATAGTGTGTATCCTGTGTACAAGTTAATTTGGCTTTAAGTACCTATGAATTCCCTTCATTTTCATCACCAGTTTTTCTTTTGGTTAAAACCATTAATGAAATGATGTCTCTTAAAAATGGCTTCTTGCGTTGTGTAAAGCAAATTTTATTCGGTTGTGCATGCCTCATGTCTGGAAAGACTCGATGATCAACGTACAGATTACTCATTAACCTGCCATGAAAAAGACTTTGAGCACAAAATTATTTATAGATCTCTAAACTCATGTAAAATTTACAATAAGTTTACATTTTTGTTTGCCTACGTACGTACGTCATTCAGACTGAATTATCAAGCATTTCTTCCTAATGATCATTTACAGTACGGGGAAAATAAGGAAACTAAAGATGCAGAAGAAACAACAGATATGAAATGTAACGAACTTAAAAATGTCGGCGGCATTTCATGAACAGAAATATTGTATTTCCATGTTCAAACAAAGTGTTGCCCAGATGACTAAGACAAGAGGGGGGTGAATTGAGTTGTATTTAAAAAAAATAACAATTATAAATCAAATATACAATATCAAATATAAACAAAATACGAAATAGCAATAAATATAAAGAGTAAGGGTAAGAGAGAATCAAACTCAGTATGTTAACGAGGTTCGGCCCCACTGCCTACGTCCTCGCCTCAAGCTACCCCTTGAGGATCCCCGAATTCACTATTCAACCTCCTTCAGGTGGAGGTAAAAACCTATTACACCTTTGAACAACACCGCTACAAAGGATCCGTGTAGAACACCCTCTACACTTGCAATCACCTTACACGTGGTGATTCAACGATTCCCTGTGTAGAACACTTTCTACACGCACAAGGGTTGTACACACCCTTTTACTGATACAAGAATTGATAGTGGGTAGAATATCAGAAAACACTCCTCAATGAGTGAAATAAGAACAATACAGCACAACCTATATCTCTCAAAATGAAAAAGGATTAAGGCTCAATGCTTAGAGAAGAGAGAATGAAAGCTTTGAATGAGAGTTGTATGCTCTTGGTGTTGTGAATGTGAAGCTCTCAAATGATCTATTTATAGGCATATGAGACTTCATATTCAAATTTAAAAAGATTCACATGTCAAAGACATCATCATTCATTTTTCAAAAATTTCAAACCTAATCTTTTTACTTTTTGCATGTGACAAAATGAGCACACTTTACTTTTCAAAAAATTCAAACCTAATCTTTTACTTTTTGCATATGACAAAAGGAGCACACTTTACTTTTCAAAATTTTCAAACAAAGGCATCTTCCTTTTGCATAAGTCAAGAAAAGCATCAATCACTTTTGAAAATATTCAAATAAAACATGCACATGTGAAAGATGACAATCAATCATCTTTAATATTTTCAAAGTTCAACCCTTTAATCATGGCATGCACATGTGAAAGATGACAATCAATTATCTTTCAAAATTTTCAAATTTAATTTTCAAAATATTCATGCACATGTGGAAAATGTATTTTAATGCTTTATGATAAAATATTAATTTTTGAGCCTTAATCCTAATTTCGAATTTTAAAGAGATTTACAACATTATTCTATGACTTTAATGTGAACTTGCTCCCTTCTTGCTCATGCTTGGTTTCTTGATGTGCTTGACTCCATTGTGTAGATAACTTGAGCTTGAGACTCCTTTATTCTATGAATTCATTTGTTATCATCAAAATCCATGTGTAAATATATAATTACACAAAACTTGAAACCTTAGGTTTAACAATCTCCCCCTTTTTGATGATGACAAATACTTGATAGAACCTGAAGCCTGTATTAATACTTAAGCTCCCCCTGAGAATGTGCGTTAGTTTTTCAAGCAAAAAAAAAAAAATAATTCCAAGCATATATAACAAGTTTAACAATTTAAACAATATTAATGTTCTAGTCTAAAACTTCTCCCCCTTTTGGCATCATTAAAAAGGATCGACAGCAAGTAAATAGACTGAAGAAAACGGTGCGTTAAAATACACTGTAGATAGTTGAAAAAGAGAGCCGTCCGTGACCCGACAAGTCCTGCAAAGCCTCGAGGCCTAACTCTATGAATTTAGTGCGGTTGAAGATAGAAACAAATCGCCTGATGTTGTTGACAAACGAGATTGAAGGCTCCGAGTTTCTAAAAAAAATGTCTTTTTCACTGATCGGGAAAAAACACATTGCTCTTTGACTTGGATGATAGCTCGTCTTGTTCTTTATACTATCTCTATAAAAACAGTCTTAAAGTTCATCCAATCCGCATCAAGTTTTCTTCTTATCTCTATAACTCATCTGCATTCCTTCAACATTCTCGCTTTAAGTTTTCAATTCCTTTCTCAATGGCTCATTCTTCTACATCTCAACCTCCTGTCCTTTCTGCAGCTGCCATTGGTGCTATGTTGCAGCAAGAAAATAATAGTATGGCAAATAAGTCAGACTCCGATGCTATCTACGACTTGGTGAGTCTCGGGACTCGCTACTCATCCTCTATTGTTGCTTTTTCCCAGCGGGTTCAAGCAAAAAACCATGAGGTTGAAAAGCTTAAGGAACAAATTGTTGTACTTCAACGAATTGTTCAAGAGTCTCACACAAGGGAAGGAATCCTTCGGCAGAAGAATAAAAAGTTGAAATCTCTATTGGATTCTTCATTCCGCTTGCCAGTTCCCATGAATAGGGATGACATGATATTGTATGAAGAGAATGAGCGTCTCAAACATGAGGCTAAGAACCTCAAGTTTATGTAAAAGTATTTAAGAAAAATCTATCTATTTTTATGAACTTTGATCTGTCTTTTAAGAGATATTCATAATATGCATCATACCTATTTCTCTTCTAATCATAGATAATCTATCTTCTGGTAAAGGTTTTGTGAATATATCTGCTAACTGATCGTGTGTGTTTGTGAACTCTAGTACTATATCGCCTTTCTGCACATGATCTCGAAGAAAATGATATCTTATTTCAATATGCTTAGTTCTAGAATGTTGTATTGGGTTTTTTGAAAGATTTATAGCACTTGTATTATCACATTTGATTGGAATGTGATTATACATGAGTTTAAAATCTTCAAGTTGTTGCTTCATGTAAAGAACTTGAGCACAACAACTACCCGCAGCAACATATTCTGCCTCAGCAGTAGATAGTGCAACAGAATTTTGTTTTTTACTAAACCAGGAAACTAATGCATGACCTAAGAAGTGACATGCTCCACTAGTGCTTTTTCGATCTATTTTACAACCAGCATAATCTGCATCTGTGTAGCTGATTAGATCGAAAGATGTGTGTTTAGGGTACCATAACCCTAGGTTAATTGTACCACTAAGATATCTAAGAATGCGCTTAACTGCAATTAAATGAGATTCTTTTGGAGATGATTGAAAACGTGCACATAAACACACACTGAACATAATATCTGGTCTACTGGCTGTCAAATATAATAAGCTACCAATCATACCTCGATATACTTTCGAGTCAACTGTCTTACCGGATTCATCTTTATCAAGTTTAGTAGATGGGCTCATTGGTGTTCCAGTTTCCTTAGCACCTTCCATCCCAAACTTCTTCAGCAATTCCTTAATATATTTTGATTGATTGATGAATGTCCCACTTTTTACTTGCTTAATTTGCAATCCGAGAAAGAATGTAAGTTCTCCCATCATGCTCATTTCAAATTCATCCTGCATAGTCTTAGCAAAAACTTGACACATATTTTCATTAGTAGCACCGAATATTATATCATCAACATAAATCTGAACCAAAAGAATATCATCATTTTCGTATTTAATGAAAAGAGTTGTGTCGATTTTTCCTCTTGAGAAACCTTTTTTAATCAAGAAACCACTGAGTCTCTCGTACCACGCTCTAGGAGCTTGTTTGAGTCCATATAGTGCTTTTGTGAGTTTGAAAACATGATTTGGAGAAATATGATTTTCAAAACCTGGAGGTTGCTCAACATATACCTCTTCATTTATAAAACCATTTAAGAAAGCACTTTTAACATCCATTTGAAAAAGTTTGAAATCTTTATAACAAGCATATGCAAGTAGCATTCGAATAGCTTCTAATCTTGCGACTGGTGCATATGTCTCATCATAATCAATTCCTTCTTCTTGATTGTAACCTTGGGCTACAAGTCGAGCCTTATTTCTAGTAATGACTCCGGACTCATCTTTCTTGTTTCTAAAAACCCATTTTGTTCCAATAATAGTATGATTTTTGGGTTTAGGAACAAGTGTCCAAACATCATTTCTTTCAAATTGATTAAGCTCTTCTTGCATAGCTAGAATCCAAGATTCATCAAGAAGTGCTTCATCAATATTTTTAGGTTCAATCTGAGATAAAAAAGCAGTATGATTGCAAATATTTCTAAGAGATGATCGAGTGCTTACACCTTGTGAAGGTTCTCCCAGAATTTGTTCCACTGGATGATCTTTCACAAATTTCCACTGTTTGGTTGCATCTCGTATTAAATTTTGATGATCTTTCCTGATGTCTCCATGTTGGACTTCCTCTATTGTGTTCTCTTTGTTGAGATTGAGACTTTCTGTATTATTTATACCTCCTGTTTCTTCATCAATGGATTTCTTGGAGAGTAGAGAATTAGATTCATCAAATACTACATGCATAGATTCTTGTACAGTTAAAGTCTTTTTATTGAATACTCTATAAGCTTTACTATTTGTAGAATACCCGAGAAAAATACCTTCATCCGATTTTGCATCAAATTTGCCTAAATTATCCCTGTCATTCAAAATAAAACATTTGCATCCAAATACATGAAAGTAACCAATGTTGGGCTTTTTCTCATTCCAAAGCTCATAGGGGGTTTTATCTAATTTAGACCTTAACATAACTCTATTTATAACATAACATGCAGTACTTACCGCTTCGGCCCAAAAATAACTAGGCAAGTTGTTCTCATTAAGAATTGTTCTTGCCATCTCTTGAAGAGATCTATTTTTCCTCTCTACTACCCCATTTTGTTGAGGAGTTCGAGGAGCAGAAAAATTATGCACAAAACCATTTTCATCACAAAATGTTTCAATATTTTTATTAACAAACTCTTTTCCCCTATCACTTCGGATACTTGAAATAGTATAGCCCTTTTCATTTTGAATTCTCTTGCATAACTTGGTAAAAGCATTATGTGCCTCATCTTTATGAGCAAGAAAGATGACCCAAGTATATCTAGAGAAATCATCAACAATAACAAAAGCATAATATTTTCCTCCTAGACTTGCAACTCTATTTGGTCCAAAAAGATCCATGTGTATCAGTTGCAGTGGTCTAGTAGTGGAAATATATTTCTTGGTTTTAAAAGAAGTTTTTGTTTGTTTACCAAATTGGCATGCATCACAAATTTTGTCTTTAAGAAAATTTGCCTTTGGTAAACCTCTCACAAGATCATTTTTTGAAAGTTTGGAAATAAGTTCCATGTTGGCATGACCTAGTCTTCTATGCCATAACCAATTAGTTTCATTTTGTACTGAAAAACAAATAGCATCTTGTGAGGTAATTTCTTCAAAATCGATTGTATAAACATTATTACTTCTAAAGGCAGTAAAACAAATGTTATAATCATGATCATTCAAAATAATGCACTTATCCATTTTGAAAGTAACTGTAAATCCTTTATCACATAATTGACTTATACTCAAAAGATTATGTTTTAGACCTTCAACAAGTAGAACATCTTCAATTATGAGAGAAGATTTATTACCAATTTTACCTATTCCCACGATCTTCCCTTTCGAGTTGTCTCCAAATGTCACGTGTCCTTCTTCTTTAGATCTAAGATCAAAGAACTTAGTCTTGTCTCCCGTCATGTGTCTTGAACATCCACTATCTAAAAACCATTTGTTTTTGCTTGTAGAGGACTTCATGCATACCTATAAAAACAATTAAAATGATTTTTCTTGGTACCCAAGTTCTTTGGGTCCTTTATTTATTAGTATTAGAAGAAACAAGATTTTTAGGTACCCATATGGCCCTAATAGTCATTGTATGTTTTCTTCTAATAGGACAAGTATGATAATTATGACCATTTCTATTACAAAAATTACAAATAGCATGTGACATATATGAAAATCTTGAATGATTATAATAGTATCCTTTTTTGACAAACTTATTATGAAAAGAATTTTGAATATTAGACTTTGATGTAGAAGGATTATCAAAGAAGTTTTTATAAGGTTTGAACTTTTGTTTTGGCATATATCCCAAGCCTGCCTTGTCAAAAACACATCTTTGACTACCAAGAAGTTTTTCAAAATTTCTTTTTCCATTCGTAAAGTTTTCAACAATATTTTCTAAATCAGTTTTCTTTTTCTTCAACTCAAGATTTTCGTCTTTCAAAACAATATTTTCTTTTCTTAAAATATCAATTTCGTTTGTTAAAGAAGAATTTTTCTTTTTCAAAGCAGTATATTTGATACCCAATTTTTCAAATTCTTCATATACCTCTTCTAAAACATTTTGCAATTCTTCATATGAAGGATTTTCAATATTATCAAAATTTGTTACCTCAATATCATCTTTAGCCATAAGACAGAGATTTGCTGATTCTTCATTGCTTGCTTCACTATCTGAGCTACTTGAATCATCATCCCATGTAGCTTTCATTGCTTTCTTGCCTTTGTTTCGATCTTTCTTTAGCAGGGGACAATCTGGCTTGATATGACCAGGCTTATTGCATTTATAACAAATTAAAGTATCATTTTTACCTGAATCTTTCTTGGAAAACTTTTTGAATGATTTCCTCGGAGGAGTTTTATTTTTCTTTAAGAATCTCTGAATTCTTCTTGTTATCATCGCAACTTCTTCATCTTTATCGTCATTTTCCTCATCTTCATCACTTTCACTTTCATGAGGAACAGCTTTAAGTGCCAAGCTCTTCTTTGGCTTTCCTTCTTCTTCTCCTCTTTTCAATGTGTACTCATGGGTGATAAGTGACCCGATGAGTTCATTCACTTCGAGCTTCTTGAGGTCTCTAGCTTCAAGAATCGCTGTCACTTTTGATTCCCAACGTTTTGGTAGAGAGTTGAGAATTTTTCTTACCATTTCCACTTTGGAATAAACTTTACCAAGAGCTGTCAAACTGTTTATGATGTTAGTAAAACGAGTGTGCATGCTAGAAATAGATTCATCATCATTCATCTTAAACATTTCATATTCATGAGTAAGAATATAAATTTTTGATTCCTTAACTTGAGAAGTTCCTTCATAAGTAACTTCCAAGTTATCCCAAATTTCTTTTGCCGTAGCACAAGTCATTACTCTATTAAACTCATTACCATTGAGAGCATTATATAATAAATTCATAGCAGTTAAATTCAAAGTATAAAGTCTATCGTCTTCACGATCAAACTCTTCTTCTTCCTTTTTGACCTTTACTCCACCAACCACTTTTGTTGGAATATAAGGTCCATTTACAATGCATTTCCAGATCTCTCGACCTTGAGCCTGAAGGAATATTCTCATTCTAACTTTCCAGAATGAATAATTGTCTCCACAAAAGAGTGGAGGCCGACTGCTAGATTGACCTTCACCAAATGAAGCTGCAATGTTAGCCATAAGATCTTAACTCAAAAGATAGTTAATCTTATAACAGAGCTTTAGCTCTGATACCAATTGTTGCCCAGATGACTAACACAAGAGGGGGGGTGAATTGAGTTGTATTTAAAAAAAAAAAAAAATTATAAATCAAATATACAATATCAAATATAAACAAAATACGAAATAGCAATAAATATAAAGAGTAAGGGTAAGAGAGAATCAAACTCAGTATGTTAACGAGGTTCGGCCCCACTGCCTACGTCCTCGCCTCAAGCTACCCCTTGAGGATCCCCGAATTCACTATTCAACCTCCTTCAGGTGGAGGTAAAAACCTATTACACCTTTGAACAACACCGCTACAAAGGATCCGTGTAGAACACCCTCTACACTTGCAATCACCTTACACGTGGTGATTCAACGATTCCCTGTGTAGAACACTTTCTACACGCACAAGGGTTGTACACACCCTTTTACTGATACAAGAATTGATAGTGGGTAGAATATCAGAAAACACTCCTCAATGAGTGAAATAAGAACAATACAGCACAACCTATATCTCTCAAAATGAAAAAGGATTAAGGCTCAATGCTTAGAGAAGAGAGAATGAAAGCTTTGAATGAGAGTTGTATGCTCTTGGTGTTGTGAATGTGAAGCTCTCAAATGATCTATTTATAGGCATATGAGACTTCATATTCAAATTTAAAAAGATTCACATGTCAAAGACATCATCATTCATTTTTCAAAAATTTCAAACCTAATCTTTTTACTTTTTGCATGTGACAAAATGAGCACACTTTACTTTTCAAAAAATTCAAACCTAATCTTTTACTTTTTGCATATGACAAAAGGAGCACACTTTACTTTTCAAAATTTTCAAACAAAGGCATCTTCCTTTTGCATAAGTCAAGAAAAGCATCAATCACTTTTGAAAATATTCAAATAAAACATGCACATGTGAAAGATGACAATCAATCATCTTTAATATTTTCAAAGTTCAACCCTTTAATCATGGCATGCACATGTGAAAGATGACAATCAATTATCTTTCAAAATTTTCAAATTTAATTTTCAAAATATTCATGCACATGTGGAAAATGTATTTTAATGCTTTATGATAAAATATTAATTTTTGAGCCTTAATCCTAATTTCGAATTTTAAAGAGATTTACAACATTATTCTATGACTTTAATGTGAACTTGCTCCCTTCTTGCTCATGCTTGGTTTCTTGATGTGCTTGACTCCATTGTGTAGATAACTTGAGCTTGAGACTCCTTTATTCTATGAATTCATTTGTTATCATCAAAATCCATGTGTAAATATATAATTACACAAAACTTAAAACCTTAGGTTCAACACAAAGCATGACTTCGATCGTAATCTTATCCAACTGAAAATCTCAGTTTGGATTTCACCGATCCCGATGGAAGTTTGCGTGGCAAATGGGGGAGAAAAGTACCTCACCATACTCGATTTGTAGAAGAAGAGGCGCGATAGGAAATACGCCATACTTCGGTGGTTTGGAAAGAAGAGATACGTATAAAAGTTAAAAGTGAAATAAATTTTATTATAATATGATTTTTTAATATTATTATTATTTTAAAATTTGAAAAGATAGAATTATTTTTTATATTTTATATAAAAATTTAAAAAAATTATAATAATAAAATAAAATGAGATGAAATATTTTTACTATCTAAACGGAGTGTTAATGATCCTAGTGGCTTGCATCTAAAAAGAACATTGCATGTCCATGTCCATCTCCAGAAAAAGAAGATAACGTCCTAATTATGAACCTTAATTAATGCCAACATACTAATGCAACAGACATTGAGCTCGATCGAAATAGAAAAGAGAATTAGCATAAGATCATATGTGAAAAATCCGAGGTGGCCAGCCGGAAGGTGGGATTTAAAAATCCTATATTTTTTAAAGTGTACTTGCAGTACGGCCTGCACTTTTTAACGAGGGAAGACTCATGTGAACGAGATAGCAAAATATTAAAGGATCGAATATAATCGATAAGGATCGATTAACGTACGTACGCAATAAATTAATTTAATTACAAAAGAGAGAAAAAAGAATAAGTCCAATAGACAAGCTTGTTTACCTCGGATTCTATATTTGTAGTTTTATATATGAATTACTTTATTTTTAATTAATGGGTATATAGAGCATACTATTTATATCATTTAATGATAAAATTTAATTCATAACATTTAAATTTTAATATTTATTTTTTAAATTAAATTATATTCATGTAAGCACTTTAATTATTAAATGCGTTCTACCCATCAACTAAAAAATATAATTTCTCTTTATTTATGTCCTCCTATTGCCATTAATCTGAAATTAATGCACCTCATAATAAAGAACTTGTAAGTTCGACCGACAATGACCATTTTTTTGTACATAGTGAACTCTTTCTTTATTAAGATCATCATAAGATCTGGATCTTTCGATCCTTTTCTTGGTAATTGAGCAATTACCCTTTTATGTTGGCTTCAGAAGTACTGTTTTCTTTACTTTTATAGATAGATACATTTCATCTTTTCTTTGCTCTAATTAATTTATTTCGTTATCATGCAAACAGTGAATTCATGAGAATACTTTGAAACTGTCTTTTAATTCAATGAAGTAAAGGATATATTCTTGTGGATCGAAGTTTCCTTTTACTTTTTTCTTTATTTATAATTATGAGAAATTATACTTGCATAGGTGAGTATGCAAGCGCCGTATAATTATTTTTAAAAAATTGAATAAACACGAGACCCATATGAAAAAAAAATTAATCTTTTAATAGTAGACCATGTTCTTTTTTAAAGCAATTACAAGATGCTTGCATACTTTACAATTATACGTAGCGTTACTCTTATATTATTGTTGATCGTATGAAAACTACTAGTAGAGATTACCTAAAAAGGCAGCTATATAAATACCATATTGTATTCTTTCTGTCCCAATTTAAATATCTAATTTTAGAATATGATAAGAATGAGATAAAATTGAAAGTAAAATATACATAGGTTATTTCATATTTCAAGAAATGGAAGAAAATCATGAAATGAAAAATAAATGGGTTAATCTGAAAGCTGGTCATGTTTCTAATTAAAGGAAACCACGAAAGGATGATCGTGGAATGGAATCCAGTACTATTCTCGATCTATTCCATCCTTCTCCCAATTAACCTTCTGTTGATTCCAAAGTGACCACAGGATCGGTGTGCATATCTTCATTCTTATTTGTTTTGAATTAACTGAGAAGTGTTTAATTCTCATGTTATAAATTTCTTTAAGAAGCTCACGACCACGTTAATTGTAAGGGAATATGACTTTGGCGACTAATAGTTTACAAAAGAGAAATGTTACAGTTAAAAAAAATCTCATAAAAGTAAATTAATGATAAGATGAGATGAAATGCTTTCACTATCCAAACGGGACCTTAAACATTTTAATCCCTTCATGACTTTATTCTTGTAAGGAATAATGTTGCAAACCTTATATATAGAGTGCTGTTGCTAGGCAATATTGTAGGCATAGCATTAAGGGAAACCATATTGGCTTGGATTCAGCAAATATCTCCCGTAAGTACGTCTTGCTCCGGCTGGTGTTAGTATACATTTATAACTAATTCTTTTATAATTTTCACCTTTTTTTCCATTTCATTTCATTTCTTCTTTTCCTGCTGCTCTTGCAAAAGACAGATTTAAAATTTTCTTGTCAATTCTTTGTCTTATGTATAGGTTTTTCGTTTTTCTTGCCGAAAGCTGGACTAATTAGTTTGGTGATTGACAATTAAAGACCAGGCCAAGCAATTGTGAGAGAGCCTACCAGTGGTTGTACTGTTTAAACCAGTATGTAGATTACAGATTGACTATATATAATAGGTTAACATTTTGGAAGTCATTTTGTTGCCATTTGAACAAGTTTTCATTGGGAATATTGGAAATTCAGTTTCGTATCTGCAACACTTATGTTGTCATGCATTTCATTCATGTTGTTATTGTTACTTTCATGTTATCTCAGAATGTTTGTTTGCTGTTATCTTTAAAGAAAATATTGTATCTATGGTCAACTTCTTTTCTCCCCTCTTTTCATGTGAAACGTTGTGTTTCTTTTGTTACAGAATACAGTGATAGTCAGAGGCTGCCCAAAATTGAGAAAAGGCAAACAAATCTAAAAATGTCTCAATTACATGTTGGAATCGATGTTGGGTTATTGACATCTTCATTACTAGGTAAGATGTCCAAAAGTCCAAGCATGTCTTCTCGGTGCTGCATTTTCCAAGCCCCACAAATACTCAAAAGGCATAACGAGAAAGCTTACATCCCGGATGCATTTTCAATTGGACCCTTCCACCATGCCAAAGCAAGCCTGAAAGACACGGAAGAAGTTAAACTCAAGTATCTTCATGCCCTCATTAGCAGATATCCAAATCCGACCCAAAAGCTGCATGAGATGATAGAAGACATTACAGCGGTTGAAGGGGAGGCCCGTGGTTGCTATGTCCCACCAATTACCCATCCCAGATATGAATTTGTGGAGATCTTGGTACTCGATGGTTGCTTCATGATCGAGCTGTTCCTCAGACATACAAACTGGGAGCTTAGAGATACGAACGACCCTGTATTTTCCGTCGCTTTTATGGGCCAACTTCTTCTCCATGACTTGTGTTTGCTGGAAAACCAAATGCCTTGGTTTGTGCTTGAGCGCCTCTTCAGTATGACCAGCCATCCTGAAAACATATCCCTAGTACAACTTGCCCTTAATTTCTTCGATAACATATTCCAATCCATACCATTATCCCGGAACAACTCACGTCTGGAGCACCTCCGTGGAAGCAAGCATATCCTTGACCTGCTAAGGAATTCACTGATTTTCTCAACTACAAGTATTGGGTTTGACACTCATGGGTGGCAACCAATTCCTTCTGCAGGGATTTTGGAAGAGGTCGGAATCAAGTTCAAAAGAGTAAATTCTAGTAACATCCTGGACATCAAATTTCACAATGGCGTGCTAGAAATCCCACCTCTACTGATTCAGGAAACCACAGAAACTGTCTTTCGAAACCTTATCTGTTTAGAACAGTGTCAACCAGATTATAGACCTGTGATCACTTCTTACGCTATACTCTTTGACAACCTCATTAACACTGCCAAGGATGTTAATATACTCTTAAAGAAAGCGATTATTGATAACTGGTTGAATCTGGAGGATGCAACTCGATTCTTCAACAAGCTTTTCCTGGATACCTATGTCAAAGAGTACTGTTTTCTGGAGTTTAACAAGCAAATAGACAGCTATTGCAGGGGCTACTGGCCTAGTCTGCGCGCATACTTAGTGCGGAATTATATATTCACCCCAATGGGTATTGTTTCTCAAGTTGCTGCCTTTATTCTCAATGTTTGTACAGTCATCCAAACCTTCGTCAAGAAGTAGACTTTCTTTCCAATCAAGACTAGCATTATCATCTTTACATGTTCATGGACAAAAAATGTGTATTTACTTAAAATGTTTTTGATTTCTTAAATTGGTCTAATTTACTCAATTTGATTAGACATGAGCACCCATCTGTAAGCTTGTGGAAGACCATAATACATAAGAGTTCCAAATAAAACTTGTCATGTATATGGACCCTTAACATGTACATAAGTTGAGCATATTGACATAAATGCATGTAAATAATTAAATTATGCTATGTGGATGGTGTGTGACGTAGAGGTTTAAAATAACAAATACAATTTTGATTGGTTAAGTTAATTATTTTATATTAAAAAAGTGGCACAATTAATTATATTGATAGAATGCAAAAAAAATATATAAAAAGTGAGTGTACCTTAAAATTTTGAATTAACAGAAGGCAGGAAAAAAAGGGATAAAAAATGAGGAATTTTGACGGGAAAAAGAAAGGGATAGAGTAAAAAATAATTAACAAATTATTACAGAGCGTAATAGCCGTCTACTGTAACTTACGAAAAGCCTAAAAAGGTAATTACACATGTAAAGTTTCGCCAGCGGCGAAAACCTCACCCCCGTTGATCCTATCTAGGGTTTCTCCCTCTCTGCTGTGCTCCGCTCTGCAGCAAAAAGTAGGCATTTTAAACTCTTTTCAGTTCAAGAGGGCCTCAACAATGACGACTGTGGTCCCAACCTCGGAGGAAGATCCGGCGCTTGCCGTTGTTCGATTCACTTCCGAGCTCGCCTGGGACGACGCCGGCCCTCAGGTACCACTCTTCCTCCTTCACCATCCCTATATGCATACATGTAACATGGCCATATCTATACGAATCTATACGTGTGCGTCTCAAATACTACGCATAAATCTTGGTTTATTTTGTTGGCATTCCTGAGATTAGGCGATTTTTATGACGTAAGAATTTGTATCAATTTTGATAGAAGAATTTCGTTTACATATTATGATTTCTGGGGCCATGAAAAATTTAGTTTTGTACTCATTAATTCAATGATAATACATCTGATAATGAGAAAAAACGGGATATAAGGGATTTGTATATACGACGTCAAGTTTCTTTTATCACTGGACTAGGCCCGGTATGGCTATGTTGCACGCTTGCTTTTTATCTGTTGGTATTTGTTAAGATTATTGTGTGCGTAAGATTACCAGTCTTGGTCGTTGGTTAGGTTGCGGAGCCGCAAGTTACCAGACTTTGCATTGAAGCCCAAGAATGTATGGTAACGAACAAATGGTTGGAGTTGGCTTCACTGATGCTCGCCTCTGCTGACTTGATATTCTCAAAGGTGTCTGAGAAAGGTGCAAATTATCTCTGTTCAATGATTTTTAAATTTCTTGCAAATGATCTGTAGGATTATCTATCCGAAAAAGTGTCAAGCTCTATAGCAATTAATTAAGTAATATGTGCTGATGAATTTTCCCTATGTAACTTGATTGTCTTGAGTTTATTTTGAACAATGTTCTATCTGTAATTAGGGTCAATAAAAGAGTAATAATCAGTTTGTTTGAGAGCTAGACACAACTCAATTGACAGTTTCGTAGGCTTTATCAGATTGATATGAAGTCCTCAAATTAATTGACATGAGTAAAGAGGGCTAAGTGACCAAGTCAATAGATTATCAGGAAGCACTGAGATCTATTGCCTTCCATTTTGGTCATTGGTGATATCTGGTTCTGGTGAATGATTTTGGGTATGTGTTAATGTCTGTGTGCAAGGGCTTTTTTTTTTTTTTTTTGGGTACAATTTCATGGCCATTTCAAGTTTTGTAGTCCTACATTTCATCGTCACAAAGATTAATAATTGGTTTCTGTAAGAAGAGAAAGTACAGGAAGTAGAGGGTATTGCTGTTTCCTCTTCTTGTCAAATTTATTCACTCAAAATTTTGTGTTGCTTTTACTTTGTTACTGGAGAAATGCTTTGGATTCTTCAATCATGCTCAAATATACAGAATTTTGTTCATTTCCCTTATTGTGGGGTTATTATTAGAATTATACACTCCATTTCCTTAGCACTTTACTTTAGGATGATCTATTTTGAACATGGCTGTCATCATTGTAAGGCAAACACTATAGTACAGATAAGATGATCTACATTGAATACTGCAGATTTTGTGTTGCCCAGTTTGAACTTCACCTTGTTATCTAATATTTAATGAGGGTTAAGCTTCTGACAATATATTGCTTGTATTTTTTTGTAGTATGAAATTTGTTGTTTTTATCATTCATATTGACAAGAATTCTGTTTGTTGATTTCTTCCCCAGATCTTGAGTGCATCTTCACTGTTATCTGCAACCTTGTTACGAAGTCTGAAAGTTCAGATGAAAAGATTGAGATGGCAAAAGTTATATCTGGGAAGATTATTCAGCAGCCAAATGATAAACCTGCATTGCGGTTAAAGATGTAATGTCACTTTTAATTATTGTTATCTTAGCTTGGAAAGTTTTGAGGGCGCTCTCTTATAGTTGTTTCTTTCTCCCTCTAGCTTGTTCAACCTGTACAACCTACTAGAGAACCCTCACGGCCAGTTCCATGTCTACATGAAGGCCCTGACTTTGGCATTCAATGGGAAAGTCACTGAACACATCATTCCTTCATTCAAAAAGATGGATAGCTTCCTCCAAGAGTGGAATATTGGGATATCAGATCGGCGAGAGCTCTTTCTTATCATCTCTAATATTTTGAAAGAACATAAAAGGTATTAGGGGAAGGGTCACACATGAAAGTGAAATAGTTCTCTATATATGTTAGATGGGAAGCAGTCTTAGTTTCCAAGTTTTTGTGTCATCGCTAGTCTTTTCTTGATTAATGCAACATGATTTCTTAGAGAATGAAAAGATGGAGTCGTCAGTATTAAATTTTGTGCATATTTTTTTTACCTTATAAGTTCAGCTTGGCGAAGGACTCTTTCAAATTTCTGGTAAAATACTTGGCAACGTTTTCTGGTGAAGATGCATATACAATGAGTGAAGCCAAGGAGGAAGCTGTACGTGCAATTGTGGAGTTTGTGAAGGCTCCTGACATGTTTCAGGTATCATGCACTCTTAATGAATTATTACTCGTACTTTAGCAAGAGCGTACTTACAATACTCATATACTCTTATTTGTATGGTTATATGTTTTATCAACGTAATATGATTTATTTATAAATTTCTCTATCAGTATGCTTAATTTTTTTTCTTCCTGGTAGTTAAGTAATTTAAGAGAGTTCTATGAATTTACCATACTGCTCAGCTCTCTATAGTTCTTTCAGATTTCAAAGAAATGGGAAATTGTATAGTTTTTATGTATTACATATAAAAAAAGATATGAATACTTTGCTCTTGTGTAATTAATTAAAATAAACATTAGTGTCTTTGTGATGTAATAGATTCACGGTGTGAGATAAAGCACCGGCCTCTCAAATTAATCATAATTAGTAAATGTGCTCGTTCTCGTTACGCAATAGTTGATTGAAGCCTAATATGCATTTATTGTGGTGGGTGGTACATAGGCCTAATGGGTTGATTGGGTATAAAATCTTCTTAGGGATGCCTTCCTAGGGTTGCAGGAGTGCCGTCATTTGCTGTTTTTCTTACTTCATGTTCTTGGGTGGAGAAAATTAAATTTTTTGATATGCTTACTTTTGGGTGAATCTGATTAAATTGTGGATGATGTTTATTCCCTATTTTTGGGCATCAATGCAATTTTTTTGTTTTTTAAATGCATCAACATATGCATGTCTTTCATATTCTTTCTTTTCTTTAGCCTAGAGACTTGTAATTTTGGGAGGTCATGGAATTGACTCTTTATCGTGCTGCATTGCAGTGTGACCTGCTAGATATGCCTGCTGTAGGGCAGTTGGAGAAGGATGCTAAATATGCACTGGTATATCAGCTTCTCAAAATTTTTCTGACTCAGAGGCTTGACACCTACTTGGAGTTTCATGCTGCAAATTCTACTTTGCTTAAAAGCTGTGGTACATTTCAGTAATCTATATGTTCATTACACGCTCACTGCATTGCTTTTTACATTTTTCTCTTGTATATCCTATGTATACTCGAGCTGCACCTCTTTTATTACTAAAATTTTCATTTGCTTGTCAAAAAGAATGAGTTTAGTTTTATTAAACTTTACATGACTTAAGTTTTTGTTGGGAAAATGCTTCTTGCAATGGTTTAGGCCTTGTCCATGAAGATTGTATCACAAAGATGCAGTTGATGTCACTGGTGGATCTTGCCTCTGATGACTCTGGTCAGATTCCTTATGCTGTTATCAGAGATACGCTCGGAGTAAATTTCTTTGACTTCTTCTCTTTTTGGTTTTGGTTTTGTTCCTTGGTTATATTGGTGTATGTTGCAGGTCAATGACGACGAGGTGGAATTGTGGGTGGTTAAGGCAATAACAGTCAAGTTAATTGACTGTAAAATGGACCAGATGAATCAAGTTGTGATTGTGAGGTGCACTCTTAGCTCCGTGTGTGTGTGGTTCATTTGGCTTTGATTATAGCAAGATCTGATTTCAGTACTTGGCTGTTGATGTATAATCTGTAGTATGCTGACAACCCTCATGAATTTCTTGTATTCTTACTGAGAATGTTTGACTTGTAGCCGCTGTACTGAGCGTGTGTTTGGGCAGCATCAGTGGGAAACACTTGGAACAAAGCTTGCTGCATGGCGGGTAAAAAGAACTTCCCACAGTTTCTTTGAAATAAACATGCTCCGTCTACTTAATTGCCAAAGAAAGAAGTTTGTGGTTTGTTGTTATGTAGTAACTATCAATTTGATGCTGTCTACTAAAGAAAAATCCTAGTTATCTTAGAGAAAGTGTATTGTCATTGAAGGGAAACATTTTTAAAGGTGTGGGTTTGCACTGCTGATGCGTTCTCACAGGATTTCATGTTGACTAGCTTGTCATTCTGTCCCGAATATGCACAAGACACTTAATTAGTGACGTGTTTCTATTTCCAGGTTAACATTGCAAATGTTATCAGCACCATTCAAGCTAACAGGATCACTGAAGATGGCTCACAGGCAATGCAAGGCTTGATGATTCGTTAAGAATTTCCTCAACACATTTAGTTTCAAAAGATCCTTAGCAGGAGACAGTGAAGACTGGTGTGGTAGTGAATCATGGGGATGTGATTCCTATTTTTGTATTTTTGGAACTTAAACCTAAATCTGCCGAAATTTTTGATGGGTTGTAATTTTCATTCATAGTTGTTAATTCATGATCTACACACCTCATCTTGTCTGCTGCATTTGGAAATTTGGAGTACATTTTCCACCCCAAGTGAATTCAAAATGTTTAGCTCTCGGTCTTTATCTTCGTATTGGAGAAGTGAAACTTGTGTTTTGGACCTGTGATACATTTAGAAATGCAGCCAGTTGAAATAGACATCAACCTCCGGGGTTACTAGTAGGCCTGATATTTTGATCCATGACGCCACAGCAATCGCCTCTCAAGTGAACTCCATTATTTTGTCAAGCATCGACCCTATCATATAGTTAATACACACATGGAAAATATTGCACTATTTAATTTTTGGTTGTGCTTTGAATAAGAATACAAGTTACTGACCCTTCCGGTGCGCACTCCGTTTTCCTTTCGTAGTAAGAGTAGAAACAATCCGATATAAGAAGACCCATATCACGTAAGAGTTCAACATTCTCTGATGTAATATCACGTGATTAGTTCACAAGTGGACCATAAATCTATAACAAATAATTTCTATTCCAATCATTTAATACAAAATTATGATACGAAGAGAGAATGATGATAAAAAAGATGAGTAATATTACTCTAATTTTTGCATCGAGCAGAGGATATACAATGGGAATTAAAATTAGAAAAACTCTATTCATGATCCAATCCTACCTAGTCTCCAACTCGCTGATATCCAAAATTAAACAAATTCAAAATTCAAAATTTTAATTTGAGTTAGGTTTTGCCATGTCATCAACGAAAAAAGTGTATCATTTAGACCGAAAGACTAAAAAATATCCAAACAATTGGTCAGAGGCACATTTGGGTTGAAAATCACCCGTCTGCCAACCAAGCAAAAATCAGCATATTTAAAGGTACCATGAGCCGCCAGTTTTCCAAAATCATTTTAAAGAAAATAAGATTTTGTAGCAAGAATGCTTCTGGGTAATCTGGATAGCTAACACTTCATAACATCTGGGAAGTAATAAGGTTTTTGTATATCTAATAAAGGATCGAGGTAGGAAGAGGACTTAATCATTTGAGACCAAGAAGTTCTTCATCTACGCGATCTACACAATAAGCATGCAGGAGAAGCCAGCATTGGAATTTCAATCAACTTGACCTCACCTATTATTTCGATTCATTCCTACTGCCTGTAGTGTTATCAACAATTTTAAACTACAAGTGCAGTACTTGGGGCTTGTAATTGTCTCCTCACTAATGCAGTGTAAATTCCACCCTCACTGAGTAGCTCCTCGTGGGTGCCGCTTTCAGCTATCTGACCATCTGATATAACAGCAACACTGTCTGCACTTTTGACTGTGGAAAGTCTGTGTGCTATGACAAGAACAGTCCTTCCCCTCATCAGAGAATCCATGGCATCCTATATATAGCATGAGAAGAGGTAAATCGATATGTTTAACAAATTAATGAAGTAGAATTTCATGGTAGTTGAAATAAGGAAAATTCTGTATATCTGAATTTTATCTTTTGATTCTTCTTTCATTCACCCTCCCCCCTTTTCTCATCTTCTAGCATGAAAAGGAATGAATTGAACCCTCATTCTTAATCATTCTTGCTACATGCTGCTTGTCAGTATATGCTATGGAACCCAACATTTTAGAAATAAGTAGCAACAATTATGAAGCCTCTTATCAAGGGAGGGTGATGAATCAGTTGGTCCCATGCCAATGACTTGATGTGGACTCGCATATCAAAGCATTCCTGTCGAAGGATGTAGTTTTTTATAAAGAGAAATGAAGGTGATGATATTCTTTATTTTGGGTTTAGTTTTTCTTTTGTTTCTTCTCATTCCGAGGGTGATAAGCTATGTGTGACCCAGAGAGTCAAAATGGCCAGCAGAGAGACTAGCAAACATTCACACAAGAATGTCGTTCAATGACCACATTAGTAAATTAGATGGTTTTATTTTCTATTTGTAATAGTTGGGCAGGATGAAAGTGGAGGAGCTCCAGATGGGATAAAAAGAAAGTTGAGATAGATATGTAGGCAGGAAGGCACGGGTCATCATCAGCTTAGATGCACAACAAATCTGGTGCTTTTCAAATCCCTACATTGCTAAAATCTATCAATCTCACCTGAACAAGGAATTCACTTTCAGCATCTAGAGCACTAGTGGCTTCATCAAGTAGCAAAACTTTTGGATTCATTAATAGCGCTCTGGCAATTGCTACTCTTTGTTTCTGACCACCTGACAGCCTCAGTCCACGTTCTCCGACAACAGTTCGATACTTTTCAGGAAACTTTTCTATGAATTCATGGGCGTTAGCCATTTTCTGGAATAATTATCACTTTATCACGATCCACAAATGGAGATAATAAAATTCAAAGATGTTCATTCGCTAAGAGAAAAGGAAAATAAAAAAGAGATTAAACTCACAGCTACAGTTTCTATCTCGGTACTGCTAGCTCTTCCATTGATCCCGTAGGCAATGTTTTCTTCCACGGAACAATTGAAAAGAACGGGCTCCTGGCTGACAATACTGATCTGTAATATCATAAAATACATGAAATAAACGGGTCAAGGGAGTCTTACAGGTCTAATGGTATCAAACAATTACCACAAAAGGAGAGCACATTCAACGGGAGAAGAGATGTCTTAATGTTACTACACAAAATATATGTAGGTAAAGTGGGCCAAGACAACTAAATCCTACAAAATTGAATGTACGACCAGAAAATATCTAGAATTATAATTACCATTTTATGAAGATATTCATGTGATATTTCCAGTAGTGGAACCCCATTTAGCAAAATCTTTCCTTTGAGAGGGTCATAGAACCTCTCAATTAAGTTGGCTATTGTCGTCTGCAACAAATAATAAATAATTATAACAATCAACAAATGCAAATTCGCTTCCTCAACATATCAAATAGTACAAGGGAGAGAGAGAGAGAGAGAGAGAGAGAGAGATGTTGAAGCTATGATATTTACCTTTCCACCACCACTTGGACCAACAAGAGCAACTTTTGAACCAGGCCTCAGTTTTAAACTTATACCCTGCACGAATCAAAGGTTGGAGACATAATGACAAGGCTAATTGTTAGAAGTCCTACATGCTTAGTATTTCTATAAACGCTAAGGCCTGGGCAACAAAGCACTTGACATGAGAATAAAGTTCTAGAAACACTTGAACTATGCTAAGCATGTTCAAACCAAGGCATGACTTCTGGGCAACAAAGCAGAGCCAAATTGAATCTTAGAATTAATCATTCATTTACATTATGATTTATTAATCTTTTTTCATTTTATCACATCCTAAACGTAAAGACTGCAAGGGCTAGATCAATAACGCCAATTTCACTGTCATAGTATGCATGAAACAGATGCAATCATCTATTTGCATGTTATCAATACTTAGTATCATGGTAAAAAAAAAAAAGTATCATGGTCATTACGTCAAGTTCACAATAAAATCTGATTAAGGAGTTTTATTACCTTGAGTACCATATGAGTTGGGCGAGAAGGGTAAGCAAACCAGACATCATCTAATTCCACATCTCCATCGGGGTTTCTGCCATCAAGGACCCGACATCACTTTCTTTCTTTTCGGTTAAGTATTAAGGACTGACATTACTGACAAAGATATAACTTCAATCTTGATAAAAGGATGAAAACAAGAGGTGGTTTAATACAACTTACCCCATGGGGCACTTATCTCCGGATTTTGGCATAACTGAGATACGATCCAGGAGCTGAAAAACTCTTCTGCTTGCTCCTGCAGCTTTCATTGTTGTTGTATATAATCCTGATAAAGATGATACCGAGGATCCAACTGCAGGCAGAGAATTTTAGAAATTTTGTATATTTATAACAGCTATAAAGCTTTTGGAGAGAGAGAGAGAGAGAGAGAAGTTACAAGCAACCAAACAACAATATCGAAAATATGCTAGCTTTGTCTTCAAAGATTAATTTAACATAACCATATAATGAGATAACATGATTAACACAATTTCAAAGCAGAACAATAACAAGGTCAACTTTCAACATTCATCAAACTTGAATAGCCTCTTAAGAGGCTATTTCCCATAATTCAGTGATTCTGTACAGAAATTTATCACATTTTAAGCATCTACTACATTTTTTTTACCATGTGAGATCTATACTTTTGCCCACAGTTCTTAGAAATTTTAAAAGTTTATTATGACTTTGTCTAAAATGAAAACTGAAGTTGAACACTGCCTCTTGAGGTACCATTTTGCAGGCTATGGACAATGAAGGGAAGTACCTGTAAGGCTGTAAAGAATGAAGGATGTAAGGGAGCCTGCAGTCATGAAGCCTGTTATTGTCAAGTAAGCTCCATAAACCACCACTACGATGACAGATAATGTTGATGCTGCATTTAGTCCTCCAAAAAATAGACCAACTACTTTCTGTGGTAGAAAAGGAAAATCTCAAAAACTCAGAAACTTTGACAGAGAGAAAGATGGGACAAAGATTAGTCAAGAAACTCACAGCTTGTCTAAGACCAAGCTTCAACGTCTCGTCAACCTTTTCTGAGTAATTTGAAATTGCATAAGCTTCTTGAGCAAAAGATCTGACCGTTCGGATGGCCCCAAAAGATTCCTAAGGGTAAGAGTCAATATTGCTCAAGAAAAAGGACTTCAGAATTAAAAACTGACTAACAATATTCCTAATAATGACTTACTTGGTTGTTCTATATTTCCAGTGTACTTGGTTCCCTTTTTTTTAACGAAATTTTATATTACTTTGGGACTACTTAATATCAACATATTGACCTAGGATAACTGAAGCACGAGGAATCCAGGCAAATCAGCACAGAACTTCTTTGGAGTCACAACCTTTTTTTTCCCATCTTCTTCAACAAATCCTTTACCCCAGCTATTCTATTTTGGTTTGTGGACCTAAAAGTTCAATCCTCAACCAGGATACTCTCTGGTGCTTTAACATAATCAAATCTTTACTCTTTCTTCCCCTTATTATAGCAAGCTTTTGAATATTCTTCTCCCCAACCTTTGCCCCTTGCCATATAATCAATCGTAATCTAAAGTCCTCAAAACTGCCTGTTAGACTTCCATTCTGTCACTTAATTTTTTTCTAAACGCAAGGATTTATGGATTAATATACTAAAAATATAGAAAACCACATGGTTCCCAGTACCATGCACAGAGCAGTTCAAAATAATTAAATAACCATATAAATGTTCATATGGCTTACAAACCTCCGCAATTGAGGCAGCAACTGCAGCTGCAGCCTGAGTTGAATGTGAAAGTTCACGAAGATAGCGCCCAAATTTTCGAACAGCAACTGAAATGACTGGCACTACGGCCAAAGCCAACACTAAGCAGGAAAAAAAAAAAGAATACAATAAGCAAAAGGGTTATTAGACTAGCGAGCATTACTGCAAGTGAATAAAATCAATTACGTGTTAACTTCCAAGAAGATGTGAACATGAAGGCAATGCCAATTAATGCAGTTGTCAGATTTCGGAGTGCCTCAGAAAGATTCGTCGTTGCAGCATTCTTTATGATCTGTGTGTCTTCAGATAGCCTGCTTAGGAGTTCCCCCGTTCGAGTAACATCAAAGAATGCTATTTCCTGTTGAGCCATGTAGGACCAACCATGCCAAAGGGATTTTAGATTCCACATCAATGCTAATAAGATAACAACAGAATTACTTGGTAACCATTTTCTAAAATCAATTATCATTGTTTCTGATAGTGCTTAACCTGCCACCTTTGGAACTCACACTAAATAAGTTAGTCTCAGTTTAAAAAACTATGCTGCATAATGGTTTAAAAAACGATATACTAATTAGTAGAGTGGTTTAAAAATTAGCGTGCAGTACGTGTGTTTCTGGGTCTTTTCATATCTCGCAGGTAGCTGTCCCATGTTTTATAATTCTGAGGACTAATGGGTCTAACCTGATGTATAAGGTGACTGAATAAGTCCTTTCTCAAACGAGTTACAACCCTTTCACTGGCAGAAGCAAACAACCATGCTCGAAGTGCTGTGCACATAGAACTAAAAAGACCATGGTCAATTAACAGCAAACAACACAAAGATAATATAGGCTGTGAAATTCAATACAAAGATAGGAATCTACCCACACAAGCACATGTAAAGGTTCAACATATCGTTTAAATTTAGATGGCTCTACCTCAAAAGGCAGATACTTTTTTTTTTCTTTTTTTTTTTTAATCAAAGGTGAAGACTCTGAAGCAGGTCATGCACTATGTCATCATTCTCATGCCACAATATAACTAATTCAAGCAAATGTTTGATATTATCCACTTTTGGCACAAAGCATATTGTCGCTAAAACGCACACTTGATGGAGATCTTGTAGAATCAATGGTACGTTGGATTGTATTGCATTTGCGGTGTTAAGCTTTAAGTTACAGTGAAGGAAGGGAAAGTTTAAAAGAGTAAACTTACCTTAATAGAAGTTGTTAGAACTCTTGCTTTGGTCATTTCTAGTTTGAAGAAAGTTGAGTTTCCAGACTAAAAATCTCTACAGAGAAGGCCTCGCTAAAAATAACGCTTTCTAATCATGAAACTTATGTTGTTACCAAGGAAGGAAAAAAGAGCCAGAAACTATGGAGATCTTATTTTTCTTCTGTTCTAGAAAAACATCCTTCAACTTATTGGACATTGTACAGTTTTTTAATCAGTAAAACAAGGATTTTATTGATGACACTCACACGCACACACATTCCTTCAACTTATCATTACTAGAAATTATTTTTCTCGTTTCTGTAAATTTGAGAGTATCATACCCAATGACCACTATAAGCACAATATCCAATATGGTGTCCTTGATAGCATCCAGAGCTTCTGACTGCTGTTCCGGAGTTCTGATTTCTCCTGATACAATGTCTATTATCATACCACCAAATTTTGGCTGCACAACAAGAATCATAATATTTTTTAGATAAAAAAAAAAAGGAATGAAATGAAAACTGAGGGAATGGAGGTACATGCTTGTCACCCAAAAAAAAAAAAAAAAGCACCAAGTTAATATGCTGAAATTTACTTTCTATATCCTTTTGATCCATATTCTATGTGGACCTATCTCTTTCAGCTAATCAGAAAATGGAGTCAGAGCAAAAGCTTTCACTAAAACATGCAACCATCTGGTTGCAAAAAGGAACTACCAATGATTATCATCACCTGGTAACTGAGACTATCATTATAAAAAAATCAAAAGCAAAAATCTGGGAAAAAACAGAGCAACATCCGCCCAAGATGGAAGTAATGCTGTTGAAACTCCTAGGCCAGTACTAACAAACTAGACTGGTGTTTGGGCAATCCCACAGAAAATCTAGGTGATCCATTATCGAAAGTCTCACAATCATTTCATTGAAAACCACATTCATGATGCATCAGACATTAAGGCCATTGAAAGAGAGAAGCAAGATTCCCCATACTGCATTAAGGAGAACATTCAGACAGAGAGGTCTGTGCAGATGGCAAAGGCTTGCCAAAGTCTCGTATATCCAGAAAAACAGTTATCTAGGCTCCTTGGCACTCATCTTTCATGCACCAGTGAGGGCCAAAGGAAACTCATGCTTGTTAATTTCACCTACATTGATTCTATATTGGTATTACAAGCTGCTGTTTTGTAAATACTCACTAAAATTATGTGGTAGAATTGCTAACTATATGTTCAGACATAAATTGGGGAAAAGGAGAAGTTCAGTCAGTGGAGATCCAAATGAACTTGGAGTGAGTAGTTTTCATTGTAACTTTTGGTATGTCATAAGAGCATATTTGAAAAAAAATCAGATGTTACTTGTCAGAAAAAAAAGATTGATGAAAAATAGCAACAGAGGGCTATCTTCAAATGATGCCCTGCATCTCAAAACAAAAAGAAAAAGATTTTGACCAGAAAAATTTTTCTTGGTGGAGTTAAGAACTTTTTGATATTTTTGACATGATGATACACAAAATGTTAACCTATATCATCGGATCAATCGTGAACTTATTTTTAATTAAATGTGGTATATCTATCAGGATTTTGTCCTCATCAAAAACCAAGTTTTCCATTTTCCTTGAATCTCCAACATATACAGGATTCACAATAGAGCATAAAGTTCCAATAGCGCACTGATCAGTGCTGGTGAGCAAACAGCAATTCTAAAAGATGCCTGGCATGTTGAGCCAGCAGCAATCCTAAAGGTACTTGGCAGTTCAGATAACAATCCATTCACTACATACCATTCTTACGTTAAATCTAATATGTCATTCCCTATATTCGTTTTAGATGCTAACTAAGGGGAGAAGATAAAAACAGGAGAAAGATAGACCACGCATGGCCACCAATAGGCAAGTCAACGTACAATCAGAAGACTTGATGTGGATGCGATCAACAGAGCAATGGTGGCAACAACTAGCTTCCCTGCATCGGGCTTTGCCTGTAAAACAGCAGGATTTCGACAACTTAAGACATATTTTAACTCACTTCTATAAAATCAGAACGCATCATAAACTTCCCCATTTACCAGTGATAAAACCCTGCAGAATCCAACATTTGCAGCCTGCATTTGCCAAAACACAACCATAAATTTTTTGCCAAAAAATGATTTGAATCAGAGGCAAATACAACCGTAGGCTTAGTAGTATGAATAGCCATCACCTCTACTGCATCCCCGTGCTCAAGGTCTGTCACAACTCCATCAGCGGACTGGTCTTCATTTGCTTTCTTCTTTGCCTACATGAACCAAAGTGCAGTCTCTTTTTTCAGGACGAATTAAAAAGGACCTCAATAATCTTCTCTCAATTAAAGACTCATAATTTTCCTTTTCAAAATAAGCAGACTCGTCAAGGCCTACTAAGTAGATGTATGTACACACGTACACAAAGCATGGGAATAAGAATTTGAACGAGAGAAACAAAATGAATGAATATAAAGAGCAAGCTAAAAACGAACTAAAGCGCAAGAATCTCAGAATAACTTCTTCCTACGCATGCAGCAATCAAACCAACCATGTAAGTTCAATCAACAAATGTCAATTGAAAAGAATTCATGAAATAGTGTACCCAAAGACATTGGGGAAATAAAAGAAAAATAAAAATTGTCGTCAATGAATACAGAAATTGAATGTAACCAAGTTCTTGATATGGCTATGGTAGCAAAACCTGCAACACATGAACAACCATGACCCTCCGACACATGACCCATAAAGAAAGATACAAAAAAAAAACCAGAAGAGAGAAAGCAAAACCTCCTTAGTCAAAAGAGAGACTCTCTCGCTACCGGAGGAAACAATTGACTTTGAGGTCCAGTCCAAGTGCTGCTTCTTGCCCATCAAAGGAGGAGGTTGTGTATTCCGCGGGAAGTGAGGGTGGGTCAGAAAGAAAGTGGTCGGGAGAGTGAATGAGGTCAGAACTTCTCGGGGACAAAGATCTTCGTTAGCTAACAGTTTTTAACCAACCTTTCGGATCTAAGAAAGTGTCTTCGATGAACAAACATAAAATACAAGGGTTTTTTTCGAGTACATATACATATTATTTCAGAGAATTTTCAGATGACGCCCCCGCCACACTTGACACTACACCGGAACCTAAAGAGAAGTGAGAGATGAGAATCCAACCCTCCCCACATAAATCCAAAAGCTACCAAACATGGCGCGTGATTTTCTTGTAGAAGATATATTCTTCTATCCTCTCTCTCTCTCTCTGTGGCCGAGCGTTCTCTTAAATTTGAATTATCTGTCAGTCCATGTGCTCTGATGCTGTCACTTTCTGTTGCGTTACTTAATTAAATATTTTTAAAACATAAAAATAATTAAAATTACGATATAAATTTAACTACTTTTGAAAGTATTATAACTTAAAAGAATTTTAAAAAAAAAACTTAATTTTCTTTTCTCAATAATTGTGATATTTCTTTTGCATAATAGAATAAAAATGAAATTATAATATGTTATTATTTATCAATATTTATATAATTTTTTAAAACTAATAATTTATCTAACCGTTTATAATAGATATCATCGCATCAAAACAATATAATTGAACCATTAATTAACAAACAAATCATTTGCATATGTTGGATGGACTTAAAATTATAATACGAGACACCACTATTGATATAAATATAGTAATACTTTTTATGATGAACCAAATCCCTATTACAATAAACCAGCAAAAGCAGAAAAAGAAAAAGTTTAGACAGAATAAAACCCACAATGGACATATGATTTTGCAGCATTTCTCGAAATGATATGCATGGCATGCGCATTCAATATTATATAATAACGCGATATTCTTATCTTTAGAGAATATGAAAAGAAAAATAATGTGGTGACTTTTGGACCGTCTATTTATATTTATTTATTTATTTATTCCTCTTGTTGAAAGGTGTAATCACATTAGATGCATGCCTACCATTACCAAGTACCAAGACACTTACGGTCACGTGGTTTGATACTCAAACCATGCTACTTGGCCCCCAATGACAATCGATTAGACTGAGTTATTATTATTATTATTATTATGTTCTTTTCAATTTTCTGAATTTTTTAGAATAAAAATCAGTGAGATAACTCATTTATCATTTAAGAGAATGTAAAAATCTTGAAAATAGAAATTATTTCATTTGATCAACGAGTCGTTATTTTAGGGCTAACTTGGATGGTAAGAATAATTTAAAATATCGATAAATAATATTTAATAATTTATAAATAGCTTTTTTATAATTATTTTATTACTTCAAATTATATTATGCCATATCATCAAAAAAGTATTTTTAATTTACATAATTATCCTTTATTTTAAGTTGTAAAATAATTATAGATTAGTTGTAGATTTATAACTTTTCCTAAATAATTAATTTTTAAGATTTATTTTCTGGCAACTTTAGCAATAAGTAGGACAGTACTACGGAATTTAAAAAATGAAAAGAAAAAGAAAAAAGAACAGTACTACGGATTGAGTACGTACGTACAAGTTACAACGTGCCAAAGTTCAAACAAATATGGATCCGCAAGATTCGTCCCGTGACAGATGTCCCACCACTTCACCCAACTTGTCTTATTATATATATAAATTATTATTTTTTTAATTTAACCTAACCATTTATTATGAAAGTGGAGAATATTATATATTATATATAAAAACTCTACATATCATCCTTTATACTGCGTTTTAATATATAGTTTATTATTTTTATCATTTTTTTTTTTTTGAAAAAATGAAGTTTCATTAAACTCAACAAGCAATACATTCTGTATCTCTCAAAACAAAAGACATTATCTCCCTTGACCCCTCTTCCATCCAGACTACTTTAGAAATTAAATGCTTGGCATATTGTGCAGCAGCAGCATGATTTGCCTCTCTCTTTACAAACCCCACCCTCCAAGTAGTCTGCCTTGTTAGTAGGAACTGAATATCTTCAATCAACTATCCCTTCCACGAGCAATCTACATGTTGTCCATTACTACTATCAATCACTTGCTTTGCATCACCCTCAAAGATAACATTTGATATCCTCAAATCATGGTATAGTTGCATGACCCGAATTAGAGCATAACACTCTGCATGAAAAACAGAAGGAACAAGTGCCTTAGGAGCAGATAGCATAATCCCTGCTTCACCCCTAGAGTCTCTCAACACTCCTTCAATTCCCATAGTGCTGTTATTTTTATCATATGCTGCATCAAAGTTGAACTTATAGCAGGTTGCCCCAGCTGGTTCCCATAATACTCGGACCCTCTCTTGAATCTGAATTCCTGTATCAGGAGCTTGCTGTTTCTGCAACAAACCCACCTGTTTGAAACTTCAAGCTCATCTGTAGCAGTTTTGTAAATAATTGTTGGACTTTGGAATTTTTGATCAAAGACCCACCTATTCCTTCTTTTCCATAACTGATACAACACTGCAGCAATCTAGTCCAACTGCTCATCTTCTAACCTTGTGGACAGATCCCTCCATAAGACAGAAAAATCCTCACAAGCTGTGTGCCATTTAAATGAATGAATATAAAGAGCAAGCTAAAAACGAACTAAAGCGCAAGAATCTCAGAATAACTTCTTCCTACGCATGCAGCAATCAAACCAACCATGTAAGTTCAATCAACAAATGTCAATTGAAAAGAATTCATGAAATAGTGTACCCAAAGACATTGGGGAAATAAAAGAAAAATAAAAATTGTCGTCAATGAATACAGAAATTGAATGTAACCAAGTTCTTGATATGGCTATGGTAGCAAAACCTGCAACACATGAACAACCATGACCCTCCGACACATGACCCATAAAGAAAGATACAAAAAAAAAACCAGAAGAAGAAAGCAAAACCTCCTTAGTCAAAAGAGAGACTCTCTCGTACCGGAGGAAACAATTGACTTTGAGTCCAGTCCAAGTGCTGCTTCTTGCCCATCAAAGGAGGAGGTTGTGTATTCCGGGGAAGTGAAGGGTGGGTCAGAAAGAAAGTGGTGGAGAGTGAATGAGGTCAAAACTACTCGGGACAAAGATCTTCGTTAGCTAACCGTTTTTAACCAACCTTTCGGATCTAAGAAAGTGTCTTCGATGAACAAACATAAAATACAAAGGTTTTTTTCGAGTCATTACATTTATTTTAGAGAATTTTCAAGATGACGCCCCCGCCACACTTGACACTACACCGGAACCTAAAGAGAAGTGAGAGATGAGAATCCAACCCTCCCCACATAAATCCAAAAGCTACCAAACACGGCGCGTGATTTTCTTGTAGAAGATATATATTCTTCTATCCTCTCTCTCCCTCTCTCTCTCTCTCTCTCTCTCTCTGTGTGGCCGAGCGTTCTCTTAAATTTGAATTATCTGTCAGTCCATGTGCTCTGATGCTGTCACTTTCTGTTGCGTTACTTAATTAAATATTTTTAAAACATAAAAATAATTAAAATTACGATATAAATTTAACTACTTTTGAAAGTATTATAACTTAAAAGAATAAAAATGAAATTATAATATGTTATTATTTATCAATATTTATATAATTTTTTAAAACTAATAATTTATCTAACCGTTTATAATAGATATCATCGCATCAAAACAATATAATTGAACCATTAATTAACAAACAAATCATTTGCATATGTTGGATGGACTTAAAATTATAATACGAGACACCACTATTGATATAAATATAGTAATACTTTTTATGATGAACCAAATCCCTATTACAATAAACCAGCAAAAGCAGAAAAAGAAAAAGTTTAGACAGAATAAAACCCACAATGGACATATGATTTTGCAGCATTTCTCGAAATGATATGCATGGCATGCGCATTCAATATTATATAATAACGCGATATTCTTATCTTTAGAGAATATGAAAAGAAAAATAATGTGGTGACTTTTGGACCGTCTATTTATATTTATTTATTTATTTATTCCTCTTGTTGAAAGGTGTAATCACATTAGATGCATGCCTACCATTACCAAGTACCAAGACACTTACGGTCACGTGGTTTGATACTCAAACCATGCTACTTGGCCCCCAATGACAATCGATTAGACTGAGTTATTATTATTATTATTATTATGTTCTTTTCAATTTTCTGAATTTTTTAGAATAAAAATCAGTGAGATAACTCATTTATCATTTAAGAGAATGTAAAAATCTTGAAAATAGAAATTATTTCATTTGATCAACGAGTCGTTATTTTAGGGCTAACTTGGATGGTAAGAATAATTTAAAATATCGATAAATAATATTTAATAATTTATAAATAGCTTTTTTATAATTATTTTATTACTTCAAATTATATTATGCCATCTCATCAAAAAAGTATTTTTAATTTACATAATTATCCTTTATTTTAAGTTGTAAAATAATTATAGATTAGTTGTAGATTTATAACTTTTCCTAAATAATTAATTTTTAAGATTTATTTTCTGGCAACTTTAGCAATAAGTAGGACAGTACTACGGAATTTAAAAAATGAAAAGAAAAAGAAAAAAGAACAGTACTACGGATTGAGTACGTACGTACAAGTTACAACGTGCCAAAGTTCAAACAAATATGGATCCGCAAGATTCGTCCCGTGACAGATGTCCCACCACTTCACCCAACTTGTCTTATTATATATATAAATTATTATTTTTTTAATTTAACCTAACCATTTATTATGAAAGTGGAGAATATTATATATTATATATAAAAACTCTACATATCATCCTTTATACTGCGTTTTAATATATAGTTTATTATTTTTATCATTTTTTTTTTTTTGAAAAAATGAAGTTTCATTAAACTCAACAAGCAATACATTCTGTATCTCTCAAAACAAAAGACATTATCTCCCTTGACCCCTCTTCCATCCAGACTACTTTAGAAATTAAATGCTTGGCATATTGTGCAGCAGCAGCATGATTTGCCTCTCTCTTTACAAACCCCACCCTCCAAGTAGTCTGCCTTGTTAGTAGGAACTGAATATCTTCAATCAACTATCCCTTCCACGAGCAATCTACATGTTGTCCATTACTACTATCAATCACTTGCTTTGCATCACCCTCAAAGATAACATTTGATATCCTCAAATCATGGTATAGTTGCATGACCCGAATTAGAGCATAACACTCTGCATGAAAAACAGAAGGAACAAGTGCCTTAGGAGCAGATAGCATAATCCCTGCTTCACCCCTAGAGTCTCTCAACACTCCTTCAATTCCCATAGTGCTGTTATTTTTATCATATGCTGCATCAAAGTTGAACTTATAGCAGGTTGCCCCAGCTGGTTCCCATAATACTCGGACCCTCTCTTGAATCTGAATTCCTGTATCAGGAGCTTGCTGTTTCTGCAACAAACCCACCTGTTTGAACACTTCAAGCTCATCTTAGCAGTTTTGTAAATAATTGTTGGACTTTGGAATTTTTGATCAAAGACCCACCTATTCCTTCTTTTCCATAACTGATACAACACTGCAGCAATCTAGTCCAACTGCTCATCTTCTAACCTTGTGGACAGATCCCTCCATAAGACAGAAAAATCCTCACAAGCTGTGTGCCATTTGTGACGCCCCCAAATTTCGCTTGGGATTGAACGGACATTTGAAGCGTCGAGACATGCAACACAAGGTTACCTGCCCCCGTTCATGACATATAAGATGCAATGTTCCTAACATGCATCTAGCATTATGCAATATTCGCAGCGGATAATTTTTTTTTTCTTTAGCAATACTATGCACCAAACTAAAAATATCCCAAATACTTGAAACATATTTCATACATAAAAACATACTAAAAAGCCGTGATCACTACACTAGTCCAAAATGGTTGTGATCAAAAGAATACTTGAGATACAACTCCAAAAGTACAAGTATAACCTAAGTTAAATACTATACCATCATCAACATCGCACCGTAGCCTAGATGACCGTATTCAGATGGTCAGATTCCAATTCTTCTTTGGGTCCTGTAACAAGATCTACCATTCGGGGGGAATGGTAGTTGGGACTACCACAGTGAGATTTGATTACAAATCTCAGTAAGTTAACATAAAACTCACACACAGGTTAAAGATGCATGCATGGCAGTAAAAGCATAAATGCATAAGTAAAGTCGTACATAAGCATAGACATAACTTGACATATAACATGACATAACCAAACTTAAACGTGAACTGAACTTGACTTAACATGACATGAACTTGAGTTTAAAACATAACATGGACTTGAAATGTAGCATGAACGTAAACATGCATAACATAAATATGAACTTGAAAATAACATAAACTTGAACATATCATGACATAAACGTGAACTTGAGACATACTGTAAACGTGAACTTAACATGATGTGAACATGAACTTGGAACATAACTTGATCATGAACATAACATGTACGTGTACATAACAAAACATGAACTTGATCTGAAACTTGACTTATCATGCACTTGATCTGAAACTTGACTTAATACGTACTCCACAGTTGTTGTGGCCCCACGTATTCTACGTGTCACAATTGCTGTGTCTCACGTAGTGTATGCTCCACAGTTGTTGTGGCCCCATACTTCATGCTCCACAGTTGTTGTGGCCCCATGAATACACGTAACATAAAATATAATACGTACTCCACAGTTGTTGTGGCCCCACGTATATACGTAACATTAAATATAATACGTACTCCACAGTTGTTGTGGCCCCACGTATTCACGTAACATAAAATATAATACGTACTCCACAGTTGTTGTGGCCCCACGTATTATACGTAACATAACATGTCTTATCTTTCTTAATGCATGAGATATTAATTAATATCATATACTTTTCTAACATGGCGTATACTTGTAAATGACACAATATGATTTAATCATAACATTTCATGGCATACTTAACATGGCATACTTATAACATACATCATTGTATGATAGAAAAGATTATGTAACAGATAATTATTCATGAGAGATTAAATCATACGTAGCAGATAAACATGTAATGACATAGCATGACATGGCATATACGATAACATACATACATAAATTGTAGTTCTCTTACCCATCACACATACACAATAAACTGATAGTAAGTTAGAGGCTAACTTACCTCGATTGTCACGTTCTACGAGAATAAAGTGCGATATACGAGAAACTGTAAAAGGTCATTCTAAAAGTTAGAAATTTAATTACTAACAATTAGAAACATGGAAACAAGTTATCTTAGAGTAAAATTATCATTTTACCCTCTACATGTGGGAAAACGACCATTTTACCCATAACTTAAGGATTTCATATCCTAACTCCAAAAAATTCCAAAATTTACATTCCTCATGTAAATTTTGTTCTAAACTCAAATATCAACTCAGAAAAATTTAAAACAAAACATCACTATGGAAAACACACTATGGCCGAAACATCCATAGGCCATTTCTCTTGATTTTTGTTACAATTCCTTCCAACTTCAAAACTCATGCTTAAACCAAAATTTTACAACAACATCTTCCAATCCTAAGTTTAAAACCATACTTAAAACATCCATTTAGAAAAAGCTAATAATCAACACCAAACTTTTTTGTAAAAAGATCAAAACACTTGAATCACAAGCTTTGTCCTTAAATCAAAACATCTCCAAGAATTCCAAAAAATCAAATCTTACTTCTAACATATTCATAACATCATCCTCAGATAAACCATGCTTTAAATCATCAAACTAAAGTCACCAAAATCACAAAAATAACACTTGAAGTTTTTGATTTTACACTTAGTCCAAAAACAGAAACTTTTTCTTAACTAGCTTTGATAAATCTCTTGATCAATGGCTTAAGAAGGTGAGATCTTTGAAATAAAGTATCACATGGTTTAAAAACGTGTCCTAAAGAATATCCAACCATCAAAATTAAAATCACATGGCTAAAACCCAATAAAACATGGATCTAACCTAAAAACATCAAATCTTAGGCCTAACCGAAATTCTCTTGCATAGAAAAATCATATCTTTGAAACTAATACTAAATATCTCCAAAATAACATCCTAACATGAAAATAAGAGACTTAGGATCATCATATAAAAATATCAAAGCCTTTAGAGTAAGATCAAACCTCGAAATATTCAAACTTTATCCAAATAAAAACTGTTTTGCCACTTCCAGTTTTCATGTTTCTAGATCTAATAAAATCTATCATCAAAATCTTTATTCATGCAACAAAACCTCAATGAAAACTCTTAAACACATTCTAAGAACACTCCATAAAATTTTCGGACCAAGATATGTCCATTAGCTTGGTCAAAAACTCCAAAACATAACACACTCTCCAGATTCACGCCCAGAATGACCTTTCCATGGTTAAAAATACTTTTGACCGACCAAATGACCATGGAATGATACGAAAAATACATCTACGGAAACTAGACTCAAAGAGGAACAACTTTTATGAAGGAGTCATTGTGTGAAAATACTTACAAAGGGTCGAAAAACTCCACGCAAAAAGACCCAGAAATCTGCCCGAGAGAGCTCTTTTGGGTTTCTCTCTAAGAACGGGGTGAAGAAATGATTAAAGTGAAACAAGTGTGTCTTGCACGACTCAAGACTTCTGTAGGGGGAATATTTGGACCTTAATGATCATTGAGTGGAGGTGTAGACATGTGACATAATGTAGAGGATAGTGGGGGGCAAAAGACAACCTACAAAGGCTATGAGACATGAGACTTGATGGGGTGGGTTCCTCCATATTATTGAGTGCAACTTGATGCAATGAATGGTCTGCCAAGTGGGGGAGGAAATTTCTCCAAGAAGCTATGCCAAGGTGGCCAAAATTCGTGGGCTTTAGTGGGCCTTAGTGGGCCTCAACCAAGTGGGCTTCAATTTGGGGTTTAAAGGGGGTTTGGTTAGGGTTTGAGATGCTATCAAGCCCAAATTCAATTTTTCTTGGCCCAATCAAATTTCTAAGGTTTAAAATGTTGGATAAAGATGTCATAATAGGAATTTGAGAAATTAATAGCATGTGAAAGTGATTTAATCAAGTGATTAAACACAATACTAGAAATTGGATCAAAAAGGGTTTGAATGCCAACTTTAGGGTTTGGGGAAACCGTTTAGGGTTTCGGTTTCAACCAAGTTTTTGGGGTTTCAAAAGGATTCCAACCATTTAGGGTTTTACTAGGGTTGAAACCCTCTTCATCTAACTCAATTTGGTTGATCAGATGAAAAAAAACTGTTTTGCTTAGGTGGCATGATCTCACACATTGATTTCCTTCACAAATCCATCTAATGGTTTCTCTTTGTGCCAAGTATCTAATACTATTCATTATGTGTGGTTAAGATCTTTCCAAATGTCCAAATAAAACTTCTCTAACCTAATTTGGACATTCCACACTGTGATTTTGAAAACACTGCACTTAGTACGCTTATCGAGGGTACTATTCACTCCGAAAAAGTGCATAATAAACTTAGTACTGAAAAATCCTAAATATTCAATTAAGCCTAGTGGTGTAAACTATAATGTAATCTGACACTTCTAACTACCTTAAATAAATAAAATCGCATTTCTGGCACCATAATGAGTGATAATACTAACTATGTTGACAGACTAGAACTTATGCGATTAGCCGATTCGTAAAAACTTATGGGGTTTTCACGAGGTTTCTAATGTCTAAAGAAATTCCACCATTGAATTTCTTGCGGGCTGTTACACCATTTCCTCACAGGACTGGTTGCTTTACCCCAAACATCTGTTGCAGTAGGACAAGACCAAAGGACATGCAGAACAGTCTCCACCTCTTTAGTGCAAACAGGACAAGACCCCTCATTTACAATCTGTTTTCTAGCTAGTATACCCTTCGTAGGAAGAATATCATTGAGAGCCCTCCATATAAATTGCTTCATCTTTCCAGGAACCTGCAAATGCCAAACTTTCCTCCATTGTCCATCCCACCCCATCACTGGAAGGCTGACCAAAAGAGTGTCTTCTCAATCAAAATCCAAGAAGTAGGCAGACTTAACAGAAAACCTCCCATTACAATAATTCACCCATATGAGCTTATCATTGTCCCCTCTAATACTGATAGGCAGACTAGCAATCAACTCAGCATCTTCTTTGTTAAACAAGCATCTAACAAATTTGTCTTCCATACTCTATTCTCCACATTAATTAATGCAACCACTCGAGCTTCAAAATCTAGCAAATTGTGAGGAGTTTGCACCATATAAGATATAGGTCTAGGTAACCACCTATCATGCCAAATTCAAATAGTTTCCCCATTCCCAACGCTGCAAACAGAACCAACCTNGTGACGCCCCCAAATTTCGCTTGGGATTGAACGGACATTTGAAGCGTCGAGACATGCAACACAAGGTTACCTGCCCCCGTTCATGACATATAAGATGCAATGTTCCTAACATGCATCTAGCATTATGCAATATTGGGATTGAACGGACATTTGAAGCGTCGAGACATGCAACACAAGGTTACCTGCCCCCGTTCATGACATATAAGATGCAATGTTCCTAACATGCATCTAGCATTATGCAATATTCGCAGCGGATAATTTTTTTTTTCTTTAGCAATACTATGCACCAAACTAAAAATATCCCAAATACTTGAAACATATTTCATACATAAAAACATACTAAAAAGCCGTGATCACTACACTAGTCCAAAATGGTTGTGATCAAAAGAATACTTGAGATACAACTCCAAAAGTACAAGCATTAACCTAAGTTAAATACTATACCATCATCAACATCGCACCGTAGCCTAGATGACCGTATTCAGATGGTCAGATTCCAATTCTTCTTTGGGTCCTGTAACAAGATCTACCATTCGGGGGGAATGGTAGTTGGGACTACCACAGTGAGATTTGATTACAAATCTCAGTAAGTTAACATAAAACTCACACACAGGTTAAAGATGCATGCATGGCAGTAAAAGCATAAATGCATAAGTAAAGTCGTACATAAGCATAGCATAACTTGACATATAACATGACATAACCAGAACTTAAACGTGAACTGAACTTGACTTAACATGACATGAACTTGAGTTTAAAACATAACATGGACTTGAAATGTAGCATGAACGTAAACATGCATAACATAAATATGAACTTGAAAATAACATAAACTTGAACATATCATGACATAAACGTGAACTTGAGACATACTGTAAACGTGAACTTAACATGATGTGAACATGAACTTGGAACATAACTTGATCATGAACATAACATGTACGTGTACATAACAAAACATGAACTTGATCTGAAACTTGACTTATCATGCACTTGATCTGAAACTTGACTTAATACGTACTCCACAGTTGTTGTGGCCCCACGTATTCTACGTGTCACAATTGCTGTGTCTCACGTAGTGTATGCTCCACAGTTGTTGTGGCCCCATACTTCATGCTCCACAGTTGTTGTGGCCCCATGAATACACGTAACATAAAATATAATACGTACTCCACAGTTGTTGTGGCCCCACGTATATACGTAACATTAAATATAATACGTACTCCACAGTTGTTGTGGCCCCACGTATTCACGTAACATAAAATATAATACGTACTCCACAGTTGTTGTGGCCCCACGTATTATACGTAACATAACATGTCTTATCTTTCTTAATGCATGAGATATTAATTAATATCATATACTTTTCTAACATGGCGTATACTTGTAAATGACACAATATGATTTAATCATAACATTTCATGGCATACTTAACATGGCATACTTATAACATACATCATTGTATGATAGAAAAGATTATGTAACAGATAATTATTCATGAGAGATTAAATCATACGTAGCAGATAAACATGTAATGACATAGCATGACATGGCATATACGATAACATACATACATAAATTGTAGTTCTCTTACCCATCACACATACACAATAAACTGATAGTAAGTTAGAGGCTAACTTACCTCGATTGTCACGTTCTACGAGAATAAAGTGCGATATACGAGAAACTGTAAAAGGTCATTCTAAAAGTTAGAAATTTAATTACTAACAATTAGAAACATGGAAACAAGTTATCTTAGAGTAAAATTATCATTTTACCCTCTACATGTGGGAAAACGACCATTTTACCCATAACTTAAGGATTTCATATCCTAACTCCAAAAAATTCCAAAATTTACATTCCTCATGTAAATTTTGTTCTAAACTCAAATATCAACTCAGAAAAATTTAAAACAAAACATCACTATGGAAAACACACTATGGCCGAAACATCCATAGGCCATTTCTCTTGATTTTTGTTACAATTCCTTCCAACTTCAAAACTCATGCTTAAACCAAAATTTTACAACAACATCTTCCAATCCTAAGTTTAAAACCATACTTAAAACATCCATTTAGAAAAAGCTAATAATCAACACCAAACTTTTTTGTAAAAAGATCAAAACACTTGAATCACAAGCTTTGTCCTTAAATCAAAACATCTCCAAGAATTCCAAAAAATCAAATCTTACTTCTAACATATTCATAACATCATCCTCAGATAAACCATGCTTTAAATCATCAAACTAAAGTCACCAAAATCACAAAAATAACACTTGAAGTTTTTGATTTTACACTTAGTCCAAAAACAGAAACTTTTTCTTAACTACTTTGATAAATCTCTTGATCAATGGCTTAAGAAGGTGAGATCTTTGAAATAAAGTATCACATGGTTTAAAAACGTGTCCTAAAGAATATCCAACCATCAAAATTAAAATCACATGGCTAAAACCCAATAAAACATGGATCTAACCTAAAAACATCAAATCTTAGGCCTAACCGAAATTCTCTTGCATAGAAAAATCATATCTTTGAAACTAATACTAAATATCTCCAAAATAACATCCTAACATGAAAATAAGAGACTTAGGATCATCATATAAAAATATCAAAGCCTTTAGAGTAAGATCAAACCTCGAAATATTCAAACTTTATCCAAATAAAAACTGTTTTGCCACTTCCAGTTTTCATGTTTCTAGATCTAATAAAATCTATCATCAAAATCTTTATTCATGCAACAAAACCTCAATGAAAACTCTTAAACACATTCTAAGAACACTCCATAAAATTTTCGGACCAAGATATGTCCATTAGCTTGGTCAAAAACTCCAAAACATAACACACTCTCCCCAACGCTGCAAACAGAACCAACCTTTACTAAACCCAAAGCAGACCATAAACTCCTCCAAATGTTAGAAGGAGAAGATCCAATCTTAGAGTCAAGTAAATTACCATGATTATAGTACTTATGTTTGAAAACTTGAGAAACCAGAGAGGTGGGTTCCTACATAAGCCTCCATACTTGCTTTGCTAACAAAGCTTTATTAAAACTTACTAAATTTCTGAACCCCAAACCCTCCTTACCTTTCACTTGGCCTAACTTTTCCCAACTCCTCCAATGGATACCCTTCCCAGGTTTATTAGGTCCCACCAGAACCGAGACAACATTGCTTCTATCTCCTTTAACAACAAACAAGGCATTTTAAACGCACTCATAGTATAGGCAAGAACAGCTTGTAGCAAACTTTTGATTAAAATCTCTTTTCCTGCTATAGACAGTAGGACATATTTCCAACTACATATTCTTCTCCATATCTTCTCCTTAATTCCATGAAAAGTGTTGTATTTTGACCTTCCAATTATAGTTGGTAAGCCCAAATACTTATTGTAATTCCCACAAACCACACCATTGGTAGACTGTGTAATTAGAGCTTTAGCTGCTGAATTTGTGTTACTGTTGAATAACAAAGAAGTTTTCTGTTTATTAAGAAACTGACCAGATGCACATTCATACTTCCATAATATCTGCTCCACATTGAACCATTCTTCTTGTTTGGTCTTACAAAAGATGACACAATCATCAGCAAAGAGAAGATGATTAATCCTCAAACCTCCTCTAGAAGCAGCTACTCCTCTCAGGACTCCATTTCTTTATGCTTGCTGTAGTAATGAACTCAGTTCCTCAGCACAAATAAGAAATAAATATGGTGATAATGGATCTCTTTGTCGTAGCCCTCTTGAAGGATAAATATTGTCCCCTGCAACCCCATTAACTTTGATTGAATAACTCACTGATTTGACACAAGCCATAAGTAAGCCAGTCCATCTTTCACCAAACCCCAACTTAAGTAGCATAGCCTCCAAGTAGTCTCATTCCACCCTATCATAAGCCTTGGACATATCTAATTTAATGGCCATACTTCCCACCTTACTTTTTTGCCTTGACTGCATTGTATGTAACATCTCTTATGCAACCCTAATATTATCAGTAATAAGTCTTCCTGGTAAAAAGACACTTTGGTTCCAAGAAATAATCTTAGAGAGCACCCCTTTCAATCTATTTGCTAATACTTTAGAAATCAGCTTGTATAAAACATTGCACAACCTTATAGGTCTGAAATCATGCATAGAAATAGGAGAGGTTACCTTAGGAACCAAAGCAATGTGAGTATGGTTAAGACTAGAAGGCAACATACCACTGCTCAGAAATTCAAGAACAGCTTGAGACACTTCAGCTCCAACAACCTCCCAATGGTCTTGGTAGAAACCAGCACTAAAGCCATCAGGACCAGGTGTCTTAAAATGTGACATTTGCTTCAAAGCACATCAACCTCCTCCCTTAGGAATTCCTTGTTCAAGTTTAGTAGCATATCATTTGAAATTCTGTTTTCAACCCCACTCAAGACCTGATCAATCATCATTCTTGTGGGAGTAGTCGAAAGGAACACTTTGTCAACATCATCTCATCTCCACCTCTAATCTGTTTGATAGTATTTTTCTTCCTTCTTTGATTAACACATGCATGATAGAACTTTGTATTCCTATCCCCTTTCTCAAGCCAATGCCTTTTAGCTCTTTGTTTCCATTTAAGATCTTCTTGTTCCAACAGAAATTCTATCTCCTTTTGCAGTTGTTTTTGACTCTGTATGTTGCTGGGTCCCTCATCTCTTTGCAATTGATTAATAAGTCTTGTCTTTTCCTTAATTGCCTTTAATCTGTCTTGGTCAATATGCCTACTCCACTGCCTTAGTTTCTTACTACATGCTTCTAGCTTTGCTTGTACACTAGCTAGCTTATTCACACTCCCCATCTGCTTCTGCCATTCAGTAGCCACTAGATTACTGCACCCTTCTTCTCGGCTCTAATTAGCTTCATATTTAAAGCTGTGAGGTGCAGAGGTCTGTTCACTATGTGCAAAAAGGCAAGAAAGCAAAATTGGCTTATGGTCTGAACAAATAGCAGGAAGAATGTCCACCTGGTAATTGACAAAACCCTCCATCCATTGTTGATTAGCTAATACTCTGTCAAGCCTCTCTTTAGTAAAAGATGCATCTTCATGACGATTAGACCATGTAAACTTGTCACCTCTCCATCCTAAATCAAATAGAGAGCCCTTAACTAGAACTTGTCTAAACAAGTCCATTTGATCCTCACTCCTTACTCTTCCTCCAACTTTTTCATCATTAGTAAGAATTTCATTATAGTCCCCAATAACACACCACCCCATATAAGTAGGTTTGAAAGAATTCAATAATTCAAAACTACCATTTCTCTGACTAACCTTAGGATTACCATAAAAACAGGTGAGAAGCCACTGAGATCCACCTGGTTCATCGGTATATTTTTATCATTTTGTTTACACATATTGATGTGTAAATATGTATATTTAAACATAAGAATAAGAATAAGAATAAGAATAAGAATGAAAAATTATATATTAATATATACTACCAAGATGATGAGTAATATTTTTCTATTATATATATTTGATGACATAATATTTACAATTTGTCTTGTCCTTTGAGCCAAAGTAATGAATTGATAGATCATAGATAGTCCAAAAACATGTACAACTTCTATATGTATTAGATTCTTTCCACCATGTAAACAAAAGGCAAAAGATGAACAAAAACTCTAAATCAAGTCGATTTCGCGCACCCCTTACACACGAAAATGACATGGCATATTGGCATGGCTGGGTTAATGAAACGGTGGGCAGTGACATGGGCGGGAGACGAAATACAAAGGGAAAAACCGAGTTGCAGAGCCTACTGCAACAACCTGAAGAAGAGTTTGGCTTCAACCACGAGATGGGTCTCACAATTCCTCGCCAAGAAGAAGTTTTCCAATCTCTAACATCCATGCTCAGATGAAGATTAGGTCGTGCATTGGGTTTGGTTTTTCTTTTTCTTTTTTTCTGGAGAAAATGGCGAAAGATGAAGCTGATTCATTGCTTCTCTGTTCCAATTTATTCTTTTCATCTCTTTTTTCTTATATATTAAAGGGATTTTCTTTTAAACTCTGAACTAAAAACCCATGTTTGGATTTCTAAATCTGCAGAAGTTTGAAATTTTCCTCATGGTGGTGTGGAGTATTAGCACAACCCAGCAGCTTGGCGTGATTTGCGGGACTCAATGGAGTGATAAGGAGCTCCATAACTGTCGAAGAGATAAGGGTGGTAACTCCCGCAAATCATGCATCACTGATGGAGAGACGTCGAAGGATGAAAGAGTCCAATGGCAACAAATTCAATAGAGGACTACTCCTCTGTATTTTGTAAGTCAAAAACAGCCAAGTGTTCACATTCTAATAAAACATAAAAGCAGTCTTATTCATTTCCTCCTTCCTCAGTACTTTTTTTTTTTTTTTTCAATTTCTCTTCTTGGAGCTGTACCAATGTACCCTATGGGAGAACGAATATAAATTAAGAATTTTTGGGGGCTGCATGTTACCCCTTTTCTTATTACTCTCTCTCTCTCTCTCTCTCTCTCTCTCTCTGTGTGAGTCACACGGACGGTTTTTATCTTGCACTTGTATTCAGGTTTTTGGCCAGTGCACAATTTTCTGTGATTAGTATTCTTTGGTTAGCCAAGCAGTTAGCCGTTACTATTGTAAGGTGATTCCATTTGGGATAGATAAAATGGGGCGATGACATGGAGGAACGGGAAGATGGATGAGATTGAGGGGCTCAAATGGCGCTTTGCCTTCGTCATCTTATTCTTCTTTCTCCAGTTTATTTATTTATTATTTTAAATATAAAACAACCTATCCCATATATATAAGAGAGACGCTGCAGAGCGGTCCGACTGATAAACTCATAAAAACAGCCCTCCATTCACAATATGACACGTAGGCAAAAACACACTAAAATAATTAGAGCTCATCACACACAATCAATCCCCTTTAATTTCTCCATCACAAAATCATGTCTTAAGAAGTGAGAACTCTGGATTTTATTCTCCATCTTCAAACGTCGAGACTCCACGTCTGAATTGCAGCACCGCCACACAATTTTCGCACCACCCCAGTCAACAAGACTGCAACACGCTTCCCATTTCTCCCCTTCTTACAACCTCAAATCCAGTCAAGGTGATGACAATGTTACCAATTTGGTCAGATTCATTTATGGGTTTACTCCCCACTTGCAAAAGACAAGCACGGGTGGTTTTGAGGGAATCCAACCGTGAGGGATTCTTTAATGGAAAACATTTATTTCCATACTTTAAGCCCTACATTTCTATAAAGCAAGCATTGACATTTGAAGTAAAACTCTTGCGCTGTTTTCCTTTTTTGAAAAATTGACATTTGAGGATGAGGTGTGAGGGATTCCTTATTGTAAAGGAGAAAGATCAAATAGTGGGTACAATAATGATAAGAACACACAGAAGAAAGATCAAATAGTTGCTCTTTGGAGAGAAATACAGCACAGTTAATTAAACTTGCCTTGATATGAACGTTGAAGACGAGAGAGAGAGAGAGAGAGAGAGGGGGGTGGGGCTTTTACCTTTCTGTGTTGCCGATCGGAAAAGAGATGCCCAAATCTAAGTATTTATTCCAGGTGAAGAGGAGAAGAGAAAGGTTGAAGACGAAATATTATGCTAAAAGAAATCCTTTCGATCTTCCTTCGTCGAGGATGGAGGGAAAGAAGTGAAGGAGGAAGGGCTGCTATTATGATCGGGTGGAAGCAGATGTAGAATAAACTCATTAAATGGCCTATGTGTCGCCTTGTGAATGGGGGCTGCTATTATGGGTTTATCAGCCGGACCGCTCCATAGGAATTCTCTATATATAAATCTAGTATTTAGAGTGCGCGTGAGTGCACGAAAGTGACTCTTTCTAGAAGAATTAAAAAATGAATTATTGTATTAACTTATAATTATTTTATAATTTGTTTACTAAAATTGCATTTGGATATTGGGAGTTTCAACACTTCTCATTACTATTTATTATTTTATTATTACTTTTTACTTAATTTTACTACAATTACATGACTTTTTATCTATTTTTTATTATTATTTTTTATTATTATCTATTACTTCTCAACCCCCAAACCTACACTAAATCTATATTAAATGAAGTGCATAGATATCAGTCTATGGCCAAAAATGAAAATAATAAATAATCAGAAACTCTAAATAGCAGCCTACACTTTTTTATATCATTAAAAAAATGTGATTTTACTCTTTTATCTTTTTTAATTTTACACTTTAAAAATGATGGTGTGTTAGGTGTGAGGCTGCTGTGTAGCAGTCCTCATAAATAATATATAGCTTTTATGAATTGGATGTCATTTGGTTCAGTTCGATCTTTTCCAGACGTGAAAATTCAACAAAAAATAAAAAATAATATTATCTTTGATTTCCTTTAATCCATTTAAAATCACGAATATTTCATATTTGCTAGAATAATGTTTTATATTCTTTTATTTTATCTCTTTATTTTAACCGTTCATGTATTTAATTTTTTAAAAAATTATTATTTTTTATTTATTGATTAAAGAAGTAACTATTAATATATTGATATTTTTTTTATATTTTTTCTTTTAGTAAGTATGTGGTATAAGGATGATGAGTAGAAGAACTCAATTAGTTTTGTTGAACCTAAGATTTCAAGTTTTGTGTAATTATATATTTACACATGGATTTTGATGATAACAAATGAATTCAAAGAATGAAGGAGTCTCAAGTTCAAGTTGTCCACACAATGGAGTCAAGCACATCAAGGAACCAAGCATGAGCAAGAAGGGAACAAGTTCACATTAATGTCATAGAGTAATGTTGTAAATCTCTTCAAAATTCGAAATTAGGATTAAGGCTCAAAAATTAATATTTTATCATAAATCATTAAAATACATTTTCCACATGTGCATGAATATTTTGAAAATTAAATTTGAAAATTTTGAAAGATAATTGATTGTCATCTTTCACATGTGCATGCCATGATTAAAGGGTTGAACTTTGAAAATATTAAAAATGATTGATTGTCATCTTTCACATGTGCATGTTTTATTTGAATATTTTCAAAAGTGATTGATGCTTTTCTTGACTTATGCAAAAGGAAGATGTCTTTGTTTGAAAATTTTGAAAAGTAAAGTGTGCTCCTTTTGTCATATGCAAAAAGTAAAAGATTAGGTTTGAATTTTTTGAAAAGTAAAGTGTGCTCATTTTGTCACATGCAAAAAGTAAAAAGATTAGGTTTGAAATTTTTGAAAAATGAATGATGATGTCTTTGACATGTGAATCTTTTTAAATTTGAATATGAAGTCTCATATGCCTATAAATAGATCATTTGAGAGCTTCACATTCACAACACCAAGAGCATACAACTCTCATTCAAAGCTTTCATTCTCTCTTCTCTAAGCATTGAGCCTTAATCCTTTTTCATTTTGAGAGATATAGGTTGTGCTGTATTGTTCTTATTTCACTCATTGAGGAGTGTTTTCTGATATTCTACCCACTATCAATTCTTGTATCAGTAAAAGGGTGTGTACAACCCTTGTGCGTGTAGAAAGTGTTCTACACAGGGAATCGTTGAATCACCACGTGTAAGGTGATTGCAAGTGTAGAGGGTGTTCTACACGGATCCTTTGTAGCGGTGTTGTTCAAAGGTGTAATAGGTTTTTACCTCCACCTGAAGGAGGTTGAATAGTGAATTCGGGGATCCTCAAGGGGTAGCTTGAGGCGAGGACGTAGGCAGTGGGGCCGAACCTCGTTAACATACTGAGTTTGATTCTCTCTTACCCTTACTCTTTATATTTATTGCTATTTCGTATTTTGTTTATATTTGATATTGTATATTTGATTTATAATTGTTATTTTTTTTAAAAACAACTCAATTCACCCCCCCTCTTGTGTTAGTCATCTGGGCAACAATTGGTATCAGAGCTAAAGCTCTGTTATAAGATTAACTATCTTTTGAGTTAAGATCTTATGGCTAACATTGCAGCTTCATTTGGTGAAGGTCAATCTAGCAGTCGGCCTCCACTCTTTTGTGGAGACAATTATTCATTCTGGAAAGTTAGAATGAGAATATTCCTTCAGGCTCAAGGTCGAGAGATCTGGAAATGCATTGTAAATGGACCTTATATTCCAACAAAAGTGGTTGGTGGAGTAAAGGTCAAAAAGGAAGAAGAAGAGTTTGATCGTGAAGACGATAGACTTTATACTTTGAATTTAACTGCTATGAATTTATTATATAATGCTCTCAATGGTAATGAGTTTAATAGAGTAATGACTTGTGCTACGGCAAAAGAAATTTGGGATAACTTGGAAGTTACTTATGAAGGAACTTCTCAAGTTAAGGAATCAAAAATTTATATTCTTACTCATGAATATGAAATGTTTAAGATGAATGATGATGAATCTATTTCTAGCATGCACACTCGTTTTACTAACATCATAAACAGTTTGACAGCTCTTGGTAAAGTTTATTCCAAAGTGGAAATGGTAAGAAAAATTCTCAACTCTCTACCAAAACGTTGGGAATCAAAAGTGACAGCGATTCTTGAAGCTAGAGACCTCAAGAAGCTCGAAGTGAATGAACTCATCGGGTCACTTATCACCCATGAGTACACATTGAAAAGAGGAGAAGAAGAAGGAAAGCCAAAGAAGAGCTTGGCACTTAAAGCTGTTCCTCATGAAAGTGAAAGTGATGAAGATGAGGAAAATGACGATAAAGATGAAGAAGTTGCGATGATAACAAGAAGAATTCAGAGATTCTTAAAGAAAAATAAAACTCCTCCGAGGAAATCATTCAAAAAGTTTTCCAAGAAAGATTCAGGTAAAAATGATACTTTAATTTGTTATAAATGCAATAAGCCTGGTCATATCAAGCCAGATTGTCCCCTGCTAAAGAAAGATCGAAACAAAGGCAAGAAAGCAATGAAAGCTACATGGGATGATGATTCAAGTAGCTCAGATAGTGAAGCAAGCAATGAAGAATCAGCAAATCTCTGTCTTATGGCTAAAGATGATATTGAGGTAACAAATTTTGATAATATTGAAAATCCTTCATATGAAGAATTGCAAAATGTTTTAGAAGAGGTATATGAAGAATTTGAAAAATTGGGTATCAAATATACTGCTTTGAAAAAGAAAAATTCTTCTTTAACAAACGAAATTGATATTTTAAGAAAAGAAAATATTGTTTTGAAAGACGAAAATCTTGAGTTGAAGAAAAAGAAAACTGATTTAGAAAATATTGTTGAAAACTTTACGAATGGAAAAAGAAATTTTGAAAAACTTCTTGGTAGTCAAAGATGTGTTTTTGACAAGGCAGGCTTGGGATATATGCCAAAACAAAAGTTCAAACCTTATAAAAACTTCTTTGATAATCCTTCTACATCAAAGTCTAATATTCAAAATTCTTTTCATAATAAGTTTGTCAAAAAAGGATACTATTATAATCATTCAAGATTTTCATATATGTCACATGCTATTTGTAATTTTTGTAATAGAAATGGTCATAATTATCATACTTGTCCTATTAGAAGAAAACATACAATGACTATTAGGGCCATATGGGTACCTAAAAATCTTGTTTCTTCTAATACTAATAAATAAAGGACCCAAAGAACTTGGGTACCAAGAAAAATCATTTTAATTGTTTTTATAGGTATGCATGAAGTCCTCTACAAGCAAAAACAAATGGTTTTTAGATAGTGGATGTTCAAGACACATGACGGGAGACAAGACTAAGTTCTTTGATCTTAGATCTAAAGAAGAAGGACACGTGACATTTGGAGACAACTCGAAAGGGAAGATCGTGGGAATAGGTAAAATTGGTAATAAATCTTCTCTCATAATTGAAGATGTTCTACTTGTTGAAGGTCTAAAACATAATCTTTTGAGTATAAGTCAATTATGTGATAAAGGATTTACAGTTACTTTCAAAATGGATAAGTGCATTATTTTGAATGATCATGATTATAACATTTGTTTTACTGCCTTTAGAAGTAATAATGTTTATACAATCGATTTTGAAGAAATTACCTCACAAGATGCTATTTGTTTTTCAGTACAAAATGAAACTAATTGGTTATGGCATAGAAGACTAGGTCATGCCAACATGGAACTTATTTCCAAACTTTCAAAAAATGATCTTGTGAGAGGTTTACCAAAGGCAAATTTTCTTAAAGACAAAATTTGTGATGCATGCCAATTTGGTAAACAAACAAAAACTTCTTTTAAAACCAAGAAATATATTTCCACTACTAGACCACTGCAACTGATACACATGGATCTTTTTGGACCAAATAGAGTTGCAAGTCTAGGAGGAAAATATTATGCTTTTGTTATTGTTGATGATTTCTCTAGATATACTTGGGTCATCTTTCTTGCTCATAAAGATGAGGCACATAATGCTTTTACCAAGTTATGCAAGAGAATTCAAAATGAAAAGGGCTATACTATTTCAAGTATCCGAAGTGATAGGGGAAAAGAGTTTGTTAATAAAAATATTGAAACATTTTGTGATGAAAATGGTTTTGTGCATAATTTTTCTGCTCCTCGAACTCCTCAACAAAATGGGGTAGTAGAGAGGAAAAATAGATCTCTTCAAGAGATGGCAAGAACAATGCTTAATGAGAACAACTTGCCTAGTTATTTTTGGGCCGAAGCGGTAAGTACTGCATGTTATGTTATAAATAGAGTTATGTTAAGGTCTAAATTAGATAAAACCCCCTATGAGCTTTGGAATGAGAAAAAGCCCAACATTGGTTACTTTCATGTATTTGGATGCAAATGTTTTATTTTGAATGACAGGGATAATTTAGGCAAATTTGATGCAAAATCGGATGAAGGTATTTTTCTCGGGTATTCTACAAATAGTAAAGCTTATAGAGTATTCAATAAAAAGACTTTAACTGTACAAGAATCTATGCATGTAGTATTTGATGAATCTAATTCTCTACTCTCCAAGAAATCCATTGATGAAGAAACAGGAGGTATAAATAATACAGAAAGTCTCAATCTCAACAAAGAGAACACAATAGAGGAAGTCCAACATGGAGACATCAGGAAAGATCATCAAAATTTAATACGAGATGCAACCAAACAGTGGAAATTTGTGAAAGATCATCCAGTGGAACAAATTCTGGGAGAACCTTCACAAGGTGTAAGCACTCGATCATCTCTTAGAAATATTTGCAATCATACTGCTTTTTTATCTCAGATTGAACCTAAAAATATTGATGAAGCACTTCTTGATGAATCTTGGATTCTAGCTATGCAAGAAGAGCTTAATCAATTTGAAAGAAATGATGTTTGGACACTTGTTCCTAAACCCAAAAATCATACTATTATTGGAACAAAATGGGTTTTTAGAAACAAGAAAGATGAGTCCGGAGTCATTACTAGAAATAAGGCTCGACTTGTAGCCCAAGGTTACAATCAAGAAGAAGGAATTGATTATGATGAGACATATGCACCAGTCGCAAGATTAGAAGCTATTCGAATGCTACTTGCATATGCTTGTTATAAAGATTTCAAACTTTTTCAAATGGATGTTAAAAGTGCTTTCTTAAATGGTTTTATAAATGAAGAGGTATATGTTGAGCAACCTCCAGGTTTTGAAAATCATATTTCTCCAAATCATGTTTTCAAACTCACAAAAGCACTATATGGACTCAAACAAGCTCCTAGAGCGTGGTACGAGAGACTCAGTGGTTTCTTGATTAAAAAAGGTTTCTCAAGAGGAAAAATCGACACAACTCTTTTCATTAAATACGAAAATGATGATATTCTTTTGGTTCAGATTTATGTTGATGATATAATATTCGGTGCTACTAATGAAAATATGTGTCAAGTTTTTGCTAAGACTATGCAGGATGAATTTGAAATGAGCATGATGGGAGAACTTACATTCTTTCTCGGATTGCAAATTAAGCAAGTAAAAAGTGGGACATTCATCAATCAATCAAAATATATTAAGGAATTGCTGAAGAAGTTTGGGATGGAAGGTGCTAAGGAAACTGGAACACCAATGAGCCCATCTACTAAACTTGATAAAGATGAATCCGGTAAGACAGTTGACTCGAAAGTATATCGAGGTATGATTGGTAGCTTATTATATTTGACAGCCAGTAGACCAGATATTATGTTCAGTGTGTGTTTATGTGCACGTTTTCAATCATCTCCAAAAGAATCTCATTTAATTGCAGTTAAGCGCATTCTTAGATATCTTAGTGGTACAATTAACCTAGGGTTATGGTACCCTAAACACACATCTTTCGATCTAATCAGCTACACAGATGCAGATTATGCTGGTTGTAAAATAGATCGAAAAAGCACTAGTGGAGCATGTCACTTCTTAGGTCATGCATTAGTTTCCTGGTTTAGTAAAAAACAAAATTCTGTTGCACTATCTACTGCTGAGGCAGAATATGTTGCTGCGGGTAGTTGTTGTGCTCAAGTTCTTTACATGAAGCAACAACTTGAAGATTTTAAACTCATGTATAATCACATTCCAATCAAATGTGATAATACAAGTGCTATAAATCTTTCAAAAAACCCAATACAACATTCTAGAACTAAGCATATTGAAATAAGATATCATTTTCTTCGAGATCATGTGCAGAAAGGCGATATAGTACTAGAGTTCACAAACACACACGATCAGTTAGCAGATATATTCACAAAACCTTTACCAGAAGATAGATTATCTATGATTAGAAGAGAAATAGGTATGATGCATATTATGAATATCTCTTAAAAGATATATCAAAGTTCATAAAATAGAGAGTTTTTTTTTTTAAAATTCTTTTACATAAACTTGAGGTTCTTAGCCTCATGTTTGAGACGCTCATTCTTCATACAATATCATGTCATCCCTATTCATGGGAACTGGCAAGCGGAATGAAGAATCCAATAGAGATTTCAACTTTTTATTCTTCTGCCGAAGGATTCCTTCCCTTGTGTGAGACTCTTGAACAATTCGTTGAAGTACAACAATTTGTTCCTTAAGCTTTTCAACCTCATGGTTTTTTGCTTGAACCCGCTGGGAAAAAGCAACAATAGAGGATGAGTAGCGAGTCCCGAGACTCACCAAGTCGTAGATAGCATCGGAGTCTGACTTATTAGCCATACTATTATTTTCTTGCAGCAACATGGCACCAATGGTAGCTGCAGAAAGGACATGAGATTGAGGTGTAGAATACCTCATGGATGAGAAAGGAATTGAAAACTTAAAGCGAGAATGTTGAAGGAATGCAGATGAGTTATAGAGATAAGAAGAAAACTTGATGCGGATTGGATGAATTTTAAAACTGATTTTATAAAGATGGCATAAAGAACAAGACAAGCTATCATCCAAGTCAAAGAGTAATGGTTTTTTTTTTTCCGATCGGTGAAAATGACATTTTTTTTAGAAATTCGGAGCCTTCAATCTCGTTTGTCAACAACATCAGGCGATTTTTTTTCAAATCTCCAGCCACACTTGTCGGGTCACGGATGGCTCTCTTTTTCAACTATCTATAGTGTATTTTAACGCACCGTTTTCTTCAGTCTATTTATTTGCTGCGAATCCTTTTTAATGATGCCAAAAGGGGGAGAAGTTTTAGACTAGAACATTAACATTGTTTAAATTGTTAAACTTGTTATATGTGCTTGGAATTATATTTATATTTTTGCTTGAAAAACTAACGCACATTCTCAGGGGGAGCTTAAGTATTAATACAGGTTTCAGGTTCTATCAAGTATTTGTCATCATCAAAAAGGGGGAGATTGTTGAACCTAAGGTTTCAAGTTTTGTGTAATTATATATTTACACATGGATTTTGATGATAACAAATGAATTCAAAGAATGAAGGAGTCTCAAGCTCAAGTTGTCCACACAATGGAGTCAAGCACATCAAGGAACCAAGCATGAGCAAGAAGGGAACAAGTTCACATTAAAGTCATAGAGTAATGTTGTAAATCTCTTCAAAATTCGAAATTAGGATTAAGGCTCAAAAATTAATATTTTATCATAAAGCATTAAAATACATTTTCCACATGTGCATGAATATTTTGAAAATTAAATTTGAAAATTTTGAAAGATAATTGATTGTCATCTTTCACATGTGCATGCCATGATTAAAGGTTTGAACTTTGAAAATATTAAAGATGATTGATTGTCATCTTTCACATGTGCATGTTTTATTTGAATATTTTCAAAAGTGATTGATGCTTTTCTTGACTTATGCAAAAGGAAGATGCCTTTGTTTGAAAATTTTGAAAAGTAAAGTGTGCTCCTTTTGTCATATGCAAAAAGTAAAAGATTAGGTTTGAATTTTTTGAAAAGTAAAGTGTGCTCATTTTGTCACATGCAAAAAGTAAAAAGATTAGGTTTGAAATTTTTGAAAAATGAATGATGATGTCTTTGACATGTGAATCTTTTTAAATTTGAATATGAAGTCTCATATGCCTATAAATAGATCATTTGAGAGCTTCACATTTACAACACCAAGAGCATACAACTCTCATTCAAAGCTTTCATTCTCTCTTCTCTAAGCATTGAACCTTAACCCTTGTTCATTTTGAGAGATATAGTTTGTGTTTGTATTGTTCTTATTTCACTCATTGAGGAGTGTTTTCTGATATCCTACCCACTATCAATTCTTGTATCAGTAAAAGGGTGTGTACAACCCCTTGTGCGTGTAGAAAGTGTTCTATACAGGGAATCGTTGAATCACCACGTGTAAGGTGATTGCAAGTGTAGAGGGTGTTCTACACGGATCCTTTGTAGCGGTGTTGTTCAAAGGTGTAATAGGTTTCTATCTCCACCTGAAGGAGATTGAATAGTGAATTCGGGGATCCTCAAGGGGTAGCTTGAGGCGAGGACGTAGGTAGTGAGGCCGAACCTCGTTAACATACTGAGTTTGCTTCTCTCTTACCCTTACTCTTTATATTTATTGCTGTTTCATATTTTGTTTATATTTTATATTGTATATTTGATTTATAATTGTTATTTTTTTTAAATACAACTCAATTCACTCACCTCTTGTATTAGTCATCTGGACAACAAGTTTATTAAGAATAAATCAAAAAATAAAAGATGAAAAATATCGTGTGTGGTACTGTATAGGATGATAATTAACAAAATTCTTCTAATATAAGTTCTATTTCTCAAACTCATAAAGTCATTGCAGCTTTATAAAAGTAAAGATGACTAATAAATTAGATGGGGAGTGAAAAAACACGATCCACTTTATATAAAGATGAAAGTTGATCAAAACTTTAATTTTTAATATTGAACATTTAAATCATCAATGGATTACCTTTTTCATGAACGTACATCACTAATTCTTGCAGCTTTAATTGAAAGATCTAACATCAATAATTGAAGGAGAGTGCAAAAGAACCCAATTATTGAGAAAAATGAAGACAATATTGGAAGTGGTCAAGCAAAGAATACTAGTGTAGGATGTGAGTGGCATGGATCACGTGAAATGGGCCATGTTTGGCTGTTAGAGACTATCTAAAATCAATTATTGATGATAGAACCTTTTACTTTTTAACTTTTTATAAAAATGTTAAATTTATTATCTTAATCTATTTTATACATTCAATCATATATCTTAACTTATTTATATTTAAACACATCTCCATAGGATCTATCTACAAAATACTACAATTTTTATATCAACTCAAATAATGATCTAAATTCATCTAATCAGTATCTAAACGCAGCCTGAAATAACACATCCTATTACGATCATTGTTTGATATTCACGCTTTACAAACAAACTACAACTGCTTTAATTGGTCACGATCGAGTAATAAAGAGGAAATAAAATCAATAAGGGGAAAAAAAAAATGAAGATAACACATATATGGTCCACTTCTAAAGCTAAAGTTGGTAGATGAATAGTTTTCATGATATTGGAGAAAATTCAAAATTGGACGGGCAAGGATTTCCATATATGCGCATGCGATATGGGAGCCCTGAGGATTAAGAGTCTATGTATATTTAAATGGGGAACTACTAATTGATAATGGATTTACTTTGATCCGATCCAGTAGTAAATGAATGGCAAACTCATGATGAAGCTCATTAATCTCTGTGATCTTCCAATATTTCCAGATAATGTTAATATAAATTAATTAATATCGAGGAGGATATTTAATTTATATATACAAATTAGTATTTTTAATTATGTGAGATAAATTAGTTACATATATAAGTTATTCTTCATACTCTTCAAAATCTTATTTTTTATTTTTAAAACTTTGAATGTAATTTGAATATTGTGTTGTCTCTATATCTCGTCAACGCACCAGATTGCGATATATAGAATATATAACATAAATCATGTTTAGGTATATATAATATATATATATATATATATATATATATATATATATATATATAAAGTAATTATATCAAATAAAATAAATAAATAATTGATTTAAGAAAATAATAATTTTATCCATTTATTAATAAAAGCTAACAAAAAAAAAGGTGGCCTTGTAAAGACTATAATATCGATCCGGAGTTCAGATCAAAGGGTTATTATACTAAATAAAGGGTTATTATAAATAAGATCTTTTTCCAGGTTGATTTGCGTAGAAGTCAACCAAATAATTTGAAAACCTTGCTTTTGGAGTAGTATAAAAGTGTGACGAATACAATATTTTATAAATGTTGTGTGTGATGTTGATAGTACTACTCTTCAACTCATATTATCGTTGTGGAGCTGCTGTCCTTGACGTTAAAACAGGCTAAAAAATTAATAAACCGAACGGCTTGTCAACAGTTTTGAGTTTGGTTCATTAATCATGATTAACTAAATGAATTAAAACAGAGCTCATGTTTGAATTAAGTTCATTACCTAACGGAATGAGCTTCAACAAACCCAAACTGAATAATATTTCTTTTAAATTAAGTGTTGTACCCAAGTTTGTGAAAGTGAATAGGTAGAAGTTGAAACTGAAAATTACTTAAATATAATTTTTTAAGATTACTTTTTAGTATTTAAAAATTATATTGAATTTTGTGTTTAGATAATGATTAAGTTTAAAAGTTGAAATAAGAAATTTGAGATTTAAAGATATTTGTTGTAATATAAGATTAAATAATGATCAAAATTCTTTAAATAATTGTTCGTAAACCGAACATGACCAAATATTTTATAATTTTTTTTACTAATTCTAATTTAAATGGAGATTATTTTTTATAAAATAACGAGCTACCTTACAATTTTATTTTATAAATATGTCCTGAATTTAAAATAGAGTCGTAAATAAGAATTGTATCCTTATTATTTTCAAAGATTCTGATATATATATATCTTTTTTGTGGGTCTCTCAAACTCATGTAAGTCATCCCAGCTTTAAAAAAAAGTAAAGGTGGCGAATAGAGGTTGGGGGAGTGAAGAAACCAGACCCACAAATAAAGATTAAAGTTGATTTAAATCACTAATGGCCGGATTACCTTTTTCAACATCACTAATTCTTGCAGCTTTAATTGAAAGATCGAACATCAATAATTGAAAGAGAGTGCAAAAGAACCCAATTATTGAGAAAAATGAAGACAATATTGGAAGTGTTATGAAACTAATGAAAAGAGAGAGAGCAAAAGATAGAGAGATCTTGAATATGAGAGAAATGTTTAGAGAACTTTGTTTTCTCTTATTTCTTAGTGCCTTACACAAATGAGGACTCCCTCTATTTATAGGGATCTCTTGGTACAAAGAATGGTTAGGATTGTTACACTTGTCATCAATCCAATGGTAAAGAGTACAAAGGAGGTTAGGTGTACCTAAAATCACTATTGGGGGTAGGTGTACCTAAGATTACCATTGATGGCTAAATGTGGTCATACAATACAATTTGAACTTGGTTTATAACACTCCCCCTTTGGATGACCACATATAAAGAATATGCCTCGTTAAAACCTTCTCATGGAAAAACCCAGTGGGAAAAAAAACCAATGACGAAGGAAAAAGAGTACAATATTCTGTATATCGCCAAGTGCTTTAAGATTGCCTCATTAAAACCTTGCAAAGGAAAACCCAGTGGGATAAAACCTTAGCGAAGGAAAAAGAGTACAATCAGCACAAGTTTTTAAGACTTTACTCCCCTGAAAAGTACATGATAATATGTCTTCAATTCTCCGCATTCCAATGTTGCAGTTGGTAATGCTTTAGTGAATAAATCTACCAGATTATTTCTTGACCGTATCTTCTTGACATCAATTTCAACTTTCTTCTCATGAATTGCAATGATCTTCTTGTGTGGATCTGATAGATAACTCGCATCTGTATATCCATCTAATTGTGGACTTGATCCAAATAATTACATATTCAGGGCTTCAATTGAACTGGAGATAAGGTACTTCAGGACCAAAAATTTCTCCATCGTCTTCAGGACGAAATGGATTTTTCTGCTCATCAAATTATCGAGCAACCATTGGAGTAATCAGGACTTTATAGTGAAATTCACCATATTGATCCGAGATCATTGAATTCACTACTCTTCTGGAGTTCTTGTAAATAACATAATTACTAGAGGAGTTATCAAAATTAAGCCGCAAACCTCTATATTCAAAAACGGTGGCCATCTTTTTAGGCCAGACAAGCATCGCGGGATTTTACAGTTCTTATGTACCTGTCAGGCGCCGAAAGGCTATAATGCTACATCTGCTATCAGGCGCCGCAGGGCTATGATGCTACGCCTCGTCTCTTGTAGAGAGATGCTTCACGAGGGATGCCGTGAATCAATAGAGGTGCTTAGTTTTTCTCTATAAAAGAGATGTTCAGATCATCTTCATTCGCATCTCATCTTCTTCACTTTTCTGTAATCATACTGCATTCTTACTCTGCAATTTCTTTCTGCATTTTTATTCTGCAATCTCTTTCTGCATTCTTTTTCTGCAATGGCTCAGCAATCTTCTCATGGCCAATATATAAGGTATTATGCACCTAGCTCATCAGCTGTTCCTGCTTCTACCACAGGTGCTAATCTGACTAATAAGTCAGATGTTGAAGCTATCTATGAGCTTGTAAATCTCGGTGCCCATTACTCTTCAACTATTTATGCATTTTCTCAGCGACTACAATCCAAACCTTATGATTTGGACAAACTCCATGAGAAAATTTTTATCCTTCAGCGACTTCTTCAGGAGTCTAACGTGAAGATAGAATCAATAAAGCAAGAGAATAGGAAATTAAAATCTCTGCTTAAATCTTCTTTTAGATTGCCTACTCCTTTAGACAGAGATGCCATGCAGATTCTTGAAGAACAAGAGCGTTTAAAGAATGAGGCGAAATGTCTCAAATTTCTGTAATTTTTGCTTCAAGATAATAAAATTTCACAAATATTCATATTTGTGTATCTATCTTCTGGTAGATATTCTGGATGCTTTATTTTATTTCTCATGCACATTTATCTCCCCCTTGAAACCGAAAGGGTTTTATATTTCAAATATGTGCAGTTCTTCTGAACTCTTCAGGAGTTTCAAGAAGATTTAAATCATCAACCGCAATAATAACAAATCCGGAATCTCTTAATAAAAACACATGGGTATATTGGATTACTTTCAAATCTTTCTTTCAATAAATATTCACTAATGCATTTATACCACATGTATCCGGATTGTTTTCTGGATGTAACCAGATAAAAGCTTAAAGCATTTTTATATCCTTCAGGGATTTTCATATATATTTCTGGATGTATTCAGATTAGAAGCTTCAGGCATTCTATATCCTTCAGGGATTTTCATATATATGCATTGGTCTAATGACCCATATCAATATGCAGTGACCACATCCATTAACTGCATATCCAATATTTTTGTAACTACCAAATTAGTCAAAAATCTGAATGTGATTGCATCCATAACAGGAGATTATTTTTCCTCATAATCAATCCCTGATTTCTGCAGTTTTCATGAGCTCTTCTGGAGCCTCATAATCAATCCCTGATTTCTATAGTTTTTATGAGCTCTTCTGGAGCCTCATAATCAATTCCTGCTTTCTGCAGTTTTCATGAGCTCTTCTGGAGCCTCAATGACATTTAAATTATCTATATAAACTGCAATAAAATATAATATAAATACTGAAAATATATGAAAATAGTATGTTCCACATACGTTTAGCTTGCATTAGATCATATAAGGATTTTAAGACTTGATAGAATATGTACTTCAGGACTATATGCTTCTTGCATACCCAAATTCTTGGTAACTATCAAGTTAATACAAATCTCAATATGATCTTTTTAACTTCAGAAATATATCAATATTATTTCTGCAGGAAATATATTCGTGATTTATATATCACATTTTCATTTCCTTTATACAAATACCCACTGATATTCAACAAGCATCACCTCATAGGTGTTTGGATTTCAAGTCCATATGAAAATCATTCGACTTATCATAATTGATTTTGGATGATCAAGATAATCATGAAAAGATACAAATATTTTGAATCATATCACTTTTGATTCATCAACATAATATCATCTCAAAGAGAAAACTGATAATATTTTTAATAGGAGCTTCTGGCTCGAAATCATTGAAGTACTATAAATATATTCATCACCACGTCCAATCTTTTGGATTCTTTGAAAACAATTCGTCATTCTCTTCTGGGAATGATATAAATCCAATTTCATTCACTTCAGGGAATGATGTGAAACTAGTAGGACGTGGCTCATGATTTCTTATCAAAATCTCATTATTTTGCTTAGCCACTACAAAATCAGATATAAATTTAGAATATATTATGAACTTTTACACTCGATATTGCTACTTCAGGAGCACATTCGAGGCGTTCATTTTAAACATATATTCTTTAGTGGTTTTTCTCAACACACTTTCAATTATGCAACTTCAGGTGCATAAATCATAATGAGCCTTTTGGTACACATATTGCTCACTTAAATTATCTCACAGAATCAATAGATCCTTTATTATGAGATACTCAATAAAATTATTGATTTAAATCGATCCTTCAGGGATGCTCAATTTCTATTCCAAGATAGATCTTATCATCAATAATTCATAACAAGTATATAAAAATAAATAAAACTTGTATGAAAAATATGTGAATAAACATAAAATTTAATCAAGTAATAATAATGAATATAACATTTCATATTCATTTGGAAACTACAAATAATATATTGAAACACTTACTTGAAGTATAAGCCTACTAGCTTCAAGATCGTCAGAACCTTCGTGCTGATAACGTGTTATGAAACTAATGAAAAGAGAGAGAGCAAAAGATAGAGAGATCTTGAATATGAGAGAAATGTTTAGAGAACTTTGTTTTCTCTTATTTCTTAGTGCCTTACACAAATGAGGACTCCCTCTATTTATAGGGATCTCTTGGTACAAAGAATGGTTAGGATTGTTACACTTGTCATCAATCCAATGGTAAAGAGTACAAAGGAGGTTAGGTGTACCTAAAATCACTATTGGGGGGTAGGTGTACCTAAGATTACCATTGATGGCTAAATGTGGTCATACAATACAATTTGAACTTGGTTTATAACAGGAAGAGTATTTATATATACAAATTAGTATTTTTAATTATGTGAGATAAATTAGTTACATATATAAGTTATTCTTCATACTCTTCAAAATCTTTATTTATTTTTTTTTAAAAAAACTTTGAATTTACTTTGAATATTGTGTTGTCTCTTGATCTCGTCAATGCATGCACCAGATCGCGATATATATAATATATACATGTATAAATTAACATATAACATAAATGTTTAGGAATATATATATATAAAGTAATTATATAAAATAAAATAAATAAATAATTGATTTAAGCAAATAAATAAATAATTTTAAGCAAATATCGGAAGACTCGTCAAAAAAAGAATACTGGTGTCGGATGTGAGTGGCATGGATCACGTGAAATGGGGCCATGGACTATGTTTGGTTGCTGGAATCTCCTCTTAAATTAATTATTGATGGTAATTGTTACTTTTTTAACTTTTTATAAAAATATTAAATTTATTTCAATCTATTTTATACATTCAAATATATATTTCAACATATTTACATTTAAAAAATTTTTAATAAAATCTATAAAATATTACTATTTACACATAAACTCAAATCATCTACAATTATCTCAGCATCTAAACTTAATTGAAGCTCACGCCGGCCACTACTTTTAGGGGTGTAAAAAAAAAAAAAAGGGTAAACAAATAAACCGGATTGGAATGAACCGAACTGGTGAGTTTGGTTCGGTACCAAGTTTGGTTTGGTACAAGCATGCAATAACTCAGCTCAATCATACAAGTACCGGTTTTATTTTTTTTTAAAATCGGTCAAAATCAATCTGATTTCGATTTTTCTTTTTCTAAAACTAGATCAGACCAACTTATATATATTTTAATTTTTTATATTGTATATAATTTTTATATATAATTTATAATTATATATAAAATAGTTTTGTATTATATGATAAATTACTAATTAATATAATATTAAATTTTAAAATCTTATATCACTATAGTTTATTGTATTAATAGTATAACTAACACTATATCACTATATATTATAATATATCACTATAGTATTATATACTATAATATACTATATTATTTATTATATAATATAGTATATAGTATATTAAAACCGAAAAATCGGAATATAGTTTTAGGAAAGTAATCGGTGCGTAATAGATTTTGAAAAATACCAAACCGATGCAGACTGGTTCGATCCTAAAGTTTGTCCAAAGCCGAACTGGATTGGTTATACTCTTAACTACTTTACTTCAAAATATATGAGAACATATCCTATTTCGATCATTTTGCACCATTTTTAACACTTCAATATTTGCCTTTCACGCATTGTATATTACGAAGTACACACTGTGAGAGAGTAAGAGTATATATATCACGGCTATAGTGGGAAGGACGAAGGAAAGGAAACACTTAAAATGTTTATTTTTTTCATGCCTGCGGTATGAAAGAATACAAATTAATTAATTGTTTGCATGGTTTTTTCATATTAAGGTTTGTTTGAGGAGGGTCGTCCCCGGTGTTGGGCCTAGCCGAATAGACCCAGCTTGTGGGGCCTCGATAGGTCTAAGGGCATACTGACAGGGCGAAGGTGGTTCGAGATGATAGAATGGGCCGGGCCAGGAGGTTGGAAAGGAGGCGATTAAGCAGCACGCCTTGGCCAAGAGTCAAGAGAGTCAGAATGCTTGACAAACTACTGGTCGACAATCCCTGCACGCATAGTCAAAGACAACCCTAGTCCCTAAACTCTGGCAGCTGGATAGGGCTGAAGGGTGGGCTCACTCGACCGAGACCACGTCACATTAATGAAGGGCAGAGGGCACGCCAAAACGTGAGACCACACCGCATTTAATGAAAGATGGAGGGAGGCACGCCACAACGTGTCTCATGGACTGCTTGTGATCACCACGATTGAGTCTGGATGATCAGTTGCACAGTAGGAAGTTGGTACGGGAGACGCGTTGGCCTGAGTATGGAACAACACCCCCTGATCGACTTGCCAGGACCATCCCTATTAGGTATATATACCTCCCTTGCGAGGGGGGAAAAACTCTAGATACTTTTTCCACACTCAAGCCATTATAAGTCATAGACGGAAAACAACACTCTATCCTTTTGCAGCGAGGTACTTTTGTCGCAAATTAAGGCATACCTTATATTAGCGAAATTTAATTCAATTCAAAACACAAATAACTCCTCTCATTCATGATCGTTATGTTCGTATGGGTCCCGAAGCACGATTTTCTCTCTCTTTTGATCTGTTCCTCTAGTACTACCCTTGTCCATATATATGTTTCCCGGCCCTCCGCTAGCTGTCTTCGTATCTTTAATTTGTTTTTAATTTGTTTATTTTTTTAGGATTCATCACTATATATTAATTTTGAGGAATGGCAAATATCTCAATCTTGTTTATATATATGAAATCTTCAAATTTTCCTAAAGGCTTACAAATGTGCAGCTTTTTTCTGAAGACTCATTACATGCAGGTAATATTTTTTCCATTGATGCTATATTTTGTCTCCGGTTTATAATATTACTTAATTGTGATATTATTTCAAAAGGTATTTAATTATCACGATATTAATTTTTATCTGATATTATACGTGGGAAGAAATACGTACTTACTTAACTAATTAAATAAAATAATATAATCACAAAATCATTTCAAAATTATGTACCTTGATTCTAACTTTTTGAATCAAATAACTTTATTTTTTAAATTTATATATATATATATATATATATTTTTTTTTATAAAAAGCTCAAATTACAAATAAAGTTATGGAGGACCACTTTCAAGTCGCCCATTCTACTTTTACCAAAAGCGAATTGGGGGAAGCCGCTGGTATGAAAATTCAAAAATGTTAGCTGTGAGTCATCTTTATGCAGTTAGAATATAAAGGAGCTGGCCCTTTTGTTTTCCCATTTGTGTGTGATCTTCTCTTGCTCCCATGGGGAACATCTCAATACTCAAACCTATTCTGCTCGTCTTCTTACCCTTCCTTCTCCCTCATATTTCACTCGCTAATTCTACTCCTCGTTACATTCCCGTTGATAATATTGCCCTCAATTGCGGCTCTGCTGAAACCTCAACTCCAGATGATCCTATGGATACACGCGTGTGGATTGGAGACATGATCAAGCCCTCCGAATTCGCTCTGATCATAAAAGAACATAACCAGAAATCTAGTACTTCTAAAGCCCAATGCCAAGACTCATCTGTCGAAACTGTCCCCTACATGACTGCCCGTTTATCCTATTCCCAATTCACCTACGTATTTCCTATGATCACCCCCGGTCCTAAATTTGTTCGCTTGCACTTTTCCGCATATCCATACTCTGGTTTTGATGGATCTCTGCCCCTTTTTACCGTCAAAGCAAACAATAAATTCACCTTGCTTAGAAACTTCAATGCTTCCATTCTTGCTAGACACTTGGGGGGCTCAAAACGTACTTTTTATAAGGAGTTTTGCATCAACATTGAAGAGGATCAAAAATTAAATTTGACATTCATTCCAAAGCCAAGTACTATTCCAACAGCAAGTGCTACTTCTAGCAGATTCTTTGCTTTTGTTAATAGAATTGAGATCGTCTCCATGCCAACGTACCTCTACTATAGCAACTATAGCAGTCCAGGTGATCGATTCCCACTTTACGTTGGCAACAATGTTCCGTTTTTAATAGACAACACCAGGGCACTCGAGATGATTCATCGACTCAATATGGGTGGGAGCTCGATATCACCGATGGAAGGCACTGGCATGTTGAGAGAATGGTCCCCAGATAGCCCTTACTTGTTGAATGGAGGCGTGATCCCCCGTGACCCAGATTTGATGCTCAGATACTCAGCAATACAAAATTACACTGCCCCTGATGACATTTATCGGTCTGCAATCACGATGGGTCCAAATATAACTTGGAACATGCATTCTAATTTGACATGGGGTTTACCCGTAGATCCGGGGTTCAATTATCTGGTCAGGCTTCATTTCTGTGAAATTGAACCCACTATAACAAAGGCCGGCGAAAGGCCATTCATTATCTATATAGACAACAAGATAGCTGAAGATAACGCCGATGTAATTATGTGGAGCGGAGCAAAGGATACGCCATGGTATCAGGATTATATAGTGATGATCCAAAAGATGGGAGATGATCAGGATAAGAGTACACTCTTTATTGCTCTACATCCTGGAAAAGCAACCAATGCAATCTACGATGCCATTTTAAATGGGGTAGAAGTGTTCAAATTGAGCGACAACAATAACAACCTAGCCGGACCCAATCTTGCTAGTACTTTCCTGCCCTCTCCATCTCCTGCTCAACAACCTACTTCGACATCCCCACCTTCGGCTCAGCAACCAGCTTCGAAAACTAGCACATCCAACGCAAAGAAAACAAGATACATTGCTATTGTGACGCAGGAGGATCTGAGTCAGATGATGCTGATTTGTCAGAATGCACAGTGATGGCGCTGAGATACATTGACACTACAACAAATACTAGCTTTTGTCACGGGTTCTTTTTCCATGACAGAACATCGTGTGTTATAGTGGCTATTTGTCACCAAAACAAAGAATGGGAAAAAAACCAGCCTTTTACCATGAGATTTCTTCGGTGACAAGTATAGTGGTAATAGGGGTTTTAATCACGGAAAATACTTTTGATCCCACTACTGTGTGTTAATGGGAATTAAAATTTACAAAAATTTTAAATCGTCGTGGGTTAAAAGTTATAACCCACCAGCTAATGTTTTTTCCCATGAAATGTAATTCATCGCAAAAATTGTACCTCCCCAGTAGATAGTCCCTCGTGAGTAATTTAATATTTGCCACTAAGCTATTTCATCTTTATCCCACGAAATATACCATCAGTTAATTATTATTGAATATGCTCCACAACAATTAATCCCACTATACCCCGCGCGATACCGGGTCTATCCTTTTTACCTGATGTTATCTTCCCTACCCCTTTCCTTTCTTTCCCAACCGCCGCGCACCCCCACCCACCCCCCCCTCCCAAGCTTGTGGCCGCCACCGTACATCGCACTCGCCCTACAACCTCACCGCCTCTCACCATAGTCGCGTCCTCCCCCACGCTGTATACTAATCGTCCCCAACCCGTGCATTTTTGCAGAGTGAGAAGAAATTTCCCAGCAACTGCCCTAGCCTCCAGTATGACACGGAAGCCCTCTTCTGGTGCATCCCCTCTCTCGGGGCTTCGAGACACAGTCAGCCTCACATTCTTCTCCCTCCATCTTCTATCTCTATTAATGGTATGATTGTGTACCATTGGGCCTGACTTTGAAGATATTGTGTAAGATTTCTCTACTTCTCTTATGATATGGTTGTGGCAAATCTGATTCATGTAATTATTTGTTATCGTCAATAAATACACAAGTATGAATTTGCCACGGATGATCCCTAATTTAGCTCTGGAATTTCTACTGATTAGGTAGCCCCGATTGTTGTGAATCATTGTATGTACAGATTTGTATATATTATTTATGTAAATATTAGTGTGTGGGGATTGGTTCCAACATGTTAATCTATTTTTGCCTAATATATAGGTGAGGGCGTTGTCCTTACTAGCGTTGATCTTCTACTTAAGTGTACCCGTTAAAAAAATTTGACATTGCATTCCAATCTGAAACATATATGTTTCATGTTTTTAAGCACATCCAAGCATGCATCCATGATACTTGTGTATGATAGGAGATAGTATTGTCAATTGCTAATCCCTTTGGTCATGTTTAAACCATTCATCCATTGACAGAGGGTCCTCGTTTGACTGCACTATTGTTTGGTCTTAGGTTGTAAGATCACAACAAAAGGCTAACCCACATCCTGGCTTATGAAACCAAATGGCTTATCAATATTGTAATTGGCCACTATTTAGATTTTTATACAAATACATTTCCATCTATTAGGTAATCTATATAGTTACTTCTCACTCAGTGGACGTCTATCATACCAATTCTGCTCTATTATTGTCCACCTACCTAATGTAGGATGCAGAGGACTTTATTCAAATCTCTATAGTTCTTATGTTGCTAAGTCTGTATCATATGTCATATAGACTGCTTAATAACGATGTTAGCTATAAAAATCTCATAGAGAATGCAGCTCTCTGAAATAATTTTTGACTTCTGTTCTCTCCTGCTGTCATTGTAGTGAATTGGTTTAGACTATTGGACTGCATATGAATCATATTTACACCATCTTCCTTGATCAAAAGGGAAGTGTGCCTTACTCATTATTGTCCTTATTTTTGTGCATTTATATAGTTAACTGATGCCACCATCTTGATTTTCCAGTCACGTTTGGGATTCCTAAATGAGATCGATAGATAGAGAGACTTAATTTTATGTACAAGACTGAAATGATAGGGTTTGCATTCCCTATCTGATAAGGGTTAATATGGGACTGCAGTGCATATGCAGTCTAATGGCTTTTAATTTTATGTTTGGTTTTCAACTGATTGTATATTAATAATCTGCTTCATCTGGTCCCAGTAGTCTGTATATGAACCTCTGTTTTCTGTCTTAGCGGTAGGATATAATGAAACTCATCTCCTTCTAGCTTATGTTGCTAGATAGGTGTTCTTGATGAAAGCAGCCTACCATTCATGTGATTAACAGAACATAACTCTAATATATATTTACTTCAGAGTCTGATCATAACTTAGTTATAGTTTGAATGTTAATTTCCAACCAGGGCTGGGATATTTTTTTGCATTGTTGTACCACTATTAGCTAGCTATTGGCTATATTGTCTACCATCTTGTTATATAATATATATATTATATATATTATATAACAAGATAAGGCACAAGTCGCCCAATTATATGAGATATCCAAAAAATGACAAGGCCTGACTATTAAAAGTGTGTCATTTTGGCTCAATTTATTTACACTCCCTTTTGCCATCTGATTAGTCAATTTCAGTGCAATTTCGTTGGCAGGCTGCATATATCATTTCATGCTCAATTGCTAGATGTTTGTTGCAGAGAATTGTCCATTTAAAATATATTTGACTAATCAATTAAACTTTTCAGATTTTTCCGCTAACATATAGTGGAAAGTGCAGTAAGACCAACTGGGATTTCTGTCCACAAATATTTCGAAGGTTATTATGGTCGACTATGGTAGGGATAAATCCATTACTCCCATAATAACTTATGCAAATAAAATATAGGGTATTTAAACTGTTCAAAAAATTTCAATTATAAAGGTTGGTCTGAATTAATTTTGTGGGCTGACTTCCATGTGCATGACCTTGGGCGGTTGGAATATCCTTGGTCATAACCAAACCACTTTCTCCCAGATGGATGCAACAAGGTGGATGTTCAAGCAAGGAATTTTGTTAGACTAACACAAGATGGGTGTGTTTTCCTATTCATTATCTCCCCTGAAAGAAATAAGAAACTAAAAACTGAAATTATAACACACCCATCTAGAAATCCATTTTGCAGTAATTCATTTAATTGGTAGATTTATTGAAATGTATTAAACATAGCTTTTGACTCCTTCCACTGATAGAGGATTAAGAATGGATGCATAATGATTATATAGATGGCAATTTGACACACTCAGGCCCAGTGAAAAAGTAAGACAGTAACTTTAAATAAATGGTTGCTGTCTCTAATATGTGGTACTGGAAATTAGATTGCTAGATCTGTTTAAGGTAGCTTGGTACAGCATAAGGATGACATATGTGTTGGGGTGATCAGCAGCAGTGTTGAGTAACATAGATGTTAAAATGCATACAAATGTAGCTGTACTGTCCAGTGGGAGAAGGAAGCATTGGGGTGTGAACAATTGGGGCAATGAATGTTATGCATGTATAAAAAATTCGACATCTATGCACAATGGATGGGTTCTTAATCCACCTACTATATGATGGGGACTAAGTGCACTAATTGGCAAATCTATGTCAGATGACCATTTAAAATCATAGACAGTTAGGTTAAATGGATAAACAAAATAGATTTTTTTTATTCATGAATATTGTAACATGATAGAGCAAATATGTATGCAAATTGATTCTCTGAGTGTTAATTCATAATAATTAAGGCTACAGATTTGTTAAAGTAAAACTGTAATTACCTCCTAGTTAATTGATTAAGTCTTTTAGATAGAGTACTCTAAAAGACTAACAACATGAAGGCAGTGATGAGATTTATATGTATCTAAGATCATATAACAACATGAAAGCATATGATGAGATGCAAAGACCAGATTGCATGATCTGGGTGAACAATATACTGTGGGGTCAGCTCGGTTTCCTGGCCTACATTTTCTAACTATCTATCAGCATTAAGATCATGAGGTTAGATTAAAAAAAATAGGATAATGCTGAGTCATCATACTATTCCTGCTATACTCGGTCCAGCAAGCAGATTAGAAGATTGGGGCTATTTGGCAAGTTTTGACACTGCATGCAGGTAGTCAAGAATGGTTACAAGATCGTGACCTTTGTTCCAGGAAAAGAAAGGAGATAGACTGCTATTGAGTAAGTTGTCCAGGAAAAGAAAGGAGATAGGCTTATGACTAAAAAATAGAGTAACAGTACATTAATAAAAGTCCTTAATAGGGTTGAATTTCATGTTGAGCTGCATACTCACATTTAGGAAGGGAAATGTGAAGTTTAAATTCCCAATTGATAAAGGGGCATTTAACATAGCAGGAATAATCCATTTATTTTAAGTGATTGGATCTGGAATTAGTTCCCATGGATATTATACAAATTGCCACCAGACGGTATAAAGGTAAAACTATTTTTTGTCACGTCCACGACAACTGCCTAATAAATTTTTGCTACAACATCGGATCATCTCTAATACTTAGTTCCAACCATGACATCCGGTGGCGTATAACTTATTACGACAAGTATTGAGGTTAATAAAATTAAATTATAACCAGATCCGGTCATCCCAAAAATTATGAAGTCACAACACTTAGAGTGGGTAATGACTTTATACGACTAACCCTGCCACCAAATGGCTAATGGCTAATAAATATTACGGACTGTTAGTGTGGTGACAAAGGAGGTATCACTCACCACCTTAGCTGAGTTGTTCATGGAGTTTGTCACGGAGGGTCGAGATTTTTGACACCACTTGATACGGTGGCTAAAAGGAGTTTTTCCCACCAACTAATTGTATTGGTGGATAAAGTAGTATTGTCCATGAATTATATGCCACCAACGTGTCACCAGCAAAAATGGTGACAAAAAATGTTATTCCCACATAACATGAGTTGACAGATCAATACAAAGATGGCAGGTAACCGTGATCTTTTCCTAATTAGGACAATTTTGAGTACCCCAATTGCCAATACACTATCTTTTGGATCTAAGATAGTGTCTTTGATGATCAAACATAAAATACAATTGTTTTTTTTGGAGTACATGTACATATTATTTCCAAGAATTTTCAGATGACGCCCCCGCCATGCTGTACCGGAACCTAGAGAGAAGTGAGAAATGAGATTCCAACCCTCCCCACATAAATCCAAAAGCTATCAAATACGGCACATGATTTTCTTATAGAAGATATATTCTTCTATCATCTCTGTGTGCCCGAGCGTTGTGTTAACCATAATCATGTGATTGGTGCTGCAGTTATGAAGAAGGAAAATGACACTGCAAGTCTAAAATGGAAAGTTGATGATCACAAACATAAGGAAGGGAACTCTGCTGTAATCAAGGGATCAGAAATGGAAGGAGGATGAAACTAATCTGTATATGATATGATCTAGATTTGTAGGAGAAATTAGTATTGTAATATTCTGTAATCTTAGCCTTTAATTTTGTAATCTTTCATTAAGACCTTACACCTCTGTATGTATTTAAAAGGATGTACAAACTCAGATCAATATAAGTTTTTTTTCTCTCTATATTCTTTTATTTTACATGGTAATCAGAGCCTCTAAGGCTAACACCGAAATTTATCATGTCAAACACATCCTCTACTGCTTCTTTTATCATACCCAACCTCACTCAACTCATCTCCATTCGCTTAGATGCAAATAACTACTTGTTATGGGTTTCTCAATTCCTACCAGTATTGATAACACATGACCTTGAAGGGATAATTGATGGTTCTGAGCCATGCCCCACCAAATTCCTCCATTCAAAAGATGGGTCTAATCCCACTTTGAATCCAGATTATGTTCTCTGGAATAAGAAGGATCAATACCTTCTGAGTTGGATAAATGCCACTCTCACTGACAGTGTTCTTTCCACTGTTTTTGGCCTTCAGACCTCAAGCCAAGTTTGGCTTTCCTTGGCATCTAGATTTGCCTCTCATTCAAAGTCTCGAGTCAATCATCTTAAGAGGTAGCTGCAATCCTTGAAACAAGATTCTAAGTCTTGTACTCAATATTTGCAACTTGCTAAGTCATGGGCAGATCAACTTGCAGCAGTTGGTAAACCAGTCGATGATGAGGATCTAATATCCTTTATTACCAATGGTTTAAACCCTGCTTATACTCCCTTTGTTACATCCTTCTCTTTTGCCACACTTGCCAATCCAATGACTTTTGATGATTTTCAAGTAGAATTGCTTAATTTTGAAACTCTACTTGAATCTAAGCAAAAATCAATCCCACCAGAAACTGGAAGCTTTGCTCTTTTCACTCCTAAGAGCAACAAGAACTTTAACAATAGAAAGTTCAAACCAAACTTTTCAAAGCCTTCCTCTTTCAAAACTCAAAACTTACCTCCATCTAATAACAGTCAAAATCCATCTTCTGCAGCCAAATCTGGTTCCCCTTTTCAACATAACAATCGAACCCCATGTCAAATATGTGGTAAAACTAGTCATCAAGCTCTTGATTGTTTTCACAGGATGGACTACTCTTTTCAAGGCAGACATCCTCCTCACCAATTGGCTACAATGGTTGCTCATACCAATTCTCAACTTGATGATCCTGAATCTTGGTTTGCAGATAGTGGAGCCAATCAACACATCACTGCTTCTATTGACAATCTGAACATGCAGCAACCTTTCCAAGGACCAGATTCAGTAGCTGTGGGCAATGGCTCCAATCTCAATATTGCAAATATTGACTCAACCACTCTACACGCCAATGGTTCATCTTTTCATTTACAAAACATTTTGCACTGCCCCAAAGCATCTGCTAATCTTTTGTCAATTCAACAATTCTGCACTGATAATTCCTGTTACTTCTTACTTACCTCATATCATTTTTTTGTGAAGGACATCACCACAGGGAAGATCCTGCTGCAAGGACAGAGTAAGAATGGCTTGTATCCACTTCAGCTGGGCAAAATCTCAAAAAATAAAACAAGTCAACTCACAGCTTTTCTTGGAATCAAGACATCTAGTTCAAATTGGCATCTTGGATTAGGTCATCCTCATATTTCTGTAACATGAAAAGTATTGCCAAATTTTAATCTTCCTGTTACAGATTTTATGAATAAAAATCATTTTTGCTCTTCTTGTCAACTTGCAAAGCATAAACAATTACCTTTTCCTACTTCCACTAGACAAAGCAAGGCACCACTCTCTTTAATACATTCTGATGTGTGGACATCTCCCATTATATCACAAAGTGGATGTAAATATTATATTCTCTTTGTAGTTGACTTCTCTCGGTTCACATGGTTGTTTCCCATCAAACATAACTCTGATGTGTTCACATGCTTTGTTAAGTTCAAGTGTCTAGTAGAAAATCTGCTATCTTCAAAAATAAAAGTCTTGCAAACAGATGTTTGGGGGGGGGGGGAGAATTTCTCTTTTTTCAGGACGAATTAAAAAGGACCTTAACAATCTTCTCTCAATTAAAGACTCATAATTTTCCTTTTCAAAATAAGCAGACTCGTCAAGGCCTACTAAATAGATGTATGTACACACGTACACAAAGCATGGGAATAAGAATTTGAATAAGAATTTGAACGAGAGACACAAAATGAATGAATATAAAGAGCAAGCTAAAAACGAACTAAAGCGCAAGAATCTCAGAATAACTTCTTCCTACGCATGCAGCAATCAAACCAACCATGTAAGTTCAATCAACAAATGTCAATTGAAAAGAATTCATGAAATAGTGTACCCAAAGACATTGGGGAAATAAAAGAAAAATAAAAATTGTCGTCAATGAATACAGAAATTGAATGTAACCAAGTTCTTGATATGGCTATGGTAGCAAAACCTGCAACACATGAACAACCATGACCCTCCGACACATGACCCATAAAGAAAGATAAAAAAAAAAAACCAGAAGAGAGAAAGCAAAACCTCCTTAGTCAAAAGAGAGACTCTCTCGCTACCGGAGGAAACAATTGACTTTGAGGTCCAGTCCAAGTGCTGCTTCTTGCCCATCAAAGGAGGAGGTTGTGTATTCCGCGGGAAGTGAGGGTGGGTCAGAAAGAAAGTGGTCGGGAGAGTGAATGAGGTCAAAACTACTCGGGGACAAAGATCTTCGTTAGCTAACCGTTTTTAACCAACCTTTCGGATCTAAGAAAGTGTCTTCGATGAACAAACATAAAATACAAGGGTTTTTTTCGAGTACATATACATATTATTTCAGAGAATTTTCAGATGACGCCCCCGCCACACTTGACACTACACCGGAACCTAAAGAGAAGTGAGAGATGAGAATCCAACCCTCCCCACATAAATCCAAAAGCTACCAAACACGGCGCGTGATTTTCTTGTAGAAGATATATATTCTTCTATCCTCTCTCTCCCTCTCTCTCTCTCTCTCTCTCTCTCTCTGTGGCCGAGCGTTCTCTTAAATTTGAATTATCTGTCAGTCCATGTGCTCTGATGCTGTCACTTTCTGTTGCGTTACTTAATTAAATATTTTTAAAACATAAAAATAATTAAAATTACGATATAAATTTAACTACTTTTGAAAGTATTATAACTTAAAAGAATTTTAAAAAAAAAACTTAATTTTCTTTTCTCAATAATTGTGATATTTCTTTTGCATAATAGAATAAAAATGAAATTATAATATGTTATTATTTATCAATATTTATATAATTTTTTAAAACTAATAATTTATCTAACCGTTTATAATAGATATCATCGCATCAAAACAATATAATTGAACCATTAATTAACAAACAAATCATTTGCATATGTTGGATGGACTTAAAATTATAATACGAGACACCACTATTGATATATATATATATATAAATATAGTAATACTTTTTATGATGAATCAAATCCCTATTACAATAAACCAGCAAAAGCAGAAAAAGAAAAAGTTAAGACAGAATAAAACCCACAATGGACATATGATTTTGCAGCATTTCTCGAAATGATATGCATGGCATGCGCATTCAATATTATATAATAACGCGATATTCTTATCTTTAGAGAATATGAAAAGAAAAATAATGTGGTGACTTTTGGACCGTCTATTTATATTTATTTATTTATTTATTCCTCTTGTTGAAAGGTGTAATCACATTAGATGCATGCCTACCATTACCAAGTACCAAGACACTTACGGTCACGTGGTTTGATACTCAAACCATGCTACTTGGCCCCCAATGACAACCGATTAGACTGAGTTTTTATTATTATTATTATTATTGTGTTCTTTACAATTTTCTGAATTTTTTAGAATAAAAATCAGTGAGATAACTCGTTTATCATTTAAGAGAATGTAAAAATCTTGAAAATAGAAATTATTTCATTTGATCAACGAGTCGTTATTTTAGGGCTAACTTGGATGGTAAGAATAATTTAAAATATCTATAAATAATATTTAATAATTTATAAATAACTTTTTTACAATTATTTTATTACTTCAAATTATATTATGCCATCTCATCAAAAAAGTATTTTTAATTTCCATAATTATCCTTTATTTTAAATAAAAGTTGTAAAATAATTATAGATTGGTTGTAGATTTATAACTTTTCCTAAATAATTAATTTTTAAGATTTATTTTATGGCAACTTTAGCAATAAGTAGGTCAGTACTACGGAATTTAAAAAATGAAAAGAAAAAGAAAAAAGAACAGTAGTACGGATTGAGTACGTACGTACAAGTTACAACGTGCCAAAGTCCAAACAAATTTGGATCCGCAAGATTCGTCCCGTGACAGATGTCCCACCACTTCACCCAACTTTTCTTATTATATATATAAATTATTTTTTTTTAATTTAACCTAACCATTTATTATGAAAGTGGAGAATATTATATATTATATATTAAAATTTTACATATCATCCTTTATACTGCGTTTTAATATATAGTTTATTATTTTTATCTTTTTTTTTTTTTGAAAAATTGAAGTTTCATTAAACTCAATAAGCAATACATTCTGTATCTCTCAAAACAAAAGACATTATCTCCCTTGCCCCCTCTTCCATCAAGACTGCTTTAGAAATTAAATGCTTGGCATATTGTGCACCAGCAGCATGATTTGCCTCTCTCTTTACAAACCTCACCCTCCAGGTAGTCTGCCTTGCTAGTAGGAACTGAATATCTTCAATCAACTATCCCTTCCACGAGCAATCTACATGTTGTCCATTAATACTATCAATCACCTGCTTTGCATCACCCTCAAAGATAACATTTGATATCCTCAAATCATGGCATAGTTGCATGACCCGAATTAGAGCATAACACTCTGCATGAAAAACAGAAGGAACATGTGCCTTAGGAGCAGATAGCATAATCCCTGCTTCACCCCTAGAGTCTCTCAACACTCATTCAATTCCCATAGTGCTGTTATTTTTATCATATGCTGCATCAAAGTTGAACTTATAGCAGGTTGCCCCAGCTGGTTCCCATAATACTCGGACCCTCTCTTGAATCTGAATTCCTGTATCAGGAGCTTGCTGTTTCTGCAACAAACCCACCTGTTTGAAACTTCAAGCTCATCTGTAGCAGTTTTGTAAATAATTGTTGGACTTTGGAATTTTTGATCAAAGACCCACCTATTCCTTCTTTTCCATAACTCATACAACACTGCAGCAATCTGGTCCAACTGCTCATCTTCTAACCTTGTGGACAGATCCCTCCATAAGACAGAAAAATCCTCACAAGCTGTGTGCCATTTCCTCACAGGACTGGTTGCTTCACCGCAAACATCTGTTGTAGTAGGACAAGACCAAAGGACATGCAGAACAGTCTCCACCTCTTTAGTGCAAACAGGACAAGACCCCTCATTTACAATCTGTTTTCTAGCTAGTATACCCTTCGTAGGAAGAATATCATTGAGAGCCCTCCATATAAATTGCTTCATCTTTCTAGGAACCTGCAAATGCCAAACTTTCCTCCATTGTCCATCCCCACTCCCATCACTGGAAGGCTGACCAAAAGAGTGTCTTCTCAGATCAGAATCTAAGAAGTAGGCAGACTTAACAGAAAACCTCCCATTACAATAATTCACCCATATGAGCTTATCATTGTCCCCTCTAATACTGATAGGCAAACTAGCAATCAACTCAGCATCTTCTTTGTTAAACATAGCATCTAACAAATTTGTCTTCCATACTCTATTCTCCACATTAATTAATTCAACCACTCGAGCTTCAGAATCTAGCAAATTGTGAGGAGTTTGCACCATATAAGATATAGGTCTAGGTAACCACCTATCATGCCAAATTCAAATAGTTTCCCCATTCCCAACGCTCCAAACAGAACCAACCTTTACTAAACCCAAAGCAGACCATAAACTCCTCCAAATGTGAGAAGGAGAAGATCCAATCTTAGAGTCAAGTAAATTACCATGATTATATTACTTATGTTTGAAAACTTGAGAAACCAGAGAGGTGGGTTCTTGCATAAGCCTCCATACTTGCTTTGCTAACAAAGCTTTATTAAAACTTACTAAATTTCTGAACCCCAAACCCTCCTTATCTTTCACTTGGCCTAACTTTTCCCAACTCCTCCAATGGATACCCTTCCCAAGTTTATTATGGTCCCACCAGAACCGAGACAACATTGCTTCTATCTCCTTTAACAACAAACAAGGCATTTTAAACACACTCATAGTATAGGCAAGAATAGCTTGTAGCAAACTTTTGATTAAAATCTCTTTTCCTGCTGTAGACAGTAGGACATATTTCCAACTGCATATTCTTTTCCATATCTTCTCCTTAATTCCACGAAAAGTGTTGTATTTTGACCTTCCAATCATAGTTGGTAAGCCCAAATACTTATTGTAATTCCCACAAACCACACCATTGGTAGACTGTGTAATTAGAGCTTTAGCTGCTGAATTTGTGTTACTGCTGAATAACAAAGAAGTTTTCTGTTTATTAAGAAACTGACCAGATGCACATTCATACTTCCAGAATATTTGCTCCACATTGAACCATTCTTCTTGTTTGGTCTTACAAAAGATGACACAATCATCAGCAAAGAGAAGATGATTAATCCTCAAACCTCCTCTAGAAGCACCTACTCCTCTCAAGACTCCATTTCTTTATGCTTGCTGTAGTAATGAACTCAGTTCCTCAGCACAAATAAGAAATAAATATGGTGATAATGGATCTCCTTATCGTAGCCTTCTTGAAGGATAAATATTGTCCCCTGCAACCCCATTAACTTTGACTGAATAACTCACTAATTTGACACAAGCCATAAGTAAGCTAGTCCATCTTTCACCAAACCCCAACTTAAGTAGCATAGCCTCCAATTAGTCTCATTCCACCATATCATAAGCCTTGGACATATCTAATTTAATGGCCATACTTCCCACCTTACTTTTTTGCCTTGACTGCATTGTATGTAACATCTCTTATGCAACCCTAATATTATCAGTAATAAGTCTTCCTGGTAAAAAGACACTTTGGTTCCAAGAAATAATCTTAGAGAGCACCCCTTTCAATCTATTTGCTAATACTTTAGAAATCAGCTTGTATAAAACATTGCACAAGTTTATAGGTCTGAAATCATGCATAGAAATAGGAGAGGTTACCTTAGGAACCAAAGCAATGTGAGTATGGTTAAGATTAGAAGGCAACATACCACTGCTCAGAAATTCAAGAACAGCTTGAGACACTTCAGCTCCAACAACCTCCCAATGGTCTTGGTAGAAACCAGCACTAAAGCCATCAGGACCAGGTGCCTTAAAAGGTGACATTTGTTTCAAAGCACATCAACCTCCTCCCTTAGGAATTCCTTATTCAAGTTTAGTAGCATATCATCTGAAATTCTATTTTCAACCCCACTCAAGACCTGATCAATCATCATTCTTGTGGGAGTAGTCGAAAGGAACACTTTGTCAACATCATCTCATCTCCACCTCTAATCTGTTTGATAGTATTTTTCTTCCTTCTTTGATTAACACATGCATGATAGAACTTTGTATTCCTATCCCCTTTCTCAAGCCAATGCCTTTTAGTTCTTTATTTCCATTTAAGATCTTCTTGTTACAACAGAAATTCTATCTCCTTTTGCAGTTGTTTCTGACTCTGTATGTTGCTGGGTCCCTCATCTCTTTGCAGTTGATTAATAAGTCTTGTCTTTTCCTTAATTGCCTTTAATCTGTCCTGGTCAATATGCCTACTCCACTGCCTTAGTTTCTTACTGCATGCTTCTAGCTTTGCTTGTACACTAGCTAGGTTATTCACACTCCCCATCTGCTTCTGCCATTCAGTAGCCACTAGATTACTGCACCCTTCTCCTCGGCTCTAATTAGCTTCATATTTAAAGCTGTGAGGTGCAGAGGTCTGTTCACTGTGTGCAAAAAGGCAAGAAAGCAAAATTGGCTTATGGTCTGAACAAATAGCAGGAAGAATGTTCACCTGGTAATTGACAAAACCCTCCATCCATTGTTGATTAGCTAATACTCTGTCAAGCCTCTCTTTAGTAAAAGTTGCATCTTCATGACGATTAGACCATGTAAACTTGTCACCTCTCCATCCCAAATCAAATAGAGAGCCCTTAACTAGAACTTGTCTAAACAAGTCCATTTGACCCTCACTCCTTACTCTTCCTCCAACTTTTTCATCATTAGTAAGAATTTCATTATAGTCCCCAATAACACACCGCCCCATATCAGTAGGTTTGAAAGAATTCAATAATTCAAAACTACCCTTTCTCTGACTAACCTTAGGATTACCATAAAAACAGGTGAGAAGCCACCGAGATCCACCTGGTTCATCTGTATATTTTTATCATTTTATTTACACATATTGATGTGTAAATATGTATATTTAAACATAAGAATAAGAATAAGAATGAAAAATTATATATTAATATATACTACGATGATGAGTAATATTTTTCTATTATATATATTTGATGACATAATATTTGCAATTTGTCTTGTCCTTTGAGCCAAAGTAATGAATTGATAGATCATAGATAGTCCAAAAACATGTACAACTTCTATATGTATTAGATTCTTTCCACCATGTAAACAAAAGGCAAAAGATGAACAAAAACTCTAAATCAAGTCGATTTCGCGCACCCCTTACACACGAAAATGACATGGCATATTGGCATGGCTGGGTTAATGAAACGGTGGGCAGTGACATGGGCGGGAGACGAAATACAAAGGGAAAAACCGAGTTGCAGAGCCTACTGCAACAACCTGAAGAAGAGTTTGGCTTCAACCACGAGATGGGTCTCACAATTCCTCGCCAAGAAGAAGTTTTCCAATCTCTAACATCCATGCTCAGATGAAGATTAGGTCGTGCATTGGGTTTGGTTTTTCTTTTTCTTTTTTTTCTGGAGAAAATGGCAAAGATGAAGCTGATTCATTGCTTCTCTGTTCCAATTTATTCTTTTCATCTCTTTTTTCTTATATATTAAAGGGATTTTCTTTTAAACTCTGAACTAAAAACCCATGTTTGGATTTCTAAATCTGCAGAAGTTTGAAATTTTCCTCATGGTGGTGTGGAGTATTAGCAAAACCCAGCAGCTTGGCGTGATTTGCGGGACTCAATGGAGTGATAAGGAGCTCCATAACTGTCGAAGAGATAAGGCTGGTAACTCCCGCAAATCATGCACACTGATGGAGAGACGTGAGGATGAAAGAGTCCAATGGCAACAAATTCAATAGAGGACTACTCCTCTGTATTTTGTAAGTCAAAAACAGCCAGTGTTCACATTCTAATAAAACATAAAAGCAGTCTTATTCATTTCCTCCTTCCTCAGTACTTTTTTTTTTTTTTTTCAATTTCTCTTCTTGGAGCTGTACCAATGTACCCTATGGGAGAACGAATATAAATTAAGAATTTTTGGGGGCTGCATGTTACCCCTTTTCTTATTACTCTCTCTCTCTCTCTCTCTCTCTCTGTGTGTGAGTCACACGGACGGTTTTTATCTTGCACTTGTATTCAGGTTTTTGGCCAGTGCACAATTTTCTGTGATTAGTATTCTTTGGTTAGCCAAGCAGTTAGCCGTTACTATTGTAAGGTGATTCCATTTGGGATTAGATAAAATGGGGCGATGACATGGAGGAACGGGAAGATGGATGAGATTGAGGGGCTCAAATGGCGCTTTGCCTTCGTCATCTTATTCTTCTTTCTCCAGTTTATTTATTTATTATTTTAAATATAAAACAACCTATCCCATATATATAAATCTAGTATTTAGAGTGCGCGTGAGTGCACGAAAGTGACTCTTTCTAGAAGAATTAAAAAATAATTATTGTATTAACTTATAATTATTTTATAATTTGTTTACTAAAATTGCATTTGGATATTGAGAGTTTCAACACTTTTCATTACTATTTATTATTTTATTATTACTTTTTATCTAATTTTACTACAATTACATGACTTTTTTTTATCTATTTTTTATTATTATCTATTACTTCTCAACCCCCAAACCTACACTAAATCTATATTAAATGAAGTGCATAGATATTAGTCTATGGCCAAAAATGAAAATAATAAATAATCAGAAACTCTAAATAGTAGCCTACACTTTTTCATACCATTAAAAAATGTGATTTTATTCTTTTATCTTTTTTAATTTTACACTTTAAAAATGATGGTGTGTTAGGTGTGAGGCTGCTGTGTAGCAGTCCTCATAAATAATATATAGCTTTTATGAATTGGATGTCATTTAGTTCAGTTCGATCTTTTCCAGACGTGAAAATTCAACAAAAAATAAAAAATAATATTATCTTTGATTTCCTTTAATCCATTTAAAATCACGAATATTTCATATTTGCTAGAATAATGTTTTATATTCTTTTATTTTATCTCTTTATTTTAACTATTCATGTATTTAATTTTTTTTAAAATTATTATTTTTTATTTATTGATTAAAGAAGTGACTATTAATGTATTGATATTTTTTATATTTTTTAAAAATGTTTAAAAATATTAGAAAAAAATGAATTTAAAAAGTTAAAAAAAAATTTTAAAAAGTGAATTTTGCCTACGGCCGGCACCCTAACAGCACTGTATTTGTTGTGCATGATCTTCATCAATAATCACAACTATTACTTTGGACCGGACCCATAGCAAAGATACTTCAATCATCTTTCCATCCGGTTCTCAAGATGGGCCTATAACTAATATAATTATAAGCCCGGTTTATGGCTGGCCCTAAGGTAGCTGGACCGGACCTCATAAACTGAACGGCTTGTCAACAATTTTGAGTTCGGTTCAGAGTTTGGGGGTAGAGATAAGAATTTTGAGTTTGAGTTGAGAGTTTAAAATATTATTTATAGTATTATTATTGTTTTGAAATTTGAAAAATTTGCATTGGGATTTGAAAAAAGTTAAATTATTTATTGTATTTTGTGTGGAGATTTAGGAAAGTTGTAATGATGAGATGAAAATTTTGAGTTTGAGATGAGAATTCTCATCTACCAAACCTGCCCTGATGAAAATTTTGAGTTTGAGATGAGAATTGCTCGAGACTCAAAATTTTATAAATTAAAACAGAGTTCATGTTTAAAGTTCATTACCTAACAGAATGAGCTTGAACAAACCCAACTTGAATAATATTTTTTTTTAAAGAAAATTATTTTATTTTGAAGCCGGTGTATAGAAAGATTTAATTTATAAATTTTAAATTTTAAAATTTATTTTTCAAATCAGTTATGTTCTACCCACCGAATTCATAATGAATTTTTTTTTTAAATTAGTGTTATTGTGAAAGTGAATATGTAAAAGTTGAAATTATAATTTTTTAGAATATTTTTGTTTAATAGTTTTTAAAAATTTGTATTGATTTTTGTGTGTAAATAATGATTGGGTAATTATTGGATAAAAAGTATAAAAGTTGAAATAAGAAATTTGAGATTTAAAGATGTTTGCTTTAATTTAAAAATAATTGATCTTTTTAAAAATGTTTGTAAACCGGACATTACCATATATTTCATAGTTTTTTTTTTCTACTAGTTCTATTTTAAATGGAGAGTATTTTTTATAAAATAAAATTGTAAGGTATCTTTATTTTATAATGATTATATCTTTATTATTGGGTCCTCAATTTATTTATTATATCACTATAATAATTATAAAATAATAACGATACCTTATAATTTTATTTTATAAATATGTCCTCAATTTAAAATAGGGTCGTAAATAGGAATTGCATCTTTATTATTTTTATGGATTCAGATATGAAAAATTATACAGATCATTCATACATCACAAATTACATATACATATTTTTCTTTTAGTAAGTATGTGGTATAAAGATGATGAGTAGAAGAACTCAATTAATTATTAGAAATAAAACAAAAAACAAAAGATAAAAAATATCGTGTGTGATACTGTATAGGACGATAATTAACAAAATTCTTCTGATATAAATTCTATTTCTCAAACTCATGTAAGTCATTGCAGCTTTATAAAAGTAAAGATGACGAATAAATTAGACGGGGAGTGAAGAGACACGATCCACTTTATATAAAGATGTAAAGTTGATCAAAACTTTAATTTTTAATATTGAACATTTAAATCATCAATGGATTACCTTTTTCATGAACGTACATCACTAATTCTTGCAGCTTTAATTGAAAGATCTAACATCAATAATTGAAGGAGAGTGCAAAAGAACCAATTATTGAGAAAAGTAAAGACAATATTGGAAGACTGGTCAAGCAACGAATACTAGCTAGTGTAGGATGTGAGTGGCATGGATCACGTGAAATGGGCCATGTTTGGTTGCTTGAGATTATCCAAAATCTAGAATTTATTATTTTTTAACTTTTTATAAAAATATTAAATTCATTATCTAAATTTATTTCATACATTCAAACATACATCTTAACCTATTTATATTTAAACACATCTCTATAAGATTTATCTACAAAAAATTATAATTTTTATATCAACTCAAATAATCATCTAAAGTCATCTAATCAGTATCTAAATGCATCCTGAAGATAACACATCCTATTACGATCATTGTTCGATATTCACGCTTTACAAACAAACTACAACTGCTTTAATTGGTCACGATCGAGTAATAAAGAGGAACTAAAACAATAAGGAAAAAAAAATAAATGAAGATAACACATATATATGGTCCACTTCTAAAGCTAAAGTTGGTAGATGAATAGTTTTCGTGATGGAGAAAATTGGACGGGCAAGGATTTCCATATATGCGCATGCGATATGGGAGCCCTGCGGATTAAGAGTACATATATAATTAAATGGGGAACTACTAATTAATTGATAATGGATTTACTTTGATCCGATGCAGTAGTAAATGAATGGCAAACTCATGATGAAGCTCATTAATCTATGTGATCTTCCAATAATTCCAGATAATGTTAATATAAATTAATATCGGGGAGGATATTTTATTTTATAAATATGTCCTGAATTTAAAATAGAGTCGTAAATAAGAATTGTATCCTTATTATTTTCAAAGATTCTGATATATATATATCTTTTTTGTGGGTCTCTCAAACTCATGTAAGTCATCCCAGCTTTAAAAAAAAGTAAAGGTGGCGAATAAAGGTTGGGGGAGTGAAGAAACCAGATCCACCAATAAAGATTAAAGTTGATTTATTACTTTTTTCAACATCACTAATTCTTGCAGCTTTAATTGAAAGGTCGAACATCAATAATTGAAGGAGGAAGACCATGACATACATTATGGTCATGGAAAGAATACTAGCTAGTGCGGGCCACATGCATGGATCACGTGAAACTTTTTGGGATTCAGTAGCATCAATCATCGTGCATCAATTTTTAAATGACGCTGAAAAAAATTACGATATTTTCTATATTTTTTACGATAATTTTAAGTGATGTAAAAAACTATTTTTCTATCATGCCCGCTACTTCAAGATGAGAACGTGCGCTATTACGATCATGATTTTCTTCCTTTTTAGCGCATTTCAAATTCTAAACAGGAAAATAAAATGCATAATTTTTTCGACTCCGAAGCTTTAATAATAATGAATCATGTTTTTTTTTATCTTTTAATGATCTTTTTTTTTTTAATTTAAAAAAATTAATTTTTTTGATTAATGAAACTTCTTTTAAGAAATTTATTTCTTTTAAAATCGAAGGAAATAAAAATTTAATTGAAAGATCGAACATCAATAATTGAAGAAGATGACAAATTAAAGAACCCAATTATTGATTAGAAAAATAAAGAAAATATTGGAAGACTGGTCAAGCAAATTAGGATTTGAGTGGCATGGATCACGTGAAATGGGCTATGTAAATAATCAGAGTATTGGCATTGACTTCATCAAAAACCAAGCCAAATGTATAAAATGATGAATATATATAAATTAAAATTGCATTGGATTCATCAAATAAGAAATGGGAAGCTTTTAACTACAGTAAATCTATAATTTCCTTCAAATTTGAAGGGTTACTATACACTCATCAACCAATTATTTTATTACATTTTAATTCCCAATTGCTTTACTTTATTTTCCCTCTCTCATTTTTTTTTCCTTGTAATCTTAGTTTCATTTCAGTTTTAGATTTATGGTCAGCTCCAAGTATAAAATTAAATTATTAATGTATATATAGTTAGTTTAATTGCATAAAAATGAAAAAATATATATTATTATTAAACAAATAATATTATATTATTATTTTGATGAATTTAATAGCTAATTCAATGTGGGATTATGGATAGGAAGGTTTTAGATTTATGAAAAGCTTGTACTTTTCATCAAATTTTGAGGATGGTTTTAATGAAACCAATGTGGATGCTCTAAAATCATCTAATCAGCATCTAAACGCAGCCTGAAGAGAGAACACATCCTATTACGATCATTGTTCGATATTCACACTTTACAAACAAACTACAACTGCTTTAATTGGTCACGATCTAGGAATAAAGAGGAAATAAAACAATAAGGAAAAAAAAATGAAGACAACACATATGGTCCACTTCTAAAGCTAAAGTTGGTAGATGAGAAGTTTTCATGATGGAGAAAATTGGACGGGCAAGGATTTCCTTATATGCATGCATGCGATATGGGAGCCCTGAGGATGAAGAGTCTATGTATATTTAAATGGGGAACTACTAATTGATAGTGTATTTACTTTGATCCGATCCAAGTAGTAAATGAATGGCAAACTCATGAAGCTCATTAATCCTGTGATCTTCCAATATTTCCAGATAATGTTAATATAAATTAATATCGAGGAGAATTAATTTATATATACAAATCAGTATTTTGTCTATTTCACATTTAATTAATTATGTGAGATAAATTAGTTACATTTATAAGTTATTCTTCATACTCTTCAAAATCTTTTTTTTTTTTTCCCACTTAGAATGTAATTTGAATATTGTGTTGTCACTCGATCTCGTCAATGCAACAGATCGCGACATATATAATATACTAGTAGAAAAAAAGGTCCAATGGACGTTTGTTTAGTGGAGGCAAAATATTAATGTAAAACTTTCCTATGAAAGCAAATAATAGTATAACAGAAAACATAATAATTTTATTAAAATATTTATACATTTGAGAAATTGGAACATAATAAGTTGTCTTCAACAACAATAATAGATTATGACACCTAAAGACATGAACCGTGGTCGAAAGCCTGACGTACAATCTTTACTGCTAAACTAACACAAAATTAAAAAAAAAAAATGTATTCATTACAATAAAATTAGATGGTTTTGGTATTAAAGTTGTAATAATTTAAAACATAGGAAATTACTTTATTTTAATGTAATCAAATATATGGTTTCTAATATGCAATATTATTTTTTCCGTGATGGGCTCATATATCCTGTATTTACATTTATTTTTATTGAATGATGATTTTATTTAATATAATTAGTATTTTTCTTGCTTTTCATTGTAATGCCTTGTTCAAGATCATACTAATGTAATGCCTTTGCTTCTCTGGTTATCGGATCTTTCCCCTTCTTTGTTCAGAGGCTGAAATGTGACTTGATTACAATGAAGATATCACCCTTCCAGTATTCGAAGCACCTACATGAGGACAATGTATAAAGAAAATAAGAAAACAACGAATGCCTATCCGACAGTTGTTTGTGACAGTCTTAGGCTATGTTTGGTTGTTAAAATATTCTCAACCCATCTCAAACCAATCATTGATGGGACCTACTATTTTTTAAATTCTCATAAAAAAAGAAAAAAGAGAAGAATTAAAATCCATCTCAACCTATTTCATATATTCAAACACATATCAACCTATTCACATTTAAATACATTTTAATAGGACTCACAAAATATTACTATTTACTGATCTACTCAAATTATCGGAGATTACCTCAACATCAAAATGCAACCTTAAGAGTGGTGGTGAGGGATACTAATTAATTAGAAGCATCCTTCCAATAAGCATATTCACATAAGCTGAATATATGAGACTTGTTGCCATCCACATAATTTGCAGATGTAAATTTCTTAGTGGTTCTTTCTCTCACACAAGTTAGTACAGGTGGAGATTCATGACTTGGTAGATAATTCTTCCCGTGATGGGCTCATATCCTGTATTTACATTTATTTTTATTGAATGATGATTTTATTTAATATAATTAGTAGCTCTCTTGTTTTGAAATTCAACTTGTTTCTCGTTGTATTGTTTTATGATTTCTAAGTTGTGTAATTTAAATAATGTATTTTCTTGATATTATCATTATTTTTCATTTAAATTACACTCTAGTTTAAATTATTTTATTATTGGACTTTAATTATTTTATTTTCTTAATATTTAGTTGTTGTTATAAACCAAGTTCAAATTGTATTGTATGACCACATTTAGCCATCAATGGTGATTTTAGGTACACTTACCCTCCAATGGTGATTTTAGGTACACTTACCCCCCAATGGTGATTTTAGGTACACCTAACCTCCTTTGTACTCTTTACCATTGGATTGATGACAAGTGTAACAATCATAACCATTCTTTGTACCAAGAGATCCCTATAAATAGAGGGAGTCCTCATTTGTGTAAGCACCAAGAAATAAGAGAAAACAAAGTTCTCTAAACATTTCTCTCATATTCAAGATCTCTCTCTCTTTTGCTCTCTCTCTTTTCATTAGTTTTATAACACGTTATCAGCACGAAGGTTCTGACGATCTTGAAGCTAGTAGGCTTATACTTCAAGTAAGTGTTTCAATATATTATTTGTAGTTCCCAAATGAATATGAAATGTTATATTCATTATTATTACTTGATTAAATTTTATGTTTATTCACATATTTTTCATACAAGTTTTATTTATTTTTATATACTTGTTATGAATTATTGATGATAAGATCTATCTTGGAATAGAAATTGAGCATCCCTGAAGGATCGATTTAAATCAATAATTTTATTGAGTATCTCATAATAAAGGATCTATTGATTCTGTGAGATAATTTAAGTGAGCAATATGTGTACCAAAAGGCTCATTATGATTTATGCACCTGAAGTTGCATAATTGAAAGTGTGTTGAGAAAAACCACTAAAGAATATATGTTTAAAATGAACGCCTCGAATGTGCTCCTGAAGTAGCAATATCGAGTGTAAAAGTTCATAATATATTCTAAATTTATATCTGGTTTTCTAGTGGCTAAGCAAAATAATGAGATTTTGTTAAGAAATCATCAGTCACGTCCTACTGGTTCTATATCATTCCCTGAAGTGAATGGTACTAGATTTACACCATTCCCAGAAGCAAATGGTGCATTTTTTCAAAGAAACCGAGGGCGTGGACGTGGTAGAAAAAATTATAGAAGTGGAGGTCCTAGAAGCGACCACACTAAAAGGGATAATAGTAGATATACACCGCACCACCAGAAGTGGTTCAACTCAGAGAAGGGTAAAGGTCCTCAAAACAAATTTTTAAAGAAAGATGAAGATGGATGCCATAGATGTGGTATGACTGGACATTGGTCTCGTACCTGTCGTACAGATAAGCACTTGGTTGACCTATACCAAGCTTCTATAAAAGAAAAAACAAAAAAGTTTGAAACAAATTTTGCTGAACCATCAAATACTTTACTTCTATAAAAGGAGAAGATACTACAAGCCTTGATGTTTCTGATTTCTTTGAAAATTTAGTGATAGAATTGATCATTTGATTGGTGATGAAAATGTTCATTTTTAATTAATGTATTTCCTTTATCTTATTGTAATTTCTTTTATATTTTGCAATGTTTTGTAGTAATGAAAGTTTTATATATTTTAGAATCATGAGTCTTACTGATGAACTTTTTATCTCTGAGATGAATAATAGAGATGTATGTCTTGCTGACAGTGCTACAACTCACACAATTCTTAAGTATAAAAAATATTTTCAAAATCTAACATTGAGTAAAGCCTACGTTCATACCATATCTGGTTCATCGAATCTAATTGAAGGCTCCGGAAGAGCTTATATTGTGTTGCCTAATGGCACCAAATTTTGCATCGATGATGCTCTATTTTCTTCACGATCAAGAAGAAATTTATTGAGTTTTAAAGATATACGTCGTAATGGTTGTCATATTGAAACCACCGACGAAGACAATAAAGAGCATCTTCTCATTACTAAAATAATTTCGAGCCAGAAGCTCATATTGAAAATATTATCAGCTTTCTCTTTGAGATGATATTATACAATTATTGAATCAAATATTATGATGCATCAAAAGTGATATGATTCAAAATATTTATATCTTTTCATGATTATCTTGATCATCCAAAATCAATTACGATAAGTCGAATGATTTTCATATGGACGTCCATAAAAGAACCAGAAGATTCTTTTACTATAAAGTTTTACCACCAGAAGTGGAAAGAAAGTTTTACCACCAGAAGTGGAAAGAAAAATTTGCTAGAAGCAAATAAGATGAAATAATTCGACGTTATCATGATTATCATAGGTGAACTGGAAGTTCATATGATAATTAATTTATGGATGCAATAAGATAAAAGGTCTCATATTCTAGCTGCTAAAATCCCAGTGAGGATTGAAGTCCCTGCAGGGCAATTAAGAAATTTAGCAGTCTAATGAACATAAGACATGTATGAAAGCATGTGAGACCTATTGATACAAATGATAAAGCATCTCGGAAAGAGAAAAGCACAAAGAAAAGAAATCGGTGCTCCTGAAGAGGCCGTACCCACAAAACAAGCAATAAAGTCCATCTAAAATTCTCTCATAATGAATACTCCTGAAGAGTATAATACTCCTGAAGAGTACCTCCTGAAGAGGTTTTCATGAAATGTCTTCCCTTGAAGAGGGACAGGTACCTGAAAATAACGAGATCTCGATATTACATTTCATGAGTAATTGAGAAATTATGGAGAGAAATAAAACCGTTGTCGACAACGTATTTTCATATAAGATGGCATTTGATATTACCAGAAGTAATAAAGAAAAGTGAGCTCAGAATCGTCGAAGAATACCGACGTAAAATATTGGCCAAAATAGAAATAAACAATTCCTGCAGAATTGTTATCATGTGATGCATATGGACTTGAAGTCCAAACACCTATGAGGTGATGCTTGTTGAATATCAGTGGGTATTTGTATAAAGAAAATGAAAATGTGATATATAAATCACGAATATATTTCCTGCAGAAATAATATTGATATGTTTCTGAAGTTAAAGAGATCATATTGAGATTTGTATTAACTTGATAGTTACCAAGAATTTGGGTATGCATGAAGCATATAGTCCTGAAGTACATATTCTATCAAGTCTTAAAATCCTTATATGATCTAATGCAAGCTAAACGTATGTGGAACATACTATTTTCATATATTTTCAGTATTTATATTATCTTTTATTGCAGTTTATATAGATAATTTAAATGTCATTGAGGCTCCAGAAGAGCTCATGAAAACTGCAGAAAGCAGGAATTGATTATGAGGCTCCAGAAGAGCTCATAAAAACTATAGAAATCAGGGATTGATTATGAGGCTCCAGAAGAGCTCATAAAAACTGCAGAAATCAGGGATTGATTATGAGGAAAAATAATCTCCTGTTATGGATGCAATCATATTCAGATTTTTGACTAATTTGGTAGTTACAAAAAGATTGGATATGCAGTTAATGGATATGGTCACTGCATATTTTTATGGGTCATTAGACCAAGGCATATATATGAAAATCCCTGAAGGATATAGAATGCCTGAAACTTCTAATCTGAATACATCCAGAAATATATATGAAAATCCCTGAAGGATATAAATTGCCTGAAGCTTGTTATCTGGTTACATCCAGAAAACAATTCGGATACATGTGGTATAAATGCATTAGCGAATATTTATTGAAAGAAGGATTTGAAAGTAATCCAATATACCCATGTGTTTTTATTAAGAGATTCCGGATTTGTTATTATTGCGGTTGATGATTTAAATCTTCTTGAAACTCCTGAAGAGATCAGAAGAACTGCACATATTTGAAATATAAAACCCTTTCGGTTTCAAGGGGGAGATAAATGTGCATTATTAAATGAGAAATAAAATGGAGCACACAGAATATCTACCAGAAGATAGAAACACAAATATGAATATTTGTGAAATATTATTTTATTATCTTGAAGCAAAAATTACAGAAATTTGAGGCATTTCGCCTCATTCTTTAAACGCTCTTGTTCTTCAAGAACCTGCATGGCATCCTTATCTAAAGGAGTAGGCAATCTAAAAGAAGACTTAAGCAGAGATTTTAATTTCCTATTCTCTTGCTTTATTGCTTCTATCTTCACGTTAGACTCCTGAAGAAGTCGCTGAAGGATAGAAATTTTCTCATGGAGTTTGTCCAAATCATAAGGTTTGGATTGTAGTCACTGAGAAAATGCATAAATAGTTGAAGAGTAATGGGCACCGAGATTTACAAGCTCGTAGATAGCTTCAACATCTGACTTATTTGTCAGATCATTATTATATTGCACTATAGCACCTGTGGTAGAAGCAGGAACAGCTGATGATCGAGGTGCATAAAACCTTATATATTGGCCATGAGAAGATTGCTGAACCATTGCAGAAAAAGAATACAGAAAGAGATTGCAGAATAAAAATACAGAAAGAGATTGCAAAGTAAGAATGCAGTATGATTACAGAAAAGTGAAGAAGATGAGATGCGAATGAAGATGAGCTGAATATCTCTTTTATAGAGAAAATTATGAAAGGAATGACAAAGTATCTCTATTGCTTCACGGCGTCCCTCGTGAAGCATCTCTCTGCAAGAGACGAGGCGTAGCATCATAGCCCTGCGGCGCCTGACAGCAGATGTAGCATTATAGCCCTGCGGCGCCTGACAGGTACATAAGAATTGTAAAATCCCGCAATGCTTGTCTGGCCTAAAAAGATGGCCACCGTTTTTGAATATGGAGGTTTGCGGCTTAATTTTGATAACTCCTCCAGTAATTATGTTATTTACAAGAACTCCAGAAGAGTACAACTTCAGAAGAGCACAACTCCAGAAGAGTAGTGAATTCAATGATCTTGGATCAATATGGTGAATTTCACTATAAAGTCCTGAGTACTCCAATGGTTGCTCGATAATTTGATGAGCAGAAAAATCCATTTCGTCCTGAAGACGATGGAGAAATTCTTGGTCCTGAAGTACCTTATCTCCAGTTCAATTGAAGCCCTGAATATGTGATTATTTGGATCAAGTCCACAATTAGATGGATATACAAATGCGAGATATCTATCAGATCCACACAAGAAGATCATTGCAATTCATGAGAAGAAAGTTGAAATTGATGTCAAGAAGATACGGTCAAGTAATAATCTGGCAGATTTATTCACTAAAGCATTACCAACTGCAACATTTAAGAAGCTTGTGCAGAACATTGGAATGCGGAGACTTGAAGACATATTACCATGCACTTTTCAGGGGGAGTAAAGTCTTGAAGACTTGTGCTGATTGTACTCTTTTTCCTTCGCTAAGGTTTTATCCCACTGGGTTTTCCTTTGCAAGGTTTTAATGAGGCAATCTTAAAGCACTTGGCGATATACAGAATATTGTACTCTTTTTCCTTCGTCATTGGTTTTTTTCCCACTGGGTTTTTCCATGACAAGGTTTTAACGAGGCATATTCTTTATATGTGGTCATCCAAAGGGGGAGTGTTATAAACCAAGTTCAAATTGTATTGTATGACCACATTTAGCCATCAATGGTGATTTTAGGTACACTTACCCTCCAATGGTGATTTTAGGTACACTTACCCCCCAATGGTGATTTTAGGTACACTTACCCCCAATGGTGATTTTAGGTACACCTAACCTCCTTTGTACTCTTTACCATTGGATTGATGACAAGTGTAACAATCATAACCATTCTTTGTACCAAGAGATCCCTATAAATAGAGGGAGTCCTCATTTGTGTAAGGCACCAAGAAATAAGAGAAAACAAAGTTCTCTAAACATTTCTCTCATATTCAAGATCTCTCTCTCTTTTGCTCTCTCTCTTTTCATTAGTTTTATAACAGTTGTAATGTTTTTATTTGACTTTTATTTATTTTTATTGTGTCTTTTCCATTGTTGGACCTTTATTTTCAAACTGGGTTTGTTTTGAGTTTGTTTTATTTCATTTTCGGGCCCCGCCCGTTTGGAATTGGAAGCCCAGCCCTCTATTTTTTCCCTAAACGGTGTCGTATTGGCCATTAGCTTTTAGGGCTTTGATTCTTTCTTTTCTTCTTCCTCCAACCGCACGCCTCCTACCTTATTTCTTCTTCTGCTTCGTTTGTTTTCTTTTCTTCTCCCCTGCTGCACAACAGTTTCTTCTTCTCATTCTCCATTTCTTTCAGTTTCTTCTTTCTTTTCTTCCCCCTTGCTGCACCGTTGCTTCCTTCTTGTTCTTCTTTGGTTTTTCTTTTCTCTTTATTCTCTTGCACCGGTTGCTTCTCTTCTTATGGTAATTGTTTTCATTTTCTTTTGTGGTTCTTTTCTTCTCTTATTCTACTATTGGACCGTGGTTCTTCTTATTTCTTTTGCTTTTATTTTCTTTCCTCTGTTTTCTCCATTGTAGGTCCATGCCATGAGGTTCCATGCTCGGGATCTCCTCTCTTCCGTCGTGTCTTGGTGTTCTCACTGTCCTAAATATAAACTTGTGAAACTCTCTTTGGATTTCCACTTTTATTTCCCCAAATCCGTGGGGTCTTGCTTGGGTTTTTTTGGCCCTTTGTTATGCCTTGTTTTCTCCTCCAGCCGTGAGCCTTCAAGCTCGGTTTCCTCTCTTATTTTTCTTTAATATTTTCGTGATTCATTTTGTGGTTTGCTTATTTTTGGTTCTTGCCGTGATTGCCACCAAGAGTCCTAGCCCTCCACCGAAGCTTCACCTTTCTGTTGCTGTCAATCTGCCCCCTTCCTTCACAATAGTCAACAAACGAAGAATAGAAAACAACCAGACGTAATTTAGGAATATAATTAGGGGTAAAATTGAGAAAAAAATATTAGACAAAAGTACTGTAGATAATGGATTTGCACTTTATATATAAGTATAGATACATGTATAAATTAATATATAACATAAATGTTTAGGAATATATATAAAGTAATTATATCAAATAAAATAAATAAATAATTGATTTAAGCAAATAATAATTTTATCCATTTATTAATAAAAGCTAACAAAAAAAAAAGTGGCCTTGTAAAGACTATAATATCGATCCGGAGTTCATATCAAAGGGTTATTATATTAAGAGTAATGTTACATACAGTCATTTTTGCGTACTCCATGTGCACTCCAATGATATGATTGGTTGGATTAATTTTTTTTTAATACACAACCAATCATATCACTGAAATGCACAAAGGAGTCCACAAAAGTGACTGCGCATATAATTTTTGTTATACTAAATAAAGGATTATTCTAAATAAGATCTTTTTCCAGGTTGATTTGCGTAGAAGTCAACCACATAATTTGAAAACCTTGATTTTGGAGTAGTATAAAAGTGTTTGACGAATACAATATTTTATAAATGTTGTGTGTGACGTTGATAGTATTACTCCTCAACTCATATTATGATTATTATCGTTGTGGAGCTGCTGTCCTTGACGTTAAAACAGGCTCAAAAATTAATAAACCGAACGGCTTGTCAACAGTTTTGAGTTTGGTTCATTAACTAAACGAAATAAAACAGAGCTCATGTTTGAAATTCATTACCTAACAGAATGAGCACGAACAAACCCAAACTGAAATAATATTTCTTTTAATTTAAGTGTTCTACCCAAGTTTGTGAAAATAAATAGGTAAAAGTTGAAACTGAAAATTATTTAAATATAATTTTTTAAGTAATGGTTAGATAAAAAGTTTAAAAGTTGAAAAAAGAAATTTGAGTTTTAAAGATGTTTGTTTTAATTTAAAAATAATTGATCAAAATTCTTTAAAATGATCGTAAAGTACCGAACATGACCAAATATTTTATAATTTTTTTAATAATATTTCTATTTTAAATGGAGATTATTTTTGTAAAATAACGTGCTACGTACCTTACAATTTTACTTTATAAATATGTCCTTAATTTAAAATAGAGTCGTTAATAAGAATTGTTTCCTTATTATTTTCATGGATTCTGACATATATCTTTTTTATGGGCCTCTCAAACTCATGTAAGTCATCCCAGCTTTAAAAAAAGTAAAGAAAGGTTGGGAAAGTGAAGAAACCAGACCCACCATTAATAAAGATTAAAGTTGATTTAAATCATTAATGGATTACCTTTTTCATGGACGTACATCACTAATTCTTGCAGATTTAATCGATCATCAATAATTGAAGGAGAGTACAAAAGAACCCATGCAATTATTGATGAGAAAAATAAAGACAGTGGAAGACCATGACATGCATTATGGTCAAGCAAATTAAGAATACCAGTGCAGGCCCCATACATGGATCACGTGAAACTTTTTGGGTCTCGGTGGTATCGACCATTTGGCATTGATTTTAAAAGACGCTAAAAATATATTGTGATGTTTTTTGTGTTTTTTGTGACGATTTTAAATGACACGAAAAGCTAATTTTCTATCATGTCCACTACTTCAAAACGAGAACATACTTTATTAAGAAGAGAAATGATATTTGCAGTTGTGGTTGTGCAAGTGGCATACAATCGCTTTGAAAAAAGTAAATTAATATGAGACCCACATGAAAAAAAAACTAACTTTTTAATCGTGAACCTCACTCTTTTTCAAAGCGATTGCGCGGCGTTTGCACATTTCACGACTGTATGTAGCATTACTCTATTAAGAATCATGATTTTCTCCCTTTTTAACAATTCAATATTTGCCTTTCTGGAATTGTATACGAACTTACGAAGTTAGTGCATGTCAAATTCTAAACATGAAAATAAAATGCACTATTTTCCCAACTCCCAAGCTTTAACAAAAGTCATCACGATAGTAATGTACTTAATTAAACTGATACATAAACACTTCTGTGGCGCATTGCGAGGAGGGTCCATACACGTTGATATTTAGGTCTCTCACTCTCTTCTTTTCTAACTATAAGTACGTATCTCTGAAGGTGCAGAATGCATGCGAATTGGGTCTTGGATCGATCTCCGGGGAGAGATCAGTTAGATAGCAGGCCAGAGTAGTGAGTACAAATCAAGGAATTAATAGTACTACTGATCAAATGGAGGTGCATAACACGAAGGGAGGTGGGATACATACTCTGGCTACAATGTTAGGTGTGATGTTGATAGTACAACTCAACGCACATTGTTGTGGCGCTGCTGTCCTTGTTAAGAGCAACTCCAGTTTCCAATGCGATGGCCGCCTGGAGGAATGCCTGTTCGAGCTGGAGGAGATGGATTTGGAGTTGCTGGTGAACCCGTACGTAAGCCGGATGCTGCAGGGGCCTACAAGTAATCATCCAGCCGAGAACGCGGTCTTTGAGGCTAACAAGCAAGCCGTTCCTTGTGGAGCCGGCGATCCATATGGTTCTTGTCTCAGTAGCCCCGGGGCCACGGCGAGTCCAGGAATGTATAAATTGCCTTAGCCTGCATGAATCGTGGCAATCCCGTCTTTTACGTCCTTTTTTTGTTTTTTGTTTTTTGTTTTTCTTTTTCTGAGGGCAATGTGTTTGCTATCTGCTGCATGTACACTTGCTTGTCTTCCATTTTTTCTGACTTCCGGTAAGGTTTGTGAATCCGTGTTATGTGCACGTGATCTATTTAATATGTGTGTGTATGAATGTATGTATGTAATTTGTATATATGTAGCTATCTTTTGTTGGAGAATAATTCGCAGTTTCCACATTGGTGGTCAACGTACATGGCTTTAATTAACAGTAGGTGGTTGGAGATCAGGAAGTCTGTTTTGGGAAGGCTTCAACAAAACCCTCTCGATCTCCGATTCACACTGACAGACGGCCTCCCTGATTTATGTCGTGCTATCCAGCTTTGTTTTGTTATAGAAAAATTAGATTAATCGTCCTTACACTTCACACATATATAATTTTTTATTATATTTTTTCTCTTATTAAATATATAGTGTATAAATGATGAGTAGAAAAATTAAATTAATTTAATAAGAATAAAAAAAAGTATGGTGTGTCAAAATGATGAATAATATAAGTGAAAACCGATCATATTGGCACGGTTTTTGACAAAAACTACCACCAACCAATGAAGGTCATTTTCATAAAAGAACCAAACGTATCGGTTAATGGAGAGGAAAAATACTGGCCGTACTAATTTCGGTAGTTTTCTAGCATTTTTTGGTGGTGTAGAGGGTTCATATGAGAGAGAAGAGAGAATTGCAATCTAAGAGATGAGAGAGAGAATGAGAGAAATCGAAGAGGAGATGAGAGAAGTAAGGCAACGAGCTAAAATCAAATGATGCAGTGTCGTTTGACTTATATTTTTTTTAATATGTTACGTGTAAAACGACGTAAGACCAAATGAGGTCATTTCATTTATACTCTTTTGCATTCATTACGTGTAAAATGACGTCGTTTCATTCAAGCGTCGTTTTATCTAACATAAATGTAAAATATATATCAGGTTGGCCGGTTCGACTGTTTAAAACAATTTTAAATCGAAACAGAACTGACCGATTTCGATTTTGAAATACTTTCGCCTCCAACCGATGGGTTCCTGCTGGTTTTGGCCAATCCCGTACTCTGATGGTCGATTTGACTCAATTACAGCTGGTTTGACCGGTGTTTATACACCCCCCATTGAGTAGAAGAGCTTTTCATTTAATAATTAATATTTGATCATGTATTAAGGAATATTTGATCAATAACTCCTTGTTTTATTGAATCGATGTATTACTTTGAATTGGTCCTTCTAGTGCATGATCTTCATACAATTATTAACTGACTGTACCGTTACACGTGGATTGTTGCGCGCATGCGCACGATGTGGCATTGGCAGAGTATTGGTCGGGGAAAAAAATAGGAAATAGTGCTATAATTGTCCTTTCAAGATCCGTTTCAATTCATCTTATTTTATCTTATTATATTATATTTTGTTATAAATTTTTTATATAAAATATAATACATAATTTAATTTTAAAAATTTTAAAAATATAATAATATTCTATCAATATTTAATTCAACTTTTAACTTTTATATTAATTTATTTAATTTCAATTCACTATCCAAACTTTCATCTCATTTCAACAAGAAAAATGCTATTCTCACCATTTAAAATTACCGCTAGGTATTACTATTCAAATTTTATATATTTTTAAAAATTTTCTTTTATCTTAATAATTAAAGAATTGTTTTTTTAATAATATTATGATTTTTTTAAAAATATTAAAAAATACATATAATAAAAAAAACCTACTTAAAACTAACGGTGAGCTGGGACGGGTGGTCGTAGACCCACCCTTTCAACAATATTACATTAATGATGCAAGTCCTGTAGCCCCCTTCTTCCTTATTTCGAACTCCATGCGCCATTCTCCCTCGATCATTTATTTATTTTCATAAACGGAAACCAACACACTATTCGTGGTTTTACCTTTTTCAATAAGTTTTTTTTTTGGTTAAAAAGAGAAATTATACGTGGAATCCTTACCTCACATATTGTCACGTAATCGACATATATATATTTAACATTTTTATTATTCTATCTGTTTAATACTTAAATATGGATATATTTAAATAAAAATAGAAAAATGACAAATCACATTTTAAAAAAGTAGATGTATGTATTGATGTAAGGCTTTCTTATACTATTTCTCTAATAAAAATCATGCATGCTTTCTTCCGATCGATTAACTCACAGAGATTTTTAAGAAATTAAATATACTTAATTGTTGTTATTTTTCATTTGCAATTGTACGTGCATGCATGTAAATTTATTTTAAAATATGGAAGAAAATAACTTATGACTGTGTTTAAAGTATTTTTATTCTCAGTAATTTTAATATATACAAGTTGAAGCTCACTACAACAAGTATAGGTTTTTGCAACGGAATTTTTTTTCCTTGCCAAAATATACCATTTTTGCAATGAAACTCCATTTCTCTTTTTAAATGGAAGCAATTGCAATAAAAAAATGTTCTCGTAAAACAATCGTTGCAAAAAATCTCAGATCTGGAATTCGAATTCATTTAGCAACGATTTGAGATAATAACAATGACATTGATTTGTTGCAAAAAGTTTCTACCCATTACTAACAGTTTTGTTTCATTGCAAAAAGTAAAACACACATTAACAATGATTTCATTATGTTGCAACTCAGGTGGTCTAATTAGCAATAACATAATTTCATTGCTAACTGATTTTCAGCGAAACAAATTCATTGTGAAAGTATTACTTTTTTACCAACGAAGAAAATTCGTTACAGTTTAGGAGTCATTTATTGCAAAATGGTAACCCAGGTAAACCATTTACCAATGAAATTCAATCGTTGCAAATATCTCAATACCAAGGAAACAATTTCGTTGATATCNAAAGATCAAATAGTTGCTCTTTAGAGAGAAATACAGCACAGTTAATTAAACTTGCCTTGATATGAACGTTGAAGACGAGAGAGAGAGAGAGAGAGAGAGGGGGGTGGGGCTTTTACCTTTCTGTGTTGCCGATCAGAAAAGAGATGCCCAAATCTAAGTATTTATTCCAGGTGAAGAGGAGAAGAGAAAGGTTGAAGACGAAATATTATGCTAAAAGAAATCCTTTCGATCTTCCTTCGTCGAGGATGGAGGGAAAGAAGTGAAGGAGGAAGGGCTGCTATTATGATCGGGTGGAAGCAGATGTAGAATAAACTCATTAAATGGCCTATGTGTCGCCTTGTGAATGGGGGCTGCTATTATGGGTTTATCAGCCGGACCGCTCCATAGGAATTCTCTATATATAAATCTAGTATTTAGAGTGCGCGTGAGTGCACGAAAGTGACTCTTTCTAGAAGAATTAAAAAATGAATTATTGTATTAACTTATAATTATTTTATAATTTGTTTACTAAAATTGCATTTGGATATTGGGAGTTTCAACACTTCTCATTACTATTTATTATTTTATTATTACTTTTTACCTAATTTTACTACAATTACATGACTTTTTATCTATTTTTTATTATTATTTTTTATTATTATCTATTACTTCTCAACCCCCAAACCTACACTAAATCTATATTAAATGAAGTGCATAGATATTAGTCTATGGCCAAAAATGAAAATAATAAATAATCAGAAACTCTAAATAGTAGCCTACACTTTTTCATACCATTAAAAAATGTGATTTTATTCTTTTATCTTTTTTAATTTTACACTTTAAAAATGATGGTGTGTTAGGTGTGAGGCTGCTGTGTAGCAGTCCTCATAAATAATATATAGCTTTTATGAATTGGATGTCATTTGGTTCAGTTCGATCTTTTCCAGACGTGAAAATTCAACAAAAAATAAAAAATAATATTATCTTTGATTTCCTTTAATCCATTTAAAATCACGAATATTTCATATTTGCTAGAATAATGTTTTATATTCTTTTATTTTATCTCTTTATTTTAACTATTCATGTATTTAATTTTTTTTAAAATTATTATTTTTTATTTATTGATTAAAGAAGTGACTATTAATGTATTGATATTTTTTATATTTTTTAAAAATGTTTAAAAATATTAGAAAAAAATGAATTTAAAAAGTTAAAAAAAAATTTTAAAAAGTGAATTTTGCCTACGGCCGGCACCCTAACAGCACTGTATTTGTTGTGCATGATCTTCATCAATAATCACAACTATTACTTTGGACCGGACCCATAGCAAAGATACTTCAATCATCTTTCCATCCGGTTCTCAAGATGGGCCTATAACTAATATAATTATAAGCCCGGTTTATGGCTGGCCCTAAGGTAGCTGGACCGGACCTCATAAACTGAACGGCTTGTCAACAATTTTGAGTTCGGTTCAGAGTTTGGGGGTAGAGATAAGAATTTTGAGTTTGAGTTGAGAGTTTAAAATATTATTTATAGTATTATTATTGTTTTGAAATTTGAAAAATTTGTATTGGGATTTGAAAAAAGTTAAATTATTTATTGTATTTTGTGTGGAGATTTAGGAAAGTTGTAATGATGAGATGAAAATTTTGAGTTTGAGATGAGAATTCTCATCTACCAAACCTGCCCTGATGAAAATTTTGAGTTTGAGATGAGAATTGCTCGAGACTCAAAATTTTATAAATTAAAACAGAGTTCATGTTTAAAGTTCATTACCTAACAGAATGAGCTTGAACAAACCCAACTTGAATAATATTTTTTTTTAAAGAAAATTATTTTATTTTGAAGCCGGTGTATAGAAAGATTTAATTTATAAATTTTAAATTTTAAAATTTATTTTTCAAATCAGTTATGTTCTACCCACCGAATTCATAATGAATTTTTTTTTTAAATTAGTGTTATTGTGAAAGTGAATATGTAAAAGTTGAAATTATAATTTTTTAGAATATTTTTGTTTAATAGTTTTTAAAAATTTGTATTGATTTTTGTGTGTAAATAATGATTGGGTAATTATTGGATAAAAAGTATAAAAGTTGAAATAAGAAATTTGAGATTTAAAGATGTTTGCTTTAATTTAAAAATAATTGATCTTTTTAAAAATGTTTGTAAACCGGACATTACCATATATTTCATAGTTTTTTTTTTCTACTAGTTCTATTTTAAATGGAGAGTATTTTTTATAAAATAAAATTGTAAGGTATCTTTATTTTATAATGATTATATCTTTATTATTGGGTCCTCAATTTATTTATTATATCTCTATAATAATTATAAAATAATAACGATACCTTATAATTTTATTTTATAAATATGTCCTCAATTTAAAATAGGGTCGTAAATAGGAATTGCATCTTTATTATTTTTATGGATTCAGATATGAAAAATTATACAGATCATTCATACATCACAAATTACATATACATATTTTTCTTTTAGTAAGTATGTGGTATAAAGATGATGAGTAGAAGAACTCAATTAATTATTAGAAATAAAACAAAAAACAAAAGATAAAAAATATCGTGTGTGATACTGTATAGGACGATAATTAACAAAATTCTTCTGATATAAATTCTATTTCTCAAACTCATGTAAGTCATTGCAGCTTTATAAAAGTAAAGATGACGAATAAATTAGACGGGGAGTGAAGAGACACGATCCACTTTATATAAAGATGTAAAGTTGATCAAAACTTTAATTTTTAATATTGAACATTTAAATCATCAATGGATTACCTTTTTCATGAACGTACATCACTAATTCTTGCAGCTTTAATTGAAAGATCTAACATCAATAATTGAAGGAGAGTGCAAAAGAATCCAATTATTGAGAAAAGTAAAGACAATATTGGAAGACTGGTCAAGCAACGAATACTAGCTAGTGTAGGATGTGAGTGGCATGGATCACGTGAAATGGGCCATGTTTGGTTGCTTGAGATTATCCAAAATCTAGAATTTATTATTTTTTAACTTTTTATAAAAATATTAAATTCATTATCTAAATTTATTTCATACATTCAAACATACATCTTAACCTATTTATATTTATACACATCTCTATAAGATTTATCTACAAAAAATTATAATTTTTATATCAACTCAAATAATCATCTAAAGTCATCTAATCAGTATCTAAATGCATCCTGAAGATAACACATCCTATTACGATCATTGTTCGATATTCACGCTTTACAAACAAACTACAACTGCTTTAATTGGTCACGATCGAGTAATAAAGAGGAACTAAAACAATAAGGAAAAAAAAATAAATGAAGATAACACATATATATGGTCCACTTCTAAAGCTAAAGTTGGTAGATGAATAGTTTTCGTGATGGAGAAAATTGGACGGGCAAGGATTTCCATATATGCGCATGCGATATGGGAGCCCTGCGGATTAAGAGTACATATATAATTAAATGGGGAACTACTAATTAATTGATAATGGATTTACTTTGATCCGATGCAGTAGTAAATGAATGGCAAACTCATGATGAAGCTCATTAATCTATGTGATCTTCCAATAATTCCAGATAATGTTAATATAAATTAATATCGGGGAGGATATTTTATTTTATAAATATGTCCTGAATTTAAAATAGAGTCGTAAATAAGAATTGTATCCTTATTATTTTCAAAGATTCTGATATATATATATATATATATATATATATATATATATATATCTCTTTTGTGGGTCTCTCAAACTCATATAAGTCATCCCAGCTTTAAAAAAAAGTAAAGGTGGCGAATAAAGGTTGGGGGAGTGAAGAAACCAGATCCACCAATAAAGATTAAAGTTGATTTATTACTTTTTTCAACATCACTAATTCTTGCAGCTTTAATTGAAAGGTCGAACATCAATAATTGAAGGAGGAAGACCATGACATACATTATGGTCATGGAAAGAATACTAGCTAGTGCGGGCCACATGCATGGATCACGTGAAACTTTTTGGGATTCAGTAGCATCAATCATCGTGCATCAATTTTTAAATGACGCTGAAAAAAATTACGATATTTTCTATATTTTTTACGATAATTTTAAGTGATGTAAAAAACTATTTTTCTATCATGCCCGCTACTTCAAGATGAGAACGTGCGCTATTACGATCATGATTTTCTTCCTTTTTAGCGCATTTCAAATTCTAAACAGGAAAATAAAATGCATAATTTTTTCGACTCCGAAGCTTTAATAATAATGAATCATGTTTTTTTTTATCTTTTAATGATCTTTTTTTTTTTAATTTAAAAAAATTAATTTTTTTGATTAATGAAACTTCTTTTAAGAAATTTATTTCTTTTAAAATCGAAGGAAATAAAAATTTAATTGAAAGATCGAACATCAATAATTGAAGAAGATGACAAATTAAAGAACCCAATTATTGATTAGAAAAATAAAGAAAATATTGGAAGACTGGTCAAGCAAATTAGGATTTGAGTGGCATGGATCACGTGAAATGGGCTATGTAAATAATCAGAGTATTGGCATTGACTTCATCAAAAACCAAGCCAAATGTATAAAATGATGAATATATATAAATTAAAATTGCATTGGATTCATCAAATAAGAAATGGGAAGCTTTTAACTACAGTAAATCTATAATTTCCTTCAAATTTGAAGGGTTACTATACACTCATCAACCAATTATTTTATTACATTTTAATTCTCAATTGCTTTACTTTATTTTCTCTCTCTCATTTTTTTTTCCTTGTAATCTTAGTTTCATTTTAGTTTTAGATTTATGGTCAGTTCCAAGTATAAAATTAAATTATTAATGTATATATAGTTAGTTTAATTGATAAAAATGAAAAAATATATATTATTATTAAACAAATAATATTATATTATTATTTTGATGAATTTAATAGCTAATTCAATGTGGGATTATGGATAGGAAGGTTTTAGATTTATGAAAAGCTTGTACTTTTCATCAAATTTTGAGGATGGTTTTAATGAAACCAATGTGGATGCTCTAAAATCATCTAATCAGCATCTAAACGCAGCCTGAAGAGAGAACACATCCTATTACGATCATTGTTCGATATTCACACTTTACAAACAAACTACAACTGCTTTAATTGGTCACGATCTAGGAATAAAGAGGAAATAAAACAATAAGGAAAAAAAAATGAAGACAACACATATGGTCCACTTCTAAAGCTAAAGTTGGTAGATGAGAAGTTTTCATGATGGAGAAAATTGGACGGGCAAGGATTTCCTTATATGCATGCATGCGATATGGGAGCCCTGAGGATGAAGAGTCTATGTATATTTAAATGGGGAACTACTAATTGATAGTGTATTTACTTTGATCCGATCCAAGTAGTAAATGAATGGCAAACTCATGAAGCTCATTAATCCTGTGATCTTCCAATATTTCCAGATAATGTTAATATAAATTAATATCGAGGAGAATTAATTTATATATACAAATCAGTATTTTGTCTATTTCACATTTAATTAATTATGTGAGATAAATTAGTTACATTTATAAGTTATTCTTCATACTCTTCAAAATCTTTTTTTTTTTTTCCCACTTAGAATGTAATTTGAATATTGTGTTGTCACTCGATCTCGTCAATGCAACAGATCGCGACATATATAATATACTAGTAGAAAAAAAGGTCCAATGGACGTTTGTTTAGTGGAGGCAAAATATTAATGTAAAACTTTCCTATGAAAGCAAATAATAGTATAACAGAAAACATAATAATTTTATTAAAATATTTATACATTTGAGAAATTGGAACATAATAAGTTGTCTTCAACAACAATAATAGATTATGACACCTAAAGACATGAACCGTGGTCGAAAGCCTGACGTACAATCTTTACTGCTAAACTAACACAAAATTAAAAAAAAAAAATGTATTCATTACAATAAAATTAGATGGTTTTGGTATTAAAGTTGTAATAATTTAAAACATAGGAAATTACTTTATTTTAATGTAATCAAATATATGGTTTCTAATATGCAATATTATTTTTTCCGTGATGGGCTCATATATCCTGTATTTACATTTATTTTTATTGAATGATGATTTTATTTAATATAATTAGTATTTTTCTTGCTTTTCATTGTAATGCCTTGTTCAAGATCATACTAATGTAATGCCTTTGCTTCTCTGGTTATCGGATCTTTCCCCTTCTTTGTTCAGAGGCTGAAATGTGACTTGATTACAATGAAGATATCACCCTTCCAGTATTCGAAGCACCTACATGAGGACAATGTATAAAGAAAATAAGAAAACAACGAATGCCTATCCGACAGTTGTTTGTGACAGTCTTAGGCTATGTTTGGTTGTTAAAATATTCTCAACCCATCTCAAACCAATCATTGATGGGACCTACTATTTTTTAAATTCTCATAAAAAAAGAAAAAGGAGAAGAATTAAAATCCATCTCAACCTATTTCATATATTCAAACACATATCAACCTATTCACATTTAAATACATTTTAATAGGACTCACAAAATATTACTATTTACTGATCTACTCAAATTATCGGAGATTACCTCAACATCAAAATGCAACCTTAAGAGTGGTGGTGAGGGATACTAATTAATTAGAAGCATCCTTCCAATAAGCATATTCACATAAGCTGAATATATGAGACTTGTTGCCATCCACATAATTTGCAGATGTAAATTTCTTAGTGGTTCTTTCTCTCACACAAGTTAGTACAGGTGGAGATTCATGACTTGGTAGATAATTCTTCCCGTGATGGGCTCATATCCTGTATTTACATTTATTTTTATTGAATGATGATTTTATTTAATATAATTAGTAGCTCTCTTGTTTTGAAATTCAACTTGTTTCTCGTTGTATTGTTTTATGATTTCTAAGTTGTGTAATTTAAATAATGTATTTTCTTGATATTATCATTATTTTTCATTTAAATTACACTCTAGTTTAAATTATTTTATTATTGGACTTTAATTATTTTATTTTCTTAATATTTAGTTGTTGTTATAAACCAAGTTCAAATTGTATTGTATGACCACATTTAGCCATCAATGGTGATTTTAGGTACACTTACCCTCCAATGGTGATTTTAGGTACACTTACCCCCAATGATGATTTTAGGTACACGTAACCTCCTTTGTACTCTTTACCATTGGATTGATGACAAATGTAACAATCATAACCATTCTTTGTACCAAGAGATCCCTATAAATAGAGGGAGTCCTCATTTGTGTAAGGCACCAAGAAATAAGAGAAAACAAAGTTCTCTAAACATTTCTCTCATATTCAAGATCTCTCTTTCTTTTGCTCTCTCTCTTTTCATTAGTTTTATAACACGTTATCAGCACGAAGGTTCTGACGATCTTGAAGCTAGTAGGCTTATACTTCAAGTAAGTGTTTCAATATATTATTTGTAGTTCCCAAATGAATATGAAATGTTATATTCATTATTATTACTTGATTAAATTTTATGTTTATTCACATATTTTTCATACAAGTTTTATTTATTTTTATATACTTGTTATGAATTATTGATGATAAGATCTATCTTGGAATAGAAATTGAGCATCCCTGAAGGATCGATTTAAATCAATAATTTTATTGAGTATCTCATAATAAAGGATCTATTGATTCTGTGAGATAATTTAAATGAGCAATATGTGTACCAAAAGGCTCATTATGATTTATGCACCTGAAGTTGCATAATTGAAAGTGTGTTGAGAAAAACCACTAAAGAATATATGTTTAAAATGAACGCCTCGAATGTGCTCCTGAAGTAGCAATATCGAGTGTAAAAGTTCATAATATATTCTAAATTTATATCTGATTTTGTAGTGGCTAAGCAAAATAATGAGATTTTGATAAGAAATCATGAGCCACGTCCTACTAGTTTCACATCATTCCCTGAAGTGAATGAAATTGGATTTATATCATTCCCAGAAGAGAATGACGAATTGTTTTCAAAGAATCCAAAAGATTGGACGTGGTGATGAATATATTTATAGTACTTCAATGATTTCGAGCCAGAAGCTCCTATTAAAAATATTATCAGTTTTCTCTTTGAGATGATATTATGTTGATGAATCAAAAGTGATATGATTCAAAATATTTGTATCTTTTCATGATTATCTTGATCATCCAAAATCAATTATGATAAGTCGAATGATTTTCATATGGACGTCCATAAAAGAACCAGAAGATTCTTTTACTATAAAGCTTTACCACCAGAAGTGGAAAGAAAGTTTTACCACCAGAAGTGGAAAGAAAAATTTGCTAGAAGCAAATAAGATGAAATAATTCGACGTTATCATGATTATCATAGGTGAACTGGAAGTTCATATGATAATTAATGTATGGATGCAATAAGATAAAAGGTCTCATATTCTATCTACTAAAATCCCAGTGAGGATTGAAGTCCCTGCAGGGCAATTAAGAAATTTAGCAGTCTAATGAACATAAGACATATATGAAAGCATGTGAGACCTATTGATACAAATGATAAAGCATCTCGAAAAGAGAAAAGCATAAAGAAAAGAAATCGGTGCTCCTGAAGAGGCCGTACCCACAAAACAAGCAATAAAGTCCATCTAAAATTCTCTCATAATGAATACTCCTGAAGAGTATAATACTCCTGAAGAGTACCTCCTGAAGAGGTTTTCATGAAATGTCTTCCCTTGAAGAGGGACAGATACCTGAAAATTACGAGATCTCGATATTACATTTCATGAGTAAATGAGAAATTATGGAGAGAAATAAAACCGTTGTCGACAACGTATTTTCATATAAGATGGCATTTGATATTACCAGAAGTAATAAATAAAGTGAGCTCAGAACCGTCGAAGAATACCGACGTAAAATATTGGCCAAAATAGAAATAAACAATTCCTGCAGAATTGTTATCATGTGATGCATATGGACTTGAAGTCCAAACACCTATGAGGTGATGCTTGTTGAATATCAGTGGGTATTTGTATAAATGAAATGAAAATGTGATATATAAATCACGAATATATTTCCTGCAGAAATAATATTGATATATTTTTGAAGTTAAAGAGATCATATTGAGATTTGTATTAACTTGATAGTTACCAAGAATTTGGGTATGCATGAAGCATATAGTTCTGAAGTACATATTCTATCAAGTCTTAAAATCCTTATATGATCTAATGCAAGCTAAACGTATGTGGAACATACTATTTTCATATATTTTCAGTATTTATATTATCTTTTATTGCAGTTTATATAGATAATTTAAATGTCATTGAGGCTCCAGAAGAGCTCATGAAAACTGCAGAAAGCAGGAATTGATTATGAGGCTCCAGAAGAGCTCATAAAAACTGTAGAAATCAGTGATTGATTATGAGGCTCCAGAAGAGCTCATGAAAAATGCAGAAATCAGGGATTGATTATGAGGAAAAATAATCTCCTGTTATGGATGCAATCATATTCAGATTTTTGACTAATTTGGTAGTTACAAAAAGATTGGATATGCAGTTAATGGATATGGTCACTGCATATTTTTATGGGTCATTAGACCAAGGCATATATATGAAAATCCCTGAAGGATATAGAATGTCTGAAACTTCTAATCTGAATACATCCAGAAATATATATGAAAATCCCTGAAGGATATAAATTGTTTGAAGCTTGTTATCTGGTTACATCCAGAAAACAATTCGGATACATGTGGTATAAATGCATTAGCGAATATTTATTGAAAGAAGGATTTGAAAGTAATCCAATATACCCATGTGTTTTTATTAAGAGATTCCGGATTTGTCATTATTACGGTTGATGATTTAAATCTTCTTGAAACTCCTGAAGAGATCAGAAGAACTGCACATATTTGAAATATAAAACCCTTTCGGTTTCAAGGGGGAGATAAATGTGCATTATTAAATGAGAAATAAAATGGAGCACACAGAATATCTACCAGAAGATAGAAACACAAATATGAGTATTTGTGAAATATTATTTTATTATCTTGAACCAAAAATTACAGAAATTTGAGGCATTTCGCCTCATTCTTTAAACGCTCTTGTTCTTCAAGAACCTGCATGGCATCCTTATCTAAAGGAGTAGGCAATCTAAAAGAAGACTTAAGCAGAGATTTTAATTTCCTATTCTCTTGCTTTATTGCTTCTATCTTCACGTTAGACTCCTGAAGAAGTCGCTGAAGGATAGAAATTTTCTCATGGAGTTTGTCCAAATCATAAGGTTTGGATTGTAGTCGCTGAGAAAATGCATAAATAGTTGAAGAGTAATGGGCACCGAGATTTACAAGCTCGTAGATAGCTTCAACATCTGACTTATTTGTCAGATCATTATTATATTGCACTATAGCACCTCTGGTAGAAGCAGGAACAGCTGATGATCGAGGTGCATAAAACCTTATATATTGGCCATGAGAAGATTGCTGAACCATTGCAGAAAAAGAATACAGAAAGAGATTGCAGAATAAAAATACAGAAAGAGATTGCAAAGTAAGAATGCAGTATGATTACAGAAAAGTGAAGAAGATGAGATGCGAATGAAGATGAGCTGAATATCTCTTTTATAGAGAAAATTATGAAAGGAATGACAAAGTATCTCTATTGCTTCACGGCGTCCCTCGTGAAGCATCTCTCTGCAAGAGACGAGGCGTAGCATCATAGCCCTGCAGCGCCTGACAGCAGATGTAGCATTATAGCCCTGCGGCGCCTGACAGGTACATAAGAATTGTAAAATCCCGCAATGCTTGTCTGGCCTAAAAAGATGGCCACCGTTTTTGAATATGGAGGTTTGCGGCTTAATTTTGATAACTCCTCCAGTAATTATGTTATTTACAAGAACTCCAGAAGAGTACAACTTCAGAAGAGCACAACTCCAGAAGAGTAGTGAATTCAATGATCTTGGATCAATATGGTGAATTTCACTATAAAGTCCTGAGTACTCCAATGGTTGCTCGATAATTTGATGAGCAGAAAAATCCATTTCGTCCTGAAGACGATGGAGAAATTCTTGGTCCTGAAGTACCTTATCTCCAGTTCAATTGAAGCCCTGAATATGTGATTATTTGGATCAAGTCCACAATTAGATGGATATACAAATACAAGATATCTATCAGATCCACACAAGAAGATCATTACAATTCATGAGAAGAAAGTTGAAATTGATGTCAAGAAGATACGGTCAAGAAATAATCTGGTAGATTTATTCACTAAAGCATTACCAACTGCAACATTGGAATGCGGAGAATTGAAGACATATTATCATGTACTTTTCAGGGGAGTAAAGTCTTAAAAACTTGTGCTGATTGTACTCTTTTTCCTTCGCTAAGGTTTTATCCCACTGGGTTTTCCTTTGCAAGGTTTTAATGAGGCAATCTTAAAGCACTTGGCGATATACAGAATATTGTACTCTTTTTCCTTCGTCATTGGTTTTTTTCCCACTTGGTTTTTCCATGACAAGGTTTTAACGAGGCATATTCTTTATATGTGGTCATCCAGAGGGGGAGTGTTATAAACCAAGTTCAAATTGTATTGTATGACCACATTTAGCTATCAATGGTGATTTTAGGTACACTTACCCTTCAATGGTAATTTTAGGTACACTTACCCCCCAATGGTGATTTTAGGTACACTTACCCCCAATGGTGATTTTAGGTACACCTAACCTCCTTTGTACTCTTTACCATTGGATTGATGACAAATGTAACAATCATAACCATTCTTTGTACCAAGAGATCCCTATAAATAGAGGGAGTCCTCATTTGTGTAAAGCACCAAGAAATAAGAGAAAACAAAGTTCTCTAAACATTTCTCTCATATTCAAGATCTCTCTCTCTTTTGCTCTCTCTCTTTTCATTAGTTTTATAACAGTTGTAATGTTTTTATTTGACTTTTATTTATTTTTATTGTGTCTTTTCCATTGTTGGACCTTTATTTTCAAACTGGGTTTGTTTTGAGTTTGTTTTATTTCATTTTCGGGCCCCGCCCGTTTGGAATTGGAAGCCCAGCCCTCTATTTTTTCCCTAAACGGTGTCGTATTGGCCATTAGCTTTTAGGGCTTTGATTCTTTCTTTTCTTCTTCCTCCAACCGCACGCCTCCTACCTTATTTCTTCTTCTGCTTCGTTTGTTTTCTTTTCTTCTCCCCTGCTGCACAACAGTTTCTTCTTCTCATTCTCCATTTCTTTCAGTTTCTTCTTTCTTTTCTTCCCCCTTGCTGCACCGTTGCTTCCTTCTTGTTCTTCTTTGGTTTTTCTTTTCTCTTTATTCTCTTGCACCGGTTGCTTCTCTTCTTATGGTAATTGTTTTCATTTTCTTTTGTGGTTCTTTTCTTCTCTTATTCTACTATTGGACCGTGGTTCTTCTTATTTCTTTTGCTTTTATTTTCTTTCCTCTGTTTTCTCCATTGTAGGTCCATGCCATGAGGTTCCATGCTCGGGATCTCCTCTCTTCCGTCGTGTCTTGGTGTTCTCACTGTCCTAAATATAAACTTGTGAAACTCTCTTTGGATTTCCACTTTTATTTCCCCAAATCCGTGGGGTCTTGCTTGGGTTTTTTTGGCCCTTTGTTATGCCTTGTTTTCTCCTCCAGCCGTGAGCCTTCAAGCTCGGTTTCCTCTCTTATTTTTCTTTAATATTTTCGTGATTCATTTTGTGGTTTGCTTATTTTTGGTTCTTGCCGTGATTGCCACCAAGAGTCCTAGCCCTCCACCGAAGCTTCACCTTTCTGTTGCTGTCAATCTGCCCCCTTCCTTCACAATAGTCAACAAACGAAGAATAGAAAACAACCAGACGTAATTTAGGAATATAATTAGGGGTAAAATTGAGAAAAAAATATTAGACAAAAGTACTGTAGATAATGGATTTGCACTTTATATATAAGTATAGATACATGTATAAATTAATATATAACATAAATGTTTAGGAATATATATAAAGTAATTATATCAAATAAAATAAATAAATAATTGATTTAAGCAAATAATAATTTTATCCATTTATTAATAAAAGCTAACAAAAAAAAAAGTGGCCTTGTAAAGACTATAATATCGATCCGGAGTTCATATCAAAGGGTTATTATATTAAGAGTAATGTTACATACAGTCATTTTTGCGTACTCCATGTGCACTCCAATGATATGATTGGTTGGATTAATTTTTTTTTAATACACAACCAATCATATCACTGAAATGCACAAAGGAGTCCACAAAAGTGACTGCGCATATAATTTTTGTTATACTAAATAAAGGATTATTCTAAATAAGATCTTTTTCCAGGTTGATTTGCGTAGAAGTCAACCACATAATTTGAAAACCTTGATTTTGGAGTAGTATAAAAGTGTTTGACGAATACAATATTTTATAAATGTTGTGTGTGACGTTGATAGTATTACTCCTCAACTCATATTATGATTATTATCGTTGTGGAGCTGCTGTCCTTGACGTTAAAACAGGCTCAAAAATTAATAAACCGAACGGCTTGTCAACAGTTTTGAGTTTGGTTCATTAACTAAACGAAATAAAACAGAGCTCATGTTTGAAATTCATTACCTAACAGAATGAGCACGAACAAACCCAAACTGAAATAATATTTCTTTTAATTTAAGTGTTCTACCCAAGTTTGTGAAAATAAATAGGTAAAAGTTGAAACTGAAAATTATTTAAATATAATTTTTTAAGTAATGGTTAGATAAAAAGTTTAAAAGTTGAAAAAAGAAATTTGAGTTTTAAAGATGTTTGTTTTAATTTAAAAATAATTGATCAAAATTCTTTAAAATGATCGTAAAGTACCGAACATGACCAAATATTTTATAATTTTTTTAATAATATTTCTATTTTAAATGGAGATTATTTTTGTAAAATAACGTGCTACGTACCTTACAATTTTACTTTATAAATATGTCCTTAATTTAAAATAGAGTCGTTAATAAGAATTGTTTCCTTATTATTTTCATGGATTCTGACATATATCTTTTTTATGGGCCTCTCAAACTCATGTAAGTCATCCCAGCTTTAAAAAAAGTAAAGAAAGGTTGGGAAAGTGAAGAAACCAGACCCACCATTAATAAAGATTAAAGTTGATTTAAATCATTAATGGATTACCTTTTTCATGGACGTACATCACTAATTCTTGCAGATTTAATCGATCATCAATAATTGAAGGAGAGTACAAAAGAACCCATGCAATTATTGATGAGAAAAATAAAGACAGTGGAAGACCATGACATGCATTATGGTCAAGCAAATTAAGAATACCAGTGCAGGCCCCATACATGGATCACGTGAAACTTTTTGGGTCTCGGTGGTATCGACCATTTGGCATTGATTTTAAAAGACGCTAAAAATATATTGTGATGTTTTTTGTGTTTTTTGTGACGATTTTAAATGACACGAAAAGCTAATTTTCTATCATGTCCACTACTTCAAAACGAGAACATACTTTATTAAGAAGAGAAATGATATTTGCAGTTGTGGTTGTGCAAGTGACATACAATCGCTTTGAAAAAAGTAAATTAATATGAGACCCACATGAAAAAAAAACTAACTTTTTAATCGTGAACCTCACTCTTTTTCAAAGCGATTGCGCGGCGTTTGCACATTTCACGACTGTATGTAGCATTACTCTATTAAGAATCATGATTTTCTCCCTTTTTAACAATTCAATATTTGCCTTTCTGGAATTGTATACGAACTTACGAAGTTAGTGCATGTCAAATTCTAAACATGAAAATAAAATGCACTATTTTCCCAACTCCCAAGCTTTAACAAAAGTCATCAGGATAGTAATGTACTTAATTAAACTGATACATAAACACTTCTGTGGCGCATTGCGAGGAGGGTCCATACACGTTGATATTTAGGTCTCTCACTCTCTTCTTTTCTAACTATAAGTACGTATCTCTGAAGGTGCAGAATGCATGCGAATTGGGTCTTGGATCGATCTCCGGGGAGAGATCAGTTAGATAGCAGGCCAGAGTAGTGAGTACAAATCAAGGAATTAATAGTACTACTGATCAAATGGAGGTGCATAACACGAAGGGAGGTGGGATACATACTCTGGCTACAATGTTAGGTGTGATGTTGATAGTACAACTCAACGCACATTGTTGTGGCGCTGCTGTCCTTGTTAAGAGCAACTCCAGTTTCCAATGCGATGGCCGCCTGGAGGAATGCCTGTTCGAGCTGGAGGAGATGGATTTGGAGTTGCTGGTGAACCCGTACGTAAGCCGGATGCTGCAGGGGCCTACAAGTAATCATCCAGCCGAGAACGCGGTCTTTGAGGCTAACAAGCAAGCCGTTCCTTGTGGAGCCGGCGATCCATATGGTTCTTGTCTCAGTAGCCCCGGGGCCACGGCGAGTCCAGGAATGTATAAATTGCCTTAGCCTGCATGAATCGTGGCAATCCCGTCTTTTACGTCCTTTTTTTGTTTTTTGTTTTTTGTTTTTCTTTTTCTGAGGGCAATGTGTTTGCTATCTGCTGCATGTACACTTGCTTGTCTTCCATTTTTTCTGACTTCCGGTAAGGTTTGTGAATCCGTGTTATGTGCACGTGATCTATTTAATATGTGTGTGTATGAATGTATGTATGTAATTTGTATATATGTAGCTATCTTTTGTTGGAGAATAATTCGCAGTTTCCACATTGGTGGTCAACGTACATGGCTTTAATTAACAGTAGGTGGTTGGAGATCAGGAAGTCTGTTTTGGGAAGGCTTCAACAAAACCCTCTCGATCTCCGATTCACACTGACAGACGGCCTCCCTGATTTATGTCGTGCTATCCAGCTTTGTTTTGTTATAGAAAAATTAGATTAATCGTCCTTACACTTCACACATATATAATTTTTTATTATATTTTTTCTCTTATTAAATATATAGTGTATAAATGATGAGTAGAAAAATTAAATTAATTTAATAAGAATAAAAAAAAGTATGGTGTGTCAAAATGATGAATAATATAAGTGAAAACCGATCATATTGGCACGGTTTTTGACAAAAACTACCACCAACCAATGAAGGTCATTTTCATAAAAGAACCAAACGTATCGGTTAATGGAGAGGAAAAATACTGGCCGTACTAATTTCGGTAGTTTTCTAGCATTTTTTGGTGGTGTAGAGGGTTCATATGAGAGAGAAGAGAGAATTGCAATCTAAGAGATGAGAGAGAGAATGAGAGAAATCGAAGAGGAGATGAGAGAAGTAAGGCAACGAGCTAAAATCAAATGATGCAGTGTCGTTTGACTTATATTTTTTTTAATATGTTACGTGTAAAACGACGTAAGACCAAATGAGGTCATTTCATTTATACTCTTTTGCATTCATTACGTGTAAAATGACGTCGTTTCATTCAAGCGTCGTTTTATCTAACATAAATGTAAAATATATATCAGGTTGGCCGGTTCGACTGTTTAAAACAATTTTAAATCGAAACAGAACTGACCGATTTCGATTTTGAAATACTTTCGCCTCCAACCGATGGGTTCCTGCTGGTTTTGGCCAATCCCGTACTCTGATGGTCGATTTGACTCAATTACAGCTGGTTTGACCGGTGTTTATACACCCCCCATTGAGTAGAAGAGCTTTTCATTTAATAATTAATATTTGATCATGTATTAAGGAATATTTGATCAATAACTCCTTGTTTTATTGAATCGATGTATTACTTTGAATTGGTCCTTCTAGTGCATGATCTTCATACAATTATTAACTGACTGTACCGTTACACGTGGATTGTTGCGCGCATGCGCACGATGTGGCATTGGCAGAGTATTGGTCGGGGAAAAAAATAGGAAATAGTGCTATAATTGTCCTTTCAAGATCCGTTTCAATTCATCTTATTTTATCTTATTATATTATATTTTGTTATAAATTTTTTATATAAAATATAATACATAATTTAATTTTAAAAATTTTAAAAATATAATAATATTCTATCAATATTTAATTCAACTTTTAACTTTTATATTAATTTATTTAATTTCAATTCACTATCCAAACTTTCATCTCATTTCAACAAGAAAAATGCTATTCTCACCATTTAAAATTACCGCTAGGTATTACTATTCAAATTTTATATATTTTTAAAAATTTTCTTTTATCTTAATAATTAAAGAATTGTTTTTTTAATAATATTATGATTTTTTTAAAAATATTAAAAAATACATATAATAAAAAAAACCTACTTAAAACTAACGGTGAGCTGGGACGGGTGGTCGTAGACCCACCCTTTCAACAATATTACATTAATGATGCAAGTCCTGTAGCCCCCTTCTTCCTTATTTCGAACTCCATGCGCCATTCTCCCTCGATCATTTATTTATTTTCATAAACGGAAACCAACACACTATTCGTGGTTTTACCTTTTTCAATAAGTTTTTTTTTTGGTTAAAAAGAGAAATTATACGTGGAATCCTTACCTCACATATTGTCACGTAATCGACATATATATATTTAACATTTTTATTATTCTATCTGTTTAATACTTAAATATGGATATATTTAAATAAAAATAGAAAAATGACAAATCACATTTTAAAAAAGTAGATGTATGTATTGATGTAAGGCTTTCTTATACTATTTCTCTAATAAAAATCATGCATGCTTTCTTCCGATCGATTAACTCACAGAGATTTTTAAGAAATTAAATATACTTAATTGTTGTTATTTTTCATTTGCAATTGTACGTGCATGCATGTAAATTTATTTTAAAATATGGAAGAAAATAACTTATGACTGTGTTTAAAGTATTTTTATTCTCAGTAATTTTAATATATACAAGTTGAAGCTCACTACAACAAGTATAGGTTTTTGCAACGGAATTTTTTTTCCTTGCCAAAATATACCATTTTTGCAATGAAACTCCATTTCTCTTTTTAAATGGAAGCAATTGCAATAAAAAAATGTTCTCGTAAAACAATCGTTGCAAAAAATCTCAGATCTGGAATTCGAATTCATTTAGCAACGATTTGAGATAATAACAATGACATTGATTTGTTGCAAAAAGTTTCTACCCATTATTAACAGTTTTGTTTCATTGCAAAAAGTAAAACACACATTAACAATGATTTCATTATGTTGCAACTCAGGTGGTCTAATTAGCAATAACATAATTTCATTGCTAACTGATTTTCAGCGAAACAAATTCATTGTGAAAGTATTACTTTTTTACCAACGAAGAAAATTCGTTACAGTTTAGGAGTCATTTATTGCAAAATGGTAACCCAGGTAAACCATTTACCAATGAAATTCAATCGTTGCAAATATCTCAATACCAAGGAAACAATTTCGTTGATATCATCTGTTGCGCCTTAAGCCATCCAGAAAACACACCCACAATAGATAGAGACAATATTTAAGTGGTTCGGCAACTTGCCTACGTCCACTGAAGCGGAAATTCGATTTTTCAATATGTTTGTACAAAATTACAAACACCCATAAACAATCTCTCTATCTCTCACTCCCACCGTTCTAGATTTCTCCAGAACCTATTTTCGCCCAACCCTCTCTTCCTGATCTCTCACCGAAGTGAGGATGGTTTTCCCCTTCAGAATTCATCTCATTTTATAGGAGAACCATGGGTGACAAACACATGCACGTTTCTTGACCAAAATGCAGCTCAGTTGGTGGGTGGCCTAATAGAGCTAAGAAATAAAACGGTGCCTAACAATCCAAGAAAGAAAACGGTGCACAATTGGGTGGATTTTCAACAATCTCCCCCTCCACCCAAGTGTGCCATACCAGACTGCTTGCAAATGGTTGCATCATTCAAATGATTTGCACTTCTTCATTAGAATGCTTGTCAGCCTATGAGAGATCCGCTATCAAATGCATCTTCAGGTACGTCTTCAAATGAATGTCCTGATGCCTCTCCAAATGCATTTTCAAATGCATTAGCATCGTCTACACCCACGGAGCTTGCAAGGGATTTTCTTTAGAGGAGATTTACAAGTGCTTTACCGCACAATCTCAACTCTCTAGGATTCTTCATTTCGGTCGAGTCCATGAGTCCGCACTCATGTACACCTTGAGCAAACTGAGCTTCGCTCGTACCACAGCCAAGCAAACAATCTACCTAGTTTCTTTACAGCTTTCAAAACCAGGCTCCATAATCCTACAACACACCAATCTCCAACTTGGAGACTGGTTCTCAACATGCCGAGCTCTATCTCCAGCATGATCCCTTATCATCTATGCAATTTTACAACTCATGTCTTCAAGTTAGAAGACTAACTAAAGTGATGCATAACTTTAGTTCATTACGTACAATGCCCTTAATCAACACATCTATCTAGGGCAACACATCTCCCACTACATTGGAAATCAATGGTCTCGCACGGACCTTGACACATATCAGAGAACCTGTTGCTGAGGTCTCCTTCTCTGATCTGGGTGACTGATCATCCTGCTGTTGTCTTCAGTCGATGTGTCCATCTTGTGTGCAGTCTCCGACTTGCATAATCTCCGTTCTTGCAAGATTTTTCTTCATACTGTAGTTCACTACCTTCATTCAGCAGGATACAATTTAAGGTAGTAACCACCATGGAGGTCTGATCGTCTTGGCAGTTATGTGATCATCAACTTTAGGTGTAGATATCCCAGGAACATCTGACGTTTTGTTCCTATCTCTCGCACCTTTGCTTCATGTCGTGGTCTAGAGAGATTTCTTCAGGTCTAATTCACACGACCATTTCCACGAGCCAAGACCAATGAATCATTCGTGACCTTCCACGCCCTTTTGAGAAAACAGACCTGAATGACTGTTGTCTTCAAGCTGTCTTTAACAACATTGTGCACTGCAAGAAATACAACGTCTTGTATTTCTTCAATCACCATATTCACAACATTATTCTCAGTTTTTTCCTGATTTTAGCAGTCTCTTGTGGCCTGTCTTGCCACGAACTCGAGATCTTGCCAGAATCTCTTCTGTGCACCTCCTCATCTAGGATAAGATCTCTTCAACTTCGTCTTCTTTGTAGAATTACTCATAGCCATTTTCATGACCTTCCAACTTTTTGACTGCAACGTCAAATACTATTGGGCAACAATAGTACCTTCTGCCTTTTCTGAAGTTGAACAATTTCTTCATCAGCATTTTGTTATTTGCAACTGACTTTTCAAAGAAAGTCACAATGAGATCCGGTGCAGTTTTCCTCTTAATAACAATATGCTCCACAAATTGTATGACTGCCAAAACTTGCTGATATAACACGTTAATCAGCATCGTCCAATGATCTGAAGTTTGCTCTATCAAACCTCACGATCCCAACTGGCTCAGATCAAGCCCAAACGAAATGAGTCTATCACAACTCCAACTGGCTATGATCAAGCTCACTGCAGATGAGTCCGTCCCGACTCCAACTGGCTACGATCAAGCCCAAAACTGATCTGAAATATGAACGGTCCAGATCATTAGTACCGATGGTGAATCTCAACATTCCCATCGTACAGATGAGTCCAGAATAATCCAAATAGTTTGTCAGCACTATTTGATCATCGCAATTGAACTCCAACCGGCATAGATCATGCCCAAAATGATCTGCAACTCTTGGACAGTTCAGATCGACAGTGCCGATGGCGAATTTCAACATTCCCACCGCACAGATGAGTCCGGAATAATCCAAATAGTTTGACAACACTATTTGATTATTGCAATTAGACTCCAACTGACGTAAATCTAGCCCAACATGATCTGCAACACATCGACAGTTCAGATCGACAATACTGATGGTGAATCTCGAAATTTCCACCATACGGATGAGTCCGGAATGATCCAAATGGTTTGACATCACTATTTGATCATCACAATTAGACTCCAACTGGCGTAGATCTAGCCCAACATGATCTGCAACTCATCGACAGTTCAGATCAACAGTACCGATGGCGAATCTCCACATTCCTACCGTACGGATGAGTCTGGAATGATCCAAATAGTTTGAAATCACTATTTGATCATCGCAATTGGACTCCAACTGGCGTAGATCTAGCCCAACATGATCTGCAACTCATCAACAGTTCAGATCGACAGTACTGATGGAGAATCTCGAAATTCTCACCGTACAGATGAGTCCAGAATGATCCAAATAGTTGGAAAACACTATTTGATCGTTGAAATCGGACTCCGAATGGCTTAGATCTAGCCGAACAAAGATCTGAAAAATGGACGGTCAAGATCTTCTGGAGCGTGTACAACACGCGCAGAGGGTGTGCGACTGGAGCGCGTGAGGCGCGTGACTAGCACGCGCCGATCCTTCTCTAGGGCGAGTGGGGGCGCGTGGACGCGTGACCCGCAGCGTCTTCAACCTCTGCCTGCGCGTGACGCACGTCTTCTTCCTCCAGCCGCGCGTGGGGGCGCATGGCGCGTGTTCCCCACTCGTCTTCTTCCTCCAGCGCGACTGTAGCGCATGAATCGCACTTTCCAACTTCCAGGGGCGCGTACGGGCTCCTCCGGCATCCGTTTTTGACGCCGTTTGCGGCAACAGATCCGTCTTGATGAGAGGAACATTATGGTATGATCAAAAATTGATTTTGATCAACTGTAATTTTTTGGGTTGTACGAACCGAAGCTCTTATACCAATTGTTGCCCCTTAAGCCGCCCAGAAAACACACCCACAATAGATAGAGACAATATTTAAGTGGTTCGGCAACTTGTTTACGTCCACTGAAGCGGAAATTCGATTTTTCAATCTGTTTGTACAAAATTACAAACACCCATAAACAATCTCTCTATCTCTCACTCCCACCGTTCTAGATTTCTCCAGAACCTATTTTCGCCCAATCCTCTCTTCCTGATCTCTCACCGAAGTGAGGATGGTTTTCCCCTTCAGAATTTATCTCCTTTTATAGGAGAACCATGGGGGACAAACACATGCACGTTTCTTGACCAAAATGCAGCTCAGTTGGTGGGTGGCCTAATAGAGCTAAGAAATAAAACGGTGCCTAACAATCTAAGAAAGAAAACGGTGCACAATTGGGTGGATTTTCAACATCATCATCATTTGCAACGGTATGATTTTGTTGCTAATAAATAATTACCAATGATTTTCAATTTCCTTGCAAAAAAAAAAATAGAATGGAGTTAAAATTAAATTACCAACGGTATGATTTTGTTGCAAAAACAATTTTAGAACCGAGATAATTTCCTTACTAAAACATTTTAACAACTATTTCATTTCATTACAAATAATAGTAGGAGAATAATAAAAACTACTTACCAACGGCATTCTTCCTTACAAAAGCCTTTATTTCCTTACAAAAATATTTTAGCAACGATATAATCTCCTTGCAAAAAGAAATTAGCAATGGCATCATTCTATTTGCAAAAATATATTTTCAACGATACAATTTCATTACAAAACCATGTTAGCAATGAAATTATTTATTTGTAAAAACATTTTACCAATGATATTCATTACAAAACCTTTTTTTATAATAAATTTTTAACAATTAACTATTGCATATAAATAAATAACTAAATAAATAGTTAGAAATATTTATCCAAAAGAATCAACATAAAAAGACATACCTGTGAAAGTCGAGAGCCGAGAAAATTTAGAACCTAGAAGCGAAGAAATAGATGTGGGAAAGTTAAAACATCGAGAGGACCGAATTTTACTAGATGGCAAATATTAGAAAATGAAGAAGTTGAAAATTACTCTTATACCAAGAGGCAAGTGGTGGAAGCTATGAAAAACCAAAAAAAAAAAAAAAAAACAATTCGGTATCTGATTAGAACAAAAAACAGAAATTCGAGAAACAAGGTGACAAAGGCAAGGACAAAATAGCAAATACACGATCAAATCAATAATAAGAATCGCAACAAGGGTAGAAAGAGAAAATAAATATAAAGCAGGGGTCAAACAGAGTTGAGGGATAGAAGGAAGAAATAAAAAAGAGGGCAAAATTTGCAGAAAAATGTTATTCAACTCCATTCGCGTTTATTATACATAAGATAAGATATATATATACACTAGTAAGGGCAATGTGCGTTGCACGTTTGCTCAGTTGACCAAAAAAAATCATAGTAAATTTAAACAAAACTTAATAAAAAGAAAAAAAAAACTATAGACTTTATATACAAATCAAGATTGTATTTAAGCATATAATTATAATAGTGAAAAGTTCAATAAAAAGAGATTTTGAACATCTATTATTTTGCTTCAATTATAGAATTGATTGAGAGGACGTTCAGCTTATTTTGATTCAATTGTCCAAAAAATACATTAAAATAAGAAAACACAATAATGGTATAGTCATATTTGTTAAATAAAACTATATTAATATATTAAGAATAATAACCAATCGATTAAATAAATTCAATATTTAAGATCCAGCTTCTCTAGAAACCATTTTGATAAAACCCTAGAGAGAGAAGCTCCTCCATCTCTCTAGAAACCAGGTAGCGTTTTCCGTCTGAGGGAGGTGGGAGCCTAGGCTTCCCCTCCCTCCAATCTCTGTTTTCTGTTTCCTTTCTCTCTATTTTGCTTTTGTTTTTCCGTTTTCAATAAGGCGTTGGTTTGGCGGTGGTATGGTGGTTAAAAGTTCCATCTCCCAGTCAAGGAGCCCGAAGTCATCCTCCAATATATATCTCGCGCTTGGCGGTGTGATGGTTGCACGGTGGAGGAGGAGAGTTCGACTCCGGTTTTGGCTGTGGTATGGTGTGGTCTGAAGGTTCTTTTGAGTTTGACCACCGTATCTAAACTACGTAGCTGGGCGTGGTGGAAATTAGGGGACCTCTGGTGTGGGCGGAGTTTGGGCGGTTTGCCATCAGAAGTGATTGGTTTGCTTGCAGGCTTGGATGTAATTCTGTGGGGTCTAATGTGCTCTGTTTTACCATGGAAAACAGAGTTATTTTCGGGATTCATGTTGAGGTGCAAGGGGGGATAAGGAGATCTTCTGGGGTGGAGTTCGAACGCTGCTCACGGTGGAGAATCTCTCGGGTGGAGGCCGGAGTTGGGGTGACGCTATTATTTGTGGTTTGTTTGTTTCGGTTAAGGTGTTTGTCTCTGAAAATAAGCTCTCAGTGCGTTTGGTCTCTGGTTTTGTTTCTGGTTTTCCGTCTATTGTAGCCGATGTGGAGAATGGCTTGTTTTGGTTATGGGCTGGCGACGGTGAGGGTGACGGAGACGGCTTGTTTTGTCCAAGCACTCTGCGTAGTGGTTGTTGGTTGGTTTGTTGTCAGAAAACCATGCGCAGAAAGAGAGTGACGATGTAGCGCATGACGGGTTACCGTGGTTGTTGGTTGGTTTGCTGTGCTGCAGGTTACCGTGAATCATGTGGGGTGCTGTCAGTAAATCTTGTGTAAAAGTGGTTGGGCAAAAAGCTAGTGGGCATACGGCTAGAAGAGCATAGTGTGTTTTCTGTTTGTTTGTTTTTAGTGGTTTGTTAGGTTTGTTTTTTATGTTTTAATAAATTTTTTGATATAGGCAAGTACCTCTCCTCTTTTGAGGAGGAGGGTTGTGAGTCTTCTCTTCTTTTGGAGGGTGAAGGTTGGGTAGTTCCTCTCCTCTCATGGAGGGTGAGGTTGTTTTGTGTTTCTCATAGACAAGCCGAGATGGACACTTCTGTTTAGCAGAGTCTCGCATCTCAGTATGGTGTTGTCGTTGGAGAGTTTTAGAAGTTTTAGACATTGTCCGGCGCAATGAAAGTTGTGTGCGGGGGAGCGTACATCCGATGGATAGTTGGCTTGTAAGCGGGGCTTGTTACCTGTTATTATTGGTCACAGCTGTAACTTCCTTCATTCTATATTGAATTGAAATTTATTTCAAAAAAAAAAAATTCAATATTTATACAATCAAAAATTGTGTATATTGCATGAAATGAAATATTTTATTACCGGTGTTTTGAGTAACACCATTAATATTATTATGAATATCAAAATTCTTATTAATATAAAATTTATTATTGAACAATCAATATCACATTTTGAAAATATGAAACTTGTTATTAATATCAGATTTCTTATTAAAGGAATACATTTATCCAAAAAAAAAATATACATTTTGAAATAATAATCTAAACAAATAATTAAATAAAAATCATTAATAAATAGGAAATAGTAAATGAGAAGCTGATAATAGATATATAATTACAACATTGAAAAGTTTAACAAAAAGGAAATTTAATTTTGAACTTTTATGATATTGCTTCAATTACATATAGGTACACATGTATATATATGGAGATATAATACATAGAAAATATTAGAAGGATTTATAGCAGAAGCATAAGAACAAAATATTTAATTCAAAATAAAATCATACATATTACGTTAAAATATCAGAAAATATGAAATTGCGTCATTTTGTATTTTCCTAAAAAGTTGAATCAATAATTAAAGAAATGAAAGTACTAAAAAAGAGAGAAGATATGTTGGACATATATGATACTATATTATAATAAACGAAGCGATACATAATTTATATTTTATAAGAATTATGAGTAAAATAAATTTTTGTAAACAAATCGCTTACCATGTACTTTATCAAACTGGAGAAAAAGAAGAGGCTTTCCTGATATGTTATATATATAACATATTAAGAATAATAACATGTGGAATAAATAAATTCAATATTTATATAATCCAAAATTGAAAGGAATAAAATATTGCCCGGAATAAAATATCTTATTACCAGATTTGAGTAAACTATTAATTGTATTATCAATACCAGACTTGTTATTAATAAAAAATTTATTATTGAATAATTAATATCACATTTTGCAAATATGAAATTTGTTATTAATATCATATATGTTATTAAAACAAGAAATTTGTTAAAAAATAAAAAAATATTTACATTTCAAAATGATATATCTAAACAAATAATAAAATAGAAAATATTAATAAATCAAGAAAATAATATATAAATAACCAACACAAAAGTAAATAAAATCTTTTAAAACATTAATTTTCCTTTAAGATTTTATTTCTATCAGATTTTATTTATTCCTTTAAAAATTAGATTAATTTTTTGTAAATTGTATTTAGAGCCTAGAAGAAGCCAAAAAAAAAAAAAAAAACTCAACCTACCCATTACTTCCTACGATGCCGTTTAAAGAGAGTGGTAAACTAATATTTTTTTTGCATTTTCTTTCTATCTCCTTTACTCTATGCGCCGACAGATTCACCATTTTTCACAAGAAAAATGCTAAGGCCACCGCTGGCCAAAAAAAATTTTTTTTTTAATTTTTTTTTCTTAATGATTAAGAAAATTTTTTTTAATATTATTTTAAATTTTTTATATTTTTTTAAAATATTCAAAAGTATTAAAAAATGATTTGAAAAAAAAATAAAAAAACAAAAAAATTGTTTTTACCAAGCGGTGGCTCCCAGCGGGAGCCACGAGCGGTGACTGTAGCACCGCTCTTTTCACAAATGCCTCTCTCTCCTAAAGTCTGCACGTTCAAAATCTCTCTCACTAAGGGTGACAGTTCGGATCGACAAAAGTCACAAAACCGGCCAGACTGAAATAGGCCTGATTCAAATTTCAATAGACCCGAGTTTGGTTCAGTCTCAGTTCAGGGATTTTCCATCTCAGACCGGATTGAACTAGATCGAATGTAAAAAAAAATATATATATATATATAATTATTTATATACAAATTAATTATATAATTATTAACTAATACTAATATTTATAATTATATACTAATATTAATATTTATACTAATACTAATAGTCTAATATGGTATAAAAAAAAAAACTTATACAATTATACTAATATAGTTATGCTAAATCACTATAAGTAATACTAATATATAGTTATACTAATAATCTACTATTAATATTTAATAATATTATATAGTTATACTAATCACTATAATTAATACTAATATATAACTATATATACAATATATTTATACAGTTGTACTAATACTCTTTGACTAATAATATTATATTTATACTAATATATATATTAATATATATCATAGTATACTATATATATATATTAAATTATTTAATAGTTATAGTAAAAAAGTTAATAGTGTATTATTAGTTATAGTAAATAAGTTAATAACTATTACTATATAGTAATAGACTAATAGTATTATATTTATACTAATATATATATATTAATATATATCATAGTATACTATATGTGTATATATATATATAATTATTTAATAGTTATAAACTTATAGTAAATAAGTTAATAGTGTATTATCAGTTATAATAAATAAGTTAATAAACTATTACTAAATACTAATAGACTAATAGTATTATTATTTATTACTGTATTACGATATATATACTAATAGACTATTACTATATTATCAGTTGTAATTATCACTATACTATAATTTATAAAGTTATACTAATCACTATAATTAATACTTATATTGTTATACTAAATCACTGATTCACCATAACTAATATTACTAATATATATAATTATATTAATAGTCTAATATTGTTATAATTTATATAGTTATACTAATCATAATAAGTTAATAACTAAATCATTATAAGTATAACTATATATATTGTGTATGAATGTATTATTATATTCTTTAATGTATAACTTTAATATATAGTACTAGTATATATTAATATATTAACATATTATAAGAGTTATAGTATAAATTATAATATAGGATTTATAATATACTAAATCACTATAACAGTATAACTAATACTAATATATAGCTATACTAATAGTTTACTATTAATACTATTATATAGTTATACTAATCACTATAATTAATACTAATATATAGCTATACAGTATACTTATACAGTTGTACTAATACTATTAATCTATTATATAGTCTAAGACTCTCAATTCTAATATAGGATATATAGCTATAACTAATATTAATATTTACATTAATACTAATAATGTAGAATATAGTTATACTAATTGATTGATTCAACATAACGAATATTACTAATAAAATATAGCAATACTAAATTACTAACAGTCTAATACTAATACTATTATATAGTTATACTAATAATAAATTCATAATAACTAAATCATTATATGTCTATAACTATATATTTAGTATCAATGTATTATTATATTCTTTAATTTATTACTATTAACTAAAATATATAGTACTAGTATATATTAATATATTAACATATTATAAGAGTTATAATATAAATTATAATATATCATATATGTATAAATTTATAATAGTATCAGTATAGTTAACTTAATATATAATATGTTAGTATTAAATTATTATAACTACATAGAATATTAGTAATATAGTATTTAATATAACTACATAAAGTATTAGTAATAAGAGTATTACTATTATTTAATATAGTATTACATAATGTCAAAGAGTATTAATAAATGTGTGGAATTTGAAGAGATATAGTAATGCTAGTATATTACATACAATATTACTATTATTACATATAGTTATTAGGTATTGTATTAGTACTAGTGTGTTAATATTTAAAATAAATAAGTTAATAACTATTACTAATTTACTATATACTAATAGACTAATAGTATTAGCGTATTACTAATATATATATTAATACATATATAATAGTATACTATATGTATATATATTAAATATATCACAATATAATTATATAAGTATTAAACAAAATACCATTGGAGTAAAAAAAAAACACTCAAGGATGGACCGAATGAGCCGACCTGACCGACCCGGTCCTTAAGGAGTTCGGTATGGTCCAGGGTAGGAAAATCCCAGACCGAATAGATCTGGTCCAGTCCTCAAAACCTCCCGGGACAGGACTGGACCATACCGAACTCTCCCTTATCTTTCACTCTCTCTATTTTTCTCTCAATGCGACCAACACCAACAACATCAAGGGTAAATGAAGATGAGTAGCATCGCCTAAATGAAGACAATGACTATGTATTTTTTTTTAATTTCTTTGTTTATTTCTTATTTGCTGGATGTATGGGTGTTCAATTTGTGTTTTTTTCTTATTGACTATTCCAAAGTTAGTACCGTTTGCGTCTTCCTCTTCACCATCAGCAGCCACAAACTATTTGCAAAGCTAGGATTTTTTTCTTTACTACATGTAGATTTGGATGAAAATCATGAATAGAACACCATGGCTGTTCTTCGTGGCATGAGTGACTGATTTCTAACTCTAGTTTTTCATAAAGACCTTCTGAAAGCTAAGAAATTTTTTTTTATAATTTGTTCATAAATCTGGAGCATCGGGGCACTGTTCTTTCGCGGCATGAGTGATCGATTTCTAACTCTAGTTTTTCATAAAAACCTTCTGAAAGCTATGATTTTTTTTTTAATTTGTTTGTAAATTGGGAGCATTGGGGCACTGTTCTTCATAGCATGAGTGATTGATTTCTAACTCTAGTTTTTTGTAAAGACCTTTTGAAAGCCAAGATTTTTTTTTTTCAATTTCTTCGTAAATCTGGAGCGTTGAGGCACCAGTGTCTGTGAAATTGTTGGTTTTTTGGCTGTGTGTGAAATTTGTTGTTCTTCTGGATTTTTGTTGTCTTCATAAGTCTGGAGTACCTTCAGGAAAGTAGGATTTTTTTTTTTAATTTCTTTGTAAATCCGAAGTGTTGTGAGGCACTCGTGTTCGTGAAATTGTTGGTTTTTTAGTTTCATGTGAAAATTGTTGTTCTTTCTTCTGTTTTTATTTTTATTTTTTTAAGTCTTCGTAAATTTGGAGTGTTGTGAGGCATTGGTGTTTGTGAAATTTGTCTTCTTTTTTGTGGGGGTTTTTTTTTTTTTCGTTGTTAATTGTTTGGTTTTCGAGCTGTTAATTATTCTGAGCTATTGGGTTTTGCTTGCATGCAAAATTAGTTGTTCTTTTGCCTTGTGTGTGGTTGACGTTCTGATGGGGCTAATCGAGGCTAAGCTTCGCTTGGAGCAGTTTGCCTTGTATTTGTCGTGTAATGGTGGCCTGCGCAAAGTCCTGCAGTCCATGCTTCATTTAGGGGTTTTTTCTCCTTTGCAAACTTCTGCCGTCACACTCCTCCCGTAGCCAACCCAGAGCCAGAGCACGGCATCACTTTGTAGCCAACCTAGAGGTACTCCTGGTGACGATTTGAAGCTCAAGAGCAATGATTTTTACCGCTGCAAAGTCCTTACGAGGGTTTTTATTTTTTGATTTTTCTCGGTTGGGCAGTTAGGGTATTTATAGGAAAAGTGAGAGGATTAGGTGGTGGATTATTGTGAGTAGAAGACATCGGGAGACAAAAAAGTTAGCAATGAATTGATCCAGAAATTGAAAGATGGATTGCTATGAGTCAAGTGGTGGAAGGGCATATAGACAAAGTATGAAGGTTGTGGAAGTGAGAGGAAAGAGGTATTCTGCCAGAAAGTGAGTGAAGCGGTGATTCAAACGTGGCTTGATGTTCTGGAAATTGAAGAAGGCAACGATAAGTTCAGAAATGTAAAAAAATAAAAATGTAGATTGATGTTCCAGAAAATTAAAGAAGCGGTGGAACGAATTTGGGATATAGACAAAATAGACTATAGTTGCTTGCTATACAAATTCATAAATGTAAAATGACAATAATAGGTAGCGGCAAAGAAGGAAAAAAAAAAAAACAATAGAATGGAAATGTTGAATACGAGCAGGGGCAAAATCGGAATAAAATTGTGTAAAACAAAATAAAATTCTCTCCTATTTTCTCCTACATTAGCGTTTATAGATACCGTAGATATATTTATAGATGCATGCCTACCATTACCAAGTACCAAGACACTTAAGGTCACGTGGTTTGACACTCAAACCATGCTACTTGGCCCCCGGTCACAACCACTTGACTGAGTTATTATTATTATTATTATTGTTGGTCTTTCAACTTTCTGAATTTTTTAGATTAAAAATCAGTGAGATAACTTGAAAATAAAAATTAATTAATTTGATCAACGAGTTGGTATATCAGGTTGACTTGAAAATTAAGAATATATTAGATTATCCATAAATAATAATAAAATAATCTGTAAATCAAATTTAATATCTTATAAATATTTAGAACAGAAATATTCTCCAACCGTCCCTTAATCAAACTGTCAAATCTTTTTTCCTATTAAATAAAAGATAATAATACATATATAACTCTTTTATTATTAATACATTTTTTTTTTTAAAATTTTTTTTAGGATTTACTTTAGAATCGGGCTACTATGCCGCCCAACGGTGACAATTAGGCGTGCCGCCTCAGGTTAAATTTAATTTTTAATTTTTAATTTTATTTTCTTTTCATATTTTTAAATATATTTAAATATTTTTTTTTAAAAAATATATTAATACTTTAAAAATTACTTTTTTATTTATTAAATAAAAAAATTAAAAATACTTAACACACATTTAAGCGATACAATACTCGCAACAGAATAGTTTTTTTTTTAGTTTTGTTATGTATAAGCAGAGTCGCATATTAAACTGCGTATCAATACTAATTCCTTCATATTTAAAATTTAAATTAGTATTATTTTTAATAAAATTTATTTTTAACTAATTATATTAGATTATTATAGGTATTAATGCACAATTATATTTTGAATTAAATTTTTTTTCTTTTATTTTATGGCAACTTTAGACAGAGACAGACGGTACGGATTTAAAAAATAAATAAAAGGACAGTACAACGGATTGAGTACGTATGTAGAACGTGCCAAACAAATATGGATTGGCAAGATTCGTCCCGTGATATTCTCCCACTTCACCCAACTTCACCAAACCAATAATTTATTAAAAAAAAGAATTCATCATTTTTTTATTATCATTATTTCAACATTTTATAATGTGATAGTAAATAATAAATTTATAAGTAAAATATAATAAATAATTATCAATAATTTAATATTATATTATAAGATAATAAAAATATTATAATAAAAGAGATGATGAGTAATTTTACTCACCAAATTAATAAAGTGATAAATAGTCCAAAAACATGTACTATATGTATTAGATTCCTTCGGCCCTGGGAACAAAAGACAAAAGACAAAAGATGAATTATTGTATTAACTTATAATTATCTTATAATATTTGTACAACTCTATATTAAATGATGTGCATAGATATCAGTCAATGGCCAAAAATGAAAATATGGTTGATATTTTCAGTAGCATATATTCACAAAATATATTATAAAAGAAAGTGTTAAAATAAATTGACCAAGATTTTCCCCTTAATCATAATATATTGCTTTTATGATATTAGCTTTGAAACGTGAAAATTCAACAAAAAATAAAAAATAATATTATCTTTGATTTCCTCTTAATCCATTAAAAATAACGTATATTTGTTATGCATTATGTTACAAAATTATTGTCATCACTAATCACAACTGTTACTTTGGGCTGAACCCATAGGAAAGATACTTCAATCATCTTTCCATCCGGTTCTCAAGATGAGCCTATAACTAAGATCATTCTGAACCCGGTCTATGGCAGGCCCTAAGGTAGCTGGACCAGACCTCATAAATAGGCTCAAAAATTAATAAACCGAACGGTTTGTCAACTGTTTTGAGTTTGGTTCATTAACTAAACGGAATGAGTTTGAACAACCAACTGTAGGTCTTAAAGGAAGGTTTGACAAGTGAGATGGGATATAAAATTTTTATTTTATTTTATTATTATAATTTTTTAAATTTTAATATAAAATATAATAAATAATTAAAATTTTTTCAAGTCCTAATTTAACATTTTAAAATCTCAAAATAATAATAATATTAAAAAATAATATTATAAACTTTCATCCAAACTAAAAATTTTCATCTTACCATCTAAACCTACGAATTAAAATTAACAAAGCTCATGTTTGAAATTCATTACCTAACAGAATGAGCACGAACAAACCCAAACTGAATAATATTTCTTTTAATTTAAGTGTTCTACCCAAGTTTGTGAAAGTAAATAGGTAAAAGTTGAAACTGAAAATTATTTAAATATAATTTTTTAAGTAACGGTTAGATAAAAAGTTTAAAAGTTGAAAACAGAAATTTGAGATTTAAAGATGTTTGTTTTAATTTAAAAATAATTGATCAAAATTCTTTAAAATGATCGTAAACCGAACATGCATGACCAAATATATGTTTTATAATTTTTTAAATAATTATATTTTAAATGGAGATTATTTTTATAAAATAACGTGCTACGTAACTTACAATTTTACTTTATAAATATGTCCTTAATTTGAAAGAGAGTCGTAAATAAGAATTGTATCCTTATTATTTTCATGGATTCTGATATATATCTTTTTTGTGGGTCTCTCAAACTCATATAAGTCATCCCAGCTTTCAAAAAGTAAAGAAAGGTTGGGAAAGTGAAGAAACCAGACCCACCATTAATAAAGATTAAAGTTGATTTAAATCACTAATATTACCTTTTTCATGAACGTACATCACTAATTCTTGCAGATTTAATCGATCATCAATAATTGAAGGAGAGTACAAAAGAACCCATGCAATTATTGATGAGAAAAATAAAGACAGTGGAAGACCATGACATGCGTTATGGTCAAGCAAATTAAGAATACCAGTGCAGGCCCCATACATGGATCACGTGAAACTTTTTGGGTCTCAGTAGTATCGATCATTTTGCATTGATTTTAAAAGACGCTAAAAATATATTGTGATATTTTTTGTGACGATTTTTTAAATGACACGAAAAGCTACTTTTCTATCGTGTCCGCTACTTCAAAACGAGAACATACTTTATTAAGAATCATGATTTTCTCCCTTTTTAACAATTCAATATTTGTATGATAGAGGAGAGATAAAGAGTTGCAGTCTGAGAGAGAATGAGAGAAATCGAAAAACAAGAGGAAAGAGTAGAGGCGACGGGCTAAGTCAATGACGCGGCATCGTTTGACTACTGGGTACCAGTTTGGCCGATTTTTATACACCCCTAACAAGTAGAAAGCTTTTCAGTTAATATTTGATCAATAACTCGTTGCTGCATTAATGAATCGTTGTATTACTTTGAATTGAGTCCTTCTATTGCATGCATCTTCAACATTATTGAACTGACTGTAATATTACACGTGGATCGTTTTTATCCTTCTATATTAATTCTTAAATATGTGAATGTTGAAATAAAAATAAAAGAATTACAAATCAGATTTTGATTACGTAGATGTATGTACTCATATAAGACTTCTTTATAACATTTCTTTAATAAAAATCATTCATGAATTCATCCGATCTAACTTACGGAGATTTTTAAGAAATTAAATATACTTACTTGTTGTTATTTTTCATTTGCAAATATTGTATGTGAATTCATTTTAAAATATGGAAGAAAATAACTTATTACTTTTTTTTTTATTTTCTAATCAAATAACTTATTACTTTGTTAAAAGTATTTTTATTCTTATTAATTTTAATATATACAGGTTGAAGCGCGCAGGTTCTTTGAACTCGCGATCATGCGTTCTATAATGGTAACATAACAGCAAAAGATCAAAAGGGAAATCAGAAAGGAATTACGGGTTTAAAGCAGTAGAAAAAAAGGGAGCTACGATCAGGCTAATTATAAGAGTATTTAAATTTGGTTAATATCAACACTTCTTTACATTTATCTATTCCATTTAAATTTAATCCCCATATTAGATTAACCATCATTTTCTATATAATAAAAAATTAAATTAATATTTAAAAAAAAATTATTTTATCACATTTTATAATACTACCAATTTAATATTATTAATAATTATATTATAATTAAATTAATATTAAAAAAACATATTTTCAAAGATCATTTGATCATTTCAAATGAAAATGTAGAATATTTTAATATTTTAATTGTTGAAATGAAAGTGTAGGAGTGAGAAAATAATATTTTAATTTTTAGTAAATGAAAGTGGTCTTCCATCTTTAACTAATGACTATAACAAAAATGTAAAATATTTTAAATTTATCCAATCTAATATAAATCTTTTTTACAAAAATAATTTAAATTTTCACCAACATCCTTATTTGCCAAAATAATAAGACAAGGTAGCAAGCCAACGAAGATGCTCTAAATAAAGTAAAAAAGGCGAAGGTGCTGTTAGAACGGCGGTTTGCTACCTTACCTAATTTAAATAATTTTTCTTTGTGTATTTTCTTTTTTCATTTTTCCTAAAGGTGGCTTAATTACTTATAAGCTGTTAACTTTTTGCAGTTGGAATAAAAAGAGCTCTTCCTCCTCTCTGATTTCTTTATCAAGTTTTACGTAGAGAGTCAGTGATCATGGTCTCTTCTTCCATGAGGAACATCTCCATCCTCACACATATCTTGTTCGTCTTCTCCCTAGTTTTCCTTCAATTTCAACTATCCATAGCTACTCCAGCACCTCCTTACACTGCAGTTGACAATATTACCGTCAACTGCGGTGCCTCTGGCAGGTTAGAGGCTCCGGATGGGCGCTTGTGGACCGGAGATATGGGCTCCAAATTCACTCCCATAGAAGAACATGACACCAAATCTAATACCTCTACAGCCCAACGCCAAGGTTCCGTCAACACAGTTCCCTACATGACAGCCCGTTTATCTTATTCCCCATTCACGTATGTGTTTCCAGTCACTTCCGGACAAAAATTCGTTCGTTTGTACTTCTACCCAGTTTCTTACCCTGGCTTTGATAGGTCTAAGGACTTTTTCAGTGTCAAAGCTGGCTCATTCACCCTACTTAAAAACTTCAGTGCTTCCCTTCTTGCCACTTACTTGGGGGAAAATACTCTTTCTAAAGAGTTCTGTATCAACGTTGAAAAGGATCAGAAATTGAACTTAACGTTCATCCCAAGTCCAAGCGCTTCCGGTAAATTCTGTGCATTTATTAATGGGATTGAGATCGTATCCATGCCAGACAACCTGTACTATGAGCCAGACGGTAAAGGCGTACCTTACGTAGGCCAAAATTCTCAGTTCTACATAGTCCATGGCATGGCTCTCGAGACGATTTTTCGATTAAATGTGGGCGGGAGTTCGATATCACCAACAGGCGATACAGGGATGTATAGAGAATGGTCCGCGGATACAAATTATTTTTTGAGTGATGGCGTAATCCCTAGTGTGCCATACTTGAACCTCACATACACGAAAATACCAAAGTACGTTGCACCCGCTGAGGTCTATTGGTCGGCAATATCTATGGGTCATAACAGAAGCAAGAATAGGATCTCTAACTTGACTTGGGGTTTACCCGTCGATTCAGGATTCAGGTATCTAGTGAGGCTGCATTTCTGCGAAATAGACAACATATCAGGTCCTGGTGAAAGGCCATTTATCATTTATATAGACAATAAGACAGCCGAACGTCGAGCTGATGTGATGGTTTGGAGCGAAGGTAGGGATACGCCTGTGTACCGCGACTACGTCGTAATCATACAAAATGATCGAGTTCAAGGCAATCGTACTCTTTTCATTGCACTACACCCTGTAGAAACTGCCTCAACTTACAAAGATGCAATTTTAAACGGGGTTGAAGTGTTCAAATTGAGCAACCCAGATGGAAACCTTGCGGGACCCAATCCGGAAAATCTTACCTCTCCACCTTCGGCTCAGCAACCAGCTTCGACGACCAACACATCCAACTCAAAGAAAACAAGATTCATAATTGCCATTGGGGCTGGTGTAGGCTCATTCTCGATCCTGCTCGCTCTAGCGTGTTGCGCGGCTTTCTGGAAGCTGAGGAGAAACCGTTATGGCTCTTACTATCCACTATCGAAGTACTGTTGGTGCTGGCTTGACCCAAGCAAAGGGAAGTCAACGAGGGCAACAGCCTCATCATTGCCCGAAGAGCTATGCCGCCAATTCTCACTAGAGGAAATCAAAACAGCAACCCATAACTTCCATGAACAATTAATTGTGGGCATTGGTGGCTTTGGAAAGGTATATAAGGGTTTCGTTGACGAGGGTACCATGATCGTGGCGATCAAACGTTTGAACCCAGAGTCAAAGCAAGGTCGCCAAGAGTTCTTGACAGAGATCGAAATGCTCTCGCAGCTTCGCCATGTCCACCTTGTCTCTCTCATTGGGTATTGCAACAACGGGGGCGAGATGATCCTTGTCTACGACTACATGTCCAACGGGACACTCCGAGACCACCTTTACGGTACGGAAAAGGATCCCCTCCCATGGATACAAAGGCTTGACATTTGCATCGGAGCGGCGTGTGGTCTAAACTACCTGCACACGGGAGGGAGGCACCCCATCATCCACCGTGACGTGAAGACGACCAACATTTTGTTAGACGAAAACTGCGTGGCCAAGGTTTCGGATTTCGGGTTGTCCAAAGAGGGTCTGGATAACACGGCAGTTAGTACCATGGTAAAGGGCACATTCGGGTATTTGGATCCGGACTACGCCAGACGTCGGCAATTAACGGAAAAATCTGACGTGTACTCATTCGGTGTAGTGTTGTTCGAAGTATTATGTGCCCGAAAAGCATTGAATCCAAAGCTGGAGCAGGATGAGCAATGGAATTTGGCAAATTGGGCCCGAAAATGCATTGAGAATGGGACTATTGGCGAGATCATAGATCCAAATTTGATGGGCAAGATAGCTCCGGAGTGTTTCAAGGTATACGTGGATGTTGCACTGAGTTGTGTGCATGATCAGGGGATCCATAGGCCCACCATGAACGATGTTATGGAAAAGCTTAGCTTTGCATTGCAACTGCAGAAGCAAGCAGAAGCCAAGAAGGAGAAAGTCAATCTCGACGGCGAGGACAATTATACGAAGGTATTATCATTCCACGTTTCCGATACCACTATAGCTCGACAATACAATGATGTTTTAAGTGGACCCGTGTCAGAATCGGATAGTGGAACCTGGTTGACTACAGATAATACGGGGATGACCTACCCAAGTCTTGAGACTGATAACGTTAGGTGTGAAGATTTGTTTACGGACACCAGCAACTACAAAGCTTAAAAGAGGTCTTTTGTTTACCAATCGATGCTTTCCCGACGTTTCGTTGGTGTGTGGGGTAGTACTTGTTATGAAGATCAGGTTGGAAAATGTGAATAATAAATCCTGTCGTAAGCCATTAGTACTGCTTTTGCTTTCTCGGTCCATGTCAAATAATGTAAGGAACTTTAATCTGTGCAATTATTCTAGGACTAGTGCAATAATGTAATTATGTAAGGAACTTTAAGCAGTACTGATATGTTACTGTACGTGGGTGCCTGAAAGTTTTATTTACTTCTAATTGGAGAAAATAATTCATCTAGTGATGAATCACGACTAGCAAAAAGCCATGCCTAGCTTTTCGTATATATAAAGCCTGTTGTTGTTGTTCTTATTATATATTTAAATCTATAATATGATTACTTATATTGAATATTAATTGTTGCGCCTAAAATAAAAGCGCAAGAGTTAAAGCCCACGGCCAATAGCCCATATATACTGATTGAAGGTCTGGTATGAAAATTGGAAGAATATAAATAAAAAAATGGAAAAAGGAAACCTACCGAAGTATGACTGGGTATAAAGCAATGATGGGATTTAAAGCTGGAGATTAAGACATAAAACAAGTAAAATAAGAGAGGAAGATGGAGCATAAGACTTGACACAGAGAGATGGAATATAAAAAAGGGTGAGGCCGGAAACAGATAGGAGGCTTCCGGTTTCGATCATGCTTCATTGAAGAGAGATTGAAGACTAGAGAGCAAGTAGGAGAACTCGAAGATCATAGAGAACTTTATGTGAGCACTGTAAGATAATTCAAAGGCAGAGTATTTGAGAATAATCTCTATTTCTCATATATGAATCTCGTGTATATGTACAGCTATATATAGCACTACAGATACAATTCAAGAACTTGTTACAGCTATACAATTGAATTCTGTAGGATCATAAGCAGGATCGTATCTTCCTCATTATTAGGCTCCTAATTTACTGCTAGGATTTCATCATGATTTGCTGCTATGATTTCTGTGATTTCCATTGCTGCATATCTCGGGTTCTTTAACTTCCTGGTCTTCAGCCTTGATTTCAGTAACAGCAACTTGATTCTCTACACGCCCCCTCAATCTGGAGGGTACGTAGGTCACGGACATTCAAATTGTTTTGGACTTGTTTGAATTTGATTGGTGGCAATGGCTTGGTAAGTGCATATGCTAACTCATCTTTGCTTGAAATGAATTGAACTACTAATTTTTTGTTGGGAACTTGATCTCGAACAAAGTGAAAATCTATTTCGATGTGTTTTGTTCTTGCATGAAATATAGGATTGGGGTGAGGTAGGTTGCTCCAATATTATCACACCATAGAGTTGGAGTTTGTTTTGGAGGCAGACCAAGTTCACATAATATTAATTTGATCCAAGCAAGTTCGGTTGCTGCATTTTCTATTGCTTTGTATCATGCCTATGTACTTCTTCTAGCGATTGTAGATTGCTGCGTACATCTCCAAGAAATCAAGTTGGAGCCCATGTAAATGCAATAAGCATCAACTGATCGCCGATCATCTCTATCAGCTGCTCAGTCTGAATCGAATGTGTTTGCAATATGAAATCAATAGTTTTTGTGATGATCAAACCTGTTGAAACTGAATGTTTGAGGTAATGCAATTTGTGCTTGACTGCAAGCCAATGTGAATTAAGAGGTTTATGCATAAATTTGCTAACTTTGTGTACAACAAAGGCCAAATCAGATCATGTAAATGTAAGATATTGTATGCTGCCGACTATACTTCGGTAGAGGCTGATATCCTTAAAAGGATTTCCATCTATAGAATTAAGATGATAGCTGGAAGCCATGGGACTGCTACATGGTCTGGCTTTGTCCATGTTGCTTCGCTTAAGTAAATTGATAATATACTTTCGTTGAGTCAAATAAATGCCTTCCGAGCATCGAAGTGCCTCTGCGCCAAGAAAGTAATTTAAAGAACCCAAATCTTTAACTGCAAATGTGTCTTGTAAAGATTGAATTACCTTGTGTATTGTAGCTGAACTTAAACCCGTTACTAAGATATCATCAACGTATATGAGAATGTATACAACAATTATTGTTGTTTTAAAAACAAATAGTGACATATAAGCCTTACTCTCATGAAAACCAAAGGACTTAAGCTTGTCTGAAAGTTTAGAGAACCAAGCTCTTGGAGCTTCTCTTAAACCATAAAGTGATTTGTGTAATTTACACACATGATTTGGATATTGAGGATGAACATATCCTTGTGGCTGAGACATGAACACATTTTCTTGCAAATCATCATGCAAAAATGTATTTTGCACATACAGTTGCTTTATAGGCCAATTATAAGAAATTGCAATAGAAATTACTAACCGAATAGTTGCATGTTTGATGACTGGACTAAATGTCTCAGAGAAATCGATTCCTTTTTGTTGGTGGAATCCTTTAGCGACTAATCAAGCTTTGTAACGCTTAATACTCCCATCTGCCTTTTTTATTTTGTATATCCATCAACATCCCACAATATTTACATTAGTTGAAGGTGATACCAAGGAACAAGTGCCATTTTGCAGGAAAGTAGAAAATTCTGTATTCATTGCTTCTCACCAATGAGCTGATTTCGATGCCTCAGTGTAAGAGGTTGGTTTTGTAGCTATAGGAACACTTTTGGCTATTAATGCTCTTGGTAAGGGATACCGAATACAACCATCACTTGGGAGCCGAGGTTGATGAATATTATTCTTTGATCTTATGATCATAGAATGACGGTTTGAAGGAGCAGGATGTGTATCAACATGTTGTGGTGGAAATTCAGCATGGGAATTTGTAGTGAGAAACTTTGTAGAAGCGGCTTGATTTGTGCATGCAGAAATAGATAACAAAGGCAGATTGTGTGCATATGGAAATGTGGTTAGGCTACAAATTCCTTAAACTTGTGGATCGTGGAATATTGATATGAAGGGGAAGAGAAACCGAATCAGATGGTTGGTTATTATGGACAGTAGCATTGGATTCTTTTGAGTAAGGGAAAAATGTTTCATCAAATATAACGTGCCTAGAAACATAGACCTTACCAGTAGAGAGATCGAGGCACTTGTACCCTGATGACAAAGACTATAACCAATGAAAATGCATTTTTTATTTATTTATCTGAAATTGAGTTTATTATTATTGTAAGATCTTAAGTTCAGCTAGCATGCATAGCTGAAAACACGCATAAAGGAATAGTCAGGCACTTGATTATAAATCATTTCAAAAGGTGACTTTTGTTTTTTAACAGGTGTTTAAAGCCTGTTTATTACATAGGCAGCTGTTTGAAAAGCAACTTCCCAGTATACCATAGGTAAATTTGAATGAGCTAGCATGCTTTAACCAACTTCAACAATATGTTGATGTTTACGCTCAATTGAACTGTTTTGTTGGTGAGGGTGGGGGTAAGCTAGGTGATGGTTAATTCGAATGCTGTTAAAATATGTGGTTAGGCCCCTATATTCCGCACCCCAGTTAGACTGAATTGCTCTGATTTTCCTTTCAAAATGTTTTTCAACATAAGCTTGGAAGTTGAGAAAAACTTGTTCAACATCGGATTTGAGTTTAATAGGAAATAACCAAAGAAACTTTGAATAATCATCAAGAAAGCTTAAATAATATTAAGTACCAGTGGTAGAGACTATTGAAGTGGGTTCCCATACATCAGTGAAAATTAAATCCAAAGGTTTTGAGGAAACAAAAGTAGATGATTTAAAAGGTAAAGTATGGCTTTTTGCCATTTGACATTTAGGGCACACATTGTGCAATCATTTTTCTCTATTGGAAAGGCTATGGTTGAGAGGACTTTGTGAAGAACAGATTCTGAGGTGTGGCCAAGTCTATGATGCCACTCATGGAGAGAGACATGAACATTAGAAAGGGCTTGAGGTAGAGTTGTTTTGGTGGGGAATCGATAGAGGCCATCACTGAGATGTCCTCGATGAAGGACCTTCCCCGAGTAATCCTTCAAAAGAAAGAAGTGAGCATGAAATTCAAAATAAACCATATTATCAACACAAAATTGCTGCACAGAGATTAAATTCTTTTCAATTTCAGGAACAAGAAGAACTTGGTTAAGGACAAAGGTAGATGTATTAGTTGAAAGTTGAGAAGATCTAGTTTTAGAAATTTGCAAACCTTGTCCGTTTCCCGCTTGCACATTATCTAAACCATTGTAGTCATTATTCTTTAAGTTCAGATTAGCAACATCATTTGTGAGATGATGAGTTGCACCTGTATCCGCATGCTAGTCAGTCTCCCCATTGCTATTATTGCCATTGTTCATTACCACCATGGCTTGCTTGGGTGATGTCTTTGGAGAGTCTTGATAAGGCAGATCAAATCTATAATAACATTTATGAGTAGATTGTCTAGGTTTATCACAAACGTGGTAAATAATAGGAGACTGATCATTGCTTCAATTGGTAGAATTATAGCCACTATGATTGCCACACCCCCTTCCTCGAGAGCCACTGCGTCCATTTTGCGGAAAGGATTGTGATTGTCATTGAGCAATACTTGCAGAAGGTTGTTGGACTGCAGGGGTGAGTTGATGCCGAGAAAGGTGAGCTTCAGTAGTCAACAAGAGTGAATAAACTTCTTCAAGTGTCACACTATCAGTGCGAGCTGAAATGGTGGCCACGAATCTGTTGTATTCATGGCTTAAACCTGCAAGAAGGTATGTGATAATATCATCACGAGTCATTGGTTGTCCTGCAACTGCTAATTTATCAGTGAGCCTTTTGACGAAGTGGAAGTATTCGGTGGCAGATTGGCTGCCTTTAGTTGCAGTGGCTAGTTGTGTGCGGATTTGCACTACGCACACACGAGATCGTGAAGAGAAAGTTTCATCCAAGGCATACCAGACAACATTGGAAGTTGTATAATTAACAACTTGAGCAACTCCTCATTCGAAGAGGGAAGACATTAGTGTGCTAGGAATGAGATTGTTTTGACGAACCCATTGAGAGTAAGCAGGATTTAACCTTTCAGAGACAACTCCAGTTTCACGGTGAGGAATAGAAATGGTTTTGGGTGGTTTGGAATTGGTACCATCAATGTACCCAAAAAGATCTTGACCTCTAAAATAAGGCACCAGCTATGCTTTCTAGAGGAGGTAATTGTCTTGGTTAACTTAACAGTGACAACATTAGGCATGAAGATGATAGAAGAATGGGTGGGATTTTGTGGTTCAGAATTGGGATTGGAGGAGGGATTTGAGGAAGACATTCTTAGACGTTGGTCTTTTGTGGCTCTATTGATACCATGTAAGATAATTCAAAGGCATAGTATTTGAGAATAATCTCTATTTCTCATATATGAATCTCGTGTGTATGTACAACTCTATATATAGCACTACAGATACAATTCAAGAACTTGTTACAGCTATACAATTGAATTCTACAGGATCATAAGGATCATATCTTCCTCATTATTAGGCTTTTGATTTGCTGCTAGGATTTCATCATGATTTGCTACTATGATTTCTGTAATTTTCGTTGCTGCATATCTCAGGTTCTTTAACTTCCTGGTCTTCAGCCTTGATTTCAGTAACAGCAACTTGATTTTCTAAAAGCACTTATAGATAATTTTGTGAGGATGAATAGCTTGTATAATGAATTTACGTCCAAGATCTGTGGACGTAGGTTTAATTTCACTGCTGAACTATGTAAACATTGGCCCATTTGCTTTTAGTTATTTATGATTAAGCAAATTATGAACAAGAGTTCAAGTATATCACGGTCGCAAAACACTGAGTGAGAGAAGAGGATAATACAACCATACTGGCATTTAGCTATGATCGAAAAATGCATCTACAAATATTATTCTTTTTACTGCAAATGTGTTAGCAATGTCTGTACGTATTTTTTAATTATAAAAACCCATATCATTAGAAAATCTGTGTTCCACGTGGAAGCTTTTATAATCCAAAATAGACAGACTAATCTTTGACTAACAAAAAGCTCGAAACTGTAAGGGCATTTGTGTAACGCCCCGGTCCCGCAGGGGTTGAAGTTACTTTCTGTAACTTAAAACTTACATTTCATCAAAATATTTATAGATTCCAAAATATAAAATCGTCATAATACTACAAAATCTCTTAATAAAATCTGCCAATTCTTATAAATCTTTTATGAATAATCTACTATGCTTAAATAATTATCTCACCCATGCTCCAAAATCTTGATCATTAATTGAATTATTCAACATCATTTGAAAACTGTTATGAAGATAAGGGGTGAGTTATTAACAACTCAGTAAGCAGAGAACATATACTTGTGTGCAAACATGAGCATTTACAGATTTTAGAATGCAAAACAAAACATTTTTTTTTTCAGAATGCAGATTCAGAACATGTTATCCAAAAATATCAGAGCGAAAGTTCAAGAAATATTCTTATTCAAAATTTCTTTGGCATAGCATATTGACCACCATTATACCCAAATATCATATCACATCAGAGGCCATGCTTAACCCCGATGGTAGGGTTGTGCAAACCCCGGTAGCTAGTCGAGTAGAAACAGAATGTGAATCCTCCCCTTATTATTCTAGGAGCCCCAAGTGTGCACATAGGAAAGACCACCAAAAAATCACTTTGTTTTCAAAGTGGGTGCACCAGAAATAGAATAGTTGGTACCAACCCAAACAGAAATCACTATTAGCACCCGTGATAGGTCAAACAGATCACCATCCACAAACCACATCCCGATTCAGAATGTCATGCCAAAAGTTTTCAAAAATCACATCATATCATATCAAAGTTCAGAATACGTTCAGAATAGAACATAATCAGATTACAAAAATATAATTTATGCACAAAATTTCATATCTGATTTTTTTTGCACAGTTTAGAAACAAAATGGCAGAAAATCAGCTCATGTCTATACCAGTCATGACAAAAATGCTTTCTTTTTCATCATAGTTCATGAATGATGTCGAACAAATAACTGAGGTTATTTTCATAATTCTTTTCATGACATAAAATGCACATTTTCATAAATTAACCTCAGTTCATTTTGTATTTATGCAAAATCTAGTATAGAAATCCCGCTTACTTGAACTTCTTAACTTTTCAAAATTTCTCCACAACAGTATTGAAGTAATATCAATCGTCACCTATAAAATAGTTACGTAATTCTCATAAATTTCTAGTCAAATACATATTTCAATACTTAAACCCGAAATGCTAAATTAACCTTTTCTATATCCTCAAAATCTAAAATCCTCATAATTCCTAAAATACCATCATTTTCTAAAACCATCAATTATCCACTTAATTTTCACGTAATATAGTTCTCATTTAATCACAAGATTTATTTAAAAGAAATTTAAAACCCAATCCGTTTAAAATAATGAAAAGTCATTGAAATAAAAATATTATCAATCCCAAAAATATTTAGAACCCGAAATCAATTCAAAAGCATTTTACTTCAAAATCACTTAACGTAATACACTATATATATATATATATAAAATAGAATCAAGTAAAAAAAAGCAAATCCACTGAAATAAATTCTTAAAACACGGTGTTTTAAAAACTGAGGGCAAAATTATAATTACACCAAAAACTTAAGGATGATTTACAGAAATAGAAATATAAAAGGTTTTAAGAAAACAAACCTCTTTATAATTTAATAACAAAAGTCCATAGCAAAAATAAAACCTAAACCAACTCAGGAAGACACTTTATAAAACTAGAGTATGCGGCAGCTTAACCAAGCAAAACAGAGGACACAAAGCGTGAGCAGGCAAGCAGAGCATGAAGGAGTTGGGTTGGTACGGAGGTGGGTGGCGTGGTTGAAAGGCTGAGAAACAGAGAGGAAGAGTGAGAGAGACGGAGAGAAAAAGATAGAGAAACCGAGAGAGGGCGAACGGAGAGGTTGCCGTTGGCTTACCGTGTGAACGACGGACCAGGTGTGGAAACGGTAGGAGGTTTCTGTGGCTGCCAGGGTGGTTTTCGGCGTGTAGCAAGGCTGGAAACCGAGATGGGGAGAGCTTCCCTTTCTCTGTTTTCGGGAAACAAAAACAGGGGTGGTTTCGGTTTCATGTGGCTGAGCTAGACTTGAGTTACTGGTTCTCGTGGTTGCGGGAGATGGTTGTAACACGGGATGGCTGATTGGTTTCCGGTGGTTGGCTCTCGTGTAACTGGGTAGTGGCTAGCAAACAATGGTGCAGGGAAGTGATGCGTGCGGAAGTAAGGTGGCACACGGTGGTTCTTGCTGGACGTGGAGGGCAGCAGATAAATCGGTGGTTTGTTTTCGGGTTTGAGGGTGGTGGTGGCTTCGTCTGGGACCTTGGGTTGGATTCGTTTGCGGCAATGGAGCTAACACGGTGGCTGGGCTGTTTTTATGGTAGTGTACAATGCCTTGAATCGGCGTAGAAGAACAGGGTGCTATTTGGAGGAAGGGCTGTTCTGCACGTCAAGGGAGGTTGCGGCTTGAGGTTTCCGTGCGTGGACTGGGCAGTTGCTACGTCAAGGTGGTGCGGCGGCAACCCTAGTCTAGAGGAAAGAAGATGAATATGGGATCTAACGTGTTCTTGTTCTATATATAACGGGGGTTGTTGCTGTGAATATAGGGGTTGTGGGAAAAGGAACGTGCATGGTTTGGGAAGTATACGAGAGACGTGCAAGTGTGGTGAACGCGGTGACGGCAACCAAGAACTAACTAGGGCTTAAAAAATATAAAAGATCACGGGACTGAGAAATAGGTTAAAGGATTTTAATGGAAACGAGACTTAACCTTAAACTTTTTGAAAAATATTAAAAAAAAATATAATATTTCAGAAACAAATCAAGCTTGGCTGGATTTGTAAATAAAATAGGCCTCGATTTTAAACTTTTTAAATAAATAATAATAATCTAAACTTATGAAAAAAAATATCTCAGCCAATAAAAGATTTTTAATTTAAATATCGAACTCAAAAAAGAATCGTAATCTACTAAAATAGAGATTTTAAGCCAGTAATTTTTCATAAAAGAAAATTTAAAAAACTCAAATGAATTTTTTATACATATAAATCTAAAAATTCTTTAAAACAGTTTGACACTGACCCGGATGTCACAATTTGAACGATACAGATCATGCAAACTGCACGCATTATTTACTTATTGTGGTTCAAATGATCAATGCCTAAACGTCAAATTTGTGATTTATAGATGACCCCAGTTTGTCTACCCGAGTTAACGTCTAGTACTTTTCTCATACGTGTTAAAGAAAAAACCGGGAAAATTGGCTATTGAAATATATTTATAATATAAATGAATGTGTGTACTGCAATCTAGATCAATTGTCTCACTGGTTCGTGCCCTTTAACCGAGAAATGTCAGGACATTTTTCTTTGAGGAGCCAACAACTTCAGGCATTGGTCTAATCTAGTCTAGTCTAATATGGTGTTTGGAAATGGGTTTGTGGTTCAAATGATCAATGCCTAAACGTCAAATTTGTGATTTATAGATGACCCCCGTTTGTCAACCCGAGTTAACGTCTAGTACTTTTCTCATACGTGTTAAAGAAAAAACCGGGAAAATTGGCTATTGAAATATATTTATAATATAAATGAATGTGTGTACTGCAATCTAGATCAATTGTCTCACTGGTTCGTGCCCTTTAACCGAGAAATGTCAGGACATTTTTCTTTGAGGAGCCAACAACTTCAGGCATTGGTCTAATCTAGTCTAGTCTAATATGGTGTTTGGAAATGGGTTTTTGTACTCAACTGGCCTGGGCCCATTGCACTCAGGGCCCACGATCTCTAGCGGGGAAGGCCCAAACGAACCTAGGGGCCTCAGAAAGGGAAAAGGAACTGATTGCTCCTCTAGTCACTATGCATTAGAGGGAGGTAGATAGGCTGAGATCTTGTCTCCTATAAGATTGGTGCAACTGGGAGTGACTAGCCCTGAAGTCGAATCCTTATAACCAATAAGAATGGTCGCATTAAATGTAACATCATGACATCCAAGACAAAGGCAACCATGGCAGCCACCAAAAAACTCCCAGGCAAGCGACTATAACAAGAAGAGGGCCATCGACCAATGCGGAGTTACACACTGTATCCATCTCCAACTTCCATCTTCTCCCAAGTTTGTTCCTTACCTTCTCATCCCTTACATTATTCTCTCTATGACATTGACTTTGGCATCAGAGACAACACGACTGCCCCACGCCATCTTATATTTCTACCTCGCAGGTTTGGGAGACTCGTCGTTGCATGACGACTACAAAACACGCATCAACAGTACTGGTCATGAATAGGAAACATATATAACAAAAACTTTTCTAAAGGTACAACTGTTATGGTGTGGAAGGATACCTTATTAGATACCTGTGAAGTTCAATGGCTCGTCACTCGCAGTATGGGTCAACTTTGAAGCTAGCGCACTACATATGTATATATATATATATATATATATATATACACACACACACTAAGGAAAATGTTAAATGTATTTAAGAAAAATTTACAAAAAATTTATATCTCCACATATCACTTATTGATATGTATGAATATGAAATTCAAAAGAAAACTAACAAAATGAGTCTTATAAGTAAAATTGTAAGTACATTGGAATGGTGATTTGTGCGTGCCTGGGAACCCACGGGCCGTAAGGGAAATGGTCAAAAGGACTCACGAAGAAGGGCCTGGCCGGAAGAAGGGCCCGGGCAAGCCCACCGCTAGGAAGCTCGGCCAGTGGCCTGCCCCTATCTCCTGTCCCGGCGCATTAATGGGACTACGATGCTATCCCCTGAAGAATTAGATGCATTAAATTTGTCTAAGAGTGGCCTCCCCCAAGGTCCGACCCCAGTACCTGGTACGAGTGGCCGCATTAAATGCGATGTCCTGCCATCTCGGCAAGCAGAATGATGACCATGATGGGCGAGTTTTATGAAGAACGGGGCATGAATAAAAACAGGTTCGTGACATGAAGGAAAAATGGACTATTTGGAGAGAATAATTCATTCTCTTTGTTTTTATAAATTAAGCTCCCACAATAACTAATTTGAGCATCGGAGGCTACTCGGCCCTAACCACCATTTCCTTCCTCCTTCTGTAGGCATTAGACAATGACTACGGCAACGGCTACAAAGCACACCTTAACATACATGTAGCACTACTCATATACTAATGCTATTGGACTCAATTTTCCAATTGGCGGTAGACTTTGTACGATATCATATATGATTCATTACCAGTTGACCGCTGAACTAAACCACCTAATCCCCCCCGCGACATAGACAACAGCCATTCCACCAATCTTGATCAAGCTCACCAAGCCAATTAGAAACCCTGTTTATAACATAGAGCATCGATTTAAAATCAAAATTTTAAATCGGGACTTGCTATATAGAAGCCAGTATGTTAGTACACAACTTTCCATTATAATTTTTTTAAAAAAATCAAAATACAATTAATTTTTAGCATAGCTGACGTGAAAAGCTCCCACATACAAAGTGTTGTGTGTGTTAAAAAAAAAAAAAAAAGCTTCTAAATAGATTTTTTCTTTTCAATTTTCTCAATATTTCTAGCCAACCATAGTTCCCATAGGATTAATGATGGAACAATCTGGGCAGTAAGAGATACCTGGTCTAAGCCTCTAAATATAGTCCACCAAGTTGCATACTTTCTCTCATAATAACTTCTTCCTACGCATGCAGCAATCAATCCAACCATGTAAGTTCAATCAACAAATGTCAATAGAAAAGGATTCATGAAATAGTGTACCCAAGACATTGGGCAAAAAAAAAAAAAAAAAAAAAAAAAAAAATTGTCATCAATGAAATACAGAAATTGAATGTTACCGAGTTCTTGATATGGTTATGGTAGCAAAACCTCCAACACATGAACAACGATGACCCTCCGACACATGACCCATTAAAAAAAAAAAAAAACCAGAAGATAGAAAGCAAAACCTCCTTATTCAAAAGAGACTATCTCGTTACCGGAGGAAAACAAATTGACTTCGAGATCCAGTCCAAGTGCTGCTTCTTGCCCATCAAAGGAGGAGGATATGTGTATTCTGTGGGAAGTGAAGGTGGGTCAGAAAGAAAGTGGTTGGCAGAGTGAATGAGTCAAAACTACTCGAGGACAAAGATCTTCGTTAGCTAACTGTTTTTAACCACCCTTTCAGATCTAAGATATAGTGTCTTCGATGAACAAACATAAAATACAATAGTTTTTTTTCGAGTGCATGTACATGTTATTTTAGAGAATTTTCAAATGACGCCCCCACCACACTACACCGGAACCTGAAGAGAAGTGAGAAATGAGAATCCAACCCTCCCCAGTTAAATCCAAAAGTCACCAAACACGTTGCGTGATTTTCTTATAGAAGATATATTCTTCTATCCTCTGTGTGTGTGGCCAACCGTTCCTTAAATTTGAATGATCTATCAGTCCAAATCTCTGACGCTGTCACATTTTGTCACAAATTATGTCATTAAAAGAAAAAAAAAGTAACACATGATTTTCTTTTCTCAATTGTGTGGCATCTTCTCTTCGCATCCATTTTTCATTTTGTTTTTATTAATAGCAATGACTATAAATTCTACAAGAAAAATGACTTTTTGCGTCACTTAAATTTATCACAAAATACACAAAACGCATCGTGATTATTTGTTAGCAACGCGTTTTGTATTTTTTTGGATGAATTTAGGTGACGCAAAAAGCCTATATTTCTTTTGCACGTTAGAATAAAAATGAAATTATAATTTTGAAAACAAGGAAGATCGAAAAAAATTTATGGCCACATTATTGTTTCATAATGAACTAAATGATATATTTTGATGGTTTATTGAAAAGTTTGATAATTGTTTGTAGTTAGGTAATCATTTGCATATGCTTGTTATCATATATAATAACAAATTAATACTAATGATACTAAGAAAAAAATGAGTTTTACATTATATTTTTTTAGCAGTGCTATTTGTACATATAACATTGCGCACAGTATTATACTTGTTGAATATCCGCCCATTTTATCTATTTTTCTTTTAATTTTGAAATTTAAATTTAAAGAATTTCATTATTTCAGTACCTGGCATGTCATCATGTATAATTATCTGCAAAAAAATGTAAGTATATATAGCATTTTCCATTTTTCTAAGATGACAAGGTCGTGCTAGGTCAAACTATGTGAGTAGTAAACTTAGATAGTCACTATTTAAGTGGCTGTGTCCTAACTATTATTACATTAATATGACATTATTTATCAATATCTGTATTTAGTTTTTTTTTTAAATAATAATTTATCTAACCGTTTATATATATAGATATCATCGCATCAAAACAATATAATTGAACATTAATTAACAAACAAATCATTTGCATATGTTCCATGGACTTAAATTATAATATGTAAGACTGTTCAACCGGGTTCAAGCTCAGGAACCGATCGAGTATACTCAGACTGGATCCCAGTTTTTATTTATTTATTTATTTTACATAAAGGCCTACATGTTATGAGTATTTTTTCATAAAAGAAATGTTGACGTAGCATTCAACCTCTATTTGTTTAATTTTATAAAATAAGGAGAAGTAAGGGGAAAAACCCACGCGCGAGCTTGCCGTTCACGGACTCACGGAGAAGAAGCATCAGTATCTTGAAATAAGGGGAAAAAGGCAAGAGAATCCATAAAGAATAGTGCTGAAACAGTCAATGAATTCAAACCAAACACAATCTAATTATATATATTTGTTGTAAGACTGATCAAATCTCTTATCAACCAATATGCACAAAAAGAAAAAACGAAGTGCAAAGAAAATTAGGAGAAACATTCTTGCTGAATAGCAGCAATATTGGGCGGATCAATGCATCATGACTATGAAATCTTCAAAGCTGATAATGCCACTCCAGTGAGATCAAACTTCCGGATCATAGCTTCAATTTCCTTGACGGAATTGAAAATTGGGATCGCCAATTCAACTTAGCATTCTCTTTGTAAGAAATAGAATTAGAGAACTTTGCACAGCAACAAATGATCAAAACAGAGCACAATAAGAAAGAAAAGAGGCAGAGTTAATGGTGAAGAAGGAGAAATTTCCTCTATTTTCCATGATCCAATACAGTGACCTGGTGCGATTATATACACCAAGAATATTCTAACTGACAAACAAACCAAGCTAATAATATAAAGACATCTGTACACTTGAAAATAAAACAGAAAAGAAAAGTATAAAAAAGAAAACTACAGCTTTACATATTACAAAAGAAATTAAACGACCTGTAGCTTATTTTGCCCTGTATCATCTAACACCCCCCCCCGGGCGCAAGATGGAGAAAAGTAATTTACTATTCCCATCTTGGAGAGATGTGAGTGGAGAAGATAGGAGGGCAAGGCTTTAGTGAAGATGTCAGCCAATTGGATGTTGGAGGAGACATGTGCAGTAGTAATCTGTTCAGCTTGAATTTGGTCTCTAATCAAGTGGCAGTCAAGATCAATATGCTTCGTCCTCTTGTGAAAAACTGGGTTTGCAGCAATATGAAGTGCTGTCTAATTATCACAGAAGAGAAAAACAGCTTGTTTATGGGAAATGCCAAGATCTTGAAGAAGATAATGAAGCCATGTTAATTCCGTGCATGTGGCAGCCATACTTCTATATTCAGCTTCAGCGGAGGAGCGAGAAACAACTGTTTGTTTCTTGGATTTCCAAGATACCAAGGAATTACCAAGAAATATACAATATCCCGTAGTTGAGCGACGAGAATCCGGACAAGAGGCCCAATCTGAATCACAATAGGCTTTGAGTTGAAATGTAGATGAAGAAGGGAGGAGAATTCCTTAACCTGGAGCTGCTTTGATATACCTTAGAATTCTGTATGTGGCTGCCAGGTGAGAAGAGGATGGACTGGCCATGACCTGACTTAGTAATTGTACAGGAAAACAAAGATTTGGTCGAGAGAAAGTGAGGTACAAGAGCCTCTCAATAAGTCTTCTATAAATGCTGGGATCAGAAAGAGGAGTCCCTTCATCCTTGCTAATTTTGAAATTCTGATCAAGAGGGAGTTTGAGGGGTTTACAACCCAACATGCCAGCATCAGCCAATATATCCAAGGCATATTTCCTTTGGGAAATATGAATTCCCTTAGAGGATCTAGCAATTTCTAAACCTAAAAAATAGCGAAGGCGGCCATGGTCCTTAATTTTGAATTTTGAATGAAGAAAGGACCGAATGGAATCAATTAAGGCTTGAGAATTGCTAGCCACAAGGATATCATCAACATAGATTAATAAAGCAAGAAATGAGCGTCCATCATGCTTAGTAAATAAGCTATGGTCAGATTTGGACTGAGTATACCCAAACTCTAGCAAGGATGAAGTAAGTTTGAAATTCCACTATCTTGAGGCTTGTTTAAGCCCATAAATACTCTTGAGCAGCTTGCAAACTTGGTGGGGCTGACCTTTAGTGTAACCAGGGGGTTTTCTCATATAAATTTCCTCATTCAAATCACCATTTAAAAAGACATTATTTCATCAAAATGATGTAAAAACTAGCCTTTAGTGGCAACAACAGCAAGGAGGCATCTGACAGTAACAAGTTTAGCAACGGGGGAAAAAGTCTCATGAAAATCTATGCCTTCTTGCTGTGTGTAGCCCTTGGCTACTAATCTAGCTTTAAGTCTCTCCACAGTTCCATCAGACTTAAATTTAATTTTATAAACATACTTACAAGCAATAGTTTCTTTTCCCTGAGGTAAGTCTGTGAGTGTCCAGGTTTGATTGTGTTCCAAGGCCTCAAGCTCAGCCTCTATAGCTTGACACCAACCAGGATCCTTCAAGGCTTGTTTGTAAGATGTAGGCTCAGTGTAGAGAGAAATGGAGGAACTGAAGGCTTGAAAAGAGGGATTAAATTTTCTATAAGATAAATAATGACTAAGAGGGAAAACCTTACCATTTAAAACAGGTGCATCCTTGGAAGCCGATTGTTCAAGGGGAGGCAACAAAGCATGGTGACAATGAAAATCTTTGAGGTAGTTTGGAGCTTTCCTGAGTCTAGTGGACCTTCTAAGGGGTTGATGGGGAGTGATAAGAGGTGGAGGGGATGGTGAAAAAAGGGTGGGTAGTGAAGGAGAAGAGGTGCTGCCATTGTTCTGCTCAGGATTGGAATTATGTGGTTGTGTGGAATCAGTTGAAGGAAATGATTCAAAGTTGGAAATAGGAGTGGATGAAAAAACTGGTAGTGGAGATTCTATGGAGGGAGGTAGAGAAGATGTGGATTGTTGGAAAGGAAAAATGGACTCATGAAAAATAACATCTCGAGAAATAAAAATGGTATTAGTGGTGAGATCCAAAAGTTTGTAGCCTTTGGTCCCGAAGGGATATCCAAGAAACACACATCTTCGACCCCTAGGATCAAATTTTTGTCTAGGATGGGACAAGGTGGCTGCAAAACATAGAGAGCCAAAAACTCTCATATGGGCATAAGAAGGTGGTATTTTAAAAAGAATTTCATATGGAGATTTATTTTGTAAAAGAGGGGTGGGCAGCCTATTTATTATGTAAGTGGCTGTGAGTACACAGTCACTCCAATATGTCAAAGGTAAATTGGATTGGAATCGAAAGGCTCGAGCTATATTAAGTATATGTTGATGCTTCCTCTCAACAATGCCATTTTGTTGAGGAGTTTGCACACAACTTCTATGGTGGATAATGCCCTTATTATTGAAAAATTCGGTCATGGAAAATTCAGCACCATTATCACTTCTTAGGATTTTTATCTTGAGTCCAAATTGAGTTTCCACCAAATTATGAAATGATTCAATGCAGGTTCTAGTTTCAGACTTATGTGCCAACAAATAGATCCAGGTTGATCGAGAAAAATCATCCACTATGGTCAAGAAATATCGTGACCCATCATGTGCAATGGTAGGGCTAGGATTCAAAGATTCTTGAGGAAAGATGAGTGCTGTTATTAAAAGGTAATCTATGGAATTTGGCTAATGGACAAACACTGCAAGGATTTTCATTAATGGAAGATATTTGTTTGCTTACAATGGGATCTGCAATCATTCTAAGCCTAGGAACAGATAAGTGACCTAGGCAATAGTGCCATAGGTCGTGGTGAGTAACTGCCGAGTGGTTGATAACAGCAGCAATTGAAGAAATTGCCGAGTGGTTGATAACAGCAGCAATTGAAGGATCCTGTGGCTGAATCAAGGACAGTAGCTCTGATATTGAAGCTTGGTTAAACCAATCCTGTCATCACTAGCATCTTGAGAATTAGGAGTCAATGAATAAGAAGCTATATGTGCACTCATTCCAGAAGAGAGCTGCTGTTTGGAATGAAATTTGTGACCAGGGGATATCCAACCAACTTGTAACACTTGTACACTGAATGACCAGTTAAATGACAATGTGAACAAATAGGGGCAACGACATTGCCAAGTTTGAAACAGTTTTCCAAGGAATGACCAGAGATCTTGCAGTGGCTACAATATGGGCGGTCCTTCTTGGAGGATTGGTTTGATTTGGTGGTCTGTTTGGGAGGGAAATAAGGTGTCTTAACAGCCAATGTCATTGTGTTAGGGGAGGGCACATTAGATAGCATCTGATGATGCATTTCTTGTTGCTGAATTAGTGAAAAAACTTTGGTAACAGATGGGATAGGGTCCATTAACATAATTTGGTCACGAATGAGAGAATATGAGTCATGGAGTCCCATTAAAAATGGTAGAACACAATCCCTCTGATATCGGTCTGAAAGGATTTTCATATTTCCACAAGTACAGGCAAGTAAGGGATCATAAAGAGAAAGCTCATCCCAAAGTGTCTTAAGTTTGCCATAGTAGGTACTTATAGAATCGTGCTCTTGAAGGAGACTAGAGAGTGCCTTCTTAAGCTGAAAAATACGTGGGCCATTCTGATGTGAGAAGCGCTCCTCCAGATCCTTCCAGATGGCTTGAGCATCATCAACGAACACCACACTGGTCTTGATGGATGGACTGATGGAATTTTGAATCCATGAGACCACCATATCATTACACCGCTCCCATAGATCTAGTAAAGGGTCCAAGGGATTGGTAGGTTGCTGCAAAAAACCAGTGATGAAACCAAGCTTATTCTTGGCACGGAGAGCACGACGCATGGCACGAGACCATGTGGCGTAATTTTCAGAAGTGAGAAGCTCGGGAACAAGAGTAATGGCTGGGTTGTCTTCATGGTCTAAACGAAAAGGGTTGGAGGGATCAGAAAGGTTGAGGTAGCGAGACAGGAGTAGAGCGTCATTGTGGATGGATTTAGGTGAATTTGGCGATGGGTTAGGGCTAGATGAAGTGGGTGGAGTTTGAGGGTTGGGGTTGATTTCTGCCATCGAAATTACCTCTTCCTTGCTCGTGATACCATGTAAGAAATAGAATCAGAGAACTTTGCACAGCAACAAATGATCAAAACAGAGCACAACTAGAAAGAAAAGAGGCAGAGTCGATGGTGAAGAAGGAGAAATTTCCTCTATTTTCCATGATCCAATACAGTGACCTGGTGTGATTATATACACCAAGAATATTCTAACTGACTAACAAACCAAGCTAGTAATATAAAGACATCTGTACACTTGAAAATAAAACAGAAAAGAAAAGTATAAAAAAGAAAACTACAGCTTTACATATTACAAAAGAAATTAAACGACCTGTAGCTTATTTTGCCCTGTATCATCTAACACTCTTCAAGCTCGTGGAGTGATGCAGCTGAACCCCTCCATCTCATACATAGCAAAAGCCTTTTTGAGCATGTCATTCTTTTCATCTTCCCCGCTTGTCTCCATAGCTTCTGGAATTCCTTAAGTCCAGCACAGCCCATCTCTGTTCAAATTAGATGACTTCATGATTTTTTAAAAGCCCAGTAGGTGTATTCAGGCTTAGCCATGCGGTTGTTGGCTCGGAACCCGAATAACTGGCCGGGAAAAAAACCTGGCCCATATGAACAATGCTAATAATATGAGAAAGCATTATTGATAAATATATATATATATATATATATATATATATATATATATATATATAAATAGTAATACTTTTTATGATTAACCAAATCCCTATTACAATAAACGAGTATAAGCAAAAAAGAAAAAGTTAAGAGAGAATAAAACCAAAAATGGATATATGATTTGCATCATTTCACAAAAGAGTAATGTTATATATCACACCACCATCCCATTTAAATCCCACTATATATGATATGGCGCATTTATCATCATTTGATGATAAAAAAATATGCAATAAATGATCATTCAATGGTGGTAAATGTGTCACATCTTACTTAGGAAAATGCAAGTGAGTTGGTAGTATGGTCTATATAATTTTCCTCTCTCGAAAAGACATGCATGGCGTGCACATTAAATACATAATGTGATATTCTTATCTTAAAAAATATGAAGAGAAAAATAATATGGTGACTTTTGGATCATCTATACATATAAATATATATATATATATATATATATACATACACACACACACTAAAGCATAGTAGATGTTTGATACAAGCACTGAGCCAAAAACTATATTTTGTATTGATAGCTCTACATTTTCATATTTTCTTCCTTATTCCATTGAGAATTATCATGCTACATTTATAGAATACAATGACCAATCAGTAGACAACAAATCTTATTCTAGAATATTCTTTGACAAAGTTGGTTAGGCCACTACTGTGTGTATCTGGTGCATCCTCAGTTGGTTGTTGAGGCATCTTTCCAGAAGGCTCGGCATGCATATCATATGCTAAGGTAGATGCCTTAATATACCCCCTCGATCCAAACGGGAGAATTTTGGGGCTTGATCGTAAATCAAAGAACCATGCTGTAGAGAGTGGCTTAGTGAGGATGTCAGCAATCTGATCCTTGCTTGACACAAATGAAACTTGAAGTGTCTTAGCAGCCACTCAGTCCCTCACAAAATGATAATCGAGTTTTACATGTTTAGCTCTAGAGTGCATCATAGGATTTATAGACAAATATGTAGCACAAATATTATCACACCATAAATTAGGAGGAAGAGTTAGAAAAATGCCAAGTTCCTTTAATAAGGATCGTAGCCATATTAACTCACAAGTTATGTTACCCACTGCCTTATATTAGGCCTCCGTAAAGGATTGAGCAATAGTCGAGGCCGGCTCAATGGTAAGGCCATTGCCAAAGGCCCTCACTCCTATGTAAGGCCCTTAAAATTAAAACTGAGGTATTTTTTTTAATTTTTTTTTAAAAATAAAAACCATTTCATTAAATAAAATTTTAAGTAACTTTAATATTTTTGAATGTGTGCAAGGCCCCATATACTAACTTTAATATTTAATACAATGAATTATTTATATTTTAAATATTTTTTAAGATCTTGCTAAATTGAGGTGTAAAATTTGCATTGAGATCTCATTTTAAGTTGTTGTATTAAATATAAATTAAAAAAAACTTTATTTAAAGATTTTAAATAAAATCTTATGTTGTTGAAAATTTTGAGAATATTTCATATAATAGTTTATATTTTATTGTATTATAATTATGAATGACTAACTTAAATTCCGTCTTAGGCCTCAGTTTGTATTGAGCCACCCCTGGCAACAGTAGGCTATTTCTTAGAGCCCCAAGAAATCAAGTGAGATCCAAAATAAACATAGAAATCTCCTGTGGACTCCAGTCATCGGGGCAACCAGTCTAGTCAGCATTGAAAAATGCAATAAGGGTGTACATAAACCATAATGAGCAGTTAAATACAGATAACGAAGAATGCGCTTGACTGATTGCCAGTGAGGAATACGAGGACAGTGCATGAACTAACAGACACGGTTTACAGCAATGAAAATATTAGGTTGGGTGAACACAAGATATTGAAGACTACCCACAACACTATGATAGAGTTGTGGATTTTCAAAGGTCGTGCCTTCAAGAGTAGTAAGCTTAGTGGAGACAGACATGGGGGTAGAAACTGCTTTGGAGGTATTCATGGTGGTTCGTTTGAGAAGGTCAGAGATGTACTGAGTTTGGATCATGAACAAGCCACTGGTATTATGATAGACTTCTAGTCCAAGAAAAAAAAATGCAAGTTTTCCAAATCTTTGACAGGAAAGGAGGACCTAAGGGCACTCATAAAGTCTAAGATAAGTGAAGAATTCGACCTTGTCACAACGATATCATCAACATAGATTAAAACATAAACACAATTAGATGACTGAGAATAAATGAGAAGTGATGAATCTGACTTTGAACCAGAAAATCCTAATGAAAGTAATTTATTACTGAGCTTAGAGAACCCTAGGAGCTTGTTTCAAACCACAAATCGACTTTTGTAATTTATAAATAAAAAGAGGGTGATCAGAATTCACAAACCTAGGTATAAGAGAAATCCAAATTCAATACCTTCAGAGGCATAAGAGAAAGGGTGTGGAAGAATATTAATAACTGGAAAAATTCATTTCTGTCAGTTGTAGGTAAGGAGGTCTTGATCAAGGCAGTATTACAAGCAGTCCCAACTTACACTATGGGTGTTTTCAAACTTCCAAAAAACCTTTGTAAGGAGTTGAATTCAATGTTGGCAAATTTCTGGTGGGGTAATTAGCTTAAAAGTAGCAGTACGCATTGTTGTAGTTAGGCAAAGTTAGGGAAACCAAAAGAGAGAGGAGGGCTGGGTTCAGAGACTTAGAAAGCTTTAACATGGCGTTGCTAGCCAAACAATGATGGAGGTTCTTACAGAACCCAAAGAGCATGGTAGCCAAGGTCTTTAAGGAGAAATATTTCAGATCAATTTCCCTGTTAGAAGCAAAATCGAGACATAGACCTTCTTTCATATTGAGGAGTGTGTGGGGGGCAATGAACTTGTTGAATAAAGGGTTAAGATGGAGGGTTGGGAATGGTAAAAGCATAGGGATTTGGGGTAGAAATGGTTATCAACTCCCTTATCTTTTAGCATTCAATCTCCAAATTCAATTCTGGAAAAGGAAGCTAAAGTCAGTGACCTGATCTCTAATGGGGAATGGGATGAGCAGCTGATTAAGAGAATTTTCAATCAGGATGGAGCTGATCAGATTTGCATTATACCAATTAGCAAGATAGACACTAAGGATAAAATGATTTGGGGCAACACAAAGAAAGGCTTTTTTACTGTCAGTAGTGCTTACCAGTTGGAAACGAGTAGGAAAGAGGTAGTAAAGGATGAATGCTCATAGGGAAGAGAAGGTGATAACGGATGGAAGGGTATTTGGGGTTTAAACATTCCAGGGAAAATCAAACTTTTTATGTGGAAAGCTGCTAGCTACAAGGAATAATATATTTATGAGGAGGACAACATAAAATCCGAAATGTCAATTTGCAAAAGTGAAAATGAGACAACAGTGCATGTATTGTGGCTTTGTCCAGCAACATATGTGTGGTCTGAATCAATAAATGTGGTATAGAAATGGAGATCATATGAAACTGATTTATTAGTTTTTTGGGAGAGATTAATAGAGAAGGTAAGTAGGTTAGAAATATAAGAGATAGTCATGGTAATGAAAAGCCTCTGGTTGAGAAGAAATGAATTTATATTTCATGGAATTTTCAAAAGCCCAAGTCAAGTGATAAGATTAGTGAGGGATGAATTAAAAGTTTTCCAATTGGTTCAGTAGAATTCAAGGCAAAGTTCAGGTACTAATTAAGAAAGGAGGGACTTGAAGTGGAGAAGGCCAAGAGAGGACAATTAAAGTCAATTGGAATGCAACTGTTGATAAAAAAGAAAGGAAGATGGTACTAGGGGTGGTCATTAGAGATAAGGAAGGGGAAGTCGTAGTTGCCTTTGGAGAATAGAAAAGGCATGTGACACATCTTGTAGTAGTTGAGAGTTATGCTTTATGGAAAGCTATGAAAGTTTGCAGAGATCTCAATTTCAGCAATGTTTTATTCGAAGGTGATGCTCAAGTTATAGTGAATGCAGTCAATGAAGGGAAAGAAGACTTCTTTATCTATGGTAGTATTATTGAAAATGCTAAGAACATGTTGAAGGCAAGGGAGGGATGGACAGTCAAATTCGTGTATAGGAAAGCAAACAAGCTAGGCAACACATGTTTTAGCTAAAGAAGCTTTACTTTTGCAATTTGAATTGGCTTGGATAGAAGAGGTTCTAGAATGTATTAGAAGCATTATAGAAAAGGATAAATGTCGTAATGAGGTTCCAGTTTATTGAATGAATACAGTGGAATTTTTCAAAAAAAAAAAAAAAACCGATGGATCATAAAACCAGCCTTGAACATAAAATGAAACGAGACGACCCCATTTTAAGCTTGAATTGTGGTCGATTTCAAGAAGAAAATAAGAGGTTGAGGATTGCAACAAAACCATAAAGGCAACAACACTTGTCTCCAAATGACACAGTTACTCTATCTAACGGACCCCCACCTATTTAGTACGTGAGACCAATAGGAGGGCTCAAGTTTCTTCGCTTGTTTCTGGCGCGTGGCTTTAAGTTCTTTGTCTGTGTTTTTCAGATCCAAAAAGCGAAAGAGTTTTACTACTTATTACTAGGGGTGTGTATATATTTTTATAACCCGCTTGACCCGATTAAATCCACCCGATAAAATTTGGGTTATAATTGAAGCGGGTCATTTGAAATGTTATGCGGGTGAAACCGCAGCTGAAGAACAACCCGTGCTCTCTCACACACCTCAGTCCCTCCATCTCCTTCGTCTTCAACCCTAGCCCCCCTCCCTCTCTCTCTCGACTTCTCTCTCACCAACGTGATCTCTCTTTCTCTCGCTCTCTCTCTCTCTCTCTCTCTCTCACACAAACGCTTGCGTGGGTCTCTCTCTCTCTCTTCGACCGCAGCTCCAAGATCAGCTTCGGCGTGGGTCTCCAAGAAGGAGGTATGTTCCTGATGATAGATGTGTTTGGATTTTTGTTGATGATATTTTGCTGAGATGATGATTCTGGTTTTTACTGATTTTCGAGTTTGGCTAATTGGTTTTTTTTGCTAGTTCTAGGTTTAAGATGTGGTTTGCTAGGAACTTTGTGGGTGATTTTGGTGGTGTCCTGCTCTGGTTTTGTATTGGAAGCCAATGGTGATGTGATTTAGAGCTGGTTTTTGTTTGGGTCTATGATTATGAATTTTTGGTAGATTATTATGAATTGGGGATGTGTTTTGGAGCTTGTTTGTGAAAAAATCCAAGTCCATGGTGTTGATGCTCTGGTTTTGTATTGGAAGCCAATGGTGATGTGATTTAATTTTGAAAAATGTTAGTATCTTTCTAAGTTGGTGTAAAAACTGAAAACAAAAAATTAAAATAAACCAGGGTAGAAAAACTTTAACAAAGTGATTGGGTTGCTAGATGTTTTTGTTATTTTGCTTATGGATAAAGAAAAGGGGGAAAAAAGTCCTTATTTCGGGAGCTTGACTCTGTTGGTGTTGGGGCAATTCTAAGAGATGAAAAGGGTATTGTTTTGTTGGTTTTATGTAAGAAGGAAATATGGGTCTTTAATGTGGATGACATAAAAACTTTAGTTGCTTAGAGAGGTTTGCAAATGATTTTACAGTTGGGCTATTCTGGTTTACTACTTGAAGAGGATTCTGAAATTCAGGGGCCTACTTTCCCACTCTTCCTTGCTTCTGAAATTGCACAATTAGATGCAGGTTTTAGCATAATTGTTGCAGAATCTACATACAGAATCACTCTCCCAATTTAGTCGAAACGAAGAAGCTATCTAGTTTTAGTTCTTAGGATCTTATGATTGGAGGAATATTGACAAAATGAACATAAAGATTGCTGTTTCAGCCTTGGGAATTGCAAATTTGGTTGTTTTTATCTCTGTTTGATGCTTCAATGATTCTTATTTTGCTGAGAGTTCTATGCTAACTTCTTAATGTTTAAATTTTCTTATGTTAAGTGCCTTTTTTTTTTTTAACATTGTGATAGTTAGCAGGTAAATTTTATGTTTAGAAACCTGGACCGATTATACAAACATTTGTACTAACAAAATGAATGAATGCTACATTATTCTCTTAGTTGTTTTATATGGATGCCAAGGAGTTTAGGTATTTGCTTATTTCATGATGCGTTTAAGAATTTTCTAATGTTAGCTAAAAGCTGTCATGTAACTGACGATAAAATGAGTCAATTATTTTCTAATGTGCCTCGTTGGACAATGCTGAAAGTTTTGAGGCAGAATCAGGTAATGGACATATTTATTTCTTCCATATTTATTGAAGTTTTCATAATGTTTTTTTTATATAATTTAATAATATTTGTCTCTTCTTCTTTTTTTCCAGAATTTGATCCCCAATCAAGCTTTATTTATGTTGATGATGAGTGACTCAAGGCTTATGGTCTATTCTATATTTGTTGTTAAATATTCCTGTTTGAGGACTGTTTATTTATAGTTCATGAATTTGTTTAAAAGGACTGTAATATTTTCCATTGATAATATATATATGGACGTTCTATTCATGTTTATTGTTTATGTTATGGATGGCCTATGGGATGTAATGTAGTGGATGAATGAATGAATTTGTGAGAAAGGCTGGACATTATATTCATGTTTATTTCTAGTTCATGAATTTGTTTAAAAGGGCTGGAATATTTGCTATGGATCATAATATATATATGGACAGTATATTCATGTTTATTGTTTATGTTATGGATTGCCTATGGGATATAATGTAGTACATGGACGGACTAATATTTATTGAGAAAGGCTCTGGAAAGCAAAAACTGGAAATATTTAGTGAGAAAGGCTCTGAAAAAAAAAAAACCGCTAATTTAACCCGACTCGGACCATTCGGGTTGGGTCGGATCATTATGGCAGGCCCTGGGTTGCGGGCCACAACAGGTCGGGTCAATTTATGTGCTGGGTGGGCTATTGTTCAAGCCTACTTATTACATTACGTATCAATTACCATATATCATACTTATTTCTATTTTTCTTTTAATTTTTTTAAATTTTTTTATTTTATTTTTTCTAAACTAATTAAATTCTTCTATTCATTATTTATACACTACATATTTAATAAAAATAAAAAATTTTATTATTCATCATTTTTACACACCTCACACCACATGTCTCATTTCCCATTGAAGAGTTGTACTACTTCACTTTACAAAGTAAAAGATTCTTCTTAAGAAAGTAAACCTGACCCACTTGAAAAGATGAAAGTCCATTTATTTTATCTTTTAGTTAGCTAAATTAAACGAAGAAGATTCCAACATCAATAATGGAGTACTACTTATCAACGTAAAATGTTATAAGTTTTTATTTATTGATTTAAAAAATCTTTAAGTAATTTTATATATTAATTATTTAACTAATAGTTACTTAAAATATATCATATAATAATTATGATGGTAGATGGTAAAATTTAAATTAAAGAGTAGTATTTCTGTTTTTTCTTTTTTTATATAATAAAAATATAAAGTACCGAAAAATACTGCGCAATGCGATTGCCATGATCAATCACGTGGAACATTGAGCTCAAGCGGCCCACTTTATAACGGAGTCGGAGATAATATTTTTTATTTTTATTTTTAACTTTTCCTCTTTTCTCTTTTCCTTTCTTCTTAGCCCTCCCTAGCCACAGGCCTTTACATGATTCGTCCTTGAATGATTAGGTGAATTCGTGTCATCTCAAACAAGTAATCATATATTTTCAAAATTATTAAACACTAATATTTACAAGATGATATTGACAAATCATGACTATCTTGATTTTATCCTTATAAAAAAATTGCATTGTTTGTATTAATCTATTAATTAATGGATAGGTGGAAGCTAATAAGGGATCTCATTTTACTAACTTTGTTCATATATACTTGTTTAAACCGGCCGGACCCAAAAGGAGCCACCGGACAACATCTTATCGACAAGCCAGTACCTCAGCTCTGCTATTGAATGCTAAGGAATTAAGAGATAAAGGGGAGAGAAATTCATAGATGATATGAAACTAATGAATTCATCCCGAGATCCTTAAAGAATACCCATATATATAGGAGTACAAATGAGACTATAGGCCGTCGTATTTGACGGCTAGCTAAAGGTGGTCATACAATTTGGTCTACAACACTCCCTCTTTGGATGACCACATATAAAGAATATGTCTCGTTAAAACCTTATCAAGGAAAAATTCAGTGGAAAAAAATCAATGACAAAGGAAAAAGGGTATAATATTCATGTATATCGCCAAGTGATTTAAGATTGCTTTATTAAACCTTGCAAAGGAAAACCCAGTGGGATAAAACCTTAGCGAAGGAAAAAGAGTACAATCAGCATAACTCTTCAAGACTTTACTCCCCCTGAAAAGTGCATGATAATAGGCCTTCAAGTTTCCGCATTCCAATATTCTGCACAATCTTCAATTTCACATTTCTTCTCATGAATTGCAATGATCTCTCTTAAAAATGCAATATCAGATCGAGTGCAATTTTCAAGATACATCAGTGCTCTAATTGCACTGATATAAGGTACTTCAGGACAAAAAATTTCTTCATCGTCTTCATAAGGACGAGATGGGTATTTTTGTACATCAAATGATTGAACAATTATTGGAGTACTCAAAGGATGAGCTTTGTCCATGTAAAAGTTCTTCAAATTCACTACTCTTTAGGAGTTGTGCTCTTCTGGAGTTCTTGTAAATAACATAGTTAGTGGAGAAGTCATCAATATTAAGTCATTAATATCAAGTCACCAACCTCCATATTCCACAAAAACGGTGGCCATGTTTTTAGACCGGACAAGCACCGCAGAATTTTACAGCATCTTCTGTAGCTGTCAGGCGCTGCAAAGTTATGATGCTACATCTCTTGTCTCTTGTAGAGAGATGCTTCACGAGAGACTCTGTGAAGTAATAGAGATGTTTTGTCCTTCCTTTCATAATTTTCTCTATAAAAGAAATATTCAACTCATCTTCATTCGCATCCCATCTTCTTTACTCTTCTGTAATTAGTCTGCATTCTTATTCTGCAATTTCTCTCTGCATTCTTACTTTGCAATAGCCCAGCAATCTTCTTGTAACCAATATATGAGGTATTCTACACCTTTTTCACCAATTGTTTATGCTTCTACTGTAGGTGCTATAGTGCAATACAATAATGATCTGACTAATAATAAGTCAGATGTTAAAACTATCTACGAGCTTGTGAATCTCAGTACCCATTACACATAAACTATTGTTGCATTTTCTCAACGACTACAATCCAAACCTTATGATGTTGACAAACTCAATGAGGAAATTTCTATTCTTCAGCGACTTCTTCTGGAGTCTAACATGAAGATAGAAGCAATAAAGTAAGAGAATAGGAAATTAAAATCATTGCTTAAGTTTTCTTTTCGATTGCCTACTCCTTTAGACAGAGATGTCATGCAAATTTTAGAAGAGCAAGATCGTTTAAAGAATGAGGCGAAAAGCCTCAAATTTCTGTAATTTTATTTCGAGATAATAAAATAATATCTCACAAATATTCATATTGTGTTTCTATCTTCTGGTAGATGTTCTGTGTGCTCCATTTTATTTATCTCCCCATTGAAGCCGAAAATGGTTTCTGATTTATATTTCAAATATGTGCAGTTCTTCTGATCTCTTCAGGAGTTCCAACAAGATTTAGATCATCAATATAAACCGCAATAATAACAAATTCGGAATCTGATTTCTTAATAAAAACACATGGACATATTAGATTATTTTCAAATCCTTCTTTCAATAAATATTCGCTAATGCATTTGTACCACATGCGTCCGGATTGTTTTAACCCATATAAAGATTTTTGAAGTTTAATAGAATACATATTTCTGGATGTACTCAGATTAGAAGCTTTAGGCATTTTATATCCTTCATGGATTTTCATTTATATTTCTGGATGTTTTCAGATTAGAAGTTTCAGGTATTTTATATCCTTCAGGGATTTTCATATATATGTCATGATCCAATGATCCATATAAATATGCAGTGACCACATCCATTAACTGCATATCCAATCTTTTTGTAATTACCAAACTAATCAAAAATCTGAATGTGATTGCATCCATAACAGGAGAGTATGTTTCCTCATAATCAATCCCTGGTTTCTGCAGTTTTCATGAGCTCTTCTGGAGTCTCAATGACATTTAATTTATCTATATAAACTGCAATAAAAGATAATATAAATACTGAAAATATATGGAAAATAGCTTGTTCCACATGCGTTTAGATTGTATTAGATCATATAAGGATTTTTGAGACTTGATAGAATAAGTACTTCAAGACTATATGCTTCATGCATTTCATATCTAGTGATCCATATAAATATCCAGTTAATCATGCATACCCAAACTCTCGTTAATTATCAAGCTAATACAAATCTCAATATAATCTCATCAACTTCAAAAACATATCAATATTATTTTTGCGGGAAATATACTCGTGATTTATTTATCACATTTTCATTTCCTTTATATAAATACCCACTGATATTCAACAAGCATCACCTCTTAGGTGTTTGGACTACAAGTCCATATGTATCACATTTTACTAGTGGTATCAATTCTGCATGAATTTGTTTATTTCTATTTTGGCCAATATTTTTACGTTGGTATTCTTCGACGGTTCTTAGCTTACTTTCTTCATTACTTCTGGTAATGTCAAGTGCCATCTTATATGAAAATACGTTGTCGACAATGGTTTTATTTCTCTCCATAATTTCTCCATTACTCATGAAATGTATCGAGATCTCATTATTTTCAGGTACATGTCCCTCTTCAAGGGAAGTCATTTCATGAGCATTCTCTTTAGGAGGTACTCTTCATGAGTATTATACTCTTCAAGAGTTTTCATTATGAGAGAATTTTGCATAGAAAATATGGATAGATCTTATTACTTGTTTTGTGGGTACGGCCTCTTCAGGAGCACAAATTTCTTTTCTTTATGCTTTTCTCTTTTGAGATGCTTTATCATTTGTATCAATAGGTCTCACACGCTTTTAGACACGTCTTATGTTCATTAGACTACTAAATTTATTAATTGTCCTACGGGGACTTCAATCCTCATTGGGATTTTACCAGCTAGAATATGAAACCTTTTATCTTATTGCATCCATAAATTAATTATCATATGAACTTCCAGTTCACCTATGATAATCATGATAATGTCGAATTATTTCATTTTATTTGCTTCTAGCAAATTTTTCTTTCCGCTCATAGTGGGAAGTCTTTATAGTAAAAGAATCTTCTAGTTCTTTTATGGACGTCCATATAAAAATTATTCGACTTATCATAATTGATTTCGGATGATCAAGATAATCATGAAAAGCATACAAATATTTTGAATCATATCATTTTTGATGCATCATAATATTTGATTCAATAGTTGTATAATATTATCCCAAAGAGAAAGCTGATAATTTTTATAATACGAGCATCTGGCCCGAAATCATAGAAGTACTATAAAGATATTAATTACCACGTCCAATCTCTTGATTTTTTTTAAAACAATTCATCATTCTATTTTGAAAATGATATAAATCCAATACTATTCACTTCAGGGAATAATGTGGAACTAGTAGGACGTGACTAATGATTTCTTAGTAAAATCTCATTATTTTGCTTAGCCACTAGAAAACTAGATATAAATTTAAAATATATTATGAACTTTTGCACTCGATATTGCTACTTCAGGAGCATATTCGAGGCGTTCGTTTTAAACATATATTCTTTAGTGGCTTTTCTCTATACACAATTTCAATTATGCAACTTCAGGTGCATTAATCATAATGAGATTTTGTACACGTATTACTTATTTAAACTATCTCATAGAATCAATAGATATTTTATTATGAGATACTTCATAAAATTATTGATTTAGAACAATCCTTTAGGGATGCTCAATTTTTATTTCAAGATGAATCTTATCATCGGTTTAGAGCAATCATTCAGGGATGCTCAATTTCTATTCCGAGACGAATTTTATCATCAATAATTCATAACAAGTATATAAAAAAAAATAGAACTTATATATAAATTATGTAAATAAACATAGATTTTAATCAAGTAATAATAATAAATATAATCTTTAATACTCACATTGGGGATTACAAATAATATATTGAAAAACTTACTTGAAGTAGAAGATCACTAGCTTCAAAATCAACAGAACCTCGTGTTGGGCCACTGAGGTGCATCAAAAACAACCGGTTCCACGTTGACAAATCATAAGCCGCCACCGCACCGTACTGCTGCTACTACCCTTGATCTTCTCTTCCTCGTGTTCTTTGATAATTTCAAAAACAAACTTTTTGCAAGTGGGAAGCCCTTAGGGTTTCATCTCTAACATTTCCGCCACCCCACTTCCTCTTTTTCGTTCTTTTCCTGCTGCTTCCTCTTCGTGCGGCGCCGTAGGTGAGGAAAACCTCCAGAGCACAACTCAGACTCAGTCCACCCGAGCGGTTGCCTTTCCAGGACTCCTCAGTGAGGGCTATACTTAGTTTTCTTCCATAAAAATGGGGGTGGCTATAACTGGCTGTAGCTGAGGGCCATTTTTTGTTTTCTTCCATTGCGGTCATGACAGGGAACCGATTATTCAGCTGCTGATGCTGAGCATCTTCGGCTAACACCGTTTGATTGAGAACTGGACCCACCACGAGCTCGGGAAGCTCTGGAAGATCGGATGGCAGAGATGCCGTCTGGTTGAACTCGGAAAGGAGGGAGTCGACCCAGGAGGCGATATCGGAGGGGTTGTAGTGAACCGCGTCGGAAGCGAGCTGGAAACCTCGGCAGGAGAGTTGACCATGGCCGCGTCGAGGCGCTGGGCGACGTGGCGAAGGTTGGAAGAGTGGACCCTGTAGTCGACACCGGCAAGGAGGCCGTCGATCTCGGATGGTTTGGTGGTGGAGGACATGGAGCTACCGGCGCTGCTAGCAGCGGACGTACAGGAGCTATATAGAGACATAGTCGAGAGATTTGGATGTAGCTTTGGGTTTTGATCAGATACCAAGCGTGATTTTGTTGGTTTGGTCGATCATTCCGAATCAAGAGAGAATTTGAAAGAGAAGAAAGAGTGCGCGCGTGTGGGTAGATCTAGAGATTAGAGAACTTTCTGTCTTCGATTCCAATAAATACTCAGAGACAAGCTCTCGAGTAGATTATAAGCTATAGATCATGGATCTCTCTAGATAGAGAGATCTAAGACTGCAAAACGTGATCGAAGAGCGAAGCCATAGAGAATTGAGAGAAAGCGAGACAGAGGAGAGAGAGAGGGGAGGGATGATCAGCAAAACAAGAGAAATTCGTGCTTGTTATGAAACTAATGAATTCATCTTGAGATCCTTAAAGGATACCCATATATATAGGAGTATAAATTAGGTTATGGACTGTCGTATTTGACGGCTAGCTAAATGTGATCATATAGTTTGGTTTACAACAATAGAGTATATTATATGGTCGATCTTATTTTAAAACAAAAAGATGGTTCACTTGTAAAGCTAAAATTAGTAGATCAATCACCCTTTGAATTTCGTTTCAATTCCAATTTCAAAGTGGTAAACATTTAAAAAAAAAAAAAAAAGATTGAACAAGGATAAAAATCATTAAATTTGTCGCATAATTTATTAACCACACTTGTCACAACATGATACGACATTTGCATTTGGAAAGTGTAGATGACGTAGATATTGCACCTAACCATAGCGTACGACTTTTCGTTTGGAAAGAGCTGGTCACAAATCATTGGATAATCTCCGTAGAAAATAAGATATAATAACGCGCACAGCTTGCAATATTAGACTAATTAATTAAGGTGGGTTCTGTTGTAAAATAAATTGTATGACCATCTTTAACTAGCCATCAAATGTATAGTACTAGCCGCCAAATGCATAGTATTAACCGTCAAATGTATAGTCTCCTTTGTACTCCTATATATATATTCCTGTATCCTTTAAGGAATTCATAAGTTTCATAACACGTTATCAGCACGAAACTCTAACCAACTGAGCACGAGGTTTTGTTGATTTTGAAGTTAGAGGATTCTGAAGCTAGTGGTCTTCTCATTCAAGTAAGTTTTTCAATATATTATTTGTAATCTCCAAGGTGAGTATTAAAGATTATATTTATTATTATTACTTGATTAAATTCTATGTTTATTCTCATTCAATTTATATACAAGTCTTATTTATTTATATACTTGTTATGAATTATTGATGATAAGATTCATCTTGGAATAGAAATTGAGCATCACTGAAGGATTGTTCTAAATCGATGATAAGATTCATCTTGAAATAGAAATTGAGTATCCCTGAAGGATTGTTCTAAATCGATGATAAGATTCATCTTAGAATAGAAATTGAGCATCCCTGAAGGATTGTTCTAAATCAATAATTTTATTGAGTATCTCATAATACAATAATTTTATTGAGTATCTCATAATAAAAGATCTATTGATTCTATGAGATAGTTTAAATGAGTAATACGTGTACAAAATCTCATTATGATTAATGCACCTGAAGTTGCATAATTGAAATTGTGTATAGAGAAAAGCTACTAAAGAATATATATTTAAAATGAACGTATCAAATGTGCTCCTGAAGTAGCAATATCAAGTGCAAAAGTTCATAATATATTCTAAATTTATATCTGGTTTTCTAGTGGCTAAGCAAAATAATGAGATTTTGTTAAGAAAACATTAGTCACATCCTACTAGTTCCACATCATTCCCTGAAGTGAATAGTATTGAATTTATATCATTCTCAGAATAGAATGATGAATTGTTTTTTAAAGAAACCAAGAGATTGGACGTGGTAATGAATATTTTTATAGTACTTCTATGATTTTGGGCCAGAAGCTCGTATTGGAAAATTATCAGCTTTCTCTTTGAGATGATATTATACAACTATTGAATCAAATATGTTGATGCATAAAAAATGATATGATTCAAAATATTTGTATGCTTTTCATGATTATCTTGATCATCCGAAATCAATTATAATAACTCGAATAATTTATATATAAACTTCTATAAAAGAACCAGAAAATTCTTTTACTATAAAGTTTTCCCATTATGAGCGGAAAGAAAAATTTGCTAGAAGCAAATAAAATGAAATAATTCGAAGTTATCTTGATTATCATAGGTGAACTAGAAGTTCAGATAATAATTAATTTATGGATGCAATAAGATAAAAGGTCTCATATTCTAGCTGCTAAAATTCCAGTGAGGATTGAAGTCCCAGTAGGACAATTAAGAAATTTAGCAGTCTAATAAACATAAGACATGTCTGAAAGTGTGTATGACATATTGATACAAATGATAAAACATCTCGAAAGAGAAAAGTACAAAGAAAAGAAATTGGTGCTCCTGAAGAGGCTATACCCACAAAACAAGCAATAAGATCCATCCAAACTTTCTATACAAAATTCTCTCATAATGAAAACTCTTGAAGAGTATAATACTCCTGAAAAGTACCTCCTAAAGAGATTTTTCATGAAATGTCTTCTTTTGAAGAGGGACAGGTACCTGAAAATAACGAGATCTCGATATTACATTTCATGAGTAAATGAGAAATTATAAAGAGAAATAAAACTGTTGTCGACAATGTATTTTCATATAAGATGACACTTGATATTATCAGAAGTAATGAAAAAAGTGAGCTCAAAACCGTCGAAGAATACCGACGCAAAAATATTGGCCAAAATAGAAATAAACAAATTCCTGCGGAATTGTTATCACTAGTAAAATGCGATGCATATAGACTTGAAGTCTAAACACCTATGAGGTGATGCTTGTTGAATATCAGTGGGTATTTGTATAAAGGAAATGAAAATGTGATTTATAAATCACGAATATATTTCCCGCAGAAATAATATTGATATGTTTTTTAAGTTAAAGAGATCATATTGAGATTTGTATTAACTTGATAGTTACCGAGAGTTTGGGTATGCATGATTAACTGCATATTTATATAGATTATTGGATATGAAATGCATGAAGCATATATTCCTGAAGTACTTATTCTATCAAGTCTTAAAATACTTATATGATCTAATGCAAGCTAAACGCATGTGGAACAAGCTATTTTCCATATATTTTCAGTATTTATATTATCTTTTATTGCATTTTATATAGATAATTTAAATCTCATTGAGGCTCCAGAAGAGTTCATGAAAACTGCATAAACCAGGGATTGATTATGAGGAAACATACTCTCCTGTTATGGATGCAATCACATTCAGATTTTTAACTAGTTTGATAGTTACAAAAGGATTGGATATGCAGTTAATGGATGTGGTCACTGCATATTTATATGGATCATTAGATCATGACATATATATGAAAATCCTTGAAGGATATAAAATTTCTAAAACTTCTAATCTGAATACATCCAGAAATATATATGAAAATTCCTGAAGGATATAAAAATGTCTGAAACTTCTTATCTGAGTACATCCAGAAAACAATCCGGACGCATGTGCTATAAACGCATTAAAGAATATTTATTGAAAGAAGGATTTGAAAATAATCTAATATGCCCATGTGTTTTTATTAAGAGAATCCGGATTTGTTATTATTGCAGTTGATGATTTAAATCTTGTTGGAACTCCTGAAGAGATCAGAAGAATTGCACATATTTGAAATATAAATTAGAAACCCTTTCGATTTCAAGGGGGAGATAAATGTGCATGAGAAATAAAATGGAGCATACAGAATATCTATCAGAAGATAGAAACACAATATGAATATTTGTGAGATCTTATTTTATTATCTCGAAGCAAAATTACAGAAATTTGACTCTTTGCCTCATTCTTTAAACGATTTTGCTCTTCTAAAATTTGCGTGGCATCTTTATCTAAAGGAGTAGGCAATCTAAAAGAAGACTTAAGTAAGGATTTTAATTTCCTATTCTCTTACTTTATTGCTTCTATCTTCATGTTAGACTCCTGAAGAAGTCGCTGAAGGATAGAAATTTTCTCATTGAGTTTATCAAAATCATAAGGTTTGGATTGTAGTCGCTGAGAAAATGCGAAAATAGTTGATGAGTAATGGGTACCGAGATTCACAAGCTCGTAGATAGTTTCAACATCTGACTTATTAGTCAGATCATTATTGTATTGCACTATAGCACCTACAATAGAAGCAAAAACAACTAGTGAAAAAGGTGTAGAATACCTCACGTATTGGTTACGAGAAAATTGCTGGGCCATTGCAGAGTAAGAATGCAGAGTAAGAATGCAGACTAATTACAGAAAAGTAAAGAAGATGAGATGCGAATGAAGATGAGCTGAATATTTCTTTTATAGAGAAAATTATGAAAGGAATGACAAAGCATCTCTATTGCTTCACGGCGTCCCTCGTGAAGCATCTCTCTACAAGAGACAAGAGATGTAGCATCATAGCATTGCGGCGGCTGACAGCTACAGAAGAGCTGTAAAACTCTGCGGTGCTTGTCCGGTCTAATAACGAGGCTACTGTTTTTGTTGAATATGGAGGTTGGTGAATTAATATTGATGACTTCTCCACTAACTATGTGGAGAAGTGAATTTAATGTTAAAATGATCTTGAAGAACTTTTACATGGACAAGGCTCATCCTCTGAGTACTGCAATGGTTGTTCAGATCATTTGATGAGAAGAAAGACCCATTTCGTCCTTGTGAAGACGATGAAGAAATTTGTGATCCTGAAGTATCTTGAAAATTGCACTCGATCTGATATTGCATTTTCACAGAGAGATCATTGCAATTCATGAGAAGAAATGTGAAATTGAAGATTGTACAGAACATTGGAATGCGGAAACTTGAAGGCCTATTATCATGCACTTTTCAGATGGAGTAAAGTCTTGAAGACTTGTGCTGATTGTACTCTTTTTCCTTCGCTAAAGGTTTTATCCCACTGGGTTTTCCTTTGCAAGGTTTTAATGAGGCAATCTTAAAGCACTTGGCGATATACATGAATATTGTACTCTTTTTCCTTCGTCATTGGTTTTTTTTCCACTGGGTTTTTCCTTGACAAGGTTTTAACGAGGCATATTCTTTATATGTGGTTATCCAAAGGGGGAGTGTTGTTAAATAAATTGTATGACCACTTTTAGCTAACCGTCAAACGTATAGTGCTAGCTGTTAAACGCATAGTCTCTTTTGTACTCCTATATATATCGCTGTATCCTTTAAAGAATTTATAAATTTCATAACAGGTTCATAATAATTGCGTTAGAGCTTAATTATTGGAGCGAGAAACCTAGCTAGCCCTGACTATACATGCAAAAACACCGAATTAGCTAGAATACTTTAATAAGAAAAATTATATAATTTATAGTTTAATATAAGTCTCATGCATTCTATTTAAAAATTAAATAAATTTAAAATTTATATAAAAAATTTATTTTTTTAATAATAAATTCGGCCACTTTAAAAAAACATACCAGACTTATGTAATATTCTAAAACTGAATTTAACATTAATTACTCCTTTAATATTATAATAATATATTAGGAATTCGTTTCTTTGAATATAGTGCGAGGTTGGCCCCCTATACGCTATAGGGATCTATCATCCTTCTGGTTAATAGATTGTGTTTCATTAGTGAGAATTTTCATATGAAAATTTTGTATTTTAAGATGAATATTATTATTATTTTAAGATTTAAAAAAATTAGAAAAAAGTTAAATAGTTTATAATATTTTATATAGAAATTTGAGAAAGTTATAATGATGAGATGAAAATTTTATGTTTGAAATAAAAATTTTGTGTGGCCAAATGCAACCTAATATTCTTTACACGCGATTATAAGTATGAAAAATGCTGATTGCAACCGGCTGAAGAAACCGGTGTGTAATCGCGTCCTACGTGGCTTAATGAAACGGTGAGTTTTGCGCACCTTCAGCTCCCTCCCCTACACTTCGCCGTTCCCCTTCTCTTCTCCCATGATTCTTTCATTTCCCCTTCTTCGTCTGGTTTCATTCTCCACGTCGCCTCAACCTTCTCCTTCTCCTCTCCTGATTACTTTCTCTTCTTCTCTGATCTCCTCAAGATCTGGTTCCGTGCTCCATCACTAGCTTCGCCTTCTCGAGAACTGGACATTAGAAGCATCTCGTTTATGGAAAATCATACCTATAAAGTGAGATATTTGGTATGATGATTAGGAGGAGGGCACTTTGAGATGCAGAAAAAATGGGTGATGATGATTCTGATTCTATAAACTCCTCTACCATCTGAGCTAGTCTTTCCTCTTCTAAGTTACTCATGATCTCTCTCTCTCTCTATAGATGGAGTTGAGGTTTTCTTTTCTTGGACTAGAAAAAAGCATAAAAAAGTATGAGATGGGGGTTTTCTTTTCCGGGACTAGAAAAAAGTTTTCATAAATATAAATAGGGGCATAAAATGGTGGCAGGGATATTGATGGAGAGCAAGGGAGGGACGTTTCTTTTCAGCTATGGAGGTCGCAAACGAAGTAGAAGCTCAGCACTATTTTCTCTTTCCTCTTCGATTCAGATTTCTTTTTTCCTTCTAATTTTGTCTTGTTTCATTTTTTTTTTTTTAACTCGGCTGACGTGGCCTTCCCGATTCCCCCACGGTTTCGCCGCTCGGTTGCATGTAGCAGAACTGTATAAGTATAGTACCCTTAACAGATATGATGCATGCACGCGAGTGATTTGTGAAGGAAGCTCTGATCAGCTAGTAAGAGTTATCAGTAGAAATTAAGGAATACTGAAATGGAGGTCATCACATATAAGACGAAGGTGGGATCGGGAAAGATGCATCCTGATCTGGCATTCTTCGCGATGCTTATCATACTCCTCAATGCATATTGTTGCAGCGCTTTTGTCATTGCGAAGAGCAACAGCAGTTTCCGTTGTAGTGGCCACCTCGATGAATGCCTGTTCGAGGAGGAATTGGAGTTGGAGTTGCTGATGAATCCTTACGTAAGCCGGATGCTCATTGACTATCCAAGGCCCAAAACCGACAAACCTGGAGAACCAGCCATTGCTTGTGGGCACGCACAGGATCCTTATGATGTATGTATCGCCCAGATAAAGAACAAATATCACCTTTGTGTCAAGGACAGTATCTTCAAGCGCTGCTGATCATGATATTGAATCGTGGCAATGCACCTCTTTGATCAGCTGTAAATTTCGTTATTCTATAACATCCTATATATGCTTATGTACGTGTGTGTCTCTTTTTTAATCCTTTTGTTGTTGTTTTCTGTAAGGATTGGCCGGAATATTACCAGACTACTACTAGCTCCCAGTTATGTTCGTATGTTTGAATCGATGTGTATGTCTAATATTGCTGGAGAATAAACTACAATTTCCACAACAATTTAAAAGGTTACACGTATATAAGTGTATGTAATTAAAACTATATAATTATATATATAACAGGAGAAATGCTATGATTCAATCATGTAGACTCTATCACCCCATCAGATTACAATGTTGATATGATCACACACACACACACACACATATATATATAAAGTTGCAAACATTTATTTTATTCCATGCTAGCTGTACAGACAACGAGCAGTACTGTTGAAGGGTTAATGAGTGAAGTACGTACGCACTAACAAAGAAGAAATATTAAGTATCCGTTTATTAAACAAAATAATTACTTTATATTAAATCAAGTACTAGTGTGCGTTTAACCAACAAAACAACAAATTAAGTTTTAAGCTTGAATATATATTTCAGGTCGATCGAGCTCAAGAAGACAATGTTTAGGATCATCATGTCATATATAAGCAACAAAAACCCTAAAGGCTTATAGCTGTCGTCTCCTAACAAACCATTATTGGGGTCATGGAGATAATTATGGAGCTTAACTGGGTCGTTTGTGGCGCGTGGCTTCACACAGCTTCTTTAATTGTCTGTGTTTCTTAGATCCAAAGAAGTTGAACATCATATCTGCACTAAATTTTTCCTACCACCGTATCTTTAAAAATAATTAGCATCTCATGACACACTAGATACACAGTACCACACCTCTTTTAATTTTATTTTATTTTTGTCATAACAAGTATGTGATGTATAAATAATGAATAAAACAATTTAATTAATTTAGCAGAAATAAAAATAAATTAAAAAAATTACAATATATATAATATTGTGTGGTGCAGCTAACATAACCCTTAAAAAAGAAAAAAGAAAAAAGCAGACATAACGACCAAGAAATTAAAGAGAGTGCCGAAGAAACCTGACCCACTTATGATCACAATAATGGAAGACCTCAATGGTCAAGCAAAGCACACCATGAAGTGAGTGTGCTGGCATGGATCACGGGTAAAAAAAAAATTATCAGAACTACAAATTAGAAAGTATATTTTTCCTTGGTTATTAATTTGCGAATAAATCAATAAAATAGCAAGAACATTGATTTTAGTGGTTTGTTAATTAAAGCGATTGGTTTATTTCCAAATTTAATCAACAAATTAATAGGGAGTGCAGTTGTAACTAATTCACAAACCTGAAAAGCTGAATTATGATCAGTATGATTGTTCCATTAAGCATATATACACACACACACACCCGCATATATATATATATATATATATATATATATGTATATACGTATATATGTATATATTTGTTTGTATATATACTCTTGCCGCGCACCCTGGCTGGGTCTCTATATGTGTGTGTACACCCTCATACTTTTAATCATCACATTCTTCTTTACACATTTACTAGAATAGTATTAAGTTACATTTGGATGCTAAAGTGATTTGAGATAGTTTTATAAATTAGACTATTCTTAGCATTCAAATGCACACAAGTATGTTCATCTAAAATGAGACTCATTATTTTTTCAACTTCTCATAATTATTCCATCATTACAACAACAAATCTATCATTGATAAAACACATTTCAATAGGACTCAAATTCTTATACAAAATTCACTCAAAAACATCTTAACTTACTATTATTTTCATATAAATTCATGTAATCTGAAATATTCTTATCATTAAAACAGATTGTTAATTGTTAATTGTTAAAAAAAGCCCACACCAAGTAGAAAATAAAGCCCTTTCATTAATGTCTTTCATGCTCACTCCGTCCGATCTACCCAACCCACAATGTTATTTCGCAATTGTTAATTGAATGCAAAGATGCCGATGAGCTGGAGCTGTCTAAGGAGGTCTTTGTGCTGTAAATTATTACATGCACGTTGAAATCTCTGCTTTGTTTCCGTGAAGAAATATACGGACATTGATGCGCCACCACAAAGTATAAAGGCACACTATAAAAAAAAATAGACTTTTGCGACTAATTAATAACAATGACCGTTTTTTATTGCTATTAATTAGTTACAAAAACTCATTTTTCTTATAATGGCATACCTCATATTAACGAAACTAGTTCTATTCAAAACACAAAGAGCTCCGCTCATTCATGATCACACAAAGAGCTCCGCTCATTCATGATCTTTATGATCGTATGGGTCCCGAAGCACATTTTTCTATCTCTTTTGATCTGTTCCTCTAGTACCACGTACCCTTGTCCATATATTGTAATATGTTTCCCGGCCCTTCGCTAGCTGGCTTCGTATCTTTAATTTGTTTTTAATTTGCTAATTTTTTTAGGATTCATCACTATATATTAATTTTGAGGAATGGCAAATATTTCATTCTTTATATATATATGAAATCTTCAAAATTTCCTAAAGGCTTACAAATTTTGCAGCTTTTTTCTAATTAAAGACTCATTACGGGTAAAATTTTTCCCACTGATACTATATTTTGTCTCCGGTTTATAATATTACTTAATTGTGATATTATTTCAAAAGGTATTTAATTATCACGATATTAATTTGTACCGGATATTATACGTGGGAAGAAATACGTACTTAACTAATTAAATCAAATAATATAATCACAAAATCATTGCAAAATTACAAATTTTGAATAAAATAATATTGTTTTTTAAATTTTTATGTTTTTTGTTTGCTTTTTGACAAAAAGCTCGTTACAAATAAAGTTACGGAGGACAGCTACAAGTCACTCATTTTACTTTTACCGAAAGCGAATTGGGGGAAGCGTGTATGAAATTTCGTAGCGCGTACGGCTGCTTGGCACGTACATGAATAATTCAACATTATTAGCTGTCAGACATCTTTATGCAGTTTAGAATATAAAGGAGCTAGCCCTTTTGTTTTCCCGTTTGTGTGTGATCATCTCTTGCTCCCATGGCGAATATCTCAATACTCAAGCCTATTCTGCTCGTTTTCTTACTCCTCCTTCTCCCTCATATTTCAATCGCTAATTCTACTCCTCGTTACATTGCCGTTGATAATATTTCCCTCAACTGTGGCTCTGCTGGCAACTCATCGGATATGGATAAGCGCATGTGGATTGGAGACTTGGAGCCCTCCAGATTCGCTCCCATAGAAGAACGTAACCAGAAATCTATTACATCTAAAGCCCAAAGCCAAGACTCATCTGTAGAAACTGTCCCCTACATGACCGCCCGTTTATCCTATTTCCAATTCACCTACGTATTTCCTGTCACCTCCGGTCCTAAATTTGTTCGGTTGTACTTTTACGCAGATTCATATTTTGGTTTTGATGGATCTCTGGCCTTTTTTACCGTCAAAGCAAACAGTAAGTTCACCTTACTTAGAAACTTCAGTGTTTCCATTCTTGCTAAACACTTGGGGGGCTCAAAACTTACTCTTTCTAAAGAGTTCTGCATCAACGTTGAGGAGGATCAAAAATTGAGTTTGACATTCATTCCAACGCCAAGTACTGCTTCTAGCAGATTCTTCGCTTTTGTTAATGGAATTGAGATCGTCTCCATGCCAACGTACCTCTACTATAGCAATCCAGAAAATCCAAGCCCACCTTACGTTGGCCAAAATTTTCTGTTCTCTATAGACAACAGTAGGGCACTCGAGATGATTCTTCGACTCAATATGGGCGGGAGCTCGATATCGCCGACGGGAGACACTGGCATGTTTAGAGAATGGTCCCCAGACATCCCTTACTTGTTGAGTGGAGGCGTGATCCCCCGTCAGCCAGATTTGACGCTCAAATACTTAGCAATCCCAAATTACATTGCCCCCGACAACGTTTATCGGTCTGCAATCACGATGGGTCCAAACATAACTTGGAACTTGCATTCTAATTTGACCTGGGGTTTACCTGTAGATCCGGGATTCAATTATCTGGTCAGGCTTCATTTCTGCGAAATCGAGCCCAATATAACGATGGCTGGTGAACGGCCATTCGTTATCTATATAGACAACAAGACAGCCGAAGGTACCGCTGATGTAATTATGTGGAGCGGAGGAAGGGATACACCTGTGTTTCAGGATTATGTTGTGATGATTCAAAAGATGGGAGTTGAGGATCATAAGAGTACACTCTTTATTGCTCTACACCCTGGAAAAGCTACCAATGCAATCTATGATGCCATTTTAAATGGGGTAGAAGTGTTCAAACTGAGCGACAGCAATGACAACCTAGCCGGACCCAATCCTGCCGGTACTTTGCCTCCCTCTCCATCTCTGGCTCAACAACCTGTTTCGACATCCAACTCAAGGAAAACAAGATTCAATGCCATTGGAACCGGTGTAGGCTTATTCTTGGCCTTGCTCACTCTAGTGTGTTGCGTGGCTGTTTGGAAACTGCGGGCATCTAAGCGTTATGGTTCTTACTATCCAATATCAAAGTGCTGGCTTTGGTCTAACCAAAACAAAGGAAAGTCAACGAGGACAAAAGTCTCATCACTGCCCGAAGAGTTATGCCTCCAAATCTCACTTGAAGAAATCAAAACGGCAACCCACAACATCGATGAGGATTAGTTATTAGCGTCAATGGCTTTGGGAAGGTATATAGTGTTTCATTTATAAAGGATGATTCCACAAATCAAGGCCAAGATCACACAACAGCAAATTTGGCAAGAATCATGTATGTAACAATCACCAAATCATAGAAATTAATCTTTGTAACAGTTAGAATTTTACAACCACAATCTTAGCTTGCTTTCCTAAAATAGAACCTGTAAACTTTATATTTATATTATACGAGTCCATGTGTCATTAGTGCTGAAAAGTTGGTTGTTTTTTAGTAATAAAATTTCCATCAATATTCAAAATCTATCATGGTATCAGGAGAACCATCCTCTCATGAGAATTCGATCGGGAACTCACATACTTCTATCACAAATCCATCATCCCCAATTGATACTCCCTTGATTGCTCTAAACATTTCTATTCAAATCAATGAAAAACTCATCCCTTCAACATTTCCTCAATGGCGTGCACAGTTGGAAGCACTTCTTATTGGGTATAATCTTCTAGATTATGTCACCTCCATGCCCAAACCACACTGGCACCTCCACATCCCCCTTAAAAAAACCCACTAGGTAAGGCAAGATAAATTCATTCTCAGTGTCATTTTGGCATCCACTACCACCACCATCACCCCCTTTATCTCCGTTGTGAAAACTTCTCAAGAAGTATGGCAAAAACTCAATACAATGTATGCAAGCAAATCTTGCACAAGAGCCATGCAACTTAAAGAGGAACTCACTTTGATTAAGCGGGGTAATAAGACGATTCAAGATTACATGCACACTATAAAGTCACTTGCAGATGAGATTGCTCTCATTGATCATCCAATTTCTTATGATGATCTTAGAATCATGTCTGTAACAATCACCTAATCACATAAATTAATTTTTGTAACAGTTAGCATTTTATAGCCACAATCATAGCCTGCTTTCTTAGAATATAACCTGTGAACTTTGTATTTTTATTATACGAGTCAATGTATCATTAGTGCTGAAAATTTGGTTTTTTTAGTAATAAAAATATTGTCAATATTCAAAATCCATCATTGTTGACGATGGAACTATGACCGTGGCAATCAAGCATTTGAACCTAGAGTCAAAGCAAGGGCGCCAACAGCTTTGGAGGGAGATTGTGATGCTCTCCTAGCTTTCCCATGTCCATCTCATCTCTCTCATTAGATACTCCAACAACTAGAGGGAGATGATCCTTGTCTACAACTACATGTCCAATGCGACACTATGAGAACACCTCTACGACATGGACAAGGATTCCCTCCTGTGGATACAAAGGCTCAAAATTTGCAATGGAGCGGCATGTGGTTTAAACTACCTGCACACGGGACCAAAGCACCCCATCATCCATTGTGACGTGAAGACGACCAACATTTTATTGGACGAGAATTGTGTGGCCGAGGTTTCTGATTTTGGGTTGTCAAAAGAAGGTCAAGATGACGAGGCAGTTAGTATTGTGGTAAAGGGCATGTTCGGGTATTTGGATCCGAATTACGCCAGGCATCAACAACTGAGGGAAAAATCAGACGTGTACTCATTTGGCATAGTGCTCTTTGAGGTATTATGTGCCCAAAAAGCACCGAATCCAAAACTGGAAGAGGAGGAATGGAATTTGGCCACCTGTGCCCGCAAATGCATTGAGAAGGGGACCGTAGGTGAGATCATTGATCCGAATCTGATGGGCAAGATAGCTCCAAAGTGTTTCAAGGTGTACGTGGATACCGCAGAGAGTTGCGTGAGTGATCAAGGGAGCTAACGGCCCACCATGAACGATGTTATGGATAAACTTAGCTTTGCATTACAACAACAGGTGGAAGTAGACGCTGCGAAGGAGAAATTCAATCCCGCCGGCAAGGAAACCTATACGGAGGAATTATCATTCCTGGTTTCCGATACAACTAAAACTTGCTAATGCAATAACATTTTCAGTGGACACGTGTCAGAATCGAATAGTGGAACCTGATGGACTACAACTAATACATGGATGACCTACCCAAGTCTTGATTCTCATACTGTGAAGGGTGAAGATGTGTTTACGTACACCAGCAGCGTCTCCAAAGCTTAAAAGTGGTATTTTTCTATCTTTTCCCAACATACGTGTGGGGTAGTACTAGTTATATAAAGATGAGATAAGGTTGGAAAAGTGAACAATAAAGAAAGATAGAGAAGGAAGAAAAGATATGCGCGTCCGAATTAATTCATTTGCCATCATGAATACTTTTGCTTTCTCGGTCTATGTTCATATTGTGTTTAGGTATGAAGAGTATTTTAATACTTCTCAACATATTTCACTATTATTTATTATTTTATTATTATTTTTATCTATTTTTTACTATTATTTTTTATTTTTTATTACTATTTAATATTTTATTATTATTTTTCATCCAATTTCTCACTACTATTTATAATACATTTTCACACCCAAACCCTTACTATGTGTAATGTACAAGCTAAATTCTATGTAGTACTACTTGGGAAAGTAGGTCAATAATTGAATTTGACAAACTAATTGGGCCCTCATAAATTGATAAACTAATTGACACGATGTAACGAATTAAATTAAAATTGTTTTCATGAAAAGACAAAAGTTGGGCCCCTTGCTCCTCGTAAAAGCAGATTCTTTCCGAATAATGATCGGGACATCTATTAAAGCAAGGTTACTTGTTTCCTCTATTTCCACCCTTTTGGACAGAAATGATATATATAGTTGAGAATGCGTAAGTAATATGTATTTAAAAAAAAAATTAAATAAATATAAAATCTATATAAAAGAATTATTTTTTTATAATAAGTTTTATTTTTTTAAAAATAATTATGCAAGACTTACATATCTTAAGTAACATTATTGCCTTTGGTTTTCCTGCGCAGCGATCTGACCGTCGACTGGGGCGAGATGGCGGCATGCTCATGAGTCTGGTTGAGGGAACATTGAGGGAGACGATGCTTGGGTGGGTGGCGGCGGCAGAAGGAAATCTGGAAACCCTAACGGGTTGAGCTCTCGCGCGCTTAAACCAGGCCTTTCGGCTTTGTCTTGGGCCCACCTGTTTTTATAGCCCTATGTCATTTTCCTGCTTTTTGTTTATGTTTTGTTGGTCTTTTAGTTCTTTATTTTAGCTGTTTTAGGTTCGTGTCCCACTCCTCTTTTGTAGGAGGTGGGTGTTTGTCCTACTCCTCTTTTGAGGAGGTAGGTGGTTGTACTCTTCCTCTTTATGAGGAGAGAGTGTGGTTGTACTCCTCCTCGTTGGTAGGATGGAGTGGTTGTACCTTTCTTCTTTTGGAAGGAAGGTCTTTCAGCTCTATTTTAATAGAGCGCCTCTCTATTGACTGTTGTCGATAGTGTAGGTTTAAAAGTTTAGACAATGTCCGCTACCTTGTGTGCGGGGAAGCTCATGAGCAGTTTGCGTTAGTTGGCTTACAGTCAGTTTCTGTCTGTTAAATCGCAGTTGTAACTTCGCTTTGTTGAATGCTATGGTGTTCTTTTCTCAAAAAAAAAAAGTAACATTATTCATTTTTTAAAAGCAAAAATGTGTGAATCGTAATAGAATTATGAGAAAAATGTACTTTATTTGTAAATTTTTAATTTCAAAACCTGAGTTTTGGTCATAATCAAATAAAAACCGTCCGATTAGAATTTAATCCAATAAATTATGTTAAGGCTTTGCTCCATTACTATTATGGATCGGTTCCATTTCTCGATTTATTTTTATTTTCTATGGAATAATTTCGTATTTTTGTAAATATTTATTGAGATCCCAATTATCTATGATCATTTTTTTCATTTAGTAATCTAATTTACTCGTAAAAAAACAATATAGTTGGGTTCTGGTTGAACATCTCATCTCTACTTCAAATGATGAAAGCAATTCGTACCTTTTTTTATTGGAAAAAAAAATCTGCCCTACCCCTCAAGCATATAGTATAGTATATGCTATACTATATAGATCATATATAGATCTATGATCATATATAGATCTCAACATTGACTTATGATATAAAAATTTAGTCCTAATTTCTTAACCACAATTAATTCGTATCAATAATTGTATAGTTATGGCAGGCCCGCTTGGTTAACTAAAATAAAAAATCTCATCTCAACTCATCATTATAACTTTTTCAAATCTTTATATAAAATATAATAAATAATTTAACTTTTTCAAATCTCAATACAAAATTAATATTAAAAAATTATATTATAACAATATTTTATTTATTACTATTCAAAATATCACATCTCATTTATGTAACCAAACGAATATAATATTGATTCATATCAATCAACCAAAGATGTTTTTTGTCAAATATGTGTTTTTGAATAATGCTTTTGAATAATGCCAAGCGTAGTTTCAAATTTAAAAAAGATAGTTAATAGGCAAAAATATCCATACAGCTTTAAAATAATTATAATTTCACCATTTGATTTTATCACATACATGACACTACAACTTTCAAATGGCATATTATGTTATTTCTATCTCAAAAAAACTCTTTTTTTCTGTTTTACTAAATAATTATTATAACATATTTGAAAGTGATTTAAACCTACAATTACTAAATACTAAATACTTTTTTAATAATGGAGCTTATTACTTAACCTCTACAACTATAAACCTTAAGCTAAAACGTATATCATCCACCACAATCCCATAAAATTGACAACTGGACATTTCTGAACATGAGCTAGGTATTTTCACAAGCTTGTCAAAATACTATGCCTATGCGCTTCACATCTGTCATCAGCTATACGAAAAAAATTAAAATACAATTATTTTTTAGTTTAGCTGATGGGAAAAACTTCCACCTTAGCCGTGTGCCGAATGTTATGTTAAAAAAAATGCTTTTAAATAGATTGTTTCTTTTCAATTCTTTTAGCATTTCTAGCCAACCATAGTTCCCATAGGATTAATGATCGAACAACATGGGCAGTAAGAGATACCTAGTCTAAGCCTCTAAATATAGTCCACCAAGTTGCATACTCTCTCTTTCCAAGAATATGAGTGAATGAGATTGGAGGGCCCATTTGGTATCTAAGCCCAATATAAAAGCTATCTGTCAACAGGTCTAAACTAAAGAATTCAGGCCCAAAAGGGATCTACACGCTACACGCCGCCTAACTTGGGAAGGAGCGGATTTCATACGTGTACGTAATTGTTTTGGTTAATTTGAGATGATCTAAGTTGATCAACATTGCACAAAATAGACATCACGTAAAGATAATCTCATATAGTGCTAATCTAATCCAACATGAAACCTCTATATATATCAAGTAACCCTAAAGACTATCTATTTTTGAATTCCAAATTAACTGAGTGATGTATTTTACTGACTTAAGCATCGGAGTGTTCTTAAGCGTATCACGCCGAGATTTCTTTATATCATACAGGTGAACAGTTACCTTTTTGGTGATGGGACACGTCCAAGACAGAGATCTATACCGAAAATTGGAGAAAAATGCTACCATGCACACCCCCCTTGCTAAGTGTCTATCAAAGAAAACATGCGAATACCAACCTCCACATTGTTGAACTCTTATCATCAATCGGAACTCCATTGTTCTCAAGCTTCCAAGTGAAGACAAAGATTTCTTAAGGGAACCGAGTTGAAGGAAATCGCGCCGATGTTTCTTTATATCGTACAGGTGAACAGTTACCTTTTTGGTGATGGGACACGTCCAAGACAGAGATCTATACCGAAAATTGGAGAAAAATGCTACCATGCACACCCCCCTTGCTAAGTGTCTATCAAAGAAAACATGCGAATACCAACCTCCACATTGTTGAACTCTTATCACCAACCGGAACTCCATTGTTCTCAAGCTTCCAAGTGAAGACAAAGATTTCTTAAGGAACCGAGTTGAAGGAAATCGCAGCAAAGCCCAAACACTTTTTTTATGCTGAAGGCACCGTTTTATGATGAGGCCCACAGCCAATGGTCCAAGCTGCCAGCCTTAAGAAAAATAATATAGTGTGGTGTGTTTGTTCATTGCAGAACACAGTCATGGCTCACCTCACAAACACACCACACTATATTTGCTTGGCAATAGGCCAGTTTTCATATCACGTTAGGATCTAATTTATCATAATAAAAACTCTAATTTATCATATTAATATCATGTGAACAATATTATTTTTTTGAAACATCTTTTTGGAGTACATAGATATATAGCTACTATATTAATATTAATATATATGCTCTTGATAAAGATACAAATATATATATGTTGGGTTTCTTAAAATATATATATATATATATATATATATCTCAAATAATTGTATCTAATCAACAAAATAATAAATTTCGTGAATAAGTTGAAGCTATTAATTCGATGGATCATAATACCAGCCTCTGAACGTAACATGAAACGAGACGGCCCGATTTTAAGCTTGAATTGTGGTCGAGTTCAAGAAGAAAATAAAATGTTTAGGATGGCAACAAAACCATAAAGGCTACAACACTGGTCTCCAAATAAACCAAAATAATTAAGATTTAACGTGGAATAGTGACACAGCTCCTCTACCCAATGGACGCCACCTATTCAATACGTGAGACAGACCATTAGAAGGGCTCAAGTGTCTTCGTTTGTTTCTGGCGCGTGGCGTTAATTTCTTCGTCTGCACGGACAGAAGTGAAATACATATGCACTAATTAACAAAATAAAAGACTCCGCTTAAGAAAGTAAACTAAATGATAATTGATAATTAAAGATGATCTTAATTGATGGTTAAAAATAGTTTTAATTTATGGATAAATTGTCTCAATTGATGGTTAAAGATGGTTTTAATTGATGACTAAAGATGATCATATAAATTATTTTATAACACTCACCCTTTAGATGACCATACATAAAGAATATGCATTGTTAAAATCTTGTCAAGAAAAAACCTAATGGAAAAAAACTAATGACGAAAAAAAAGAATACAACATTTATGTGTATTGTCAAGTACTTTAAAATTGATTCATTAAAACCTTGTAAAGGAAAACCCAGTGGGATAAAACCTTAGGGAAGGAAAAAGAGTACAATCAGCACAAGTTTTCAAGACATTTACTCCCTCTAAAAAGTAAATGATAATAGGTCTTCAAATTTCCACATTCCAATATTTTGTATAATCTTCTTAAATGTTGCAGTTGGTAATGCTTTAGTGAATAAATCTGCCAGATTATCACTTGACCGTATCTGCTTGACATTAATTTCACATTTCTCCTAAAGTTTATGGGTATAAAAGAATTTATGTGAAATATGTTTGGTTCTATCACATTTGATATATCCTCATCTAATTTAAATAATACAAGCATCATTATTTATATAGAAAATTGTTGGGCTATCATTAATCACAAGAAGACCACACTTTTCTTGAATATGTTGAATCACTGATTTTAGCCAAACTCATTCTCGACTTGCCTAATGAATTGCAATGATCTCTGAGTGATTTGAAGAGGTAACAGATAATGTTTGGTTGATAGATCTCCATGATATAGCAGAATTTTCTTAAGTAAATACATATCCAGTTTGAAATATACCTCTGTGTGGATCTGAAAGGTAACCTGCATCTGCATATCCAAATAATTGTGGACTTGATCCATGTTTATAAAATAATCTCATATCAACCGTATCTCAGATATATCGAATGACATGTTTAATAACATTCCAATATCTTCGAGTTGGTGCGGAACTATATCTTGCAAGTAAATTAACTGAAAATGTATTATCAGGTTGAGTGCAATTTGAAAGATATATCAGGACTCCAATTGCACTAAGATAAGGTATTTCAAGACCAAGAATTTTTTTATCGTCTTCACAAGGACGAAATGAATTTTTCTGCACATCAAGTGATTGAACAACCATTGGAGTACTCAATGGATGAGCTTTGTCCATATAAAAGTGTTTCAAGACTTTCTCTATATACGTTGACTGATGAATGAGAATTCCATTTTGCAAATACTCGAGCTGCAAGCCGAGATAAAATTTCATTTTGCCAAGATCTTTTATTTCAAATTCATTCTTTAAATATGTAGTAGTTCTTCTTATATCTTCAAGAGTTCCAACAAGATTTAGATTATTAACATAAACCGCAATAATAACAAATCCAAAGTCTGATTTCTTAATAAAAAAACATGAGCATATTGGATTATTCTCAAATCCTTCTTCCAATAGATATTCACTAAGGCGTTTATACCACATGCGTCCGGATTGCTTTAACCCATATAAAGATACTTGAAATTTAATAGAATACATATTTCTAGATGTACTCAGATTAGAAACTTCAGACATTTTATATCCTTAAGATATATGTCATGATCCAATGATCCATATAAATATGCATTGACCACATCCATCAACTGTATATCCAATCTTTTTGTAACTACCAAGCTAATAAAAAATTTGATTATGATTGCATCCATAACATGAGAGTATGTTTCCTCATAATCAATATCTGGTTTCTACAGGAAACCATGTGCAACAAATCATGCTTTATATCGCACAATTTCATTTCTCTCATTACGCTTACCTATAAATACTCATTTATATCCAACAGGCATTACACCCTTTAGTATTTGTATAATTGGTCCAAAGACCTCTTGCTTTGCTAGCAAGTTTAATTCAGTTTCAGTTGCTGATTTTCATTTTAGCCAATCATTTCTACATCGACATTCTTCGACAGTTCTTACCTCAATTTTTTCATTACTTCTGATAATGTCAATGGCCATTTTATATAAAAATATGTTGTCGACAACAGTTTTATTTCTATCCAAAATTTCTCAAGCACTCATGAAATGTATCAAGATCTCATTATTTTTAGGTATCTGTCCCTCTTCAAGGGACGACATTTCATGAAATACCTCTTTAGGAGATTCTTTTCTAGGAGATTTAGTCTCTTCAGGAACATCAATTACTTTTATGGTCTGTGTTGTGGGTATGGACATTTCAGGAGTACCAAATTCATTTTGTATTTTTCTCTTCCGAGAAATTTTGTCATTTGCACAAATAGGCCGTCCCCGCTTTAGGCGTGTCTTAGACTCACCTATTGCTGTTTTGACAACTTGTCATTTAGGGATTGCAAGCCTTGCTGAAATATTAACAGCAGGAATATATGATTTTACCACACATTTAGTGTTAGTAAATACATCTGGTAATTGATTTGTAACACTTTACAAATGAATACTCTTTTGAACCTCTAGTTTACATTAATTTGTACAATGATCAAATTAGGAAATAGTTTTATTTTTCCAAATAATTTCCTATCGTGCTTCAGGCACCAACTTCTCATTACCTAATATTGAAAAAATGGATTCGTCAAAATGATAATCCTCAAAACAGCCTTAAACATATCCCCTGTAAGAGGCTCAAGGTATCTAATAATAGATGGAGAATCAAACCTAACATATATCCCAATTCTATGTTAAGGACCCATCTTTGTACGTTGTGAATGTACAATTGAAATATATACGATATATCCAAAAATACGAAAATGAGAAATATTTGGTTGTTGACCAAATTCAAGCTGTAATGGAGGATATTTATGATATGCTGATGGTCTAACTTGAATCAACGATACTGCATGAAGTATAGCATATCCCCAAGTAGAAATAGGAAGTTTTGATTTCATAAATAAAGGTCTAGCGATTAGCTGAAACTTTTTAATTAATGATTCAGGTAAACCATTTTGAGTGTGTGTGTGGGCAACTAGATGTTCAACATCTATTCCTATTGACATGCAATAGTTATCAAAAACTTGAGATGTAAATTCACTTGCATTATCCAATCGAATAGTTTTAATTGGATAGTCAGGGAATTATGCTCGTAGTTTAATTATTTAGACAAGAAGTTTAGTAAATGCAATATTTTTAGTGGAAAGTAGACAAACATGTGACCATCGACTTGATGCATCAATTAAAAACATAAAGTATCTGAATGGTCCACTTGATGGTTGAAGAGGCCCACATATATCCCCATAAATCTTTTGTAAAAATGATAGAGATTCAAAAACAATATTTGAGAGAGATGGTTTGATAATCAATTTACCTTGAGAACATGTAGAGCACAGATATTCATTAGGTAAGATAATCTTCTGATTCTTTAGGGATACCTATATGAATTATCAATTATTCGTCTCATCATTATTGATCCCAAATGTCTAAGGTGATTATGCCAAGTTATAAATACTTTGGGGTCAATGCACTTCTGGTGTATTACCACATGTGATTCGATTATTCTCATTTATGTATAATACAATCCAGATGAGAGAGCATGCAATTTTTCTAATACGAGCTTCTGAGTCGAAATTATTTTAGTAATGAGAAGATGCTCTTTACTGCCTCCATTGGTGGTTTCAATATGACAAGCATTACGATGTATATCTTTAAAACTCAATAAATTTCTTCTGAATCGTGAAGAAAATAGAGCATCATCAATACAAAATTTATGACACTAGATAACACAATATAAGCTCTTCTGGAGCCTTTCAATTAGATTCAATGAACCAGATATAGTATGGACGTAGGCATCTCTCAATGTTAGATTTTAAAAATATTTTTTATTTTTAAGAATTGTGTAAGTTGTAGCACTGTCAGCCAAACATACATATCTATTATTAATCTCAGAGATAAAAAGTTCATCAGTAAGATTCATGATTTTGAAGTAGAAGAATACTAACTTCAAAATCGATAGAATTTTCGTGCTGATAACGTGTTATGAAACTAAAAGAAAAATGATATTGCAAGAGAAAACATTGTTATTCAATACAAAACCTCTACCTATACAAGTGAACGATACCCATATATAGGAGTACAAAGACGATTTATGTATAACTTAAGTCATAATTGATGATTAAAGATGGTCTTAATTGATTTCTAAAGATAGCCTTAAGTGATGGCTAAATGGTCTCAATTGATAACTAAAGATAGTCTTAATTGATAGCTAAAGATGATCATACAAATCAGTTTATAACAATCAATATTTATTGATTTAAAGTTATTTTAAAGTAATTTTGTATATTAATTATTTAAATAATAGTTACTTAAAATATATCATATAATAATTATGATTGTAGATGATAAAATTTAAATTAAAGAGTAGTATTTCTGTTTTTTCTTATTTTATAAAATAAAAAATAAAGTACCGAAAAATACTACACAATGCGATTGCCATGATCAATAACCGTGAAACATTTAACTCAAGCGGCCCACTTTATAGAGGAGATAATATATATATATATATATATATATATATAACTTTTCCTCTTTCCTCTTTTCCCTTTTTCTTAGCCCTCCCTAGCCACTGGCCTTTAGATGAGTCGTCCTCGATGATTATTAGGTGAATTCATGTCATCTCGAACAAATAATCATCTTGATCTTTTCATTATTAAACACTAATATTTACTAGATGATCTTGACATTTCATGATTATCTTGATTTTATCATTACAAAAAATTTCATTTTTTGTATGATCTATTAATTAATGGATAGGTGGAAGCTAATCAGTGATCTCATTTTACTAACTTTGTTCATATATACTTGTTTAGTTGTTTAATTATACCCGGCCGGACCCAAAAGGAGCCACCGAAGAACATCTTATCGACAAGCTACCTCAGCTTTGATATTGAATAATATTGCTTTGCTAAGGAATAAAGAGATAAAGGATCAGAGAGAAATTCAGAGAACATATTATATATATATGTATGGTGGACCATTTTTAAAACAAAAAGATGGTTCACTCGTAAAGCTAAAATTAGTAGATCAATCACACTTTGAATTTCGTTTCAATTCCAAGTTCAAATTGGTAAACATTTTAAAAGAAAATGAACACGGATAAAAATAATTAAAGTTTTCGCATAATTTATTAACCACAACTTGTCATAACATGACACGACATTTGCATTTGGAAAGAGTAGATGACATAGATATTGAAACAACAACGTTTTGGTTTGGAAAGAGTCCACCAAGCATTGGATAATCTCCCTAGAAAGTAAGATATAATAAGGCGCACAGCTTGCATGCGCGCATATAGACTAAATAAAGTGGGTTCATAAGAACTGGGTTAGAACTTAATTATTGGAGCGAGAGAAACCTAGCTAACCCTCATGAGTCATGACCATATATTCAAAAAGACCGAATTAGCTATAAAGTACTTTAAAAATGATATTTATAGTGTTATTATGTGGAAATATCGTACACTTAATTTTAAAAAGTAGATTAATTTAAAATTTACATAAAAAATTTATTTTTCTAATAATAAATTTGACTTTTTTTTAAAAAAAATATACAACTTATACATTATTCTAAAACTATATCTAATATTAATTACTCCTTTAATAATTTGGTTTCTGCCAAATGTTATTGACCTACTATAATAATAATATGTTAGGAATTCATTTCTTGTATATGGTGCGAGGTTGCCCCACAACATATCTTTTTAAATCTGCGAAGTTAGGGTCTATCTATTTTAATAGAGAAGCTCGAATATATATAGTGGTGTAATCTCGGGGTCCTAAAACTTTAATAAAGGTGCTGTCGATACAATTTTTCCCATTAAACAATAAGCTCTAGTGGCGCACTATACTCTATAGGAATCTAGTACTCTCTACCCTCCTTTCGCTTAACACTGATATTCTTTACACGCTATTATATAGTACCAGCCTTAACAGACATGATGCATGCATGCGAGTGATTTGTGAAGGGAGCTTTGATAAGCTAGTAAGAGTTATTAATAGAAACTAAGGAATACTGAAATGGAGGTCGTCACGTATAAGATGAAGGTGGGATCGGGGAGGATGCATCATGATCTGGCATTTTTCACGATGCTTATCATACTCCTCAACGCATATTGTTGCAGCGCTTCTGTCATTGTGAAGAGCAACAGCAGTTTCCGATGCAGTGGCCGCCTCGATGAATGCCTGTTCGAGGAGGAATTGGAGTTGGAGTTGGTGATGAATCCTTACGTAAGCCGGATGCTCATTGACTATCCAAAGCCCACACCCGACAAACCTGGACAACCAGCCATTACTTGTGGGCAAGATCAAGACAAACCTCAATATGCTACATGTATCTCCCAGATAAAGAAAGAGTATCACCTTTGTGTCCAGGGCAACATCTTCGCACGTTGCTAATCGATCTTGAATCGTGGCAATGCGCCTCTTTGATCAGCTGTAAACTTCGTTACTCGATGATATCCTATGCTTATGTGTGCGTCTTTTTTTTAATCCTTTTGTTGTTGTTTTCTTTAAGGATTGGCCCGAATATTACCAGACTACTACTAGCTCCCAGTTCTGTTCATATGTTTGAATTGATGTGTACTTACGTGAGTTATGTCTAATATTGCTGGACAATAAACTACAATTTCCACAACAATTTTAAAGGTTACACCTATATAACAGTATGTAATTAAAACTACATAATTATATATATAACTGGAGAAATGCTATTATTCAATCACGTAGACTTTATCACCCCATCAGATCACAATGTTGATATGATCATATATATATATATATATATATATATATATATATATATAAAGTTGCAAACATCTATTTTATTCGATGCTAGCTGTACAGACAACGAGCACTGTTGAAGGGTTAATGAGTGAAGTACGTACGCACTAACAAAGAAGAAATATTAAGTACCCGTTTATTAAACAAAATAATTACTTTATTTTAAATCAAGTACTAGTGTGCGTTTTACCAACAAAACAACAAATTAAGTTTTAAGCTTGAATATATATTTCAGGTCGATCGAGCTCAAGAAGAAAATGTTTAGGATCATCATAAGCAACAAAAGCCCAGCTAAAGGCCGGCGAATAGCTGTAGTCTCCAAGTAAACCAATAGGAAAAAGTTAGGGATTTCGCAGGGAGTTCCTGCTCTAATTTTTTTTAATTCTTTTTAATGATTAAAAATATTATTTAATAATATTATACATTTTTCTAAAAATATATTTAAAAATATTAAAAAATATTGTAAAATTAAAATTAAATGGCCGAATGGATGCCAGCGGAGGGCGTAGCCACACCCTAAACCAATATTTAAAAAAAAAGAATGGGAGCGATTTCATCTATATCTACAGCGCTCAATTTTGCTGAAAATATTGAAGTATTTCCAGCGATAAAATATTGAAGTATTTCCAGTGATTATTTTCTATCGTTATTTTTAGTTATAAGTAAGTATACAATTGCGACTACTATGCAGCGCTCAAAAAAGCACTGAGAAATATTAAAATATTTCCAACAAATAAGTGGATTTTTTACGATTATTTTTGACGCTGTAAAAAACATGTTTTCTTGTAGTGATTGGGATCATGGGATAATTATGGAGCTTATAACTGGGTCGTTTATGGCGCGTGGCATCACACTTTAATTGTCTCTGTTTCTCAGATCCAAAGATGTTAAACATCACATCTGCACTAAATTTTTCGTACCACCGTGGCTTTAAAAATAAGATAAATACTTTGGGTCTCGAAAATAAAGATATTTAAGAATATTACAAAAATTAATGAAAAAAATAAAATATAAAATTTGACCTTTTTCTGTAGTAATTCGGGGTACATCCCCTCATAGATGTAGAAAGGCTCTAAAAATAATTAGCATCTCACACACCAGATACACAATACCACACTATATCTTTTTATTTTATTTTTATAATAATTATATGATAAATAGATGATGAATAGAATAATTTAATTTAATTAATTAAAATTTTTAAAAAAATATATATAATATGTGATAAAGATAGCTTAACCCTAAAAACAAAATTGGCGGGTTAGACATTACGGCGAAGAGAAGAGAGTCATTACAAGAAAAATAAATTTTTGCGATCAATTAATTAATTGTTAATACTTCTTTCGTTACTATTAATTAGTTGTAAAAGTCTGTTTTTATTATAACGAGTGCTGAAGAAACCAGGCCTGACCCACTTATGAAGATTAAAGTAGTTGTAAAATTAAAGTTGACGTAATGATCAAGCAAAGCACACCACAAAGTGAGCGTACGTACTGGCATGGATCACGGGTTAAAAAAAATTTATTAAAGTATTTTTCCATGGTTACTAATTTGCGAATAAATCAATGAAATTACAAGAACATAGATTTTAGTGATTTGTTAATTAAAGTGATTGGTGTAATTTCAAATTTAATCAACAAATAGGGAATGCAGTTGTAATTTCACAAACATACATACGGACATATATTATATGTGTGTGTTTACTCTTGCCGTGCACCGTGGCTGGGTCTCTATATGTGTACACACTCTCGCTCGTTCTATTAATCATCATATTCTTCTTTACCCACTTACAAGAATACTATAAGATTGCATTTGGACACTAAAGTGATTTTAGATAGTTTTATATATTAGGCTATACTCAACATTCAAACGCACACAAGCATATCCATTTAAAATGAGATTTATGTTAGAAACCAAGTTCAAATTGTATTGTATGACCAATCTTGAGCCATTAATTTATACTTATCTTTAGCCATCAATGGTGATTTTAGATACACCTACCCTCCAATGGTGATTTTAAGTACACCTAACCTCCTTTGTACTCTTTACCATTGGATTGATGACAAGTGTCACAATCCTAACCATTCTTTGTACCAAGAGATCCCTATAAATAGAGGGAGTCTTCATTTGTGTAAGGCACCAAGAAATAAGAGAAAACAAAGTTCTCTAAACATTTCTCTCATATTCAAGATCTCTCTCTCTTTTGCTCTCTCTCTTTTCATTAGTTTTATAACACGTTATCAGCACGAACGTTCTGACGATCTTGAAGCTAGTAGGCTTATATTTCAAGTAAGTTTTTCAATATATTATTTGTAGTTTCCAAAATGAATATGAAATGTTATATTACTACATGATGAAACTCTATATTTATTCTCATGATTTTGTGAATATATTTCTTATTTACAAATATAAGCATACTTATGTTCCTGATTTATATATGTAGAAAATGTCAAATCTTACCAAATTGGAATTCGTTGCTCTTGACATTTCTGGAAAAAATTATTTATCTTGGATACTGATGCTGAGATCCATCTGGAAGCAATGAACCTGGGAGATACAATTAAAGAAGAAAATCAATGGTCCCGGCAGGACCGTGCTAAGGCAATGATTTTTCTTCGGCACCATCTTCATGAAGAATTAAAAACTGAGTATCTCACGGTGAAAGATCCCCTTATTTTGTGGAATGATTTAAGGAAGAGATATGAGCACCAGAAAACTGTAATCCTCCCAAAAGCTCGTCATGATTGGATGCACTTGAGGTTGCAAGATTTCAAGAGTGTTAGTGAGTATAACTCTACACTCTTTAAAATTAGCTCACTATTGAAATTATGTGGTGAAAAAGTCACTGATGATGACTTATTAGATAAGACATATACTACTTTTCATGCATCGAATGTGCTCCTGCAGCAGTAGTATCGAGAGCAAAAGTTCAAAAAATATTCTGAACTTATATCTTGTCTTCTAGTAGCTGAGCAAAATAATGAGCTTTTGTTAAGAAATCATCAGTCACGTCCTACTAGTTCTATATCATTCCCTGAAATGAATGGTACTAGATTTACACCATTCCCAGAAGCAAATGGTGCATTTTTTCAAAGAAACCGAGGGCGTGGACGTGGTAGAAAAAATTATAGAAGTGGAGGTCCTAGAAGCGACCACACTAAAAGGGATAATAGTAGATATACACCGCACCACCAGAAGTGGTTCAACTCAGAGAAGGGTAAAGGTCCTCAAAACAAATTTTTAAAGAAAGATGAAGATGGATGCCATAGATGTGGTATGACTGGACATTGGTCTCGTACCTGTCGTACAGATAAGCACTTGGTTGACCTATACCAAGCTTCTATAAAAGAAAAAACAAAAAAGTTTGAAACAAATTTTGCTGAACCATCAAATACTTTAGCTTCTATAAAAGGAGAAGATACTACAAGCCTTGATGTTTCTGATTTCTTTGAAAATTCTAGTGATAGAATTGATCATTTGATTGGTGATGAAAATGTTCATTTTTAATTAATGTATTTCCTTTATCTTATTGTAATTTCTTTTATATTTTGCAATGTTTTGTAGTAATGAAAGTTTTATATATTTTAGAATCATGAGTCTTACTGATGAACTTTTTATCTCTGAGATGAATAATAGAGATGTATGTCTTGCTGACAGTGCTACAACTCACACAATTCTTAAGTATAAAAAATATTTTCAAAATCTAACATTGAGTAAAGCCTACGTTCATACCATATCTGGTTCATCAAATCTAATTGAAGGCTCCGGAAGAGCTTATATTGTGTTGCCGAATGACACCAAATTTTGTATTGATGATGCTCTATTTTCTTCACGATCCAGAAGAAATTTATTAAGTTTCAAAGATATACGTCGAAATGGTTGTCATATTGAAACCACCAACGAAGACAATAAAGAGCATCTTCTCATTACTAAAATAATTTCGAGCCAGAAGCTCGTATTAAAAATATTATCAGCTTTCTCTTTGAGATTATATTATACAACTATTGAATCAAATATGTTGATGAATCAAAAGTGATATGATTCAAAATATTTGTATCTTTTCATGATTATCTTGATCATCCAAAATCAATTACGATAAGTCGAATGATTTTCATATGGACGTCCATAAAAGAACCAGAAAATTCTTTTACTATAAAGTTTTACCACCAGAAGTGGAAAGAAAAATTTGCTAGAAGCAAATAAGATGAAATAATTCGACGTTATCTTGATTATCATAGGTGAGCTGGAAGTTCATATGATAATTAATTTTTGGATGCAATAAGTAAAAGGTCTCATATTCTAGCTGCTAAAATCCCAGCGAGGATTGATGTCCCCGAAGGACAATTGAGAAAATTAGCAGTCTAATGAACATAAGACATGTCTGAAAGCATGTGAGACCTATTGATACAAATGATAAAGCATTTCGGAAAGAGAAAGGCATAAAGAAAAGAAATCAGTGCTCTTGAAGAGACCGTACCCACAAAACAAGTAATAAGATCCATCTAAACTCTCTATACAAAATTCTCTCATAATGAAAACTCCTAAAAAGTATAATACTCCTGAAGAGTACCTCCTGAAGAGGTTTTCATGAAATGTCTTCCCTTGAAGAGGGACAGGTACCTAAAAATAACGAGATCTCGATATTACATTTCATGAGTAAATGAGAAATTATGGAGAGAAATAAAACCGTTGTCGACAACGTATTTTCAAATAAGATGGCATTTGATATTACCAGAAGTAATAAAGAAAGTGAGCTCAGAATCGTCGAAGAATACCGACATAAAATATTGGCCAAAATAGAAATAAACAATTCCTGTAGAATTGTTATCATTAGTAAAATGCGATGCATATGGACTTGAAGTCCAAACACCTATGAGGTGATGCTTGTTGAATATGAGTGAGTATTTATATAAATGAAATGAAAATGTAATTTATAAATCACGAATATATTTCGAGCAGAAATAATATTGATATGTTTTTGAAGTTAAAGAGATCATATTGAGATTTGTATTAACTTGATAGTTACCAAGAGTTTGGGTATGCATGAAGCATATAGTCCTGAAGTTCATATTCTATCAAGTCTTAAAATCCTTATATGATCTAATACAAGCTAAACACATGTGGAACATGCTATTTTCAATATATTTTCAGTATTTATATTATCTTTTATTGCAGTTTATATAGATAATTTAAATTTCATTGAGGCTCCAGAAGAGCTCATGAAAACTGAAAAAAAAAATCAGGGATTGATTATGAGGAAAAATAATCTCCTGTTATGGATGCAATCACATTCAGATTTTTGACTAGTTTGGTAGTTACAAAAAGATTGGATATGCAGTTAATGGATGTGGTCACTGTATATTTATATGGGTCATTAGACCAAGGCATATATATGAAAATCCCTGAAGGATATAAAATGCTTGAAACTTGTTATCTGAGTATATCCAGAAAACAATTCGGATGCATGTGGTATAAACGCATTAGCGAATATTTATTGAAAGAAGGATTTGAAAATAATCCAATATATCCATGTGTTTTTATTAAGAGATTCCGGATTTGTTATTATTGCAGTTGATGATTTAAATTTTCTTGAAACTCCTGAATAAATCAGAAGAACTGCATATATTTGAAATATAAATCAGAAACTCTTTCGATTTCAAGGGGGAGATAAATGTGCATGAGAAATAAAATGGAGCACATAGAATAGCTACCAGAAGATAGAAACACAAATATAAATATTTGTGAAATAATATTTTATTATCTTGAAGAAAAAAAAATTACAGAAATTTGAGGCATTTCGCCTCATTCTTTAAACGCTCTTGTTCTTCAAGAATCTGCATGGCATCCTTATCTAAAGGAGTAGGCAATCTAAAAGAAGACTTAAACAGAGATTTTAATATTCTATTCTCTTACTTTATTGTTTCTATCTTATGTTAGACTCCTGAAGAAGTCGCTGAAGGATAGAAATTTTCTCATGGAGTTTGTCCAAATCATAAAGTTTGGATTGTAGTCGCTGAGAAAATGCATAAATAGTTGAAGAATAATGGGTACCGAGATTCACAAGCTCGCAGATAGCTTCAACATCTGACTTATTAGTCAGATCATTATTGTATTGTATTATAGCACCTGTGGAAGAAGCAGGAACAGCTGATGAACGAGGTGAATAATACGTTATATATTGGCCATGAGAAGATTGCTGAGCCATTGCAGAGTAAGAATACAGAAAGAGATTACAGAGTAATAATGCAGTATGATTACAGAAAAGTGAAGAAGATGAGATGCGAATGAAGATGAGCCGAATATCTCTTTTATAGAGAAAAACTAAGCACCTCTATTGATTCATGACATCTCTCGTGAAGCATCTCTCTACAAGAGATGAGGTGTAGCATCATAGCCTTGCGGCATCTGACAGCAGATGTAGCATTATAGCCCTGCGGCGCCTGACAGCTACAGAAAAGCTGAAAAAGCATGCGGTGCTTGTCTGATCTAAAAAGATGGCCACCGTTTTTGAATATGGAGGTTTGCGGCTTAATTTTGATAACTCCTCCAGTAATTATGTTATTTACAAGAACTTCAGAAGAGTACAACTCCAGAAGAGCACAACTCCAGAAGAGTAGTGAATTCAATATTAAAATGATCTTGGATCAATATGGTGAATTTCACTATAAAGTCCTGAGTACTCCAATGGTTGCTCGATAATTTGATGAGCAGAAAAATCCATTTCGTCCTTGTGAAGACAATGGAGAAATTCTTGGTCATGAAGTACCTTATCTTCAGTTTAATTGAAACCCTGAATATGTGATTATTTGGATCAAGTCCACAATTAGATGAATATACAGATGCGAGTTATCTATCAGATCCACACAAGAAGATCATTGCAATTCATGAGAAGAAAGTTGAAATTGATGTCAAGAAGATACGGTCAGGAAATAATCTGGCAGATTTATTCACTAAAGCATTACCAACTGCTACATTTAAGAAGATTGTGCAGAACATTGGAATGCGGAGACTTGAAGACATATTATCATGCACTTTTTAGGGGGAGTAAAGTCTTGAAGACTTGTGCTGATTGTACTCTTTTTCCTTCGCTAAGGTTTTATCCCACTGAGTTTTCCTTTGCATGGTTTTAATGAGGCAATCTTAAAGCACTTGGCGATATACATGAATATTGTACTCTTTTTCCTTCGTCATTGGTTTTTTTTCCCACTGGGTTTTTCCTTGACAAGGTTTTAACGAGGCATATTCTTTATATATGATCATTCAAAGGGGGAGTGTTAGAAACCAAGTTCAAATTGTATTGTATGACCAATCTTGAGCCATTAATTTATACCTATCTTTAGCCATCAATGGTGATTTTAGGTACACCTACCCCCCAATGGTGATTTTAGGTACACCTAACCTCCTTTGTACTCTTTACCATTGGATTGATGACAAGTGTCACAATCCTAACCATTCTTTGTACCAAGAGATCCCTATAAATAGAGGGAGTCCTCATTTGTGTAAGGCACCAAGAAATAAGAGAAAACAAAGTTCTCTAAACATTTCTCTCATATTCAAGATCTCTCTCTCTTTTACTCTCTCTCTCTTTTCATTAGTTTTATAACAATTTATTATTTTTTCAACTTTTCATAACTATTCCATCACTACAAGTACAACAAATCAATCATTGATAAAACTTATTATTTTTTCAATTTTTTTGAAAAGGTTAAATATATCTCAACTTATTTTATATAGTTAAGCACATTTCAATAGGACTTATACAAAACTGACTCAAAAACATCTTAACCCACTACTATTTACATATAAATTCAGATAATTTGAGATAATCTTAGCATCGAATTAATCAGATCTCTAATTATTAAAAAAAACCCTCACCAAATAGAAAATAAAGCCCATTCAATGTCTTTCATGCTCACTCCTTCTCTGCCCAACCAATAATGGTATTCTATAACAAAAATTCTATATATAGTTATTTTTACGTATTTTTTTGCACACTGCATTGATATAATTGGTTGAATATTAAAAAAATTAATACTATCAATCACATCAACAGAGTGTGCAGAAAATATACAAAAATAATTGTATATAGCATTACTCATTTCATAAAGGTCACCACAAGTTAAAAATAAAAAATAAAAAATTAATGAACTATTTGTTTATTCACCATTAATAAAATCAGTATTTACAAAAACAAGACATATTTAGACGTGTTCAAAACACATCATGTGCACCTTCCTAAAACTTGCTCTTGCAAAATAAGAGATACTTTTTAAAGGAGTACGTATTATTATTACTAATCCTTTTAATTATAATTTTTTTCACTATGTACTAACGCAGCATCAAATTATTAAAAGATTATTTATTATTTATTAAGTATCGACCAGTCACTTAATGTCATTAATTTTAAGAGATCATGATAATTAAAATTATGATGGTTAAAACTTAAAAAGATTATAGATATATTTTTCTTCCTTAAATCACTTCCAATGGATATATATATCTATAGTAATAATATAAGCGGCAATCGGTGAGGTACAGTATTAGGAACAGTAAATATTTTATTTCCGTCTTTTTTATTTCGTATTATATATGTTTTCGTCTAACCTTTTTTTCCCATTTTACCCTTAATTTTATTTGGCAATTACGGTAGTTTGCATTTTACTTTTATTTTACCTATAGATATTTTAGTCTTTCTGTCTTCCCACTGACTGATTTGCTTTTTCTTGTTTTATTTTCAATTTTGTCCCTTAATTTTATTTTTTAGTTCGTTGTCCTTGGTGTCGTTTTGTTTCGCCGACTTGATGTTAATGTCTTTTTACGGTTAATACTTATCACTTTGTCTGATAAATTGAATCGAACTGAAATTTAAATGTTAATATTTCTTTCATTCTGTATCTTGTGCTCTTTGCTCTCTTGTGCTCACTACTCTCTGTATTATATCTAACCTTTTTAAAAAAAAAAAAAAAAAATCCAAGCAAAGTTACTCGTGACACTCAACAGTTGTAGGTACGTTCTTATTGTTTTTCTCAGTATTGTAAGAATTAGTTATATTGTATGACTGGATTTGTTACAATATCTAATTAGATGATATGCATATGCATCACAGCAAAAAAAAAAAAAATGGAAAGAAGATAAAAACTATAGTTGCGTATTCACATCCGTTTTTACAGAGAGTAAACCCAACAAAAAAAAATCAAACCCATCATACAAATTTTATCTTCTGATTTGTTCATATGTGCTGAGAACACAAAAAAAAATGCAATTAGAGTAAAAAAAAAAACGCAGTTGTTCCAAAAATTTTGAAAAAAAAAAACTATCAGATTGAAAAAAATTGCTCTATAGATGTGAAAAATAGAAACCTAATATACATCAATTGCAAAACAAATAGACAAAATATGTGACGCCCCCAAATTCCGCTTGGGATTGAACGGACATTTGGAACGTCGAGACATGCAACACAAGGTTACCTGCCCCCGTTCATGACATATAAGATGCAATGTTCCTAACATGCATCTAGCATTATGCAATATTCGCAGCGGATAATTTTTTTCTTTAGCAATACTATGCACCAAACTAAAAATATCCCAAATACTTGAAACATATTTCATACATAAAGGCATACTAAAAAGCCGTGATCACCACACTAGTCTAAAATGGTTGTGATCAAAAGAATACTTGAGATACAACTCCAAAAGTACAAGTATTAACCTAAGTTAAATACTATACCATCATCAACATCGCACCGTGGCCTAGTCGACCGTATTCAGTTGGTCAGATTCCAATTCTCCTTTGGGTCCTGTAACAAGATCTACCATTCGGGGGGAATGGTAGTTGGGACTACCACAGTGAGATTTGATTACAAATCTCAGTAAGTTAACATAAAACTTATACACAGGTTAAAAATGCATGCATGGCAGTAAAAGCATAAATGCATAATTATAGTCATACATAAACATAGTATAACTTGACATATAGCATGACTTAACCAGAACTTAAGCGTGAACTGAACTTGACTTAACATGGCATGAACTTAAGCTTAAAACATAACATGAACAATCAACATAACATGAACGTGAAACATAACATGGACATGAACATAACATAACATGAACGTGAGCTTGAACGTATCATAAACGTGAACATAACATGATGTGAACATGAACTTGGAACATAACATGAACATGAACATAACATGTACGTGAGCATAACATAACATGAACTTGATCTGAAACTTGACTTAACATAAACTTGGAATCTTATTTAATTGTCTTGATTAATAACGTGCATTAATACGTACTCCACAGTTGTTGTGGCCCCACGTATTCAAGTAACATAAAACATAATACGTACTCCACAGTTGTTGTGGCCCCACGTATTCTACATGTCACAATTGCTGTGTCTCATGTAGTGTATGCTCCACAGTTGTTGTGGCCCCATACTTCATGCTCCACAGTTGTTGTGGCCCCATGAATTCACATAACATAAAATATAATACGTACTCCACAGTTGTTGTGGCCCCACGTATTCTACATGTCACAATTGCTGTGTCTCATGTAGTGTATGCTCCACAGTTGTTGTGGCCCCATACTTCATGTAACATAAAATATAATACGTACTCCACAGTTGTTGTGGCCCCACGCATTATAAGTAACATAAATATAATACGTACTCCACAGTTGTTGTGGCCCCACGCATTATAAGTAACATAACATAAATATAATACGTACTCCACAGTTGTTGTGGCCCCACGCATTATAAGTAACATAAATATAATACGTACTCCACAGTTGTTGTGGCCCCACGCATTATAAGTAACATAACATAAGATATAATACGTACTCCACAGTTGTTGTGGCCCCACGCATTATAAATAACATAACATAAATATAATACGTACTCCACAGTTGTTGTGGCCCCACGCATTATAAGTAACATAACATAAATATAATACGTACTCCACAGTTGTTGTGGCCCCACGCATTATAAGTAACATAAATATAATACGTACTCCACAGTTGTTGTGGCCCCACGCATTATAAGTAACATAACATAAGATATAATACGTACTCCACAGTTGTTGTGGCCCCACGCATTATAAATAACATAACATAAATATAATACGTACTCCACAGTTGTTGTGGCCCCACGCATTATAAGTAACATAACATAAATATAATACGTACTCCACAGTTGTTGTGGCCCCACGCATTATAAGTAACATAAATATAATACGTACTCCACAGTTGTTGTGGCCCCACGCATTATAAGTAACATAACATAAGATATAATACGTACTCCACAGTTGTTGTGGCCCCACGCATTATAAATAACATAACATAAATATAATACGTACTCCACAGTTGTTGTGGCCCCACGCATTATAAGTAACATAACATAAATATAATACGTACTCCACAGTTGTTGTGGCCCCACGCATTATAAGTAACATAAATATAATACGTACTCCACAGTTGTTGTGGCCCCACGCATTATAAGTAACATAACATAAAATATAATACGTACTCCACAGTTGTTGTGGCCCCACGCATTATAAATAACATAACATAAATATAATACGTACTCCACAGTTGTTGTGGCCCCACGCATTATAAGTAACATAAATATAATACGTACTCCACAGTTGTTGTGGCCCCACGCATTATAAGTAACATAAAATATAATACGTACTCCACAGTTGTTGTGGCCCCACGCATTATAAATAACATAAAATATAATACGTACTCCACAGTTGTTGTGGCCCCACGCATTATAAATAACATAAATATAATACGTACTCCACAGTTGTTGTGGCCCCACGCATTATTATAACATAACATGTCTTATCTTTCTTAATGCATGTGATATTATTTAATATCATATACTTTTCTAACATGGCGTATACTTGTAAATGGCATAATATGATTTAATCATAAACATTTCATGGCATACATGTATCATATGGCATACTTAACATGGCATACTTATAACATACATCATTGTATGACAGAAAAGATTATATAACAGATAATTATTCATGAGAGATTAAATCATACGTAACAGATAAACATGTAATGACATAGCATGACATGGCATATACGATAACATACATACATAAATTGTAGTTCTCTTACCCATCACACATACACAATAAACTGATAGTAAGTTAGAGGCTAACTTACCTCGATCGTCGCGTTCTATGAGAATAGAGCGCGAGACACGAGGAACTGCACAACAGCTGGAAGAGGAACACTCAAGTCCTTAAGATTTTCACTTCTGAACTCAATTGCCATATTGTAAGCACTTGCAACACCACGGCCAACTTGAGGTTTCACTATACTCGGAAGAGATAAATTGACTTCAGAAAGCCTTTGCACTAAAACAAGTTCATTAAAATTATCAATAACAACCAAACAAACAACTCATTTCTCAATCCATATACTCTTAGCCATAGTCAACCACAAGATGACACCAGTCATCCCGGACTATAATCCATATCATCACTGCTTCGGGACACTGTCATACAGTTTCCCAACATTACACCATACGCTCCACACTTCTCTGCTACGCCATTCAACCCTTCGTGACACGCCATCCGGTGTATCACGACTTAGTACAGAGTACACTCACGTGAACTCTCTTCCATTCACACTACAAAACCCATCACTGCGATACACGTCTCACGGTGCATCGCTACGCGACACGGAGTACGCGCTACGCGTACTTCCTTCGCTACAACACTCATCAACACGATGCACATCACACGATGCATCGCCATACCACACGGAGTACACTACATGCGTACTCCCTTCCTTCTACGACCCACATCACTACAGCGCACGTCGCGTCGCTGCATTACACAGAATACGCTACACGCGTATTCTCTTCACACAATCCGCCGTGTCACATCTACGGCATCCATTTCACGCCTATACTTCACAGCACAGTCCACAAAACTACAAAATCAAGCCTAACACTTCACAACCACACTTCGTTTCACAACTATGCAGCGAACTCCACAAACACTAACTACACAGTCTACAGCCAACCAAATCAACTATGTTAAACATAAATAACTAAAGATAGAGGGTTAAGACGAGAGAGATGTGATTGCTGTCGGGAAAGAATCCAAAACTGATAATTTTAGCGGGCTGTTACAAAATACACCCAAAAAATACACGCAAACGAAATACACCAAAAAAAATACACACGTAAACAAAATATAGTCATATAGAGTGCCTCAATACACCAAAATAATACACAAATGAAAAAAATCTCACTTTCCAGCATGGTCGTGGGCTGTGATGCATGGCCATATGCAACGGATCTGAACCGCGATACAAGGGAGACCCAACAAACAACAGATCTAACCGAGAAACCCAAAAATATCCATAAAAAAAAAAATTCCCTCCAACAAACAACAGATCCAACCGAGAAACCCAAAATATCCATTGGCAAAAAACAAAAAAAAACCCAAACAGAGTGCCGTAATACACACGAGATGGTGAAATAATACACAACCGAAAAAAATCTCACCTTCCGACGTGGTCGTGGGCTGCGACGCGCAGCCATAGGCAGCGGATCTGAGCCGCGATGTGAGGGAGACCCAACAAATCACTAAAAACTAAATCAAAAAGGGGAATGAGACTTTGTATTTCTAATATATGCGGGTACACGATGGTGCTTGGCCATGGCACAAGCATTACAGAAATACATTGAAGACATTTTCTCAAAAGGAAGACCATGCTGAAGTAAAACTGTTCGAACAACTTTAAAAGAAGGGTGGCCAAGACGTGAATGCCACATTGGGATGGAAGAAAGAGAGTGTTGCCCAGATGACTAACACAAGAGGGGGGTGAATTGAGTTGTATTTAAAAAAATAACAATTATAAATCAAATATACAATATAAAATATAAATAAAATATGAAACAACAATAAATATAAAGAGTAAGGGTAAGAGAGAAGCAAACTCAGTATGTTAACGAGGTTCGGCCCCACTGCTTACGTCCTCGCCTCAAGCTACCCCTTGAGGATCCCCGAATTCACTATTCAATCTCCTTCAGGTGGAGATAGAAACCTATTACACATTTGAACAACACCGTTACAAAGGATCCGTGTAGAACACCCTCTACACTTGCAATCACCTTACACGTGGTGATTCAACGATTCCCTGTGTAGAACACTTTCTACACGCACAAGGGTTGTACACACCCTTTTACTGATACAAAAATTGATAGTGGGTAGGATATCAAAAAACACTCCTCAATGAGTGAAATAAGAACAATACAGCACAACCTATATCTCTCAAAATGAACAAGGGTTAAGGCTCAATGCTTAGAGAAGAGAGAATGAAAGCTTTGAATGAGAGTTGTATGCTCTTGGTGTTGTGAATGTGAAGCTCTCAAATGATCTATTTATAGGCATATGAGACTTCATATTCAAATTTAAAAAGATTCACATGTCAAAGACATCATCATTCATTTTTCAAAAATTTCAAACCTAATCTTTTTACTTTTTGCATGTGACAAAATGAGCACACTTTACTTTTCAAAAAATTCAAACCTAATCTTTTACTTTTTGCATATGACAAAAGGAGCACACTTTACTTTTCAAAATTTTCAAACAAAGGCATCTTCCTTTTGCATAAGTCAAGAAAAGCATCAATCACTTTTGAAAATATTCAAATAAAACATGCACATGTGAAAGATGACAATCAATCATCTTTAATATTTTCAAAGTTCAACCCTTTAATCATGGCATGCACATGTGAAAGATGACAATCAATTATCTTTCAAAATTTTCAAATTTAATTTTCAAAATATTCATGCACATGTGGAAAATGTATTTTAATGCTTTATGATAAAATATTAATTTTTGAGCCTTAATCCTAATTTCGAATTTTAAAGAGATTTACAACATTATTCTATGACTTTAATGTGAACTTGCTCCCTTCTTGCTCATGCTTGGTTTCTTGATGTGCTTGACTCCATTGTGTAGATAACTTGAGCTTGAGACTCCTTTATTCTATGAATTCATTTGTTATCATCAAAATCCATGTGTAAATATATAATTACACAAAACTTGAAATCTTAGGTTCAACAGAGAGCTTGTGTTGGCCTGAGGAGATGTGGGTGATAGAGTGTAGAGACCATTATGAGTTGTTCCTTGGAGCAATATGTTCCCGGTGCTGCAGTCCTTTACATGAAAATGATCAGAAAAGAATTGGAAAAAGACATTATTGTTAGAACAAAACTGTTTAACTGAAAGGAAATTTTTAGTGAATGATGGAACACAAAGTAATTTGTTTAAAAGAAAGTTTGATGAAGAATGTGAAAGAAGAGCTGAACCAATATGGGAGATTGGGACAGATGATCCATCATCAACTTGAAGTTGTTCTGCACCAGTATATTCGGCAGATTGAAGGTTGAGATTAGCAAGCTCGCTCGAAATGTGGTTTGTTGCCGCCGTGTTAGGGTACCAAGTGGCATTGGTGGGATAGGTGGAGGCACTGTAATGGGCTGAGGCAGGAGCTACTGAGGTGTATGCTTCATTAAATCTGTATATGCATGTGAGGGCTATATGCCCCACCCTGTTGCAGACTTGACATATCGGTCTTGAGTTAGTTTGAGAAGTAAAGGGAGTAGAGGAAGGTGTACCTGTAAAGCCATTAGGAGAGGAGGACCCTCGGCCCCTGCTGTGGTTGATGAATGCCTGTTCGAGGAGAATTTGGAGTTGGAGTTCCTGATGAATCCTTACCTAAGCTAGATGCTTGAAACTGGTCAACAGTCAAGTAAGATCATTTACAAATCCAGTGGTAAGGGACAAGTCTTTACCTGTGGGCAACCTCAAGATTCTCAAGCATATAAGTCATGTATCGATAAGTATAGGAGCAACCCTCATTTATGTCCACAAGGGCGCAATGTCTTCATATGCTGCTGATCTTGAATCGTGGGAATGCGCCTCTTTCAGCTATAAACGTACGTCGTTATTGATCTATATCCTATGCTTGTTTTTAATTTTTTTTTAATTTTATTTTAGCTTTTGTGGTGTTGTTTTCTTTAATGTATGCCTACTGCCTTCAAGGATTGGGAATGTTACCAGACTCCCAGTTATGCTCATATGTTTGAATCGATGTATATGTCAAATTTGGCTGGAGAATAAATTACTACAATTTCCCCAACAATTTTGAAGGCTACAGTATGTATATTACTATAATTAGCATGAGAAATGCCAGACTCCCAGTTACTGTACTTGATGATCACCCCAGTCAGACAATATTGTTGATATAACATATTATACAAAGTTGCAAACATTTATTTTGTTCCATGCTTTATAGACACAATTATCACTGCTTGAAGGGTTAATGAATGAAACTACGCCCTAACAAAGAAGAAATTAAGTACCCGTTTATTTAAAAAAATAATTACTTTAAATTAATTGTATTTAACCTACATGACATGAACAAAGTTCGTGAATAATTGTAAGCTATTTCGATGGATCAATAAACCAAACTTCAAGATGAAATTAATAGAGATGGGTTAATTTTAAGCTCAAATATTTCAGGTTGCAGAAGAAAATGTTTAGGATCATCATAAGCAACAAAAACCCTAAAGGCTTATAGCTGTACGTCGTCTCCTAATAAACCAATGCGGTCGTGGAGATCATTATGGAGCTTAAAAGGGTCAAGTTCTGCTTGTTTATGGCTCATGGCATCACACTTCTAGAATTAGCATAAGATCTTTAATTGTCTGTGTTTCTCAGATCCAAAGAATTAGTTAAACAAATCTGCACCGAATTATTCGTATCACCGTAGCTTTGTAAAAGGTAGACATTACGAAGAAAAGAGAGGGTCGACCGAAGAAATTAAGTACCTGACCCACTTATACTAAAGATTAAAGTCGACCTAATTAATGGCAATAATGGAAAACAGCAAAGCACAACTGCATGGAGTGAGAGTACTAGCATGGATCACGGGTAAAAAACTAATAATTAAAGCTAGAAAGAGTCTTTTTCCTTTGTTTCTTTGTGAATAAATCAATAAAATAGCAACATTAACGTACATGTTATAAAACTAATGAAAAGAGAGAAAGTGAAAGACACAGAGAGAGAGAGAGAGAGAGAGAGAGAGAGAGAGAGAGAGAGAGAGAGAGAGAGAGAGAGAGAGAAGAGGAAATTGCAAGAGAAAGAGTTGTTCTTCAATGCAAAACTTGATGCATATATATTACGGAATAATACATCATATGTGACGTTGCCAAATAGCTCAGGGAATATAAAACAGAATGTGCAACAGACTCACAACAACAAGTAGCCTTTTTGTATAACTGTTTAGGGACATTTCAGTATTTTGCATTGTATAGGTTTAACCGTTTCCTTGTATATATATATTCGTCGTCACTGTATAGAATGATATACAACATTTTGCAGACTTGCTTTCATTTTCCAGCTATGTTATTTACTGTCCTTTGCTCTGTTCTTCTTTCACCACTCGCCATGCTCAACGTTGCATGGCTCCATTTTTGCCAACTCTGACATGGTATCAGAGAGGTGAAATATGGCCACCGAAGATCCTGCTACCAAACATACAAACCTCAAAAACCCAAACAACCTATATAGACTTGAAACCACAGACAATCCAGGCGCTGTGCTCGTCACAGAGCTTCTTACTGCTGAAAATTTTCCTACCTGGTCCCATTCGATTCATTGAGCTCTTAGAGCCAAAAATAAACTCGGATTCCTAAATGGAACCCTTACCAAACCATCCACACTCGACAACCCCCTCTTTGAACACTGGGAAAGATGTAATGATATGGTTGTATCCTGGTTACAAAATTCAATCAGCATTCCCCTTCGTTCCTCCATTGCATTTGTTGATAATGCTCACCAGATTTGGATTGAATTGGAAGAACGCTTCTCACCACAAAATGGGCCATGAATCTATGAACTCAAAAAGACGTTGGCAAACCTTGCTCAGGATGATGACTCCGTGAATACCTATTACGGTAAACTTAAATCTATTTGGGATGAATTAAATGTTTATGACCCCTTACCTGTTTGTTCTTGTGGCTCATCTAAGCTAGTTTCGGCTCGATACCAACGCGACTGGTCATACAATTTCTCATGGGTCTCAATGATTCTTTCAACAACGTCCGAGACCAAATTATGCTAATTGACCCCCTTCCCCCAGTCAACAAAGTTTTTTCCCATATCCAACAGCAAGAACGCCATCGCTCAATCACCTCTTCCACCCCACCTACTGATTCCATTGCCCTTGCTGGTCGAACCATCTCCTCCACTTATTCCCACCATCAGAGCAAAAGAGATAAACCATTCTGCACCCACTGCAAGATCACGGGACATACACTTGCTAATTGTTTCAAATCTGGCAACGCAGCAGCACCCCTTTGCAAGCACTGTCAGATGACTGGTCATACGATTGAGCGTTGCTATAAGCTCCATGGGTACCCTCCCAACCACAAATTACATAAACCAAGAGAAAATGCTGCTTGCTCGGGACCACCTACCGAAGCTACATCTGAATCAAATGTGTCGTTGACAAAAGAACAATATCAAGACCTCATAGCCTTGCTGCACAGTAAGGATACTTCACCATGCGCCAATCAAGCTCAGGCGGTTATCTCTTCCAACTCTCACTCCTCTTCCACTGCTAGTATATCCTTATGTTTTTCCTCTTTTTCACTCTCCTCTGCCCCTTGGATCATTGACACAGGGGCTACAGATCATATGATTTGTAGTCCTTTTTTCACCACCATTACTTCATCCATTACCCAATCTATCAAACCCACCAATGGGGAAGTTGCAACTGTCACTCACGTTGGTACCATGCAAGTGACAACCACCATATTACTTCATAATGTTCTTTGTGTACCATCCTTTAATTTGAATTTATTGTCTGCTTGTAAACTAGCTCAACAATTAAACTGTTGTCTCATTTTTCTTCCTACTTCATGTTTTATTCAGGGCCTTTCTCCCTAGACAACGATTGGGAAGGGTAGCATAGAACATGGGCTTTATCACCTCCTACAAGATCCAGTCTCTCCAACTGCCTTAACCAACACTTTGTCACAGAATTTTCATGCACAAAACTACATCACAGCTGCTGTCCAACCTAACGATTGTGCTCATGACTTATGGTACTCTCGATTAGGACACCCCTCACCCACCCGCATGCATTTGATTCCTGATTTGCATGTAACTAGACAAATGAATAGAAAGCAATCTTTCCCATGTTTAGTGTGTCCTCTTGCCAAACAGACTCGGCTCCCCTTTAATTCCAGCACTCATACTACTACTTCATGCTTTGAGATCATACATTGCGACTTGTGGGGACCTCATTCCATAATGGCCCAAGATGGTAGTAAATTTTTCCTCACCATCGTCGATGATTATTCGCGATGTACTTGGGTCTATTTATTGAAAAAGAAATCCGATGCTCAATCATGCCTCAAATCTTTTTGTCAACTGGTCAAAAATCAATTCAATACTCACATAAAAATTTTACGGAGCGATAATGGAACTGAATTTTTCATGGTTGATTTCTACTCTAAACATGGCATTATTCACCAAAAATCATGTGTAGAAACACCCCAACAAAATGGATTAGTTGAGCACAAACACCAACACCTTCTCCAAGTTGCTCGGGCTCTTCAATTCCAGTCTAAAATTCCTCTCCGTTTTTGGTCTCATTGCATACTCACTGCAACATATTTAATAAATCAACTTCCAACACCTCTTCTCCAAAATAAAACTCCCTACGAAATACTCTTCCATAAACCGCCATCTTATTCACATTTGGTGTTTTTGGTTGCCTTGCCTTTGCCTCTACCCTCTCTCAATATCGCCATAAATTTGATCCTCGTAGTCATCATTGTGCCTTCATAGGATATCCTTTTGATGTCAAAGGCTACAAATTACTCGACCTCGACACCCACCAAATCTTCATCTCCCGTGACATTGTATTTCATGAAAAACTCTTCCCCTTTCATACTCCATCTCTGATCTCCAATCCAAATCCAACACTTAACTCCAATACGTTGACCACTCCTTCTACTCTTCCTAATTATACATTACCCAACCCAGATTCAATTGATGCCCCCAACACTATTTCCGTGTCCCTACCTATCGAACCACATAACATCTCCCCAACTTCAATACCCAACCCAGATTCAATTGCTGACCCCAACACTACTTCCGTGTCCCTACCTACCAAACCACATAACATCTCCCCAACTTCAATACCTTTACTCCCTCCACCACCCCCACTACGACAATCCACTCATCTCCGCAGACCCCCAACCCACCTTAACCAATACAGTTGTCCCTCCACACTCAACCCACCTCCCCTACAAACCATGGAATCTTCTCACTTGCAGGTAACTCATGCTTATAATGCTTCTTTCTTATCTTTGTCCGAGGATGCACCATGCGCACCTGGTAAACCTTTTCCTCTCTCTGCCACTCTTTCATTTCAAAAACTATCTCCCTCATATTTTTCTTTTGCATCTGCTATTTCCTCATCCATTGAACCTTCTTCATATGGTGAAGCTATTAAAAATTCTAATTGGTGCGAGACTATGAAATCTGAGATGGTTGCTCTTGAGCTCAACAACACTTGGTCTCTTGTTGAATTACCACCTGGCAAGCCTGCTATCAGGTGTAAGTGGATATTCAAGATTAAACATAACTCGGATGGCACTATCGAACGCTATAAGGCCCGCTTGGTTGCTAAAGGCTTCACCCAACAGGAAGGACTCGTCTACACTGAAACTTTCTCACTCGTAGCTAAATTAGCTACTATTTGAACCTTATTGGCAGCTGCATCTGTTCAAGGCTGGTACCTCAAGCAATTCGACGTCCAAAATGCATTTCTTCACGGCGAGTTAGATGAAGAAGTATACATGCACAAACCTCCGGGTTTTTCTAAAGGATCCGACTAACGAGTTTGCCGACTCAATAAAAGTCTCTACGGCTTAAAACAAGCCTCTCAGCAATGGTATCAAAAATTTTCTACTACTCTACTTCATTTTGGTTTTCAACAGTCCAAAGTCGATTACAACCTTTTCACTCAACTCAAAGATGGTTCATTCACTGCTCTTCTCGTTTACGTGATGACATCATCGTGGCCAGTTCTCACATGCACTCCATTGATACTCTTCAAGCATTTCTACAAGATCAATTCCGAATTAAATCTCTTGGCAATCTCCGTTATTTTCTCGGCATCGAAGTTGCTCGATCCTCTAAGTGAATTTTTATTTGCCAGCAGAAATATGCCACAGACATCCTAGCAGATGCTGGCTCTCTTGGCTCTTGCCCCCTCAAACTCCCAATGGATCAGAATATCAAACTTGGCAAAGATACTAGAGACCCTCTCTTGGATCCTCTTCCCTATCGGCGCCTACTTGGAAGACTTCTCTACCTCACCATCACTCGACCGGATATATGCTACTCCGTTCAACACTTAAGACAATTTATGACAGCTCCTACATCCACCCACCTTCACGCTGCTCATCAAGTCCTACGCTACATCAAAAAAGCTCCAGCTCAAGGCCTGTTTTTTCCTTGTAGCTCTACACTTACTCTTCGTGCATACTTAGATTCCGATTGGGCCTCTTGCCCTGATTCACGCCGCTCGGTTACAGGATTTTGCATTTTCCTTGGTCGCTCACTAGTCTCATGGCGATCAAAGAAACAGTCAATTGTTTCTCGCTCCTCCGCTGAGGCTGAATACAGGGCCATGGCCACCACTTCATGTGAATTGCAATGGTTGTCTTATATGCTTAAAGATTTGCACCTCCCTGTGTCAATCCCAATTGACTTATACTATGATAACCAAGTCGCGCTTCACATTGCCAAGAATCCGGTCTTCCACGAGCGCACCAAACACATCGAAATGGATTGTCACCTTATTCGTGACACAATTCAAGTTGGTTTCCTGCGGCCTTGTCCAATCCGTTCTTCTTCTCAACTTGTGGACATATTCACAAAGGCCTTGCCCTCCTCCCAATTTCTTTTAGTGCTATCCAAGATGGAGATAGAAAATATCTATTCTCCATCTTGCGGGGGGATATTACGGAATAATACATCATCTGTCACGTTGCCAAACAGCTCAGGGAATATAAAACAGAATGTGCAACAGACTCACAACAACAAGTAGCCTTATTGTATAATTCTTTAGGGACATTTCAGTATTTTGCATTGTATAGGTTTAACTGTTTCCTTGTATATATATATTCGTCGTCACTGTACAGAATGATATTGTTGGGTATTGTTGGGTACAAAATGCCGCCGCTCGAGCGAAGCCAGGCAGATTCGAACGCTCGAAGGTTGCTCGACTGTGAGCTCGAGCGGTTGCGGGAAAGGAAGTTTGCTCGAGCGGAGGCATTCGCCGCTCAAGCGAAATCAGGCAAAGTTGAACGCTCGATGTCCGCTCGGTAGTGAGCTCGAGCCGTTGCGGAAGGGAGTTCGCTCGACGCACGCTCGACACACCGCTCGAGCGAACATCGTATAATTTCAGATCTAGGGCTTTTTTCGCCGTTTCACTATAAATAAGTGTTTTCTACACTTATGGCTGTACTGTACAACACTATTGGTGAACAATATTTCGCCCCTCCATTGTAGTGTGATTCCTCAAGCAATAAAATCCTCTACAGCTCCAGTGGACGTAGGTAATTTGCTGAACCACGTATATCTGTGTGTCGTGTGTGATTTTTCTCATTCATATTCATATTTTTTCACTTTATTGTTATCGTTTTCACAACAATTGGTATCAAGAGCCAAGGTTCGGGTCTGAGGGAAAACAATGGCTGGAGATGAAGTAAAGGTATCGGGGATCGAGAAGTTTGATGGCACGGATTTTGGTTACTGGAGGATGCAAATAGAGGACTACCTCTATGGGAATAAACTCCATCTTCCATTATTGGGGAAGCGACCGGAAAAGATGGAAGAGGCTGATTGGAATCTATTGGATCGACAGGTTCTGGGGGTTATTCGATTAACCCTGTTGAGATCCGTTGCACACAACGTCATCAAGGAGAAGACGACTGCGGATCTCATGACTGCTTTGTCAGGTATGTATGAAAAGTCGTCAGCGAATAACAAGGTACACCTGATGAAAAAGTTATTCAATTTAAAGATGGCGGATGGTATGTCTGTTGCACAACATCTGAATGATTTTAATACTATCACAAATCAATTGTCATCTGTTGAAATTGAATTTGATGATGAGATACGTGCACTGATATTGTTGACTTCATTGCCAAATAGCTGGGAAGCCATGAGAATGGTTGTTAGTAATTCTGCCGGTAAATCTAAATTAAAATATGATGATATTCGTGATTTGATTTTGGCTGAGGAGGTGCGCAGGAAAGATTCTGGCGGGGTTCAAGTTCAGCACTGAATGTTGATTCTCGAGGGAGATCACAAGATAGGAACTCAAACAGAGTAAGATCAAAATCAAAGCACAGAGGCAAGAGCAAGTCAAGGCCTGGTTCGCAGGCAACTTGCTGGAATTGTGGCAAAGCTAGCCACATAAAGAAGAACTGCAAAAATCCTAAGAAGACAGAGAATGATAGTGCTAATGTTGTAACTGAAGAAGTACAGGATGCACTATTGATTGCAGTTCATAGTCCAGTTGATGACTGGATACTAGATTCAGGGGCTTCCTTCCATACATCTTCCCGCCGGGAGTTAATGTGGAATTATGTTGCAGGTGACTTTGGGAAGGTGTATCTGGCTGATGGAGAGGCTTTGAACGCGGTGGGGATGGGAGACATTGACATTGCACTCCCTAACAAGAACAAATGGACCTTGCAAAAGGTCAGACACATTCCTGAGTTGAAGAAGAACCTCATTTCTGTTGGGCAGCTCGATGAGTGTGGTCATTCAGTAGTGTTCTCAGATAGCACCTGGAAGGTCACAAAAGGGGCATTGGTACTGGCTCGGGGTAAGAAAACTGGTACAAGGTCACAAAAGGTCACAAGAGCGTATGAACAGGACCATTAATGAGCGTGCTAGAAGCATGAGATTGCACGCCGGACTACCACCAACTTTCTGGGCAGATGCGGTCAGCACTGCCGTCTACTTGATCAACAAGGGGCCATCCGTCCCATTAGATTGTGAATTGCCTGAGGAGGTTTGGAGCGGGAAAGAAGTTAAATTTTCTCACCTTAAAACTTTTGGTTGTCTTTCTTATGTTCTTATTAATCCTGATGCTCGTAGTAAACTTGAGGCTAAGTCAAAGAAATGCTATTTCATTGGCTATGAAGACGAGGCATTTGGCTATCGTTTCTAGGATGATCAGGGTCGGAAGATCATAAGAAGCAGGAATGTGATTTTCAATGAGAAGATTATGTACAAGGACAAATCTAGTACAGCTTCCGAAGTAGCTCCTCAGGAGTCCGAGTTTGTAAGATTTGATGACCTACCAGAGGTCACAGCGCAGTGTAGAGATGTGAGTGACGAGGAGAGTGGGTCCAGTGCACCCATTCTTATTATTCTGCAGTCAGTTTTAGAGCCGTCCACTTCTACAGCTGCAGTTCGCAGGTCAGTTAGGACTAGACGTCCTGCACAGCGTTTCTCACCAACCTTGAACTATATTCTGTTGACAGATGGTGGAGAACCGCAGATTTATGAAGAAACCTTGCAAGATGAAAATTCTAACAAGTGGGAGCTGGCCATGAAAGATGAGATGGATTCCCTGCTAGGGAATCAGACATGGGAGTTGACACAACTTCCATCTGGGAAGAAGGCATTACACAACAAGCGGGTGTACCGGGTGAAAACTGAGCATGATGGTAGTAAGAGGTACAAGGCTAGACTTGTTGTAAAAGGCTTTCAGCAGAAGCAGGGTATTGATTACTCTGAGATCTTTTCTCCTGTGGTGAAGATCACAACCATCAGGATGGTACTGTCTATGGTTGCTATCGAAGATTTATTTCTTGAGTAGTTAGATGTGAAGACAGCCTTTCTTCATGGAGACCTTGAAGAAGACATCTACATGCACCAGCCTGAAGGGTTTGTAGTACAGGGAAAAGAAGGTTCAGTTTGCAGACTGAAGAAGAGCTTGTATGGCCTGAAGCAAGCTCCTAGACAGTGGTACAAGAAATTTGATAATTTCATGCACAGTGCAGGGTACATCAGATGTCAGGCAGATCACTGTTGCTATGTCAGGCATTTTGACAATTCTTATATTATTCTACTGTTGTATGTGGATGACATGCTTTTTGCAGGGGCTAGTATTAATGAGATCAATAATCTGAAGAAGCAGATATCAGAGCACTTTGCAATGAAGGATTTGGTAGCTGCAAAGCAAATCCTTGGCATGAGGATTGTCAGAGATAGAGTCAGAGGCACGTTGAGACTCTCACAGACTGAGTATGTGAAAAAGGTACTCAGCAAGTTCAATATGGACAAGGCCAAACCAGTTGGCACACCTTTGGGCAGTCACTTCAGACTCAGCAAGAATCAGTCACCCGAGTCAGAGGAGGAACAAGACTACATGAGTAAGGTTCCTTACGCCTCAGCTATTGGTTCACTTATGTATGCTATGGTCTGCACAAGACCGGATATTACTCATGCAGTGGGAGTTGTGAGTAGATACATGAGTAACCCAGGAAAAGAACATTGGGAAGTAATGAAATGGATTTTGAGGTACCTAAAAGGCTCCTCAGAAACTTGCTTGTGTTTCTCAGGAGAAAGTTTAGAGGTGCAGGGCTATGTTGATGCTGATTTAGCTGGAGACATTGACAGTAAGAAGAGTACCACAGGATTTGTTTACACTCTTGGTGGTACTGCTGTGTCATGGGGTTCTAATCTACAGAAGACAGTTTCTTTGTCTACTACAAAAGCTGAGTATATTGCAATGTCAGAGGCTGCAAAGGAGATGATATGGCTACAGGGCTTCTTGGAGGAATTGGGTAAAAATAATCAGAAAGGCACTCTCTACAGTGATAGTCAGAGCGCCATATTCCTTGCCAAGAATCCAGCATTTCATTCCAGGACCAAGGACATTCAGATCAGGTATCACTTCATACGATCATTATTAGATGACGGACAATTGTTACTTGAGAAAATTTGTGGAAGTGGTCTTCTAGCATGAAGACAGGGGTAGTGAGTTGCAGAGGTGGAGGATATCACGTTTGAGGAAGAGGACGATGCAGCGAGTGTACCAGTCTCCATGTGGGAGAATTGTTGGGTATTGTGTACCAGTCTCCGCCGCTCGAGCAAAGCCAGGCAGATTCGAACGCTCGAAGGTTGCTTGACAATGAGCTCGAGCGGTTGTGGGAAAGGAAGTTCACTCGAGCGGAGGCATTAGCCGCTCGAGCGAAATCAGGCAGAGTTGAACGCTCGATAGTGAGCTCGAGCCGTTGCGGAAGGGAGTTCGCTCGACGCGCGCTCGACACGCCGCTCGAGCGAACATCGTATAATTTCAGATCTATGGCTTTTTTCGCCGTTTCACTATAAATAAGTGTTTTCTACACTTATGGCCGTACTGTACAACACTGTTGGTGAACAGTATTTCGCCCATCCATTGTAGTGTGATTCCTCAAGCAATAAAATCCTCTGCAGCTCCCGTGGACGTAGGCAATTTTCTGAACCACGTATATCTATGTGTTGTGTGTGATTTTTCTCGTTCATATTCATATTTTTTCACTTTATTGTCATCGTTTTCACAACAGATATACAGCATTTTGCAGACTTGCTTTCATTTTCCAGCTCTGTTATTTACTGTCCTTTGCTTTGTTCTTCTTTCACCACTCGCCATGCTCAACGTTGCACGGCTCCATTTTTGCCAACTCTGACAATATACAAGGGAATGATACCCATATTTATAGGAGTACAAAGAGGTAGGTATAGCTTAAATCTCCATTGATGACTAAAGATAGGCTAGTCTTAATTAATGGCTCAATGGTCTTAATTAGTGGCTAAAGATTGGTCTTAATTGATCGTTCAATGGTCTTAATTAGTGGCTATGTATGGTTATACAAATGTTTATAACACTCCCCCTTTGGATAACCATACATAAAGAATATGCATCGTTAAGATCTTGCCAAGAAAAAACCCAGTGGGAAAAAACCAATGGCGAGAAAAAAGAGTATAACATTCATGTATACTGCCAAATGTTTTAAGATTGCCTCATTAAAACCTTGCAAAGGAAAACCCAGTGGGATAAAACCTTAGCGAAGGAAAAAGAGTACAATCAGCACAAGTCTTCAAGACTTTACTCCCCCTGAAAAGTGCATGATAATAGGTCTTCAATTCTCCGCATTCCAATGTCTGCAAAATCTTCTTAAATGTTACAGTTGGTAACACTTTAGTGAATAAATCTACCAAATTATCACTTGACCGTATCTGCTTGACATTAATTTTACATTTCTCCTCATGAATTGCAATGATCTCTCTGTGTGAATCTGAAAGACAACCTGTATCCAAATAATTGTGGACTTGATCCATGTTGATAAAATAATTCCATATCAATCGTACCTTGAAGGTAACGAATGACATGTTTAATATCATTCCAAGGTCTTCGAGTTGGTGCAGAACTATATCTTGCAAATAAATTAACTGAAAATGCAATATCAGATCGATTGCAATTTTCAAGATACATTAGGGCTTTAATTGCACTGAGATAAGGTACTTCAAGACCAAGAATTTCTTCATCATCTTTACAAGGATGAAATGGGTCTTTTTGCACATTAAATGATCGAACAACTATTGGAGTACTCAGGGGATGAGTTTTGTCCATATAAAAGTTCTTCAAGACTTTATAGTGAAAGGTCTTTGGTTGATGCATCTCAATATTGTGTATCAACTCTTTAAATGATGCAGTTGGTAATGTTTTGGTAAACAAATTCACCATATTGATTCAAGATCGTTTTAACATTAAATTTATTACTCTTCTAGAGTTGTGCTCTTCTTGAGTTCTTGTAAATAACATAGTTAGTGGAGAAGTCATCAAAATTAAGCCGCCAACCTCCATATTCAACAAAAATGGTGGCCACCTTTTTAAACCAGACAAGCATTGCGGAATTTTACAGCTCTTCTGTAGCTGTCAGGCGCCGCAAGGCTATGATACTACATCTTTTGTCTCTTATAGAGAGATGCTTCACGAGGGACACTGTGAAGTAATAGAGATGCTTTGTCCTTCTTTTTACTCACCTGAAGATATTGCTCTTATGATAGGAGTAGAGATTCATTTTTCCAGAAGGATTTATTTTGATATCATTTCAGAATCAAGATTTCTTAGTACTCAATATTTTGCCTCTAGTATGACCATGTATCAGAGGTTATTAGTTAAACTGAATGAGGTCAACCAACTCAATAATCAAATATTTTAATTGCGTTAGAAGCTCTCTACGAAAATTCGTAAGAACAATAGACTGAAGGAGGAAAATAAGGCGCTAAAACAGTATGCCCGTGATCTTCAGGATCATCAGTAATGGATATTTGAAGAAGTCCAAATATTTAGAGAATAAGGACAAGCTGCATTTAATCTCACCGCGGATAACTGAAAAAGTCCAACATCTAATAGTAGGGGTAAGCTGCTTTTAATTTCACGGGCTAGTAAATAACTGTAGGATATCTGTGTTTAGTGTATCCTCTATCAATATATATAATTTTATCTTTCATAATTTTTTCTATAAAAGAAATATTCAGCTCATCTTTATTCACATCCCATCTTCTTCACTCTTCTGTAATTAGTCTACATTCTTTTTCTACAATCTTTTTCTGCATTCTTACTCTGCAATGACCCAGTAATCTTCTCGTGACGATATATATGAGGTATTTTACACCTTGTTCACCAGTTATTTATACTTCTACCGTACGTTCTATAGTACAATACAATAATGATCTGAGTAATAAGTCAGATGTTGAAACTATCTACGAGCTTGTGAGTCTCGGTACCCAATACTCATCAACCATTGTCGCATTTTATCAGCGACTACAATCCAAAACTTATGATGTTGACAAACTTAATGAGAAAATTTCTATCTTTCAGCGACTTCTTCAAGAGTCTAACATGAAGATAGGAGCAATAAAACAAGAGAATAGGAATTTAAAATCCTTGTTTAAGTCTTCTTTTCGATTGCCTACTCCTTTAGACAAGGATGCCATGCAAATTTTTGAAAAGTAAGATTGTTTAAAGAATGAGGCAAAGAGCCTCAAATTTATGTAATTTTGTTTCGAGATAATAAAATAATTTTTCACAAATATTCATATTGTGTTTCTACCTTCTGGTAGATGTTCTATGTGCTTCATTTTATTTCTTTTTTAATAATGCACATTTGTTACAAAACCGTAATATGAATCTGAAATACTAATTGCATTTAAGATAAGGTATTTCAGAACTAATAGTTTCATTCATCTTCCCCTCGAAGCCGAAAGGGTTTCTAATTTATATTTCAAATATGTACAGTTTTCATGAGCTCTTCTGGAGCCTTAATGACATTTAAATCATTTATATAAACTGCAATAAAAGCTAATATAAATACTAAAAATATATGAAAAATAGTTTGTTCCACATGTGTTTAGATTGTATTAGATCATATAAAGATTTTTGAAACTTGATAGAATAAGTACTTCAGGACTATATGCTTCATGCATTTCATATCTAGTGATCCATACAAATATGCAGTTAATCATGCGTACTCAAAGTCTCGGTAACTATCAAACTAATAAAAATCTCAATATAATTTCATCCACTTTAAAATCATATCAATATTATTTCTGCAGGAAACATACTCGTGATTTATATATCACATTTTCATTTCCTTTTCGGGATGCTTTATCATTTGTATCAATAGGTCTCACATGCTTTTAGATATGTCTCATGTTCATTAGACTGCTAAATTTCTTAATTGTCCTACGAGGACTTCAATCCTCGGAGGGATTTTAGCAGCTAGAATATGAGACATTTTTATCTTATTGCATCCATAAATTAATTATCATCTGAACTTTTAGTTCACCTATGATAATCAAGATAACGTCGAATTATTTTATTTTATTTGCTTCTAGCAAATTTTTCTTTCCACTCATAGTGGGAAGACTTTATAGTAAAAGAATCTTCTGGTTCTTTTATAGACGTCAATATGAAAATTATTCGACTTATCGTAATTAATTTTGGATGATCAAGATAATCATGAAAAGTATACAAATATTTTGAATCATATCATTTTTTATGCATGATAATATTTGATTCAATAGTTGTATAATATCATCTCAAATAGAAAGCTGATAGATTTTCCAATACGAGCTTCTGGCCCGAAATCATAGAAATTCTATAAAGATATTCATTACCACGTCCAATCTCTTGATTTCTTTGAAAGCAATGCATCATTCTCTTCTGAGAATGATATAAATCCAATACCATTCAGTTCAGGGAATGATGTAGAACTAATAAGACGTGACTAATAATCTCTTAACAAAATCTCATTATTTTGTTTAGCCACTAGAAAACCATATATAAATTTAGAATATATTATGAACTTTTGTACTCGATATTGCTACTTCAGGAGCACATTCGAGGCGTTCATTTTAAACATTTATTCTTTAGTAGCTTTTCTCTACATAATTTCAATTATGCAACTTCAGGTGCATTAATCATAATAAGCTTTTAGTACACGTATCACTCATTTAAACTATCTCATAGAATCTGTAACAGCCTGCTAAAATAATCAGTTTTGGATTCTTTCCCGACAGCAATCACATCTCTCTCGTCTTTACCCTCATCTGGAATCACGCGTATAGATTATCTTTTCTGTAAATCACGTAATTTGTTCTTCACCGACAACTGTAAAATCATGAACAGTTTTATCCTAAGCGTTGTACCTCGATGGCGTTTTCCCGGATCTTATCCATCGAATTTCAAAGTATTAGATAAGCTTGTTTTTAAAGTAGCACAATTATAATAATTTAATGAGTTTTGAAAATATTATAATTGTGGATAATTACTTAGATTAAATATTTTAGTTGTTTTAAGATATTAAGATGTTTAATTTTACGTTGAAAACTCTTATTTAAATTAATTGGTTTTATCATCTTCGATTAATTAACGGTACTTTATCATTTTATATAATGATGAGGAAATATTATTTTATAAATTTTAGTTTATAAAATAATATTCTACCTTAATTCATCGTGGTGTTTTATTTAAAGTGTTTTATTTAAAATAAAACATTTACGCGTTTTTAATCAGTGTTTTAATTCACCGTTGAATTATTTGAGGATCCCAAAACGTAGGATTGAAGTTTATTACCTAGGCTCCTACCCTTTTTCCTTCATTTTTCCTTTTTTCTTTTTTTTTCTTCTCTTTCCTCTCCTTCTCTCCATGGTCGACTTACACCCTTCCACCATAGCTGATCGGTTCTAGCTTCCTACCGGCGCCACCTCCGGCCGCCGTGCCTCACCTCCACCTCCGGCATGTCCCTCCCTCACCGGCGAACACATCTGCACCGGAGGTGTGCAACGCCGGCCACCAATTCTCTCTCTCTTCCCGTGCTCTTCCTTCTTGTCTCATTACCGTCGCCGCCCCTTTGACCGCCCGTTTCTCCGCCGTCCGGTGGAGGTGTCGTACACCACCCCCGCCATTCTCTTCCCCTTTCACCATAGTTCATACACACCAATTTTCAGAGCCATCGGACCAGCCGTTAGTCGCCGAGAGCCCCCGGAAGTTGCTGCCCCTGCCCTGTTTTCTCCCCTGTTGCCGATTTCTTTCTCCGCCCAGAACCGCCGCTCGCCGGCGGCGTGGACTACACCACCCACCCAGATTTCTTCCCCTCTCACCGGTGAACATCCCCTCCAAGTTTCACCTCCATCCGAGCCACGGTTAGCCGCCACTCTCGCCTCCAAACAAATGGGTTTTTAAGGCTTTTCACCATTTTGGACCACCATACACGGCCAAATCAGCCACCAAGCACCACCATTGGATTCACCACATCAAGGGCTTCCTCCCCATGTCTTTCTTTTTCCCAAACTCTCACTTTTTCTCATATGGGTTTCTCAAAACACCCGTTCGGTTGCACCACCGTGCGCCGCCGTACACGGCCACCCGTGGTGTTTCACCACCACCATCTTGTTCCTCTCATCCTCATGAACCTCTCCAAGAAATTTCATGGCCAACGGAGCTTCGTAGAGCTCACACTCTCCCGCACTCTCCAAGGCCAAAAATGGTTTCAAACGGCCGATCTGCCGCCGTTAGCCACCGTCCGACCACCACCTCGCCACCACAGCTCCACCACATGTTCCTCTACCTTTCCCTAGCTTTCCATGAAGTTCTATGGCTTTTCGCTACCTCGCGTCTCCTCCGCTCACCGTTCGGAGTTACTGTTCACGGCGTGATGCCGCCGTGCTCCGCCACCTTTGACCATCACAAGGCGACCGTGAGTCTTCCAAGACCACGCCTAGCCTTTCTCAAGCCCAAACTACCACTTTATGTGGTGGACAGACACCGTACCGCCACGTATGCTCCTCCGACGCATGTTCGTGACGAGCAGCGAGCGACGCACGGGTTATCCCGTCGATGGTATAACCCTCTATCTTTAGTTATTTATGTTTAACATAGTTGATTTGGTTGGCTGTAGACTGTGTAGTTAGTGTTTGTGGAGTTCGCTGCGTAGTTGTGAAACGAAGTGTGGTTGTGAAGTGTTAGGCTTGATTTTGTAGTTTTGTGGACTGTGCTGTGAAGTATAGGCGTGAGATGGATGCCGTAGATGTGATACGGCGGGTTGTGTGAAGAGAATACGCGTGTAGCGTATTCTGTGTAATGCAGCGACGCGCCGCGCGACGTGCGCTGTAGTGATGTGGGTCGTAGAAGGAAGGGAGTACGCATGTAGTGTACTCCGTGTGGTATGGCGATGCATCGTGTGATGTGCATCGTGTTGATGAGTGTTGTAGCGAAGGAAGTACGCGTAGCGCGTACTCCGTGTCGCGTAGCGATGCACCGTGAGACGTGTATCGCAGTGATGGGTTTTGTAGTGTGAATGGAAGAGAGTTCACGTGAGTGTACTCTGTACTAAGTCGTGATACACCGGATGGCGTGTCACGAAGGGTTGGATGGCGTAGCAGAGAAGTGTGGAGCGTATGGTGTAATGTTGGGAAACTGTATGACAGTGTCCCGAAGCAGTGATGATATGGATTATAGTCCGGGATGACTGGTGTCATCTTGTGGTTGACTATGGCTAAGAGTATATGGATTGAGAAATGAGTTGTTTGTTTGGTTGTTATTGATAATTTTAATGAACTTGTTTTAGTGCAAAGGCTTTCTGAAGTCAATTTATCTCTTCCGAGTATAGTGAAACCTCAAGTTGGCCGTGGTGTTGCAAGTGCTTACAATATGGCAATTGAGTTCAGAAGTGAAAATCTTAAGGACTTGAGTGTTCCTCTTCCAGCTGTTGTGCAGTTCCTCGTGTCTCGCGCTCTATTCTCATAGAACGCGACGATCGAGGTAAGTTAGCCTCTAACTTACTATCAGTTTATTGTGTATGTGTGATGGGTAAGAGAACTACAATTTATGTATGTATGTTATCGTATATGCCATGTCATGCTATGTCATTACATGTTTATCTGCTACGTATGATTTAATCTCTCATGAATAATTATCTGTTACATAATCTTTTCTGTCATACAATGATGTATGTTATAAGTATGCCATGTTAAGTATGCCATGAAATGTTATGATTAAATCATATTGTGCCATTTACAAGTATACGCCATGTTAGAAAAGTATATGATATTAATTAATATCTCATGCATTAAGAAAGATAAGACATGTTATGTTACGTATAATACGTGGGGCCACAACAACTGTGGAGTACGTATTATATTTTATGTTACGTGAATACGTGGGGCCACAACAACTGTGGAGTACGTATTATATTTAATGTTACGTATATACGTGGGGCCACAACAACTGTGGAGTACGTATTATATTTTTATGTTACGTGTATACGTGGGGCCACAACAACTGTGGAGTACGTATTATTTTTTATGTTACGTGTATACGTGGGGCCACAACAACTGTGGAGTACGTATTATATTTTATGTTACGTGTATACGTGGGGCCACAACAACTGTGGAGTACGTATTATATTTTATGTTACGTGTATACGTGGGGCCACAACAACTGTGGAGTACGTATTATATTTTATGTTACGTGTATACGTGGGGCCACAACAACTGTGGAGTACGTATTATATTTTATGTTACGTGTATACGTGGGGCCACAACAACTGTGGAGTACGTATTATATTTTATGTTACGTGTATACGTGGGGCCACAACAACTGTGGAGTACGTATTATATTTTATGTTACGTGTATACGTGGGGCCACAACAACTGTGGAGTACGTATTATATTTTATGTTACGTGTATACGTGGGGCCACAACAACTGTGGAGTACGTATTATATTTTATGTTACGTGTATACGTGGGGCCACAACAACTGTGGAGTACGTATTATATTTTATGTTACGTGTATTCATGGGGCCACAACAACTGTGGAGCATGAAGTATGGGGCCACAACAACTGTGGAGCATACACTACGTGAGACACAGCAATTGTGACACGTAGAATACGTGGGGCCACAACAACTGTGGAGTACGTATTAAGTCAAGTTTCAGATCAAGTGCATGATAAGTCAAGTTTCAGATCAAGTTCATGTTTTGTTATGTACACGTACATGTTATGTTCATGATCAAGTTATGTTCCAAGTTCATGTTCACATCATGTTAAGTTCACGTTTACAGTATGTCTCAAGTTCACGTTTATGTCATGATATGTTCAAGTTTATGTTATTTTCAAGTTCATATTTATGTTATGCATGTTTACGTTCATGCTACATTTCAAGTCCATGTTATGTTTTAAACTCAAGTTCATGTCATGTTAAGTCAAGTTCAGTTCACGTTTAAGTTCTGGTTATGTCATGTTATATGTCAAGTTATGCTATGCTTATGTACGACTTTACTTATGCATTTATGCTTTTACTGCCATGCATGCATCTTTAACCTGTGTGTGAGTTTTATGTTAACTTACTGAGATTTGTAATCAAATCTCACTGTGGTAGTCCCAACTACCATTCCCCCCGAATGGTAGATCTTGTTACAGGACCCAAAGAAGAATTGGAATCTGACCATCTGAATACGGTCATCTAGGCTACGGTGCGATGTTGATGATGGTATAGTATTTAACTTAGGTTAATGCTTGTACTTTTGGAGTTGTATCTCAAGTATTCTTTTGATCACAACCATTTTGGACTAGTGTAGTGATCACGGCTTTTTAGTATGTTTTTATGTCCTTTATGTATGAAATATGTTTCAAGTATTTGGGATATTTTAGTTTGGTGCATAGTATTGCTAAAGAAAAAAATTATCCGCTGCGAATATTGCATAATGCTAGATGCATGTTAGGAACATTGCATCTTATATGTCATGAACGGGGGCAGGTAACCTTGTGTTGCATGTCTCGACGCTTCAAATGTCCGTTAATCCCAAGCGGAATTTGGGGGCGTCACAGAATCAATAGATCTTTTATTATGAGATACTCAATAAAATTATTGGTTTAGAGCGATCCTTCAGGGATGCTCAATTTCTATTCCAAGATGAATCTTATCATCAATAATTCATAACAAGTATAAAAAATAAATAGAACTTGTATATAAACTATGTGAATAAACATAAAATTTAATCAAGTAATAATAATGAATATAATCTTTAATACTCACCTTGGGGATTGCAAATAATATATTGAAAAACTTACTTGAAGTAGAAGACCACTAGCTTCAGAATCAACAGAACCTCGTGCTGATAACGTGTTATGAAACTAATGAAAAGAGAGAGAGTGAAAGAGAGAGAGAGAGAGAGAGAGAGAGAGAGGAGAGAAAGAGGAAATTGTAAGAGAAAGAGTTGTTCTTCAATGCAAAACTTGATGCATATACAAGGGAATGATACCCATATTTATAGGAGCACAAAGGGGTAGGTATAGCTTAAGTCTCCATTGATGGCTAAAGATAGGTCTTAATTAATGGCTCAATGGTGCTAATTAGTAGCTAAAGATTGGTCTTAATTGATGGTTCAATGGTCTTAATTAGTAGCTATGTATGGTTATACAAATGTTTATAACAGTACATTGATTTTAGTGGTTTGTTAAAGTGGTTGGTGTGCTATAAATTGATTGAACCAATACAAATTTCCAGATTAATCAACAAATAGATCAGAATGCAGTGTAATTTCATAAACCTAAATAGCTGAATTACGATCAGTATAGATGATTGGTCCGCTAAACACAAACACACACACACACACACACACACAAACACACACATATATATATATATTCTATAATAATCTCATATCAACAGTAATAAATAGTAATTTTCTTATTTTTCCATGTGCAATCCGTGTATTATGTAGTTACTTTTTTATCCTTCTGCTTTATTCTTTTGTGTCCGTTTATATGGGATCTTATTTGTCTTTTAATATATTAGGTGAAAGTAACGTGCAATGCATGTTTGCTTAGTTTATATTTAATTTTTTTGTTAAGAACTAATTTTTTATTAATAAAGATGTAATATTTTTGGTTAATTAAATAACATCGCCCATAGTTTTATAAAAACTGTTTGAGATAATTTTGATTATAGGATGATGATTTAGTATTTTCCTCATCTTGTATTGCCTCAATAGAGAGGACATGAAAATACCTATATTTTTTCTCCTTCAGTTTCTTTGGATATACATAAACTTGAATCTTTCAAATTTTTTTTGATAATTTCTCCGCAACACTTTTAACATTTGGTCGATGTTCCTACAAAATAAATTTTGAATAGCTTTACATAATTAATAAAAATCCATTTTTTTAATTAACTCATTATAACCAAACTAAACTTTTGAATAAAAATTTAAAAGATACCTCTTTAGCATGTTCTATCAACTCAACTGCTAAACAACCAAGTGCTTGCTTTCAGCCCAGTCCTCTTTTCATCAAATGGTGCCGTTTGGCCATCCCTTATGTTTTTTTCTTCTTTTTTTCTTCTCCCGCACGCTGCTGCCCTCCTTCTTCTTCCTCTTCTCGGTTGTGTCCCTTTTCTTTTGCAAATCAGAGTTGCCACACAAAAATTGAACCCACCAAAGCCAAGTTTTTTTTTTTTTGCCCTTTCAATCTTCTTCTTACTCTTGCGCCGAAAACATCCCCATTTTATCAAAACACTCTCTCTCCCCCAGAATCCATCTTCTAGATCTCTCGGTTTCTCTCCATTTTCATAGCAGATCGGAAAATGCTTCCGCTATTGCTTCATCTCCTACAACCTCGCATTTGTTCTTCTATCTTCTTCCTCGCAATTGTTGTTACACCTGTTCAGAAATACCTTCGAATGGAATTTTATTTGAGCCTGTTCTGAGGCATCCTTTCTCAGAACATTGAAAGTTGAGTTCTCTCACCAGTATCTCATCGATTTACAAGGCAAACGGTATTCTTGCTTTTGGCGATGACTTCAGTGAAGCACGATTCTTTGATGGAGTCCGAGGAGGCGAAGACGTGGTCGCACAGTATTCTCTCACCAATGATGAGCGTGATATTTTCACTGCCTCCATTTACGTTAACTTTAACGACATTTTCAAATCCATTTTGTTATTTACATTTAATGGAGAAAATCAAAACTATTAAAACAACAATTTTCGTTTCATAGCCACTTTTTATACATAGAAGAAATGGATTAGATGTGGGGCCGGTTGAGATAAGATGTCAGATGTGTGTCGATTTCTGTGCATCAGCTCCATTATTATTATTTTTTCATCTCTCTCTCTCTCTCTCTCTCTCTCTCTCTCTCTCTCTCTCTCTCTCTCTCTCCTGACCCACGCTTTTTTTCCACTCTCGCTCTCTCCAAACCCAAAACACCACCCCCACATCTCCCCTCAAACTCACGCCGCCATCCAGCTCCAGTAGGGGTAGATCTCTCTCCCTGTCAGCTTCTCACCCTCCTTTTTCCCCATCGCAGTTTGCCCTTTTGTTTTGTTTTGCTCGATCATGTCGTGCACGACCACTGCAACCCCTCCATCACCACCTTAGCCGTGCCAGCCTCTTGCAGCCATCATGTCAACCCAAGCACGGCTGTCGCATAGCGACCAGGGCCAGCAAGCCAATTGGCCACCATTTCAACACTTCAGTTCCTCCATCAAAACTCACGCCCACCCCTGAAGCAAAAAATTTGGTTTTTCCTCTCTCTCTCTCTCTCTCTCTCTCTCTCTCGTGTATATATATATATTCTTGTGGCTCACCCTGGGTCTACACCCTCGTTCTTTTAGTCATCACACCCTTCTATACTGTACAAGAATACTCTTGTTAAGACCACATCAACTAGAAAATCAAGCCCATTCAATGTCTTTCATGCCCCACTCCTTCTCCACCCAACCCACATTGGTTTTCTATCAAGCTCATTATGAGTTAAAAAAAAAAAAAGCCATGTGAAATAGTGAGGAAGGGTCATGTGTTCTTTTTGGATTAAAAAAAAAGCCATGTTAATTGTTAAAAAATAATTTTTTTCCATGTGAGAGATCTCAAATTGACAAATGATATTCTTCCACAGAAACTTGGTGATGATCTTTGCTGTTATGGGAGGTGTTCCACCTTTGACCATTTTGTGAAATAGTCCATAGCCACTATTATATGCTTTACACCCCCTTTCCCTTGTGGGAAGGCGCCAACTAAGTCAACTCCCCATTGGGAAATGGCCAAGGGGCTATGCTAGAGGATAACTTCAATGTGATTTTCACATGCTAACTACCATGCGATCACAAGCAACTAGAGATCAAGAGACGAACACCACAGACATGTAAGTGAGGCTGGCGGATGTTGAAGAAAAGCTAAAAAGGGGGACTGCCCTGGCAAAGTGACTACAATAAGAGAATGAAGAGTTGAAGTGGCAGCATGCTACTACGCCACAGGTCAATAGGGACCAGATAGAAGGAGATGTGGAAAGTGCAAACAGGGTCAACGCCGATGAACTAAAAAAGAAGAGACTACAAGACAAACTAAAGAAGTCACTTGCTGTGCCTTCCCACTAACGTTGAAAGGGATAACACGCGGTTGGTTTTGTTGAACCCAAGGTTTCAAGTTTCGTGTAATTATAAATCTACACATAGATTTTGATGATAACAAATGAATTCAAAGAATAAATGAGTCTCAAGTTCAAACTGTCCACATAATGGAGTCAAACACATCAAGGAACCAAGCATGAACAAGAAGGGAACAAGTTCACATTAAAGTAAAGAGTAATGTTGTAAATTTCTTAAAAATTCGAAATTAGGATTAAAGCTCAAAATTAATATTTTATCATAAAGCATTAAAATACATTTTCCACATGTGCATGAATATTTTGAAAGATGACTGATTGTCATCTTTCACATGTGCATGACATGATTAAATGTTTAAACTTTGAAAATATTAAGATGATTGATTTTCATCTTTCACATGTGCATATTTTATTTGAATACTTTTAAAAGTGATTAATACTTTTCTTGACTTATGTAAAAGGTAGATGTCTTTGTTTGAAAATTTTGAAAAGTAAAGTGTGCTCCTTTTGTCATATGCAAAAAGTAAAAGATTAGCTTTGAAATTTTTGACAAGTAAAGTGTGCTCATTTTGTCACATGCAAAAAGTTAAAAGATTAGGTTTGAAATTTTTGAAAAATGAATGATATTGTCTTTGACATGTGAATATTTTTAAATTTGAATATGAAGTCTCATATGCCTATAAATAGATCCTTTGAGAGCTTCACATTTACAATACCAAGAGCATACAACATTCATTCAAAGCTTTCATTCTCTCTTCTCTAAACATTGAGCCTTAACCCTTGTTCATTTTGAGAGGTATAGTTTGTGTTGTATTGTTCTTATTTCACTCATTGAGTGTTTTCTGATAACCTACACACTATCAATTGTTGTATCAGTAAAAGGGTATGTATAACCCTTGTGCGTGTAGAAAGTGTTCTACACAGGGAATAGTTGAATCAGCACGTGTAAGGTGATTGTAAGTGTAGAGAGTGTTCTACACAGATCCTTTGTAGCGGTATTGGTCAAAGGTGTAATAGGTTTATATCTCCACCAGAAAGAGGTTGAATAGTGAATTCGGGGATTCTCAATGGATAGCTTGAGGCGAGGATGTAGGCAGTGGGGCTGAACCTTGTTAACATACTGAGTTTGCTGCTCTCTTACCTTTACTCTTTATATTTATTGTTGTTTCGTATTTTGTTTATATTTGATATTGTATATTTGATTTATAATTGTTATTTTTTTTAAATACAACTCAATTTACCCCCCTCTTGTGTTAGTCATCTGGGAAACAATTGGTATCAGAGCTAGAGCTCTGTTATAAGATTAACTATCTTTTGAGTTAAGATCTTATAGCTAACATTGCAGCTTCATTTGGTGAAAGTCAATCTTGCAGTCGGCCTCCACTCTTTTGTGGAGACAACTATTCATTCTAGAAAGTTAGAATGAGAATATTCTTTTAAGCTCAAAGTCAAGAAATCTGGAAATGTATTGTAAATGGACCTTATATTCCAACAAAAGTGATTGATGGAGTAAAGGTAAAAAAGAAAGAAGAAGAGTTTGATCGTGAAGACAATAGACTTTATACTTTGAATTTAATTGCTATGAATTTATTATATAATACTCTCAATGGTAATGAGTTTAATAGAGTAATGACTTGCGCTACGGCAAAGGAAATTTGGGATAACTTGGAAGTTACTTATGAAGGAACTTCTCAAGTCAAGGAATCAAAAATTTATATTCTTACTCATGAATATGAAATATTTAAGATGAATGATGATGAATCTATTTCTAGTATACACATTCTTTTTACTAACATCATAAACAGCTTGATAGCTCTTGGCAAAGTTTATTCCAAAGTGGAGATAGTAAGAAAAATTCTTAATTCTCTACCAAAACGTTGGGAATCAAAAGTGACAGCGATTCTTGAAGCTAAAGACCTCAAGAAGTTCTAAATGAATGAACCCATCGGGTCACTTATCACCCATGAGTACACATTGAAAGGAGGAGGAGAAGAAGGAAAGCCAAAGAAAAGCTTGGCACTTAAAACTGTTTCTCATGAAAGTGAAAGTGATGAATATGAGGAAAATAACGACAAAGATGAAGAAGTTGCGATGATAACAAGAAGAATTTAGAGATTTTTAAAGAAAAATAAAACTCCTCCGAGGAAATCTTTCAAAAAGTTTTCTAAGAGAAATTCAGGTAAAAATGACATTTTAATTTGTTATAAATGCAATAAGCCTGGTCATATCAAGCCAAATTTTTCTCTGCTAAAGAAAGATCGAAACAAAGATAAGAAAGCAATGAAAGCTACATGGGATAATTATTCAAGTAGCTCAGATAGTGAAGCAAGCAATGGAGAATCAGCAAATCTTTGTCCGATGGCTAAAGACGATATTGAGGTAACAAATCTTGATAATATTGAAGAACCTTCATATGAAGAATTGCAAAATGTTTTAGAAGAGGTATATGAGAAATTTGAAAAATTGAGTATCAAGTATACTGTTTTGAAAAAGAAAAATTATTCTTTAACAAACGAAATTGATATTTTAAGAAAAGGAAGTATTGCTTTGAAAGATGAAAATCTTGAGTTGAAGAAGAAGAAAACTGATTTAGAAAATATTGTTAAAAAATTTACGAATGGAAAAAGAAATTTTGAAAAATTTCTTGGTAGTCAAAGATGTGTTTTTAACAAGACAGGCTTGGGATATATGCCAAAAAAAAAATACAAACCTTATAAAAACTTTGATAATCCTTCTACATTAAAGTCCAATATTCAAAATTCTTTTCATAATAATTTTTTCAAAAAATGATACTATTATAATTACTCAAGTTCTTCATATATGGCACATGCTATTTGCAATTTTTGTAATAGAAATGGTCATAATTATCATACTTGTCATATTAGAAGAAAGCATACAATGACTATTAGGGCCATATGGGTACCTAAAAATCTTATTTCTTCTAATACTAATAAATAAATGACCCAAAGAACTTAAGTACCAAGAAAAATCATTTTAATTGTTTTTATAGGTATGCATGAAGTCTTCCACAAGAAAAAACAAATAGTTTTTAGATAGTCGATGTTTAAGACACATGACGGGAGATAAGACTAAGTTCTTTGATCTTAGACTTAAAGAAGAAGGACACGTGAAATTTGGAAACAACTCGAAAGGAAAGATCGTGGGAATAGGTAAAATTGATAATAAATCTTCTCTCATAATTGAAGATGTTCTACTTGTTGAAAGTCTAAAACATAATCTTTTGAGTATAAGTCAATTATGTGATAAAGGATTTACAGTTACTTTCAAGATGGATAAGTGCATTATTTTGAATGATCATGATTGTAATATTTGTTTTATTGTTTTTAGAAGCAACAATGTTTATACAATTGATTTTGTAGAAATTACCTCACAAAATGCTATTTATTTTTCAGCTCAAAATGAAACTAGTTGGTTATGGTATAGAAGACTAGGTCATACCAACATGGAACTTATTTCTAAAATTTCAAAAAATGATCTTGTAAGAGGTTTACCAAAGGCAAATTTTCTTAAAGACAAAATTTGTGATGCATGCCAATTTGGTAAACAAACAAAAACTTCTTTTAAAACCAAGAATCATATTTCCACTACCAGACCACTGCAACTGATACACATGGATCTTTTTGGACCAAATAGAGTTGTAAATCTAGGAGGAGAATATTATGCTTTTGTTATTGTTGATGATTTCTCTAGATATACTTAGCTCATCTTTCTTACTCATAAAGATGAGGCACATAATGCATTTACCAAGTTATGCAAGATAATTCAAAATAAAAAGGGTTATACTATTTCAAGTCTCCGAAATGATAGGAGAAAAGAGTTTGTTAATAAAAATATTGAAACATTTTGTGATGAAAATGGTTTTGTGCATAATTTTTCTGCTCCTCGAACTCCTCAACAAAATGGGGTAGTAGAGAGAAAAAATGGATCTCTTCAAGAAATGGCAAGAACAATGCTTAATGAGAACAACTTGCCTAGTTATTTTTGAGCCGAAGAGGTAAGTACTGCATGTTATGTTATAAATAGAGTTATGCTAAGATAAAACTCCCTATGAGCTTTGGAATGAGAAAAAGCCTAACATTGGTTACTTTCATGTATTTGAATGCAAATGTTTTATTTTGAATGACAGAGATAATTTAGGAAAATTTGATCCAAAATCTGATGAATGTATCTTTTTCGAATATTCTACTAATAATAAAGCTTATAGAGTATTCAATAAAAAGACTTTGATTGTACAAGAATCTAATTCTATATCATGTCATCCCTATCCATAGGAACTGGCAAGCGGAATGAAGAATCCAATAGAGATTTCAATTGTTTATTCTTGTGCCGAATGATTCCTTCCCTTGTGTGAGACTCTTGAACAAATTGTTGAAGTACAATAATTTATTCTTTAAACTTTTCAACTTCATGGTTTTTGACTTGTAGCCGCTGGTAAAAGCAACAATAGAGGATGAGTAGCGAGTCCTGAGACTCACCAACTCGTAGATAGCATCGGAGTCTGACTTATTAGCCAAACTATTATTCTCTTGCTGCAACAAGGCACCAATGGTAGCTGTAGAAAGGACAAGAGATTGAGGTGTAAAATACCTCATGGATGGATCTAGAGGAATATTAGAAGAATGAGCCATTGAGAAAAGAATTGAAAACTTAAAGCGAGAATGTTGAAGGAATGCAGATGAGTTATAGAGATGAGAATAAGATTTGATGCAAATTAGATGAACTTTAAAACTGATTTTATAGAGATAGCATAAAGAACAAGACAAACTATTGTCTCTTCAAATCTTATTTAGTAAAAAAAAATACAAGATATGCTGGACACATATAGTCAAAAGTTTTCTTACTAAACCAGCGAGATTAACAGTAGGTTGTCCCTATTTTTCTAGTAAACGATGAACTTCTGCTGTTATCTACCGATGTTGACCTTGTATCTGAACCCTTTCTCGTTCCAGCTCCTCTATTCGTGGTTGCAGATCATGAGCATACCAATCTGTAAAATTTTTCAACTCTTTGTTTTCTTGTTTTAGCCTTTTATTCTCTCTATCCTTATTAACAAGTTTCTGTCGTAACTCAGATATTTGGATGTTAAGATGTTCAATCTCACTCACCCTTGCCATTAACCTCTGAGACATGGTCGTAACAGAGACAGCATATTGACTACTGAGCATTCTTGATTCTGTAACAATTTCAGAATCAGCCCTACTAGAAAAATGGATCTTTGCTCCTATCATGGTATTGATGTCCTCAGGAGAGAAGATTGATGGTTGATGCGTCAAGAGTTCTTGATTCAAGTCTGGAACATTAATAGAAGAGAATTGCTCGGCCATTATATCGTTATGGAAAAATAGAACTCAGGTCAAGAAGAAATGTATTTTTTTGGTATCTGATGGGTGAAAATGATCATTTTGTTTAAAGAAACTCAGAGCTTTCAATCTCGTTTGTCAATAGCATCAGGCGATTGTTTAAATCTCCAGCCGCACTAAATTCATAGAGTTAGGCCTCGAGGCTTTGCAGCATTTGTAGGGTCACGGACGGCTCCATTTTTTTTCAACTATCTATAGTGTCTACTAACACATCATTTTCTTCAGTCTATTTACTTACTGCAGATCTTTTTTAATGATGCCAAAAGGGGGAGAAGTTTTAGACTAGAACATTAATATTATTTAAATTGCTAAACTTGTTATATATGATTGGAATTGTATTTATACTTTTACTTAAAAAACTAACGCACATTTTCTGGGGGAGCTAAAGTATTAATACAAACTTCAGGTTCTATCAAATATTTGTTATCATAAAAAATGGAGAGATTTTTTAAACCAAGGTTTCAACTTTCATGTAATTATAAATCTACACATGGATTTTGATGATAACAAATGAATTTAAAGAATAAGGAGTCTCAAGCTCAAGTTGTCCACACAATGGAGTCAAGCACATCAAGGAGCCAAGAATGAGCAAGAAAGGAACAATTTCACATTAAAGTCATAGAGTAATGTTGTAAATTTCTTAAAAATTTGAAATTAGGATTAAGGTTCAAAATTAATAGTTTATCATAAAGCATTAAAATACATTTTCCACATGTGCATGAATATTTTGAAAATTAAATTTGAAAATTTTGAAATATGATTGATTGTTATCTTTCACATGTGCATGACATGATTAAATGTTTGAACTTTGAAAATATTAAGATGATTGATTGTCATCTTTCACATGTGCATATTTTATTTGAATATTTTCAAAAGTGATTGATGCTTTTCTTGACTTATGCAAAAGGTAGATGTCTTTATTTGAAAATTTTGAAAAGTAAAGTGTGCTGCTTTTATTATATGCAAAAAGTAAAAGATTAGGTTTGAAATTTTTGAAAAGTGAATGATATTGTCTTTGACATGTGAATCTTTTTAAATTTAAATATGAAGTCTCATATGCCTATAAATAGATCATTTGAGAGTTTCACATTTACAACACCAAGAGCATACAACATTCATTCAAAGCTTTCATTCTCTCTTCTCTAAGCATTGAACCTTAATCCTTGTTCATTTTGAGAAATATAGTTTGCGTTGTATTGTTCTTATTTCACTCATTGAGGAGTGTTTTTTTATAACCTATCCACTATCAATTCTTGTATCAGTAAAAGGGTGTGTATAACCCTTGTGCGTATAGAAAGTGTTCTACACAAGGAATAGTTGAATCAGCACGTGTAAGGTGATTGTAAGTGTAGAGAGTGTTCTACACAGATCCTTTGTAGCGGTGTTGTTTAAAGGTGTAATATGTTTATATCTCCACCAGAAAGAGGTTGAATAGTGAATTCGGGAATCCTCAAGGGGTAGCTTGAGGCGAGGATGTAGGTAGTGGGGCCGAACCTCGTTAACATACTGAGTTTGCTGCTCTCTTACCCTTACTCTTTATATTTATTGTTGTTTTGTATTTTGTTTATATTTTATATTGTATATTTGATTTATAATTGTTATTTTTTTAAATACAACTCAATTCACCCCCTCTCTTGTGTTAGTCATCTGGGCAACAGGTTTGGAACTCTATGGCTAGGGTCTATCAACAGTTTTGAAGAGTTGGCAAAACAGTTTTTAACACAATTCATGGCAAGTAGAAAATGCCGGCAACCTACATCCTACCTTATCACTATCAAGCTGCAAGAATGAGATAGCTTAAAGGCCCATTTAACTTGATTCAACAAAGAGAAATTGACCACAGAGGATCAAGATGAGAAGATCACATTAGTTGTCCTACTAGGAAGCATATGGCCACAAAGTCCATTCATGATCGAGCTGACTAGGAAAACCCCCTAAACCTTGCGGGAGTTCATGGACAAAGTTGACAATTATATCAAAGCATAAGACACGTTTTAGGCTCTTTTGGACCCTAGGAAGTAGGAGGTGAAATCTAATGCTAAAAATTCAAGTAAAGACAGGAAGGCTGGGTTTAGTCACCAAGGCAAGGGTTGTGAGAGACACTCCGTGCAGCAAGACCAAGGGCCTCACCTTATCCACAACAACTTGAATGTGCAAGAAATGACACTCCCACCCACAAGGGGCAGCCTTATTGTAAGTACCACTAATCGAAGGTCAGGGGCATGAGTTCAAATAGAGCAGAAGCCTAAAGAGACAGCGGCAAGATAAGGAACAAATGCAGGACACTCCTCGCCAATCATGCGACCAAGACCAAGCTCATTTGGGGGAAATCCGCACCATAGCATAAGGGTTTGCTGGGAGAGGCGTGACGGCATCTAGCAAAAAGGCTCATGCTCGTTAAGCAAAACATCATGAAATGTACTCAGCGGATAAGTCCTTGAAGTACCCTAGTTTGGGTACCACACCTATTATTTCTTTTGGAGATGAGGATTGTGAGGGCGTCTTATACCCCTATGAAGATGCCTTAGTGGTCACCTTATTAGTCACAAACTATACTACCAGATGAATCTTGATCGATAATGGGAGCTTGGCTGACATCCTATTATGGGATGCCTTTGCTAAAATGGGTATTAGCCCTAATAGACTATGCCCATCACCAACCCCTTTGAAGATTATTAATATCATGTGAACATTATTACATCTTTTTGGAGTAAATAGATATATAGCTACTATATTAATATTAATATATATGCTCTTGATAAAGATACAAATATATATATTTTTTATATATATATATATATATATATATATATATATTGTTGGGTTTCTTTAAAAAAATAAAAAATTATCTCAAATAATTGTATCTAATCAACAAAATAATAAATTTTGTGAATAAGTTGAAGCTATTAATTCGATGGATCATAAAACCAGCCTTTGAACGTAACATGAAACGAGACGGCCCGATTTTAAGCTTGAATTGTGGTCGAGTTCAAGAAGAAAATAAAATGTTTAGGATGACAACAAAACCATAAAGGCTACAACACTGTCTCCAAATAAACCAAAATAATTAAGATTTAACGTGGAATAGTGACACAGCTCCTCTACCCAATGGACGCCACCTATTCAATACGTGAGACAGATCATTAGAAGGGCTCAAGTGTCTTCGTTTGTTTCTGGCGCGTGGCGTTAATTTCTTCGTCTGTAAAGATAAAAGTGAAATACATATGCACTAATTAACAAAATAAAAGACTCTGCTTAAGAAAGTAAACCTGACCCACTTGGACAGATAAAAGTCTATTTATTTTATCTTTTAATTAGTTAGATTAAACGGAGAAGATTCCAACATCAATAATGGAGTACTACTTATCAACGTAAAATGTTATCAGTATTTATTTATTGATTTAAAATTATTTTAAAGTAATTTTTTATATTAATTATTTAAATAATAGTTACTTAAAATATATCATATAATAATTATGAATGTAGATGATAAAATTTAAATTAAAGAGTAGTATTTCTGTTTTTTCTTTTTCTTTTTTTATAAAATAAAAATATAAAGTACCGAAAAATACTGCACAATGCGATTGCCATGATCAATCACGTGAAACATTTAACTCAAGCGGCCCACTTTATAAAGGAGATAATATATTTATATATATATATTTATTTTAACTTTTCCTCTTTCACTTTTGCTTTTCTTTCTTAGCCCTCCCTAGCCAATGGCCTTTAGATGAGTCGTCCTGGAATGATTAGGTGAATTCATGTCATCTCGAACAAATAATCATCTTGATCTTTTCATTATTAAACACTAATAGTTACAAGATGATCTTGACATTTCATGATTATCATGATTTTATCATTATAAAAAATTTCATTTTTTGTATGATCTATTAATTAATGGATAGGTACGTGGAAGCTAATCAGTGATCTCATTTTACTGGCTTTGTTCATATATACTTGTTTAGTCTTTTAATTATACCCGGCCGGACCCAAAAGGAGCCACCGAAGAACATCTTATCGACAAGCTACCTCAGCTTTGATATTGAATAATATTGCTTTGCTAAGGAATAAAGAGATAAAGGATCAGAGAGAAATTCAGAGAACATATTATATATATATGTATGGTGGACCATTTTTAAAACAAAAAGATGGTTCACTCGTAAAGCTAAAATTAGTAGATCAATCACACTTTGAATTTCGTTTCAATTCCAAGTTCAAATTGGTAAACATTTTAAAAGAAAATGAACACGGATAAAAATAATTAAAGTTTTCGCATAATTTATTAACCACAACTTGTCATAACATGACACGACATTTGCATTTGGAAAGAGTAGATGACATAGATATTGAAACAACAACGTTTTGGTTTGGAAAGAGTCCACCAAGCATTGGATAATCTCCCTAGAAAGTAAGATATAATAAGGCGCACAGCTTGCATGCGCGCATATAGACTAAATAAAGTGGGTTCATAAGAACTGGGTTAGAACTTAATTATTGGAGCGAGAGAAACCTAGCTAACCCTCATGAGTCATGACCATATATTCAAAAAGACCGAATTAGCTATAAAGTACTTTAAAAATGATATTTATAGTGTTATTATGTGGAAATATCGTACACTTAATTTTAAAAAGTAGATTAATTTAAAATTTACATAAAAAATTTATTTTTCTAATAATAAATTTGACTTTTTTTTAAAAAAAATATACAACTTATACATTATTCTAAAACTATATCTAATATTAATTACTCCTTTAATAATTTGGTTTCTGCCAAATGTTATTGACCTACTATAATAATAATATGTTAGGAATTCATTTCTTGTATATGGTGCGAGGTTGCCCCACAACATATCTTTTTAAATCTGCGAAGTTAGGGTCTGTCCATTTTAATAGAGAAGCTCGAATATATATAGTGGTGTAATCTCGGGGTCCTAAAACTTTAATAAAGTTGCTGTCGATACAATTTTTCCCATTAAACAATAAGCTCTAGTGGCGCACTATACTCTATAGGGATCTCTATCCTTCTTTCGCTTAACACTGATATTCTTTACACGCTATTATATAGCACCAGCCTTAACAGACATGATGCATGCATGCGAGTGATTTGTGAAGGGAGCTCTGATAAGCTAGTGAGAGTTATCAGTAGAAATTAAGGAATACTGAAATGGAGGTCGTCACATATAAGACCAAGGTGGGATCGGGGAGGATGCATCATAATCTGGCATTTTTCGCGATGCTAATCATACTCTTCAATGCATATTGTTGCAACGCTTCTGTCATTGTGAAGAGTAACAGCAGCTTCCGATGCAATGGCCGCCTCGATGAATGCCTGTTTGAGGAGGAATTGGAGTTGGAGTTGCTGATGAATCCTTACGTAAGCCGGATGCTCATTGACTATCCAAGGCCCAAAACCGACAAACCTGGAGAACCAGCCATTGCTTGTGGGCACGCACAGGATCCTTACGATGTATGTATCTCCAAGATAAAGAACAAATATAACCTTTGTGTCAAGAACAGTATCTTCAAGCGCTGCCCATGAGCATGATATTGAATTGTGGCAATGCGCCTCTTTGATCAGCTGTAAACTTCGTTATTCTATAATATCCTATATATGCTTATGTGTGTGTCTTTTTTTAATCCTTTTGTTGTTGTTTTCTTTAAGGATTGGCCGGAATATTACCAGACTACTACTAGCTCCCAGTTATGTTCGTATGTTTGAATCGATGTGTATGTCTAATATTGCTGGAGAATAAAATACAATTTCCACAACAATTTTAAAGGTTACACGTATATAACTGTATGTAATTAAAACTATATAATTATATATATAATAGGAGAAATGCTATGATTCAATCATGTAGACTTTATCACCCCATAAGAAGGAGTGGCAATATGTTACACGACCCGTTAACCTAACACAAACATGACACGATAATAGCGGGTTAGGGTTTAATATTAACAGGTTCAGGTCAAAAGGGGTTGATCCTTTAAGGCACGATTTCTTAACAGGTTGATAAAGAGTCAACCCGTTATGACACGTTAAGAAAATTAAAATTACAATTATACCCTTATACCTAAAAGTAAAATTGTTAGAATTTTAATTTCGATATTTTTATTGTTTGGATTGTAATTTTAGACTTGTAGTTAACTTTATAATTTTTATACATATTATGATTTTAAAATTTATATAAAATTCTACTAAATTTAATCAAGTCAAATGGATTAATTTTGGACCTATTTAACTAATTTACATAAATAGTTTGAAATGGATCGTATTGTATCGTGTTAACATATTTCATAATATTCACTAATAGGTCAAAACGGGTTGACACGACCCGTTATATTAATGGGTCGTGTGATAGTTTGAAATTTTGACACGATAAGCTTAACGGGTCGAATTAAGGTTGAATTATATAGTATAATATATATGATTTGACACGATACGAATACGATCCGTTAACACGATTTGACACTCTTACTCATCATATTACAATGTTGATATGATCATATATATATATATATAAAATTGGAAACATCTATTTTATTCGATGCTAGCTGTAGAGATAACGAGCACTGTTGAAGGGTTAATGAGTGAAGTACGTACGCACTAACGAAGAAGAAATATTAACTATCCGTTTATTAAACAAAATAATTACTTTATATTAAATCAAGTACTAGTGTGCGTTTAACCAACATGCAAAATAACAAATAAAGTTTTAAGCTTGAATATATATTTCAGGTCGATCGAGCTCAAGAAGAAAATGTTTATGATCATCATAAGCAACAAAAACCCAGCTAAAGGCCGGCGAGTAGCTGTAGTCTCCAAGTAAACCAATAGGAAAAAGTTAGGGATTTCGCAGGGAGTTCTTGCTCTATTTTTTTTTTAATTCTTTTTAATGATTAAAAATATTATTTAATAATATTATACATTTTTCTAAAAATATATTTAAAAATATTAAAAAATAATGTAAAATTAAAATTAAATGGCCGAACGGATGCCAGCGGAGGGCGTAGCCACAACCTAAACCAATAATGGGGTCATGGGATAATTATGGAGCTTAATTATAACTGGGTCGTTTATGGCGCGAGGCATCACACTTTAATTGTCTGTGTTTCTCAGTCCAAAAGAAGTTAAACATCGTATCTGCACTAAATTTTTCGTACCACCGTGACTTTAAAAATAAGATAAATACTTTGGGTCTCGAAAAAATATATATTTAAGAATATTAAAATAATAATGAAAAAAATAAAACAAAAAATTTTACCTTCTTCAGTAGTAATTTGGGCTACATCTCGAGAGCTGTAGCAATGCTCTAAAAATAATTTGCATCTCATACACCAAATACACAATACCACACTACATCTTTTCATTTTATTTTTATAATAATTATATGATAAATAGATTATGAATAGAATAATTTAATTTAATTAATTAAAAGGTTTTAAAATATATATAGAATGTGATAAAGATAGCTTAACCCTTTAGAGAAAAAAAAAAACCTTTTACTTTTCATAAGTGGGTCAGGTTTCTTCGGCACTCTTATCTCTTCGTCGTAATATAGTTGTAAAATTAAAGTTGACCTAATGATCAAGCAAAGCACGCCACGAAGTGAGCGTACGTACTAGCATGGATCACGGGTTAAAAAAAAATTTATTAAAGTATTTTTCCTTGGTTAATTAAAGTGATTGGTGTAATTTCCAAATTTAATCAACAAATAGGAAATGCATTTGTAATTTCACAAACATACATACGGACATATATTATATGTGTGTGTAGTCTTGCTGTGCACCCTGGCCGGGTCTCTATATGTGTTTACACTCTTTCTTTCAATCATCATACTCTTCTTTACCCACTTACAATAATACTGCTAGGTTGCATTTGGACGCTAAAGTGAATTTAGATAGTTTTATATATTAGACTATACTCAGCATTCAAACGCACACAAGCATGTCCATCTAAAATGAGATTTATTATTTTTTCAATTTTTCATAATTATTCTATCACTACAAGTACAACAAATCAATCATTGATAAAACTTATTATTTTTTCAACTTTCTAGAAAAAGTTAAATATATCTCAACTTACTTTACATTCAAGCACATTTCAATAAGACTTATACAAATCTGACTCAAAAACACCTTAACCCACTACCATTTACATATAAATTCATATAATTTGATATAATTTTATATAGCATCGAAACAGATCTCTAATTATTAAAAAAAGCCCTCACGAAATAGAAAACAAAGCCCATTCAATGTCTTTCATGCTCCCTCCTTCTTTGCCCAACCCACAATGGTATTCCATAACAAAAATTTTATGTACAGTCATTTTTACATATTTTTTTTCACACTTTATTGATGTGATTGGTTGAGTATTAAAAAAAATTGATACTGCCAATCACATCAGCGAAATGTGCAGAGAATATATATAAATAACTGTATATAATATTACTCATTTCATAAAGGTCACCACGAGTTGAAAAAGAAAATGCACTATTTGTTTATTCATCATTAATAAAATCAGTATTTACAAAAACAAGACATATTTAGACATGTTCAAAACACTTGTGCTCCTTGCTAAAATTTGTTCTTGCAAAATAAGAGATACTTTTTAAAAGAGTACGTATTATTATTAATAATCTTTTTAATTATAATTTTTTCACTATGTACTAAAGCAGCATCAAATTATTAAAAGATTATTTATTATTTACTAAGTATTGACCAGTCACTTAAAATCATTAATTTTAAGAGATCAAGATAATTAAAATCATGATGGTTAAAACTTAAAAAGATTATGGATATATTTTTCTTCCTTAAATCACTTCCAATGGATATAAATATATATATATATATATAAATATATATATATACTAGGTGAGAGCAACGTGCACAGCACGTTTGTCTAATTTTATGAAATGATTATTTATAAAAAATAATATATATTTTATAAAAATTATTGATGTCACTTAATAATTTAAGGTATATTTGAGAAAATAAAAAAATTAGTTCAAAATATCATATAATCCAATACATGTTTATAACATCCATAATTTTAGCAAAGATGTATACGAAAAATTTAATAAAAGTCTAACACAAACGGTAGTTCAAAATATGTGTCGTTTGATGTTTGTATTATTATTCATCAATTTATGTTATCCTGTAGACGATCAATAGAGACAATATTGAAATTCTTATTTTGCTGTTGGTTGAGTCGATCAGGGACAACATAAAGTTAAAACATAATCTTTTTATAAAATTTGTGGTATAATATTTTCTATATATAGCATATATATAAATATTAAAATATATTTTGAAATTGTTGGCCGAATTTACTATTTCTTAATTAGCTCAAGGATCACGGCTTTTGTCACGTACCCATCATAGCGAGCCCACATGTGGAATATGACTTAGCGGAAGCTACGTCCTATTACCATGGGGAAAAAAACACTTTGATTAAACACACTTGTATTATATATTACATGAGATTTTTAAATTTGGAATACTCAATAATCTGAGTTAATGAAACGTATAATACACGTATATTATATTTAGGGATTCACATCTTATGCACTTAATACACGTGTATATGTTAAGGAAAAAGAGAAAAATATAATAACTAATCTTTAATTATTTATTATTATATAAACTATTAAGTATTATAATTATTGTGATTAATAAATTATATAACAACATTGAATGCTATTTCTCTCAACATTTATTTCTTCATTTTATATGTCAAACCGTTAAAACAAACGGTGTTAACTTTAACGTTAAAACAAGAAAAACCGTTAAAACAAGATTTTTCATTTCATACACATTTTTTATATATAGAAGATATATATTTATATAATCTCCGTGCGCGCGCTTTCTTCTAATTGTATTTTTCAATGGATCAAGAAAACACGTTAATGCGATCATCATGAACTACTGTCACAGCGAACATTGACAAAAGTATCACATCAACAGTAACATGAATCTAGTTGATCGGCAACTCCAATGGCAATTAATTTCATGCATTGTCGAAGCCTCAATATTAGATTTTGAATAAAATCCGAAAAATTTAAAGATCTCTTATCAAATTCATGTAAAAATATAATAAAAAGTGTATACATGTAGCCATTTGATAGATGAGCGTACTGGTATAATCTTCCACGTCTAATATTTATTGTCTGTAAAAAACCTCACAATGATGAGATGTGTAGAGTAGCAAATGAATTTGGAGTACTGGAGACCATGATCTTTATATAACACCCTAAATTCCAATTTTTCCATTATAAAACAATGGAATTATATAGTTCATTAATGGATTATTACACAAGATTGGGCTCGTACCACTTTATGCTCATAACCTGACCAAAATCATGGGCTTTTAGAGATGTGCTGACTCGGTTATGTCACTTTATTGATCACAGTTCTTGGGCCTTATAAACATTACCAAATTTTATATTAGGCAATTATACAATGTGAAATTCCTAATCTATACAGGTTCAAAATTTAAATAATGCAAACAATCCCCCACTTAGACCACAAATTTTTGAAAAATCAAACATTGTAAACTTTATGAGTTCAAACTATAATTGCCAGACTTGATGGATATCATCTCAAAACAATATAGTTTATTGAATAATATTAGTATAGGATCATGCCAATTATTGCCACATTTATCGTGATAGGACCCATCCATGGTCACAAACACAAACATCATCAACAACATAAATCAAGTACGGATGTGTAGCATGGAAATTTCATGTAATCTGATCCTTTATCATGCCTATTTCGAATAGGTCCCTGCATAATTTTTTTAAAAATAAATCTATTTATCATCATAATTCTCATCATCCTAATTATAGTAAGCCTTACGTATTATCACAATTTGAAAGAAATACAATCTTAGTGAATTGGCATTGGCTTCATCAAAGCCAAGCCAAATGCATAAAATGATGAATATGTGTAAATCAAAGCTGTATTGGATTAGTCAAACGAAAAATGGGAAGTTTTAAACTACAGTAAATCTATAGTTTCCTCCAAATTTGAAGGGTTACTATACACTCATTAACCAATTATTTTACTACATTTTAATTCCCAACTACTGTACTTTATTTTCCCTCTCTCATTTTTTTCCCCTGCAACCCTAGTTTCATTTCAGTTTTGGATTTATGGTCAGCCCCAAGTATAAATTTAAATTATTAATGTACTTATAGTTAGTTTAATTGCTAAAAATGAAAAAAAAAATATTATTAAAACAATAATATTATATTATTATTTTGATGAATCCAATGGCTAATCTAATGTGAGATATTGAATAGGAAGGTTTTAGATTTATGGAAAACTTGTACTTTTCATCAAATTTTGAAGATGGTTTTGATGAAGTCAATGTGGATGCTCTTAAAATCATCAATAAACCAAAACACGATTGTAGTAAGTGTCAAATAAATCAAGTACGTAACAAACAAACTCTCACTTAATAAAATATGTCAATAGAACTAACCACTCTCATACGAGCTACATGCTCCTTAAACACTTTAGGTGATAAGCCCTTAGTGAGCGATTTCGCAATCATGAGATTTGTACTAATGTACTCAATTGATATATGATGATTATGAACCATTTCTTTCATGAAAAGAAAATTTATGTCAATGTGTTTAGATTCTGACGAACTCTTGTCATTCTTAGAATATAACTCAGCGGCCTTATTATCACAATAAATCTTTAGTGGATTCTCAATAAAATACGTGACTTGAAGACCGATGATAAAATTCTGCAACCATATTGCTTGAGGCATCCAATCAAGTAATAAATTGTGCTTACATGGTAGAAGAAGCTATAAGTGTATGTTTGACACTTTTTCATGACACAGCTCCTCCAGCCAACATGAAAGCATACCCTGAAGTGGATCTCTTACTATCAAGGCAACCAACAAAATCAGAGTCTAAAAATCCAACGATCTCAAGATGTTATGACCTCCCATATGTGAGCATATAATCTTTTGTTCTTTGCAAGTACCACATTACCTTTTTTAGCAGCTTTCCAATGATCCATGCCTGGATTACTCAAATATCTACCAAGCATTCCAACTGCATACGCAATATCTGGGGGTGTGCAAACTTGAGCATAAATGAGGCTCCCTATAGCTGATGCATAATGGATATCCTCCTTTTGTTTCTTTTCAATATTGTTCTTTGGGCAATAGAGCAAACTTAATTTATCACTTTTTGCAATAAGCGTATCCCCATATGCACAATTTTGCATGCCAAACATACTATGTATTTTCTCGATATATGCCCTCAATGATAGGCTAACTATACCACGTGATCTATCACGATGAATCTGAATGCCTATCACAAAAGATTCCTCACCAAGATCTTTCATTTCAAAGTGTTTCAAAAGAAATCTCTTGGTTTCCTGTAAAATGCCTATGTCACTGCTTGCCAGTAAAATGTCATCAACATATAGCACCCAAATTATAAATTTGCTCCCACTGATTTTATGATAAATACATTGATTCATAGTACTTTCCTTAAAACCAAAAGAGGAAACTACTTGAAAAACTTTCGATACCATTGGCGAGATATCTGCTTTAAACCATAGGTAGATTTCTTTAATTTGCAAACCAAATGACTCGATTCTTCAATCTTTAAGCCTTATGGTTGCATCATATATATTATTTCCTCAATGTTATAATTGAAAAAAATAGTCTTTACATCCATATGATGAAGCTCTAAATCATAATGAGTTAAAAGTGCCATAATAATCTTAAAAGAGTCTTTCGATGAAACTGAAGAGAAAGTCTCTTTATAGCCAATGCCTTCCTTTTAAGTAAAACCTTTTGCAACTAAACGTGATTTATACCTTCCATATTGCCTTTAGAGTCTCGCTTGGTTTTGAAGACCCATTTACAACCAATTGGTTTAATACCATTAGGCAATTCGACAAGGTCACAAACATCATTGTCCTTCATAGACTTGAGTTCATCTAGCATTGCACATATCCACTTTTGAGAGTTAGCACTTTGTTTGGCTTAATTGTAAGAGATTGGATCATCTTCCTAGCACTTTGTTTGGCTTAATTGTAAGAGATTGGATCATCTTCCAATCCTATATCAAACTTATGCTCTTAGAGATAAACAATGTAATCATCTGGAATTGTCGATCTCCTCTCCCTATTTGATCTCCTTAATGGCACTTCCTGTTGAGGTTGCTCAGGTTCTTTCACGTTAGTTAGAGGCAACTCAGAAATAATTTGATGATCCACCTCAACATCTTGTACTATGACAGATGTAACAGCCCGCTAAAATTATCAGTTTTGGATTATTTCCCGACAGCAATCACATCTCTCTTGTCTTTACCCTCATCTGGAATCACGCGTATAGTTTATCTTTTCCGTAAATCACGTATTTTGTTCTTCACCGACAGCTGTAAAATCATGAGTCTTCCAAGACCACGCCTAGCCTTTCTCAAGCCCAAACTACCACTTTATGTGGTGGACAGCCACCGTACGCCGCCACGTACGTTCCTCCGACGCATGTTCGTGACGAACAACGAGCGACGCACGGGTTATCCCGTCGATGGTATAACCTTCTATCTCTAGTTATTTTACGTTTAAAATAGTTGGTTGGTTTGTGGATTGTGTAGTTGTATTTGTGGAATTCGTTGCGTAGTTGTGAAGCGAAGTGTGGTTGTGAAGTGTTGCGTTTGATTGTGTATTTTGTGGACTGTGCTGTGAAGTATAGGCGTGAGATGGATGCCGTAGATGTGATACGGCGGGTTGTGTGAAGAGAATACGCGTGTAGCGTATTCTGTGTAATGCAGCGACGCGCCGCGCGACGTGCACTGTAGTGATGTGTGTCGTAGAAGGAAGGGAGTACGCATGTAGTGTACTCCGTGTTGTATGGCGATGCATCGTGTGATGTGCATCGTGTTGATGAGAGTTGTAGCGAAGGAAGTACGCGTAGCGCGTACTCCGTGTCGCGTAGCGATGCACCGTGAGACGTGTATCGCAGTGATGGGTATTTGTAGTGTGATGGAAGAGAGTTCACGTGAGTGTACTCTGTATTAAGTCGTGATACATCCGGATGGCGTGTCACGAAGGGTTGAATGGCGTAGCAGAGAAGTGTGGAGCGTATGGTGTAATGTTGGGAAACTGTATGACAGTGTCCCGAAGCAGTGATGATATGGATTATAGTCCGGGATGACTGGTGTCATCTTGTGGTTGACTATGGCTAAGAGTATATGGATTGAGAAATGAGTTGTTTGTTTGGTTGTTATTGATAATTTTAATGAACTTGTTTTAGTGCAAAGGCTTTCTGAAGTCAATTTATCTCTTCCGAGTATAGTGAAACCTCAAGTTGGCCGTGGTGTTGCAAGTGCTTACAATATGGCAATTGAGTTCAGAAGTGAAAATCTTAAGGACTGAGTGTTCCTCTTCCAGCTGTTGTGCAGTTCCTCGTGTCTCGCGCTCTATTCTCATAGAACGCGACGATCGAGGTAAGTTAGCCTCTAACTTACTATCAGTTTATTGTGTATGTGTGATGGGTAAGAGAACTACAATTTATGTATGTATGTTATCGTATATGCCATGTCATGCTATGTCATTACATGTTTATCTGCTACGTATGATTTAATCTCTCATGAATAATTATCTGTTATATAATCTTTTCTGTCATACAATGATGTATGTTATAAGTATGCATGTTAAGTATGCCATATGATATAATTATGCCATGAAATGTTTATGATTAAATCATATTGTGCCATTTACAAGTATACGCCATGTTAGAAAAGTATATGATATTAATTAATATCTCATGCATTAAGAAAGATAAGATATGTTATGTTACTTGAATACGTGGGGCCACAACAACTGTGGAGTACGTATTATATTTATGTTATGTTATTTATAATGCGTGGGGCCACAACAACTGTGGAGTACGTATTATATTTATGTTACTTATAATGCGTGGGGCCACAACAACTGTGGAGTACGTATTATATTTATGTTATGTTACTTATAATGCGTGGGGCCACAACAACTGTGGAGTACGTATTATATTTATGTTATGTTATTTATAATGCGTGGGGCCACAACAACTGTGGAGTACGTATTATATCTTATGTTATGTTACTTATAATGCGTGGGGCCACAACAACTGTGGAGTACGTATTATATTTATGTTACTTATAATGCGTGGGGCCACAACAACTGTGGAGTACGTATTATATTTATGTTATGTTACTTATAATGCGTGGGGCCACAACAACTGTGGAGTACGTATTATATTTATGTTATGTTATTATAATGCGTGGGGCCACAACAACTGTGGAGTACGTATTATATTTATGTTATGTTACTTATAATGCGTGGGGCCACAACAACTGTGGAGTACGTATTATATTTATGTTATGTTATTATAATGCGTGGGGCCACAACAACTGTGGAGTACGTATTATATCTTATTTTATGTTACTTATAATGCGTGGGGCCACAACAACTGTGGAGTACGTATTATATTTATGTTACTTATAATGCGTGGGGCCACAACAACTGTGGAGTACGTATTATATTTATGTTATGTTACTTATAATGCGTGGGGCCACAACAACTGTGGAGTACGTATTATATTTATGTTATGTTCTTATAATGCGTGGGGCCACAACAACTGTGGAGTACGTATTATATTTATGTTATGTTACTTATAATGCGTGGGGCCACAACAACTGTGGAGTACGTATTATATTTATGTTACTTATAATGCGTGGGGCCACAACAACTGTGGAGTACGTATTATATTTTATGTTACATGAAGTATGGGGCCACAACAACTGTGGAGCATACACTACATGAGACACAGCAATTGTGACATGTAGAATACGTGGGGCCACAACAACTGTGGAGTACGTATTATATTTTATGTTATGTGAATTCATGGGGCCACAACAACTGTGGAGCATGAAGTATGGGGCCACAACAACTGTGGAGCATACACTACATGAGACACAGCAATTGTGACATGTAGAATACGTGGGGCCACAACAACTGTGGAGTACGTATTATGTTTTATGTTACTTGAATACGTGGGGCCACAACAACTGTGGAGTACGTATTAATGCACATTATTAATCAAGACAATTAAATAAGATTCCAAGTTTATGTTAAGTCAAGTTTCAGATCAAGTTCATGTTATATTATACTCACGTACATGTTATGTTCATGTTTATGTTATGTTCCAAGTTCATGTTCACATCATGTTATGTTCACTTTTATGATATGTTCAAGATCACGTTCATGTTATGTTATGTTCATGTCCATGTTATGTTTCACGTTCATGTTATGTTGTTTGTTCATGTTATGTTTTAAGCTTAAGTTTATGCCATGTTAAGTCAAGTTTCAGTTCATGTTTAAATTCTGGTTAAGTCATGCTATATGTCAAGTTATACTATGTTTATATATGACTATAATTATGCATTTATGCTTTTACTGCCATGCATGCATTTTTAACCTGTGTGTGAGTTTTATGTTAACTTACTGAGATTTGTAATCAAATCTCACTGTGGTAGTCCCAACTACCATTCCCCCGAATGGTAGATCTTGTTACAGGACCCAAAGGAGAATTGGAATCTGACCAACTGAATACGGTCGACTAGGCCACGGTGCGATGTTGTTGATGGTATAGTATTTAACTTAGGTTAATACTTGTACTTTTGGAGTTGTATCTCAAGTATTCTTTTGATCACAACCATTTTAGACTAGTGTGGTGATCACGGCTTTTTAGTATGCCTTTATGTATGAATTATGTTTCAAGTATTTGGGATATATTTAGTTTGGTGCATAGTATTGCTAAAGAAAAAGATTATCCGCTGCGAATATTGCATAATGCTAGATGCATGTTAGAAACATTGCATCTTATATGTCATGAACGGGGGCAGGTAACCTTGTGTTGCATGTCCCGACGCTTCAAATGTCCGTTCAATCCCAAGCGGAATTTGGGGGCGTCACAACAGATGTGACCATCTTATCACCCTCAATATTTGTCAGAGATATTATAATATGTTCATCTTCAAATACAATATTTTTGGGTTGTGTGAAATCCCTCAATCTCTCAGAATATCCAATAAAGAAGCAGATAACTGTTCTCAAGACTAGTTTCTTTTCATTTGGTTTATAGGGTCTAGCCTCAGCTGGACAACCCCAGACATGTAAATGTCTAATACTAGGCCTCTTTCCAATCTATAACTCATAAGGGGTTTTGGCTACTGCTTTACTAGTACTCGTTTGAGAATGTAAACTGTAGTTTTTAATGCCAATTCCCATAGTGATTCTGGTAAAGAAGAATGAGATATCATACTTCTAATCATGTCTTTTAGGATCTGGTTTCGTCTCTTAGCTATACCTTTTTGACGTGGAGTCCCCAGTATGGTATATTGAGGAATGATGCCACATTCTTCCAAGTACCTTGCAAAAGGCTCAGGACATTGATCACATGATCCGTCATATCTACCATGGTATTCACCACCACGGTCAGATCTAACAGCTTTAATTTTCTTATCAAGCTGATTTTCAACTTCAACTTTATAAGCCTTAAGAATGTTGAGCACCTGTGATTTTTCATGTATTAAAAATGGATACAAATAACTAAAATAATCATTTATACAAGTGATAAAATATCGTTGACTATTCTAAAATGCTGTAGGAAATGGATCACAAATATCAGTATGTATCACTTCTAAGACTATTTTCCTTATATTTGTTTGCTTACATTTTATACATTTTAACACAGATGTTAAAATCTGAAAAATTAAGAGGATTAAGAATTCCAGTTGACACAAGCCTTTCAATTCTCTCTTTCGAGGTATGTCCCAAACACTTGTGCCATAATATAGAGGAATTCACATTGATCAATCTCCTCTTTATAATATAACTATTCACATGCAATGTTTCGTTTATCTTTAAGTGAGAAGCATCCAAGTCTAGTAAGTAAAGATTATTAATCAAAGAGCCAGTATTGACAACATTTGAATCTTGAAAAATACTAAATTTCTTGTTTCTAAATGAACAAGAAAAACCATATTTGTTTAAACAAAAAATAGAAATTAAATTCCATCCAAATGATGGCACATAGAAAGTCTCATCCAAATCCAAATAAAAACCAGACTCTAATTTTAACCTGTAGACTCCAATTGCCCCAACACTAACTTTATTGCCATCCCCCAAGTAGATAAAGTTTTCTGCATCACTTGGTTTTCGGCACTTTAGGTAACCCTTTCTTTGCAAGCCATTTTTTGTACTGGAAACAATTCTTCTTCAAATGGCCATCCCTTTTGCAAAAGTAACAACCAGTAACCTTATCCTATTCTTGTTGTGCAATTGGATGTGAAGTTCTAGTATCCGCAGTTACCTTAACTTTATCAATCATTTTTCTTTTCTTGGTGCCCAGATTTCCATGAGGAACAATTGGCACGTGAGCACTTTCTGTCGTTTGTTGTTTCAATCTCTCTCCCTTTTGCACACAATGAGCAATGGGCTCATTAAGAGTCAATTTCTTCTTTTGAGTATTATAATTAATTTTGAAAGGACCAAATTGTGTAGGAAGAGAAATCTCGATGAGATGCACAATAATTTCATCAAAAAGTTCTAACTTTAGTGTTCTCAATTTGATAACAAGATTGGACATTTTTATAATGTACTCCCTTATATTCTCTTTGCCATTATACTGCATTGAGACAAATTTGCTAAGAAATATACTTGTCTCTACGTTTTCCAATGCAACAAATCGGTTTGCTATTTGGTTATGGAACCTTTTGGCATTTTCCTCTTCAAGCATTGCACCTTGAGTAGAATCAGGAATAAAATGCTTCATTATCATAAGACTCATGCAATTAGAGTGTTCCCATTTTTCATAAGTTGTCATTTGATCATCAGAACTCTAATCAGTAGACTTGAGATGCTCATCAACTCGAAGTGCATAGTCTAAATCCATACACCCAAGAACAATAGTAACATGCTCTTTTCATTTTGTAAGATTTGATCCAATAAGGACTGAAATGTTATTTAAATTGGTAGATATTGAGGATGTATTCACTATAAGGAAAAAGAAAAAAGAAAAAAAAGAAACTTGCAATAAATAAATATCCCATTAATCTTGAAATATAAATAAACAAACCATAATTTTGTCATACAAACTTTAATGCAATTGAACAACAAAATCAAGTAGAAAATATGACAAAATTAAATTTAGAAATTATAATTTTATAAAAGTGGGCCCTTATGAGAGACCTAGTGCATCATTGCAATCAAGTCTTTGGACAATAATTACAACATGCAAGTGGTCCTCTCCCAATAAGGCTGGTTATAGTGAATAATGCAAAATTGAAGTGACCAAACAATAGCCTTCCTTTGGGCCGACTAATGAATGCATAGGCTAATCCAAAAATATTTATACAACCTGGCCAAACAATAGCCTTCTTTTAGGCCGACTATTGAATGCATAGGCTTATCTCAAATAAGAAATTATGCATTTTACAAATAATTACCTTATACCATCTATGATCCAGCCATATAATAACCTTCATGTGGGCCGATTATCATTTGCATAGATATAAATGTAACTTGATGCAAGTCATTAAACTTTTATATGACTAAGGATAAAAATTTTATGACATTGATCACTTAAGTGACATCTCACTTTAATTTCTGTAAGCCACATGTATGAATTGCTATTAAATATCTCAAAATAATTTTTTCATACAAATAAGACGATATAAAACAATGTGTCTACAATGTAGAGATATTACATGATTTTTTTAATATTTTTTTAAAATATTAAAATAATAAATAATATTATTATAATCTATCGAATCTGGATAAGGATCTAAATTAGGATCAAACCGGATGATCAAACTGGGTCATGGATGTGTCAAAGTCAAATGGGATTCATCCCATACGTATGGGCTTTGCCCATTCAGCCTACAGATTTTCTCAATAGTAATGCCTTATGACAAGGGTCCAAAACATGGGCTAAACCAACACATTAACCCATCCCTTCATTAAAACCCAATTCACCTTATACTCATAATATAAATCAACCTAGAAATTGGATCAATTTAAACCAAGTCCAAGACTTGAATTAAAAACCAAATCTAATTAAAAACCAAATCCAACCCAAGTTTCTTATTCTTCTTACCCGAGTTACTATAGCATAAATGGAACTATGGCGCCGTTATTGTTCCAACCACTATTCTAGCCACCAGTCCAACCAACTAGACCATTTTTTCGACAGATTTGGAAGATGGGGATGCCGGTGAGGATATTTTGTGACGTCCTCTCATGTCTCCGGTAGTCCTTTTAAGTCATAAAGTCGAGAATACAAAAAAAATAATAATAATAAACACTTTTGGCCACCAAATGTGGCTATTTTTGACATTTCCGTTGGGCTGCACACCAACAACACCCATAGAAACTCAAAGTAAAAATTTCTTGTCACCAAGAATTCCAAAACCAAAAGTGTATGAATTGGAGTGGCAAAAAATTACAAAATACAAAAAATACTTATTTCACAAATAGAGGTTATTTCCGCACCAAAAAAAAAAAAGAGAGGTTATTTCTGCACAGATTTGACATGTTATTCCAATACAACTTGTTGGATTTTGAATAAAATCTGAAAAATTCCAAGATCTCTTATCAAAAGTGCATACCTATAGCCATTGGATAGAAGAGCGTAGCGGTATGATCTCCCACATCTAATATTTACTCTGTAAAAAACTCACAATGATGGGATGCGTAGAGTAAAAAATGAATTTAGAGTAGGGACCATGACCTTTATATAATATCCTGAATTTTAGTTTTGTTTATTATAAAAAAAATAGAATTACATAGGTCTTTAATGGGTCTGTACACATAAATTAGGCAATATTACTTTATGCTCATAACCTAACCAAAATTATGGACTTCTAGAGATGTGTTGGCTCAGTTATGTCACTTTATTGATCACAATTATTGGGTCTTATAAATATTATTCAAACATTATATTAAGCAATTATACAATGTGAAATTTCTAATCTATATAGATTCAATAATTTAAATAATTCTAACACTCGAGCCTTGTATTTTTTGGTCCTCACCAAAATTTGAGCGCGTTCAGACGCTGTACATGGAAGAGATGGAAGATGGGTCATAGTTCCGCGTTATGCTTGACCAGTACTGGTTTAATACGTTTTGTATACAGCATTACTAAATTGATGCAGAGTAGCAAGGGCAGTACCAGTATTGATCTTTATGCCACCGCATGGAGAGAGACTCAGACCTATGAAGTTCAAAGGGTCTTCGTCGGAATTAAGGGTCAACTCTGAATTAGCGCACCATCGATGCCACTGGCCGAACTCTCAAACTTTCCAAACAGTGATGTTGACGGTATGAGCTATCATCATGACCACTGTACTAAACATCCTCTCAAGTAAGAGTCCTAGTATATTATATTCCGTTAATTTAATATGAACACGATAAGATAATAATATGTTAAGATTTAGTTTTAACGGATTCGAGTTAAAACGGGTTGACTTGTTAAGACACGATTGCTTAATGAATTGATAACAAGTCAACCTGTTTTGACCCATTATTGACACATTAATAAAGTTAAAATTACAATTATATCCTTATATCTAAAAGTAAAATTGTTAGAATTTTAATTTCAATATTTTTATTGTTTAGATTATAATTTTGTACTTGTAATTAGCTTTATAATTTTTATAAATATTGTAATTTTAAAATTTATATAAAATTATGCTAAATTTAATCAGGTTAAACGGATTAATTTTGGACCTATTCAATTCATTTACATAAACAGTTTGAAACGGGTTGTATTGTGTTGTGTTAACCTATTTCGTAATATTCACTAATGAGTCAAAATGGATTGACACGACATGACCCGTTATGTTAACGGATCGTGTTAGGGTTTGAGATTTTGACACGATAAGCTTAACGGATCAGATTAGGATTGAGCTATATAGTATAATATATATGTTTTGATATGATACGAACATGATCCGTTAACATGATTTGACACCCTTATCCTTAAAGGCAACAATCCTTTTAACAAGAAAGATACTATTTTATCTACTCACTTTTATTACTCATTTTGTTGATTTATATATTTTAATTGTTTTTAATTTTATTTTTTACTTAATGATAAAAGAAGTAATTAATAATATATTGTTTTTTTTTTGTATTTTTAAAAAATATTTTAAAATGATAAAAAATTTATGAATAAAAAAATTTAAAAAAATTAAAAGATAATTTTTACTCAAGTGTAACGAAAAATGATACTTCTCAAGCGAGATAATAGCACGCTCTTTTAGTAATTACCTTTTATAATTGATAAAAATAATTGAATATGAGTAATAAATTATAATTAATACATTTATACATTTTTTATACCACTTTTACAATTTGTTTGTATGATGAGTGCGTTCAGCCTAAGGAAAGTAGGTCAATAATTGCATTTGACAAACTATTCCGGCCCCTCGTAAATTGAGAAATAATCTTCTGTGTGTGCATATACATAAATATTCCTTTTATTAATATATTCATAAGTATTACTTAATAATTATTAAATAATTTTCACTCTTTAAACTATGTTATATTTTGAACTAATATTTTTATTTTTTAATTTATGCATACATGTAATATTATATTCTACATAACTATCATCACCATATATTATTATTTTTTAAATAATTATTTTACCGAATTAAACAAACGTGCATTTTGCATTTTACTTCCGTCCTATACACGTATAATATACATGAAGGGTGTGCGTTACTTACATGTCTGTCTCCATCTCTCCTTCTTCACACTCAGTCACAGTACGTGCCCTTTTAACCGAGAAATATTGGGCCATTTACTTTCTCTGAGAAGCCAACAACTTCAGTCATTTTAACCAAGAGATAGGATTAAGAAATACATTAATGCAGTCATTAACTGTGACAACGAACATTGACGTACAAAAATATCACATGATCAACTGTACGCAACATGAATCTAGTTATTAGGTGGGCCGGGGGAAGACTTTGACCAGCAACTCCAAAGGAAATTAAAATCATGCATTCTCGAAGCCTCAAGTCTTTTTTTTTAATCTTTCTCACCAATATTAGAGCGCATTCAGACGCTGTACTGTTGGAAGAGATGGAAGATGGGTCAGGGTCAATGTTCCGCGTTATGCTTGACCAGTACTGGTTTATTTCGTTTTGTATTCAGCATTAATTAATTGATGGAGAGTAGCAACTAGCAAGGGCACTACTAGTACTGATCTTTATGCTACTACTGCATGGAGAGACTCAGACCTGTGAAGTCCAAAGGGTCTTCGTCGTAATTAAGGGTCAACTCTGAAATAGCGCACTATCGATGCCACTGGCCGAACTCGACTTTCCAAACGGTGACTTTGACAGTATGAAGTGTCACCATGACAACTGTACTAAACATCCTCTCAAGGCAACAACCCTTATGGTAATAAGCGTCGGTAGGCAGGAGCTACTGGTAGTTATATTTATATGTGTTTTTATAATTTATATATATATATATTTTTTAGTACTTAAAAGTAATTTTTTTATAAAAAAATTCACAACATTATTAAAAATTATTTTTTAATCAAAAATTACAAACAAAAAAGAAAATTCGCAACGGTGGGAATAACATTATTCTTTGGTATTACCTTATATAATTTTTTATTCTTTCTTGTATTTTTTATGTGTATGCTAAGTTTTAAATTCAACCGAATTGATAAAAATAATTGAATATGAGTAATAATTAATACGTTTATAACTTTCTTATAGCACTTTTACAATTTATTTCACAATTAATTAATGTAATTATACCTCAATTAAAAGTAAAATTTAATTTTATAAAGCTACAATTTATTTAATATAGAGTTGTAAAATTGTGTACGTTGACTCAAGAGACATAGTTTTAACATTTTTTTTATTAAATATAATAGTATTTTTTTTACATGTTGGACAGATTTATATATAGAATAATGTTATTTATTATTTTAATTCTCATCATCTCATAGCTAATGTGACATTAACTGATTTAAAATTATTTATTTTAATGGTGAATCTATCATGTAATATTATAAGATAATGAGAATATATATATTTATATATATGTGAGTAAAAAATTAATTTTTATAGGTTTAATTGGATGATGAGTGCGTTCAGCCGTGGGAAAGTACCAGTAGGTCAATAATTGAATTTGACAAACTAATTGGGCCCTCGTAAATTGGTAAACTAATTGGCGCCATGTAACAATTAAATTAAATTTGTTTTCATGAAAAGAGAAAACTTGGGCCCCTCCTTGTAAAAGCAGATTCTTTCCGCGTAATGATCGGGATATCCATTAAATCAGGGGTACTTCTTTCCCTCTATTTTCTCCCTTTTTTTATTATACTTAGTTATGGCATCAAATTAAGTATAATATTGATTCATTTTGAATCAATAATGCGGAGTGTAATTTCAAGTTTAAAACAAATTATTAAAGGCGAAAATATCTATACAGTTTTCAAATAATTACACTTTTTCCTTTTGATTTTATGACATATACGACACTACAACTTTTAAATGGCATTTATATCTCAAAAAACTCTTTTTTATATTGTCTTTCCAAATTAATATTATAATATATTGGAAAATGATTTAAACTTATAGTTACTATTTTAATTATAGAGTTTTTTACTTAATTTTTACCTAAAGTATGAACTATAAGCCTTACATTAAAATGTATATTATTCACAGCAATCCTATTAAAATTGACAACTGAACATTTTTAAACATTAACTAGTTATTTTTACGAACTTGCATGTGGAAAAACTATGCCCATGCGGGTCAATCAAACTTTCGTAAAATATCTATATAAGAAAAAACATGTACTTCATTTTAGATTTTCCCATGTCAATTATATTTCCTGATATGTAATATTTGAAAGTATCCTCTATTTTAATGATAGGAATATTATAATAAGATCACTTAAAATATTATATATTAACAAGTGAGATTAAAGATGCATGCTACAATTTAGGATGAATGGTGACATTGTTGATCCTAAAATATATTACAATTATTATAAGCTAAGCCGAAAAGAAATCTTATATAAATGAGATGAATTATATATATATATATAATCAAACTAGAAAGAAAAATTTTATTTATCATCCATACACTATACATAATTTTTTAATTTTTAATTTTCTTTCTCTTACCAAATGTGTGGTATATGGATGATGAATAGAATAATTCAATTAATTTAGAAGGAATAAAAAAAAGTGTAATATGTGGTGTGTGAGATTATGAATAACAAAGTTCGTCATTTTGATAAAGAATGAGATCTACTATTATAAAATTAATTTTTTTTCATAATAGTCCCGTATTTATTCATTTTTTTCAAAAGAATTGTATAACACTTGCATATTTTACGACTGCAAATATTATTTTTATTTTATTGTTACCAATTAATGCCCTAGAATTTTAAAGAAATTTTGGAGGCTAGATTTCTGTTTCCTTTTTCAAAAAAATAAAAAAAAATTATATTTTAAACTCCTGAAGGTTATGAATAGGGCTGTTCACCCAGCTATCGGACCGGGTATCCGAGTATATCCAGCCCGGAATCCGGATTTAAAATCCGGACCGGGTTTCGGCCCGGATATCCCCGGGTTACAACCTGGGCCGGTACCCGGGTGAAAACTCGGAAATCTGGGTACCAGGTTGTACCTGGGATTTTTTTTTCTTTTATTTCAAATTGGGTAAAACTCAAGCTTCAGAAACCAAAATTTTTTTAATAATAAAAGTCTATATGTATATGAAAATGTTGAGATGCATGATTCTCCTATATTTTAAAATATTCAAATAAGTGTTGAAAATTATAATTTTCATAAAAGCCATATGTTATATAAAAAGTTTTTCTAACTCATTAAAAAGCATAATACTAACTAACATTTTTCAGAATAATAAAAATATATAAAAATAAAATAATAAAATGCATGTAATCCACTAGATATTACATTATTTTATTATTTACACATTACATTACAATACAAAATACAAAACTACAAGATAAGAATTACAAAATAAATCCGGCAAGTAGCAACTTCGAATGATCTGATTGAGAGAGATCCTGCACAATTTGTATGCAGAGAAAATCAATAGTCTTTAGAGGCTTTAATTGCATAGTATTAATTAGCTAATTTACTACTAATAAGATTACCTCTCCTTGAAGCTGATGAGGTTGTTGTAATATGGGCATGATCTTCAATCCGTCAAGAATTGTGCATCCATGATTTATTGTTTACCCATAAAAATAATAAGTAGGTCATGTCAAGGCAAGAAAAAGTAATTTCATTGGCTGCTTATCAAGCAAGGCAAACAGTTCTCCACCAGGGCAAAAGTCTGTTATCAAACAAACGTGTGTAGAAGACTGAGGAGATGAAGAGAGATCAGTATAAATCGGTACAACCCCTCCCCCTCTTCCCAAATACATCTTGGTGTGTCAATGTTTATTATTGATATTGTTTTTCCCCTATGTATCTGAGATACTTCTTCAAGGGTACTGTAATTCTTCGATACAGGGTACTCCCAGTAAGAATTCCTTTAAAAATAAAATTTTAAACATAAGCAACACTTCTTGAACATTTTTGGGTACATATCTTGTATACTACAGCATAACCTCTTACTGTACACATCAGGAAGACTGATGTCACCATGGGAAAGTTTCAAAACATATGACTTGTCAAATGTGTAAATGAGGATGCTCGCATGATTAGATCATTAATGTTTTATGTATTTGGGCATATAGATTTTTTAAGTTTAGTATGAAAAGATTAATGTACGAAAATAAGAAGACCTGAAATGATGTGTAGAGTGCTGGAAGAAAAGGATGATCAAGTAGTGAAATAATTTCCCTCTCAATGCATTCTCGATGAACCTGTACAACACCCACAATAATATATGACCATTAGAAAGACAAAGTTGTATGAATTCACACTTCTTCAAAAGCTAAAAGTGTGCACATCTAAGCATGTAGATGTGTGAGTCCTATACACGCATGAACCAAGTAACATAGCTCCCACTTAAACATCACCGAGGATATGCGCACCAAATACATAAGTATGAAATTATCTGTGTAATTCAAATAACTTGGTGAATCACACTGCCGAATTTTGAACAAGGGAAACAGATTTCAGTGTGAATTGCCATATAATCTGGAATTGTAACAACTATTTCAATTTATGAAAGAATCTATTATGTATGGCACTTTTCCTTCATCATCTATTGACCAGTTTTAAGAACATTATGACAGCGAACAGACTGGTTCCTAGCAGCCTATAGATTTGCAGTCAAGAATTTATCCAAGGATATGGACCACGGGCTGAAATCCTTCACCCAAGAACTAATAATGGAACCACAATCAAATGGCTTTCAAAACATTTCAGAGTCAATGGCTATAATAAAAGAAAAAAGCTTGCGTTAATTTTAGGTAGCAAATATCAATCAGACAAAAAATTACAACCAGATCATTTTTTTTTTATAGGTAAACGATAGTATTAATATGAATAGGCATAGCCCAAGTAAAACAAGAAGTTATACAAGAGATAAAACCTATCTAAGTTGCTAAAGAAGACATAAGAAAATCGTGCATATTTTGGCATCTTTAATAAATAAATCATGGTTCTGTTATTCATACCTTGTTACGGTTAAGCATTACTGACTTTTCCATTGCCTTCATAGCATACAGTTCGTCCGTACCTTGCAGCTCCACCATATGGACACTGCAACAAATAGCATTGTCATTTTATGAAAAATAGAACAAAGAATCAAATTCTCACATTAGTGCTTAGCATCTTAAACAAGACATTTGTGTGGTCTGGAGATATTTAGCAGTTTTACAAACCAGTTTCAAAAACACTAAGAATTAACTAGTGTAAAATAAGTAATGATTCAATTTTTTTTTTCAAGCTAAAACAGATTGTCACAGACAGACAATTTGAGAATTCATTGTTTTGGGGAATATTGAAAAAGAAACCTAACAAAGGGTCCATTTGTGTGACACTGTCCTATTTTGAGCATAATGCCTAAAGCTAGGGGTACTATTAATTTTCTTTACTCTATTCATTTCCTCTTTTCTTATAGTTCAAACTATGTTTTGTAGTGAACATATATTCACAATCCATCTAGGGTCCATAAAAGGAATCATCTCCATTCATATCAAAAGGACTAATTCTTCTGCTTATACATGGATTCTGAAAACCTTTCAAGATATTTGGGATCCAAATTCGTTTTCATTTTTCCTCTTGTTGATCAATTACCTCATCTTGGTCATACCATTTTATCCTACTATTTTTAGGTCTCTAAGAAAGCTCGTGCTGTTTCATGCTATTTCACTTCTTAGCATGTCTAAACTATCTTACAGAATTACTCCTCTGATAACCTAGGAAATCAATTAGAGCTTTTCTTGCACTTATTCCTCTACCCTTCCATCCTCCTTCATACCTTATTTTAGGTAATTATGTTCTCCATACCCTAATGCAAGCAGAAAATGAGATCTAGATCTGAAATATCCATATGCTATGTTTACTTGATTTCACATGTTGAGTAAGGGCCCCGGCTAAATGATGTCCTCATTAATCTGCCTTGGTTGATGAGATCACAAGACTAATAGTAATAGATGCAGCATTAAAACCCCATAGGGATTCTTTGGAATTTTGTCTTCAAAAGTAGATTAGATAAAGTACACAGAGAGCATTAAAGGGAAGAAAATATTGTACAAAGGGATAAAAGGGAAGAACATAATGAGATAATAGAGAGACGGCAGCTGCAAGGTTCCAAAATATACATAGCTAGTTAATAAACAGCATATTGTACAACTCTATATGAAATGGAAGGTGGTTTTCTAATATTGAAATACATTTTTAATGAAGTGACATGATTGCATTGATTGATTGTAAAATGGGTTGTGAAATAATTGATTGTAAACTTTGTCACAACAATAGAATCATACAATCACACTCAATCATTGCATTAAACTGAAACTCTTGAACTTCAGTGGTAAAACAAGCTAAGTTCCTACATGCAGTATACCCTCATTTTCCCAACAACCAAACAGATAAACAAAAACATAAGGCTAACGTAAATAATATGAAGGAACCCTAGATCTAGGCATAAAACACAAAGAAATGAAAACAAAACAGACCCAAATCAACAAAGTGCTCAAAGGAAAAAAACCCTAAAAAAACTACGGCAGATCTGAACTTGGACAGAGATGCTAGCACAGATTTGAGCATAAAAACCCCATAAAAAAAAGGATATATGCAGATTTAACGTAAATAACAGATCTAAAAAACTTGAAAAAAAAAAACCCCATGTTTGACAAAAAGTAACAGATCTACATTCTTTGCTGGATTGATCGATCGAGAGAGAAAGAGAGAGAGAGAGAGAGAGAGAGAGAGAGAGATAAGAGAGACTATCTATCTAAAGTCCGGCAGCGGCGGCGAGAGAGATAGACGGCGGCAAACCTCGAAGGGCGAAGCCTAGGGTTACACTAGTTGGGCTCGGACACGAGAGAGAGAGAGAGAGATAAGAGACGAATTGCAAAAAATTTCATTTTATATAAAAACCGGGTACCGGGGTTTAAATCCGGTACCCGGGTGTAATACCCATAACCGGCCCAGATTAGGCCTGTTTTAAAAATGCGGGTTTCGGCCCGTATTAAATCTGGGCCGAAACCCATAACCGGACACCCGGTTATCCGGGTTCCAGGCCGGGCCGGAACAGTCCTAGTTATGAAGCATCCATATGGACCGTACTTCCATATCCATATTTCTTTGCATCATGGACATTTCCCGGTCAAAACAAGGTATTTTTTTTCTATTGACATTATACTTTAGATTTGATAATTAATGTCACCACGCTGACGTGCCGAGAGACCTAAAAAGGAGTTAGAGATTAACACATATAATCTCTTCTTCTTCTTCTCTTCTTTTTTCAGGAATATCCTATGATCATTTGTCCTTCAAGCTTTATACAAATAGGAAATGTGCGCGCTTCAACATTAGCTAGGGTTGTCAATGAGGGTGTTCGAAAACCACCACACGTTTACAGTGATGAGTGTTTTCCATTTATATCAATTTACATATCCTATAAAATAATTACAAATCAATTACAATGAATATGGAATGCAAATAAATTGAAACTATATGCAAAGAAATCTCCAAGAATTAGGGATCAGTTATGTCAAGCCATAGATTGAGGCAAAGTATCCTTAACACCCCCTTGCAAGCTGAGCGTTAGATTGGAACTGACGTGAAGCTTGGATCTAAAAAATTCAAAAAGCGGTTGAGGAATACTTTTGGTGAAAATCTCGGCAACCTGTAGGTGAGAGGGGACATATTGAATGTGAAGTTTTCCCGCAACAACAAGCTCCCGAAGGAAATGATAGTCTAACTCAACATGCTTTGCCATCTTATGAGAAACGGGGTTTGAGCTAAAAAAAATAGCACTTTTGTTGTTGCATAGGAGAAGAGGCCGCTGTGGAATTGAGACCTGTAGATCATGAAGGAGAGCCTACCCAGTCAGCATCAGAGTAAGCAACTAAAGCGCCAGGAGTAGCAGAGGGGCGAAAGGTAAGACCAAAATGCAGGGTGCCCTGGACATAGCGAAGAATAAGCTTAACAGTAAGAAAATGATCTTTAGTTGGAGTGTGTAGAAACTGACTAACAGAATTGACAGCATGAGCAATGTCTGGGTGCGTGATGGTCAAGTATTGGAGAGCACCAATGAGTGATCTATAGAGAGTGGGATCTGAAAAAGGAGGACCATCAGTAGACAGGTGCTACGAAACAACCATGGGGGTATGAACTGGTTTGTTGTCAAGTAACTGAGCTCGAGTAAGAATATCCTGTACATATTTCAGCTGACTGATGAAAAGACTATCTGCAGTTGATGAAGCTTCAAGGCCAAGAAAATAACTGAGAAGACCCAAATCCTAAGTGGCAAACTCAGTATTGAGCTTGCAAATGAAATTGTTGAGAAGAGATGAGTTGTTGCTAGTAACAATAATATCATCAACATAAAGATGCAAATAAATGATGTTAGATTACTTATGGAAAATAAAGAGAGAAGTATCAGCATGATTGCAAGAAAAACCAAGTTGAAAAAGAAAGGAGCTGAAGCACTGCAACCAGGCACGAGGTGCTTGCTTTAGACCATAAAGAGTTTTCTTCAACTGACAGACATGATTAGGGAAGCGAGGATCAATGTATCTAGGAGGTTGCTCCATATAAACATTTTCAGTGAGAGTACCATTGAGAAAAGCATTCTTGACATCAAGTTGGCGAAGAAGCCATTGGTTGGTCACAGCAATAGAAAGCACAACACAAATAGTAGTAGCCTTGATAATAGGATTAAAAGTGTCAGTGTAGTCAAGACTAGGTACCTGGGTATAGCCTTTGGCAACAAGCTGAGCTTTGAGACGCTCAATGGATCCATCAGAAAAATATTTGGTCTGAAACACCCATTTGGAACTCACATTGTTGGTGTTAGCTGGCCGAGGGACCAAAAGCCAGGTGCGATTATTTTGCAAGGTGCGAACTTCTTCATCTATAGCCACAAGCCAAGTAGGATTCTTAGCAGCATATTTTAATCTTTTAGGCTCAGTAGATACAAGCAGAGTATAAAGAAGACCAGAGGACCCCAAGACACTAATATTCGCCGAATGACAAGTTTTGAAAATACCAGCTTTAGCTCGTGTGAGTATAGGGCGAGAACCCAACGGAACGACTGGAGCAGGAGTGAGATCAGTAATGGGAGTGTTGATGTCAGACTCATCAGAAGGTGATGAAAAAGAACCTGCAAGAGAATCAATAGCCGACAAAGACTCATCCACTGGGTCAGTACAAATAGCACACGGGCTAGATCCGGATGGAGTAATGTGCGGAGAATGGTGCTTAGGAAAAGAGGGAGGTGTTTCTGTATGGAGCAAACTGGGTTCTAAAAAATCAGAAAAGTGGATATAGGATATGGGTTGAGCCTGAGATTTATCTAGAAAGGGAAAATGATTTTCATCAAACTGTGCATATTGTTTGAGCTGTAAAATTGCATATTTTAGTTATTTAAAACCAATGTATTTTAACTGCTTCGTGACATTATTATTGGTTTTAGATGGAAAAATGGTAAATAAGCATAAATTTGAGTTGTAATGTTTAATTGATTAATATCATGTTTATGCTTAATTTTATAACTATGATTTAATTGAAAAATATTTCCTCACATATATAATATATTTTTAATAATCTATTTTCCTTTTTAATTTATCTTGAGTGTTATTTTTTTTTTTATTTCTTTATTTGCAGCTTATATAAAAAAAATCAAAGGAAATCCTCGGTCCCAATATGATTGGTGTTTCCATGGGTAGGGTGTTCTCACAGCTGGTCAAGTTTGAGGAAATAACAAACAAGAAACTCACACCAAGCCAAAATATCCAGACATCTAGTTTACGGAAAGCACATGCAGTTCAACATCACTTGGACAGCAGCAAAACCAGCAGCAAATTACGGCACCTAAAGCAGGAAAACCATAACACATGCAGCAGCATCAATCACGGCAAACCAACCTCATTGCACAAGTCTTTCACGGTGGACAGCAGCAAAACCAGCAGCAAATTACGGCACCTAAAGCAGGAAAACCATAACACATGCAGCAGCATCAATCACGGCAAACCAACCTCATTGCACAAGTCTTTCACGGCACCTAAAACCAGCACATGCAGAAATGACAAACAGAAAATCAAAAGGCGAGAAAGGAGGACGCTGGGAAGTTTTTCTTTGCAGAAGGAGTTAAACTGGAAAAGATAATAAAACAAGGAGAGAGGGGGTACGTGGAAACGTGAGTGGGAGTCAAGGTTTACGGCAGAAGTTGAGAGAGGGGCTTGGAAGGACTTACGAAAAAGAAGAGGCGGCTGGGTTTTACGTTAAAAAAAAAAGAAGCTTTCGGCTGGAAGGAGGTTTAGGCGCAATTGGTGCTCTGGACGTATACGGAAGAGAGAAGTAAATCTGTTAGGCAAGATTTACGGAAAGAAAGAACAAAAGAAAGCTGGAACGTTCGGTTAGGAGGTGGGAGAGGGACGTTCGAAAGAAAAGAAGGAGGCTTCACGAAAGAAGGTGGAGCCGAAAGAAAAAAAAGAGAGGTAGAGCTGAGGACGGAAGAAAAATATAGAGAGTTTCACGTAAAAAAAAAAGAGATAGGAGCTGAGGGAGGAGTGTTTTCTTTGGCTTGAGAGGCAGGGACAGAACGGAAGAGCGAGGAAAGAAACGGAAGGAGTTTTACATTGGTCTGAACGTTCAGCTCTGTTTTTAGAGCAGAAGAACAGAGTAGCTTTGGACGGCCAGCTTTCATCTTCGTTTAGGAGGAGTCTTTTCTCCAGTTTTTGACCGAAATAAACTGAGCACCAGGGAGGCTCGGTCTGGGGTTTTCCTCTAGCTTTGGACGGACTGAGAAGCTGCTGGAGAGTTATGTAAAAACAGAAAGCTGGACGCTCGTACGGAGAGGAAACGGAAGTGAGCACCAGGGAGTCTACGTTCAGGGAGTTTTCTGGCATTTTTCTTTTCTTCATGGCTGTCCGTCGCTGAAGGGAAAGCTGGGCTGAGGAGAGTTTACAGAGTTTTTTTTTCTTTTTGGCTTTAGACGGAGAAGGTTTGCGGGATGTAAGTTTACGTGAGGAGCTTTTATTTTTCATTTGCACTGGCTGGGAGACTTCGGGTAGCTCTTTGAGGAGCTGTGGGTGTTGGACGGAGAGAAGTGCGTCTGGCTCTTGGAGACGTAGAATTATTTTCTGGAGGAGCAACTTTCATGTCGAAAATGAGCGATACACCAAGGAGGAAATGCAGAACGTTCGGGTCTTTTACGTAAAGTTGAGAAGAACGTTGGGGAAGGAAGCTCACGGGTTTAAACGGGAAAAACTTACAGTTGTGGCTAGCTCTCTAAGTTTTTTTTGCATGACTGGAATTTAATGACAAGGGGCTGATGAAAACCAGTGGAAGTTTCTATTTGGTCTGAGAGCTGTTAGCAGTCTTGGTGGACGCCGAACGGAGCTCTACGAAACAGAGAGGGAGTTTTTAACTTTTATCTTCTCTTCATTTTTTTTTGTGTTGTTTTATTGTGTTTTATTTTAATATTATCATGGACAATGTTTATTTAATTTTTAAAGCATTTGTAATGAATATGTTTGGCTAAATTTTCAAACTAAGGTTAGAGGTGAAGTTTAATACTTTGAAAAATTGTTTTCGGATCGTCGACAAATTTATTTTGCGAGTTTGATCGATTAAATGATTTTATTATTGGATATTTTGGTTATCTATATATTTTTCTTGATTTATTGTGATTTCCGAATACAGTGAATGCTTGAGAAATCCCTGTGATAGTCAAATAGATTTGTAAGTGTTTTAATCATCGATCGCTCATGCTCAATTATTAGTAATTATTTTCTTGATCGTAAATGCTAAATCTTCCGATTAAACGGGATCATTATTCTAGTTTAATTGAAGTAATTCGATCGGAAACAATATTTTAAATTATTAAACGGATCCTCGAAACCTTAGTCTTTTTTTTTTCATATCAACACAGCTTATCATTTTAGTTTTATTTTAATTTGTTTGAGAGAATTTTTCACATAAGTCAATCCCTGTGGATTCGATCCTGTAAGGTACTACAACACCTGTATACTTGTAGGTAAAACTGCACTAAATTTTGGTTCATTAATTTGAGTTAAGGTTTAGGCGCAACA